>CM077083.1:116840249-117440249 GCA_039513925.1 Platanthera zijinensis | reverse complement strand
GTGGACATCCTTGGTCAGCAGGAGGTCTTGTGGACGACCGTCGGGTTTTCAGGTATGGTTTAATTGATAGAAATTTAACTTCTTATACTTGTTACCTTATGTATGCTAGCTTACGACTTGAAGTTCTAGGCTTTGTTTTGGACTTTTAGTCACCCGGCGAGGGAATAATTTCGATATGGGCACTTCACACTCCTTTTGTCCGAAGGTGTAGAATTGCACATCAGAGTATATCCTTCGAAGGTAAAGGGTAATTTGGATGTGTTGTTGCCTAATGGTCGTTTTATGAGCGGAGAGAGAGAGAGTGTATGTGTCGCAAGGTTACGATTTGGGAGTCAGGAGTTCGACTTGCAAGCGTCGTTACTGCCACCATGGGATGCTTCAAAGCATAAGCCTACATCGGATAGTATCTCGGGTGTATCCAAATATCCTTATGTGTTTCCCTGATGGTCTCCCAGGAGTCCCACCATAGTGAGAGTTTGACTTTACGTTTGAGCTACTGCCAGGTGCCAAACTAGTGCCACACTCTCCATATCGGTTAACGCCTAAGGAGAAGTCGGAGCTAAAGGCTCAACTGGAAGAGTTGATGGATCAAGGTTATGCGCATCCAAGTTCGTCGCCTTGGAGCATGCCGGTCCTCGTTGTTAAGAAGAAGGACGGAAGGTTGCGACTAGGTATTGATTATGGGAAACTGAACAAGTTAATAGAAAAGAGAAAGTACGGGATCCCAAGGGTGGATGACCTTTTGATCAGTTGGTTGGGTCATCGGTATACTTAAAAGTTGACCTTAAGTCCGGTTACCATCAGCTGAGGATAAGTGAAAGCGATGTCCCAAAGAAGGCGTTCGGCTCAAGGTACGGACATTTTTATTTTACCGTCGTGCCGTTCGGGCCGACAAATGCACTGTCAGTGTTCATTGATTTGATGAACAGATCGTTTAGGGCGTACCCAGACCATTTTGTGGTTGTATTCATTGACGATGTACTGGTGTACTCGCAGAGCAAGAGGATTACTTCAAGCATCTACTTTCGGTGGTGGGAATGCTAAAGAGGAACCAACTCTAGTCCTAGTTCTCCAAACACGAGTTTTGGGATTATCTTAGGTAGCATCCCTTGGTCGTAAAGTTTGTAGAGTGGGTGTTGCAGTGGATCCAGCGAAGATAGTTATGATACGCGAGTGGCCTGTGTTGCGTTCGGAAGCGGAAGACCAGAGTTCTCTGGGGCTGACTGGCTACTACATGCGCTTCGTAGAGAACTTCTCATGGATAGCGCTTCCTCTCACGAAGTTGTCAAGGAAGGATCAGAAGTTCTTATGGACATAGGAGTGCGTGACAGAGTTTGAGGAGTTGAAGAGTCGGTTGACCACGGCGCCAGTGCTAAGTTCGCCAAGTGGGACCGAGGGCTTCGAGTCTTATAGTGATGCCTCAGGTAGTGGGTTTGGTTGCGTGCTGCTGCAGCATGGAAGTGTTATAGCGTATGGTTCGAGTAAGATCTATGTGCAAGAAAGGAATTATCCGGTCCATGACTTGGAGTTTGTGGACGTGAGTTTTGCGCTAAAGCTGTGGAAGTACTACTTGTATGGCGTAAAGACCGATATTTATACAAACCACAAAAGCCTTCAGTACCTGTTGGATCAGAAGGATCTGAACATGAGGCAGCGGAGTTGGATGGAGTTCCTGGGGGACTATACGTTCAAGATTCATTATGTACCTGGGAAGGGCAATGCAGTTGTGGATGCATTGAGTTGCAGGGCTCCCGCCCAAGCCAACTGGTTGTCGGTTCATGATGAGAGGCTAGTTCAGGAGTTGGAGGCATTGGAGATCTGTTATGTGGACAAGCAGACTAGCGCTAAAGCATTGTTGAATTGGTCGAAAGTTCAGTATGATCTGGATGATCGCGTTCGCAGACATTAGAGTTGGATGATAGCAATAAGGAGCTTATGGATGCAGCGTTGGATGGGTCAAATTCCCAGTTTTAAGGTTAGGATGGGCTGTTAAGGAAGGAATATCGTTTGTGCGTCTCAAGCGGGAGAAATCTATGGGCGGAGTTTATGTACTAGGCTCATAATACCCAGTACTCAATCCACCCAGGGAGCACGAAGATGTACCAAGACCTAAAGAAGCAGTTTGGTGGCCAGGGCTCAAGAAGGACGTGGCAATGTTTGTGGCTAAGATTCAAACGTGAGCCTTGGTAAAGGCGGGGTGCCAAAAGCCTGGAGGATTCTTGAAATCCTTACCTATTCTGGAATGGAAGTTTGACGACATATCGATGAACTTTATGCATGGATTGCCAAGGTCGCAGAAAGGGAATAACGTCATCTGGGTGATCGTAGGTCGGTTAACAAAAGTGTCGCACTTAGTTCCGCATAGGAAGGATGATTCTGTGGAGAAACTGGTAAAGCTGTGTGTAGATATGATTGTGCGGCTTCACGGTGTTCCCCACAGCATCGTGAGTGACCGAGTTGGGCGGGTCACGTCCAATGGCTGGAGTTTATTGCAACAAATGTTGGGGACTAAGTTGAAGTTCAACATAGTATTCCATCCGCAGACAGATGAGCAGACAGAGAGGGTCAAGAGAACCATGGAGGACATGATCCACATGTGCGTTCTGGACTTTAGAAAGTAGTGGGAAGACCATCTGTATTTGGTTGTGTGTGCGTACAATAATAGATACCAAGCGAGCATACAAATGGTGCCCTTCGAGGCCTTTTATGCTAGAAAGTGTCGCACGCCGATGTCGTGGTTAGAATCGAGTGGGGCAAGGTTGTACAAAACAAGTGGTGGAAAACGCTACTTCATTGGTGCGCACCAGTTCAGGAGCATTTGCTGATCGCTCAGGATAGTCAAGCTAAATACTACAATGCCAGACATCGGAACGTGGAGTTCGCGGTTGGCGGTTGGATTTATTTGAAGATAAAGCCGTTCAAGGGTGTTTTACGGGTACGGCGCTTGAGATGTTGAGCCCGAAATACCTTGGAACATTTGAGAGTCTGGAGCGGATCAGCGAAGCGGCTTATCGTCTAAAGCTATTGGTGGAGAAAGTGGTCTACACGACGTATTCCGCATACTAGTGTTGCGAAAGGCAGTGCAAGAGCCTTCGCAGGTGATCGTAGTTGATCAAGTGCCGGTGGACGAAGGGTTGACGACTAAGGTCAAGCCCGTTCGTATTGAGGACTTTGAGGTTAAGCGACTCCGTAACAAGGAGATCAGGATGGTCAAGGTTCGTTGGGACATTTGCAGTCGTGAGGAGCTCTCTTGGGATCGGGAGCAGACCATGCTGGAGGAGTACCCAGAGCTATTCCACTCAAGTATGGTATTTGGTTTTGTTTATCTTTTCCTTTGGTAATTTCGTGGACAAAATTCTTTTAAGAGGAAGAGAGTTGTAACGCCCCGAAACTCAAAAAGGTGATGGGTGGCGTTTTGAGCCAAATCTGAGTTTTGGTAGTGGTGATACGGCCTGGGACACGGGCGTGTCCAAGGGTATATCGTGCTCGGGTTCGGCGTTGGTCGCATGGTCGACAATTTTGGAGTCAATGATCGTCGGGGGGGGGGGGTGAACACGTCCTGGGACATGGGCGTGTCCCAGGGCGTGTTAGTCACTCGGAGCCTTACACTCAACGATCGTTGATTGAGGGGCGCACGACCTGAGCCCAGGCATGTTTGGGTCCGACACGGGCATGTACAATTTGATACGGGCGTATCGAATGCCTGTGTCCTCCACGGGTCGTGTGGCATTCTGTGCTAAGGCAGTTACACAACCTGGGACATGGGCGTGTCCAAGGGCATGTCTAGCACACGCCATATGACACGGGCGTGTCAAATGGCCGTGTTGTGCTCGGGTTGTGTTGGACCTATGTCGTTGGGGAACACGCCCAGCGACACGGGCGAGTACTGGCTGACACGGGCGTGTCAAGCCTGACACGGGCGTGTTGGGTGCCCGTGTTCATTTCGGGATGCGTAGGTTTCGACGGCGAATGGGTGACACGGCCCTGAACACGGCCGTGTTGCAACCCGTGTTCGGCAAAGAAATTCTAATTTTGGGCTGAATCGTGGCTGTCCGTTTCCTCATTTGGGATCCAACGGCTAGGGGCTGTTCTTGATGAGATATACCCGGGAATAGGGCTTGAAAACCCTCATTTCCATTTGGGTTCTCTCTTTCTAAAAGCTAGAAAGAAGGGGGAGCAAGGAGGAAGAAGGAGACCTAGATCCGGTCACCGACGGAGCTTCGGAGCTCCAAATCGCGAGCCAAGTTCGGATCCGCGGAGGCAAGGAGATTGCAGTGCTTTCCATCCACATAGATTTCCATGGCACCAAGGAAAAATGCTATGGTAACGATTCTCATCTTGAGCATGTGAAGCTCTTCTTCTTTTGCATGGGAAAACACTCTCCCGCGAGTGTGCGGTGAGTTTGCGGTATTCCTTGGGGTAGATATGTAAAGTCCCCCTTGTTAGAGTCCGGAATTGTAGTACCCGGACATATGCATGGTGTGTGAAACCTACCCAGACTTATTGGTCTGGATAGGTGATGTTTTGCTATGCATATTGTGCCGGAGAAGACTCCGTGTGTATTGTTTGTTTTCGGGTTGCTATACATTAGAATGCATCAGGGAATCTTGGGGAGTAACCCCAAGGTGCACCCAGAAATCTGGACGGAAAGGCATTTCTGCCATTTCGGTGGCCTTGGAGCCAGCCGGGTATATAGCGGGGCTATGTACCGTGTTTTATCGATAGTTTGGACTGGGGGAAGCTTGTTCCGCGTTAAAGGCCAAATGGCCATGGCGGGGTGAGCAACGGGCTGGTGGAACCCTACCCGCTCCATCTGTTTCTGTTAAAGAGACCTAAAGTGAACGTGGTACTTATCGATGATTTGGAGATCGAGTCTAGGCTACGGCAGAAAGGACTAAATACTCACGAGATTGCCGCCCTGGGGGTGGTGGTGGAGTCTAGGACCAGACTGGGTTCGGACTGGCTTCGCCGAGTAAGTGCCCTGAGAGCACAGGGTGTACGGCCATGTGAGCGTGCACCTATGATGTGATGTTTATTTGCTGTGTTGCTTGCTTTGCTAACAAGTGCAGGGAAGAAGCTTTGCCACCCCAGTTTGGGGGCGGAATCGTTATAATTTAGTCAGCTTTAGCTGACCGTTATTCTTGTTTTCCACCGTTGCGGTGATTTGTGCTTGCAAGTACTGCAGAACCGAATGACAAATTGCGGGCCAAAGCCCAAGTTGCTGAGCCGGCCCTCGAAGGCCTTGTTTGTTTACTTATTTAAATCATGTGTGGCCGGTCTGCGAGCCGAAGTTTGTAAGACACTGTTTAATTATTGTAAACTCTTGTAAGGGCATAAGGCCAGTACTTTTGTGTATTTTGTATTTCATTACTACTGGGTTTTCTGTTAGTTGACATTCACGCTTGTTGGCAGGGTTCTTATTGTTGCAACTTAATAAATTGTTTCCGCTAGATGCTCTGTGTAGGACGTGCGTATTGGTTGAATGGTTTCATTGAGTAACCCACCGGTCTGTCCGTTGTATATGGCATCGGGCCACGGCCGGACCTACTGCTATATGCTATGTGACGGATAAGGGTGTTACACCCCGTATACTTCTTGTCTTGCTTATATGTGTAGTGTTCATCCTTCAACCAAGACATACTGATGATATATCGATGTGTATATGCAATGGAACAAGACAACTCATGGTATGCAAGACTCTAGATTTGGTGTAAGTATAGAAATTAGTTTATACGTTCAAAAAGATATTGTGACTTTAGCTTTTTGAAAATGATATACATGAGATAAGAGAAATATTTTTATAATTTAAAATATCTAACATGCAACTTAGCATAAAACCTTCCCAGAGATCAAGTAAATCCATACAATCATATAGAAAAAGGCTTAGCAGCAAATAAGTACTTAACATTAAATAAAATCTAGTGGGCATCAACAATCCTGACACAAACCCACTAAAGTTTTGTATGTCTGAACAAGAGAAATCAACAACACACTACCTCACAAACAGTGAGGAAGAGAGACAACAGCACCCACCAGCCAAAAACCAACACTAGCAGCTTAACCGACTACTTCTCCAAACCTGAGGCATTCAAAGAAAGAACACCTCAATAAGAATAAAAATACAAGTGGAGAATAAGCAAAGATGTTAGCAATACACCAAAAAGAAATAAAGGGTTACCAACCAATCAAGAGTAAACTAACAAAACATAGCAAATTTATCATATGACTAAGGTAAAAGATTACTTATTGAGTTCAAAAATAAGAAAGTTGCACCAAGTGCGTCAAGAAGCCATGCTTCAAGAATATCTGTAAATGTAAGCAGAAAGACATATTCATGTACAATACTAGGAAAGAGACTTAATAAATTCTACTCATGTGAATCATTAACATTTGAAAGAAAATGGCTCTGAGTCGGTGGCCACCTTGTCTAACCCAAACTTACAGACCCAAAATATTTAAAGAAGGTACTTCAGTGGTGGCAACATTGTCCAACCCTATCAGGCAGTCCAATTGTCCAAACAAGACACTAGGGTGGTGGCCTCTATATCAAACTCAACACATCAATCCAAACATACAAACAAGGTACTGTGGTGATGGCCACTTTGTCCAACTTAACCCCACAATCTAAAAATAACCCTAGTTGTGTATTGATTCACAAATTGGCACTAGGTTGGTGGACCTTTATCAATTGCCAACCCAAAGGCCACAACTAAAAACTCATAAACATCAATAAAACTCTAACTAAAACACTAGATCTCTCCTCATAACAAAAGAGAAGAAAAATCCTGAAAGAAAACCATCCTAAGCCATACTCGACGAATTAGACCCATTTCGGTGAAATTTTCCTAAGTCCACAATGATTCCTCGAGTATACTCAACGAATATAGTAAATACACAATGAATTTTCACTTAGCAACATTAATTATCTTAATATACAATGAAACCGCGAAATAATCCCAAATACACGGAAAATCGTCGAGTCAACTCGACACCGTTTTGAGTGCATTCAACGCACTTCGACACCAAACAACTAATCTCAATGATTCTACCTTCACTCAATGCCGCGTTGAATACACTCAATGTCGCGTTGAGTGCCTTCAGTGCACTCAATAATATCCATCTAAACTCAACGATTTCATCGAGATAACTCGATAAATCTAACTTAGACTCTAATCTCACTCAATGCCAAGGATTCACTCAACACCACTGGCATTACTTCGACGAATTCATCGAGATAACTCGACGAATTTTACTTAAACTTAAAATCACTCAACGCTAAGTCTGATTCACTCAACGCTCATAGCGCCACACTAGCTTATTTGATGATTTCGTCGAGATAACACGACGAATTTAACTTGGGCTTAAGGATCACTCAACGCTCTCAAGCGCCAAGCCTAAACCACTCAACGCCAAGCCCAATACTCGACGAATTTAACTTCGTCTAATACCACCACTAAACGCCAAGTCTTATACTCGACGATCTCAACTCCTGATACTTGATGATTTGGACTTAACTCAACGCCATGCATTACCCGACAAATTTACCTCAGATACTCGATGAATTTTACTATGCTCATACCGAACTCACCTTAATTTTCTTGGACAATTCTCAAACTATATTCGACAAATTCTACCTACCCCTATTCGACGAATTTAAACTTGACATAACTGCTTATGCAACAAAATTTTGGCTTAAGTCAGCAGTTCACTACCTGACAGATTATCCTAATCTAATAGTTAAGTGTGAAGGAAAAACTGTAGATTAATCTCATAAACCATGGATTAACTCGACTATCACCTATAAAATAAACGAGGCCAAACCTGGCCAGAAATATATATTGATTAGCAGGTCTGCAAAGGACAAACATACTCCTAATTCTAAGGAAGAAAGGCTAGAAGCAAGAAATACACCATGAAAGGAAAACCTAGACAGGGAAGAAGTCACCACTTGCCTCGATCTTGCTGAAATTCGGCCGCACAACCACTCTTCTTCACAGATATGGCCGCAAGAACACCTAAACAACAAATTCTAAAACTTTTCAGGACGAAGGAGGGCCAAAACGAAATCCCAAACACCAAAAATTTCATGAAACGGGAAAAACTCACCGTAAGAAACATAGATCTTGGTGAGGGCTATCTGGATCTACTCTCCAACGACGATTTGGAGCACCAAAGCTCTAGCAAATGGCGGCCGAATGATTAGAAGTGTCCGATATTCTCGCTCTTTCGCAACAGGCTGACAATTTCGGGAAAGGAGACGATGAATAGGCTTTACGTCTAATTGGAGGCTATTTATAGTGGATAGGCAATATAATATATTATTATTATAGTTAAAACATCTGATTGACCAAAACTCGCACTATTTCAGATTTCTATGAAAATCGCGCTGTAGCTAAATACCGGCGCTACGAATCCAGTAACGGTGAGGTAAAAATCGAAATCTGACAAATCAAACTCGGGTAAACATATTCTGAAGTCAAAACACCACCATTCCCAAAAAGGCTCCATCGTGTTCCAAAACTAACCCCGGCTCACAAAAGAATATCAAAACTCACAAGAAATTAGCCATGCTAATATTCCAATTCAAAACCCGGAGTACCAATGTGCAAAAAGCCACGAGCCAACAATGGCACCCAATAATCAAGTTGTTAACCCAGAAATCGGCGATCCCTCCCAAGGTAGCCAAACTCGCAAGTCGCGGCCTGGGCTCCAAGGAGGTCGCGGCCTGTCAGCCTTTCCTTCTAAGGGTGGGAGGACTGACCTCACAGTCCGCTCAGTCTACGCGGCTAGGGCGGTCTCCTCGGTCTGACCGCCCACATTACGCAATAGCTGCTCGTTCTATAGGGGCCTGTGGAATGCTTCCTCAGTCCGCCCCCCGCAGGCCTGCGCCGTTAGATCGGCTAACCTATGTGGTGGTTCATTCTTCCTATCAGGTGCGAACTACTCAACTGAGTGGCGGACTCAAATTCCTATCTGCCCAGACCGCTCGCTAGATGCTCAACCTAGTCCGTATGACCTACTCCTTTTATTCGGCATAAGGTGGCGGACTCAGTCTTTAGTCCGTCTAAGGGAGGCGGACTCGCTTCTCCCGCCAGCTCTCTAGCTCGCACATCCAGCGACCTGCCTGATCCGCTGACCGCGCGGACTGCCGACCTCTCTAGTCAGTCTGCCAGGCTGCCAACCCTCGTTCCCAAGCAAAGGATGCCACCAGTCAACAGCGGCTCTCGCCAATAGGCACGACCTGGACTCTCCAGTCCGCCAAGTCGACAGTCCTTGTCTCCAAGCAATGACGACAAGCCTCCAGTAGGCAGCCTGCTAAACTTGCCCGCCGCGAGTTAGACGGGCTCGTTGCCCAGTCCGCTAGGTGAACCCCAGCTCGGCAGCCGGCTATCTGCCTCCTCTCCGTAGCGGGTTGGGCGGACTCGTTCTACAGTCTGCCAGCTAGCGCTCCAACATTCCCGGTGTCCGCTTCTACCCAGCAGCGAGAAAACTCTTTCTCAGCTCGCACAGCCTAGCACGAGCTCGCTCAGCAGTAGGGGCGGACTCGTCCCATCCGCCAGCAATAGCAGCCATCTCCAGCTCAAAGTCCCTAACCAGCGCGGCCTGGCGCGGACTCAACGGACTCAGCATTGTACTTGCACAGCTCACCGCCTCAACGGTTGTGACGTTACCAAGACCGTTAACTCCTCGAGCCTATAAATAGGCCCCCATACCTCTTATTCTTGTGGGACGAGATGACACGACGGAGGGGACAAGGTCAAGGCATCAATTCCTACGGCTAACTCCAGTTCCCAGTCTGCGCGGCCTCTAGTTCCCTAGTCTGCGTGGCCTCCAGTTTCTTCTCCCAACTTGATCAAGCAGTTCGCCCGGCTTAGTCTTACGAGCTCCTTGATCAGCTGACTGCGTGGTCTGCCGACCTCCCTTGGTCAGTCCACGGGTCTCTGGCATTCTCCTCTCCTTAGCCGCCAGCTTCCCCCCTTGTACCCTTTATTCTTCTTTCCATATAAAGGTGCAACCTCAAACTGTAACTTCATTTATAATCAAAGGAAAGCCCGTCGCAAGAGAGGCATTAAGGCCGCGACGGGCGAAGTCTGATGTTACCGCTGCCAGCGGCCCTCTCTTCTGCTTTTCTCTCTATCTTCATGCGCGACTCAGAGTAACCAGCTGCACGGCAAGTATCTCAAACCTCTCATCTATCCCCATCAGCCCTCATATTCACCTAGCTTGTGAGATCGAACAACCCGTTAACTGGGCGGTGTCGCATTTTCGCACATCAACAGTTAACATGCGACCTTCAGATACTGAGCAATTGATGAACAGCAGTTGCAATAAAGACATGAGATTGAGCTCAGAGCATACCTTAACTTCAAACAGCCATAACTTTTGATCCGAGTGTCCGATTTAAGAAATTCAAAGCTTGTTGGAACCGTCTCAAGGAGATCTGCCCCCCGGTGAATAAGGATTTTACATCAAAAAGATCTCGAGCACACCTCTAATCATTCAGAAGTGTCCATCTCAAGTAGCGACAACGCTCTCCTACTATCTAAGGAGTTTATATCTCTCATCGCAAGCTTCATAAGGTAAGAATGAATGCTTATCACCATATACCAAATGGACTAACATCTTTTGCAGGAGAAGAACAAGTTTCCTCTCCCTTCACACCTCATATCCGAAGGGAAGTTGCTCCATATGATTTCAAAGAGCCTCGTTTGCCAGTCTACTCGGGGACGAGCGATCTAGTTTCTCACGTACAAGCTTTTGAGTCAATTGTTTCATTGAAATCTCTATCAGATGGAATCAAATGCAAGCTCTTCATCATATCTTTTGGTGCTCTTAAGTGTTGGACTGGTTCTACAATCTACCGCCCCAATCAATAACTTGCTTCAGAGATCTTCAAAGAGAATTTCTCTCAAGGTTTGGAACCTTTAGGAAGAGAAAGAAAGATGTAGGAGCCCTTTTTTCAGATAAAGCAAGGAGACGATGAGTCCTATGCTCATTTCATTGATCGATTCCAGAAGGAAACTCTTGACATTGTTAATGTTGATCAAGACATCTATAAAGTTGATTTCATTAGCGGGCTTTGGCAAAGTCCTCTTAAATTCAAAGTCACTACAAAAATGCCCGACACCTATGGGGATCTTATTGATTGTGCAAACAAGTTCATTGGAGCTGAAGCCACGAATTCTTGCTATATATCTCGTATGAATCAGATGGATCAAGAGCAAGAGAAGTTCTCACCCCGTCAGTTGGACGATGGACCTCTTCACAATTATTTACCTCTTAATCATGATAGCAACCTATTGCAATATGATCAAGATCCTAACCTCCCAGTATCTCGACATATATGTTATGATCGTGGGAATTCATCTACATCTCAATCAAAGCCTTTCAGAATCAAGTCTTGATACCTCTGGAACATCAATTCAAATTTATGACAATGAGCCTCATGCTTCTTTTCAATACAAGAAAGCTAAACCTAAAAGAAAATATACAAGATTAACTATCTCTGTGTAACAAGTTCTTCAAATTATTCAGCAAGAGCCGGATTTCACATGGCCTTCTCTCTTGCGACCTGGTCGGAGATGTCATAAGAATTTATTATGTCAATACCACATGTGTGTGGGTCACGATACAGAGAAATGTCGAGCTCTTCATCAGCTCTTTGAGAAATTGCTGAAAGAAGGAAAGTTGCAAGAGTATATCGCTTGAAAGTATCATTGTAAAGCCCTCTTTTGCAGTGTGTTGGTACCCTAGTTTGGATTTGTGTTAAGTCTTGTCAATTAGTTTCTTGACCCAAGATTTATCTATGGTCAAAGGTTAGTTGTTAGGTTAGAATTCCTCAGTTGTAGAGTTGTTACTTATCTAGATGAAAATCTGGCTAAGTTAGTTTTTGGTTCGACTATAGTCGAACGGCGCTCGACTATCGTCTATCAGCTGTTCGACGATCGTCTATCAGTTGGTCGACTTTCATCAGTCAGCAGATCGTCGATCTCTAAGTATGTTCAACTCTTGTTAGCTCGACGATCTATGGTCTCTGCCTCGTCGATCGTCGAACCCTGATCGACTTCTTTTGTCCAGACAGATTTCTTGATAGTTTATCTATTTCGTAGTTCGACTATCTGCTCTGATAGTTCGACTCTCTATTTTGTTTTGGTAGTTCGACTATCTGCTCTGATAGTTCGACTATCTGTTCTGTTGTGATATTTCAACTATCTGCTCTAATAGTTCGACTATCTGCTCTGATAGTTCGACGATCTATTCTGTTGTGATAGTTCGACTATCTGTTTGATAGTTCGACTATCTGCTCTGTTTTGATAGTTCGACTATCTGTTTGATGGTTCGACTATCTTTTTGATAGCTCGACTTTCTGCTTTGATAGTTTGACTATCTGTTTCGTTCGACTATCTGTTCTGATAGTTCGACGATCTGCTGTTAGTAATTTTGTACTCCTTCTCTTCTGTGATTTATTTCCTATTTATTTGGCATATTTTATTAAAGATTATTTCATTGATTTTATGCTGACATTTCAAGGCAATCTTTGCCCCATTCTTTATGCATAAGTCAAGTTCTTTCTGACAAAAGTCTTTTGTCTTATTAGTTGACATATCTTTATGCTTTATCTGTCATGCTGTCCTTTATAGCCGTTAGACACAAAAGTCTTCTCTGGCCGTAAAGAGTTTGTTCTGATGTGACTAACTCTAGTATTCTTTTATCAGATTGGATATGCATCTTCTTAGAAAGCTTTATCCCTTTATAGGATGTCTGTCTGCAGGATATATTTTTGTATTGTGCTATTTGCAGCTCAGATTGCAGATCTTAGAAGAAGACAAAGTTCAAATAAAGATTAGAGCCTATTACAGAGGCTAATATATAAAGAGCTCTTTTGAAAGAAGTTTCAACACACATATACATAGATAGAGAGATATACTCACAGACAAAAAGTAGAGGCTCACACAAATACACAGACATATACTGTTGTTCATATACAGATTCAAAACAAGAAGAACAGCTCTCAGATTCTTTCACATTCAACTCAGATGATCTACTCTCTTCAGCATTCTTCTTCAACCCTGAGTTCATCCTGCTTCCAGGAACATTCACTCTCAGAGCCTTCTAGAAGAAGAAGAAGAAGAAAGAAAAGCTGATTGAAGAAGAACAATCATTCTACATCAAGAGTCTTCTTCAAGCTGCTCCTTCAAGAACTTCAAGACAGCTCTCTGTCAAGAGTTCAGAAGAGATCCTGCACCCTGAAGCAAGACTTCTTCCTGGATATTCTCTAAGCCAGGGGGAGCCTTGATTCCTTAGAGTTCTTTAGCTCTGTGCAATCCACTTGCTTCTCTAATCTTGTTTTAACAATAGAGAAGACACTCTATCTCTCTCTCAACCTCTTGTAAAAGGGTTATTACTCCCTTCAAAAGTGAACCTTGGTGGCAGGGCACCTTAGCAAAAACCTGTGTTGGATTTTGAGCTCATAATCAAAAGCTCAAAGGGTCTACTTGATCTACCTGAACCAGATCAGTTGGTGGCAGGGCACCTGAACAAAAACCATTAGTGGATTCCTACTAGGGTGGTAGAAGAGTGGATGTACCTATTTAGAGGGAACCACTATAAACCTCTTGTGTTGTCTATTTTGCTTACTTTAATTATTGCATTATGGCTGTGATTAGAACTAACTAGGACTGCTAGTTGCTGTGATAGGACTAAAGCTGAAACAAAAATTACAGTTAGCTTTCTCTTGTGCACCACACTTTGTGTTAGGCTCTGGGGTTTCAAATATCTATAAACTCATTCCGCAAACTAACTCAAAGGGAGTTGAGTAGAAGCTCAAATTTTTGAATACTCTATTCACCCCCCCTCAAGAGTTGTATCTATCCCCACTTTCAATTGGTATCAGAGGGAGGTTTACTGACTGTTCAGGCTAACACCTGAGTCACAAGATCTAGATAGATATCAAGTTTATAGACATTCACTTCATGGACCAGTACAAGGATTATTCTAGCACCAGACCTCAAGTTTGCAACTTAGCTAAGTTTAGCATCGGGAAGGAAAGAATCAAGTTATATATGAATTCTATTGATGAAGATATTTTTTCTTCTATTTTGACTGGACCTCCAACACCACATGCTACAGCCACTGCTACAATATCTACAAATCTCAGTGCAGTGCTACCTCCAGACTACAATGATGCATACAAGAAGGCCAAAGTAGCTGATGCAAAAGCCATGAATATTCTGGCTCAGACTATGTCTGATGAAACCTTTCAGAAAGTGGCTGATTGCACTTCTGCAAAAGCTATGTGGGACTCATTGAACCAGATTATAGCTGGTTCAGCTGATGAGAGGAAGGACAGAAGGTCCAACCTTATATCTCAATATGAAAACTTCAAGAAGACTGAAGCTGAATCAGTTGAAGGAATGTACAACAGGCTCAGCTCTATCATCAATGAGCTTAAACTCTTGATAAGGAGATAACATTGACAGAGGTCAATGATAAGATACTAATGTGCTTCCCCAGCACATAGGATCTCAGTATCTGGCCTATCAAGGAGGCCAAAAGTACTACTGAGATCTCAACTGAAGCCCTCCTTGGAAAGCTCAAATCTTTTGAGCAAGTTCTAAAGTCCAGGGAAGCTGAAGCTGAAGCTAAGACTCCCACTCCAACAAGGAAAGAGCAAACTCTTACTCTCAAAGCTGCAGATACTTCTGAAGGAAGCCAATCCAATGAGGAGCTGATGGCACTCTTTGCCAAAAGATTTCTCAAGATGGGCAGAAAGAATTCAGAAAAAAGTCTTCAAGATATGAAGACAAGCCAAGGTATGACAGATCACCTGCTAAAGAAATTATCTATTATGGTTGCAGGAAACCTGGAAACATTCTACCAGAGTGTCCAGAGGAAAAGAACAAGGATAAAAGAAAAGAAAAAGAACATCAGAAGAAGCACTCCAAGTCCTCCTCCTATAAAAATAAGAGGAAGGAGAAAGGATTTGTTGCTGAAACCTGGAGTGATTCAAATGAGGAATCTTCCTCCTCAAGCTCCAGTGAAGATGAGGAAGAGAAGAAGGCAAAAGAAATTTGCCTAATGGCAATTGATTCTTGCAACAATCATTCAGCTGCAGAGAGTTCTGGTGAAGAGGAAATGCCAACTGAAGACCAGGTATTATCTTCTTATGATTTCACTTCTGCTGAATTTAGATCTGAATTTAAATCTCTATGTTTAGATTTAATTAGATCAGAAAAAGAAATTAAGGAGCTTAGAAATAGGATAGCAGAATCAGAAACCATCTCTAATGAAAATGCTAGGCTAGAAGCTGAACTCACTAAATGTAGTGAAGAAATAAAATTTCTTAAAACTGAACTAGCAAAGTCTAAAAGATTAGAAGAATCTTTAAATGGTAAAAGTCTTAAGCTACTAGAAATTACTAGCATGTCAAATACTAGGACAGGTAATAATAAGCTAGGCTTAGGAGTTTCACCAAGTGAACCCCCCTTGGTTCTAAAAAATCATCTTTCAACTCCAGTAAACTTTATTTCAGCCGATGGAATAAAGAATACTGATCAAGTAAATCTAGTTAACAAAGCCTTAAATAAAGCTAAGAGAGAAAAGAGAAAGCAAAAATTTAAGGAAATACAAAAGTCGTCGAACGCTGCTCGACGATCGAAGGCTCAATGGTCGAATGATGCTCGACGATCTGAGCATCGATCGTCAAACGATGATCGACGATCTCAATATGATTTTCAAAATAATCACCTGAACCTTAGAAATCCTAATGTAAATAGAAACCCTAGGTTTATTAACCCAACAACTTCATGGAGTATTCCACCTAGGAGATCCTATCCCTTAGGATATAAACCCCAGCCTGGTTATTCTTTTATTTCAAGCTTTCATTATGTGAAGAATAATGGACCCAAGGTTGTCTGGGTCCACAATGTCTAACTGTTTAATTTGCAGGTGAAGACCTATCTAATTACTCAAGATAAATGGTATTTGGATAGTGGCTGTTCCAAACACATGACAGGATACAAAGAAAATCTATCAAAATACAAGGCGAAGCTTGGACCAAAGGTGATCTTTGGGGATTCCAGCTGTGGTCAAACTGAAGGATATGGTAGGATTACCATTGGAACAGTAACATTCAAAAGGGTTGCATATGTAACTGGACTGAAGCACAACCTAATCTCAGTAAGCCAGTTATGTGATGCAGGTTATCAGGTATCTTTCACTAACACTCTCTGTAATATTACTTTAAATAGTAATGTAGTGTTAGTAGGCATTAGACAGGGTAATATTTATTTAGTAGATTTTAACTCAACTCAATCTGAAATCTTCCTGTTTAATGAAGTAACAAATAATAACACCTTATGGCATAGGAGGCTTAGCCATGTTAACCTCAAGAACATATCTAGGTTATCTAAATATAACCTTGTTAGAGGTTTACCTTCTTGCCCCTACAAGAAGGAAAGCCTATGCAAGGCTTGTCAATTAGGCAAGCAAACCAAAAATTCCTTTAAATCGGTAAATAAAAGTGATTCACCTAGAATCCTGTATTTATTACATTTGGACCTTTTTGGCCCAATAAATGTACAGAGTCTAGGAGGGAAGTATTACACTTTAGTAATTGTAGATGACTTCTTTAGGTTCACTTGGGTGTTCTTCTTGAGAACTAAGGCCGATAACTTCAAAGTTCTTACAGACTTTCTGCTATGTGTGCAGACTGAGTATTCTACTCATGTGGCCTTGATCAGAAGTGATCATGGTACTGAGTTTGAGTCTCTTCTCATACAAGAATTCTGTGAGAAAGAAGGTATCAAACATAGCTTCTCTGCTCCTAGAACTCCACAACAAAATGGGGTAGTGGAAAGGAAGAATATAACCCTGATTGAAGCTGCTGGAACATTATTGGCAGATGCTAACATGCCTCTCTCTTATTGGGCAGAAGCTGTTAGCACAGCTAATTATGTTTTGAACAGATGTCTTATACACAAGCTTAAGAGTAAAACTCCTTATGAGTTGCTTAAAGGAAAGAAACCTAAAATTAATTATTTTAGAGTCTTTGGTTGTGTAGTGTATATTCACAATAAAAACAAAGAATACCTTAGAATGTTTGAAGCAAAAGCTTCAATGGGAATTTTTCTTGGATATTCCCAAGTAAACAAAGCTTATAGGGTGTTTAACAAATCAACATCTAAAATAGAGGAGTCTGTGCATGTTTCTTTTGATGAGTCAAAGATATTTTACAAGGAGAAGGAAACTTATCCTTCCTCAAGCTCATTGCAGGTACCTGAGTCATGCAAAGATGTCACTTAAGAGATTCTCCATCTTTTCAACTCTTCATATCACTGATTCAGATAGTGATGAAGACACTGTGGAAGCAGTTGCTGTACCACCAATAATAGATCCAATTCCCCAAGAGGAATTAATCCAAACTGTTGTTGAAGATCACATCCCACCTCCTGATATTGTCACACTTAGAGATCATCCTACATCTCAAGTGATTGGTGACCTATCAGCTGGTGTGCAAACAAGACATCAATTAAGACAGGATGTGATGCATGCTAGTTTCCTTTCACAAGTTGAGCCCCTCACCATAAACGATGCTGAGCTAGATCCCCACTGGATCATTGCTATGCAAGAGGAGCTCAATCAATTTGAAAGATGTAAAGTATGGACTTTGGTTCCAAGGCCAAAAGGCCAACTGATCATAGCCACCAAGTGGGTGTTTAGAAACAAGTTGGATGCTCAAGGAATTATTGTAAGGAACAAAGCTAGGCTTGTAGCTCATGGCTGCAGATAGGAGGAAGGTATAGATTATGACCAAACCTTTGCCCCTGTTGCAAGGCTAAAGGCAATAAGGATATTTCTAGCCTATGCAGCCTATATGAAGTTTAAGGTTTTTCAGATGGATGTCAAGAGTGCATTCCTAAATGGTGAGCTAAAGGAAGAGGTGTTTGGTGAACAACCTCCTGGGTTTATCTCTTCAACTCAACCCTCATTTGTTTATAAGTTGTAAAAAGATCTTTATGGACTTAAGCAAGCACCCAGAGCCTGGTATGAGACTCTAGCTAGTTTTCTATTAGAGCACAACTTTGTTAAGGGAGTTGTTGATAGAACCCTGTTTGTCAAGCATCACAAGGACACCATCCTTTTAGTTCAAGTTTATGGGGATGATATTACTTTTGGCTCCACTGATCCCAAACTTTGCAAAAAGTTCTCAGACCTGATGAATTCTAAGTTTGAGATGAGTAGTATGGGTGAGCTGTCTTACTTTCTTGGTCTCTAAGTAAAGCAAGATGTTGATGGCATCTTCATCTCCCAATCCAAATATGCCAAGGAATTGGTAAAGAATTTTGGGATAGTTGATGCTTTAGCAATGCATACACCCATGGCTACAAATGCAGTTATAGATTCTGATGATCAGGGTAAGCCAGTTGATCAGAAAAACTATAGGGCCATTGTTGGTTCCCTATTGTATTTAACTGCAAGTACACCAGATATAATGTTTGCCACATGCCTATGTGCTAGATTTCAGGTCAACCCCAAGGAATCTCATTTGATTCTTCTCAAGAGAATTTTGAGATACCTGAAGGGATGTCCAAATTTAGGACTGTGGTACCCAGCTGAATCAGAATTTGAGTTAATTGGATACTCTGATTCTGACTATGCTAGTTGTAGAGTTGAGAGGAAAAGTACCTCAGGAACATGTCAGTTCCTGGGAGAGAGATTAGTCTCTTGGTTTTGTAAGAAACAGGCTTCTGTCTCAACTTCAACTGCAGAGGCTGAATATATAGCAGCTGCCAGTTGTTGTTCACAGATCCTATGGATTCAAAACCAACTTTTGGATTATGGGTACACACACAAGAACACCAAAATCATGTGTGACAGTACCAGTGCTATCTCCATTGCATAAAATCCTGTGCACCACTCTAGGACCGAGCACATTGATATTAGACATCATTTTCTAAGAGATTGTGTGGAAAAGAACAAGATCAGCCTTGATTTCATATCCACTGACCTTCAGAGAGGTGATATTTTCACCAAGCCCTTAGATGAACAGAAGCATCTGTTCTTTTTGGTTCAACTAGGCATGATAAATAGAAAAGACTAAGTGCGACTTCTGTCTTGTTGAAATCTATTTGAAGATCGTCGAACGACGTTCGACGATAGTCGAATAGTTTGAGCTATCGTCGACCTATGGTGAACGACGGCTTGTGTGCTTGTGAAGACAGAAATAGTCGAACGATTGCTCGACTACTCTGCTTCAGGAAACGATCGTCGAATGACCGTTCGACGATCGCTTCCAGTATCTGTTAAAATAGATCAACGATTGCTGCTTTAATATATAACGATCATCGACCTAGGTTAAGAGATCGTCTTTTAGTACTCGACAGAGATCGTCTTTTCGTATTCCGTCTTCTTGCTTGAGCTCTGCCCCGCGCTTTCTGCTCTTCTCTTCTCTCGTCTTCTCCGACAAAATCGATGGCGATTGCTCCAGCTCTTCTGACGGCGATGAAGTTTGACGCTTGTTTTAGCGTGGATTTCGACTCGTTCAGCGCCTGCGATGCTGAGATTCTAGAGATACTCCAGCTCTGCAAGGATCAAGGACTAGAAAAGCTGATGTCCTCAAGGATTAGGATAAATATTCCAGAGATTAAAGAATGGGTTTTCTCATCGTCTTCTAATGACGAATCCATAACCGGGACAGTAGGCGGGGAAGAGGTAATCCTAACTCCTGCTATTTTGACTGAGATTTTTGGATTATTGAATGGACAAGAGGAGTATGATCAAGATACTCGAGAGTATGTAAGAATGCTCGTAGAGCTAGGACATGCTGAGGGCATTCCTATAAAGTTGCTGAAAGTAAACTTCCCAGTGAGGATAAAGTTCTTAGCAGAACTGGTTGGAAAAGTGCTATTGGGTAAGCACTCTGCTCATGACAACATCTCCAGGTAGCAGTTTGCCTTGATGTGTGCCATTGTAAATAAGAAAGAGATTAATTGGGCAAGTATAGTGTTTGATTTGATCAGGAAGAAGAACTCCAAGAAGGAAGTAACTCTTGGAAGGGTGATAGGAATATTTCTAAAAGAAAAATATCCTCAACTGTTGGGTACAGTTGCTACATCCATCAATGCTAGTAATAATATTGATCCCACTTTGTTTGTTAAGTGGAGGAGGAACATCTAGAAGCCCTCCCAGCTGGGGTTGCTCCTTCTGCATCTGAGAGCACCAGGACTGTATTAGTCACTCCCCACCTACCTGAAGAAGGCTCTTCCATTCCCCCCATTCCACGTTCCTTTGCATTGCCATCCACCACTGCATTACCATCCACTTCCACCGAAGTGCCATCTACATCTACTGTCTCTCTTCCACTAGATTCCTCCACTATTCTCCATGCATCACCTCCAGCATCTCCACTTCCATCACATCTTGCTGGGACTTCAATTCCCAGCTTTGATTTGTTAGTTTCTGAGATACTACCCACTCCACCTCAGTCACCACTTACACCTCCAGATCATATTAATCTTCCCTCATCCATACATCAGTCTCTAGTTCACAACATATCTCATCAGGAGACCACCGTCCCTGATGATCTTCCATCTATTGTGATTCCCCCACCATCCTTTGAAATAACTCCAGCCTTCATTGCAAGCATTATGGAGCTAATTACTCCTTCAATCAAAATCATGATTGAAGAAGCAATTGCCCCTCTTGTTTCTTCTATTTCTTCCCTTACTCAATCCATCACAGCCCTCTCCAAATCTACTGAGCCCTCTTAATTTAGGGGCCTGAGTTCAGTACCTACTGAAATCAGGCAAGGGGAGATGTTCCAGGAAGATGTCTTAGGACTTCCCCTGATCTCTCTCTCAGCTGAAGCTCCAGAAGAGACTCCTTCAGAAGAAATCCTGAAAGCTGTAGATGCAACGTCTCTTACAGTTATAGTTCCAGACACAACAGCTGTTCAAGTAGCCCTAGTCTCAGATCAGAGGGCATCTGAAATTATATTGGAAGAAGAATTTGCTATCAAAATTTGCCTTGAAGAATTCTCTACTCCCATTATTGCTCTGTACCTAGAGGGAGTCATCACCTCCTTTCTAGATGATTTATGGGAGTTGGGAAATCCTACAGGTAATTCTTTATCTCAATTTACTGACCTGTTAACTGACATGTTAACCTGTGAGTATCTTGAAGGAATGTTTCTAGCCCATTTAGAAAATTTTTGTCTCCCTTTGGCTACAGATCTAGTTCAAAATCAAATTCAAGAAGATCAAGTTGCTCCAGAACCTGCTACAGTTCCTCAAAAACCTGAGCCTGCTCAACCAGCATCTGAAGCTGTGCAAGAAGAACTGGTATCCAAGACAGTTACTGAAGAATAAGAAGAGAAATCAACTCTGTGGGATGACACCCCAGGACCTCATTTGGATACCCTTCTGGCACAAGATGTCTTAGAAGAGGAAAGAGAGAAATTTGCTTTGAAAGCAAAAGAGAAAGCTGATCAAGATATCTTGGACCCTTATGAACAACCTCTATCATCTCACTCTGATGATGAGGATAATTCTGATGATTCAGAAGGATCAAAGAAGAAGAAATTTGCAAAAAGGAAAAGAAAAGCTGCTGCTCTTCCTCCACCAAATCCAGACCATGATGCTCCCTACTACATACTTAAAGGGATTGATCCCAAATCTAAGGAATATCAGCATTGGATTGGACTATCCAGGAATTAACAAAAACAGAGAAAGGAAAGCAAAAGATATGACAGTCCAGCTCCCAAGTAGACTCCTAGAGGACCTCCTCCTCCTCCTCCCAGTGCAGGAGCTTCTGGAAATATTTCTGCCAATCCCTCTACTTCTTCTGCAAGATTCACACCTTCTCAATCCTATCAGAGAAGAGGAAACCAAAGCCATCAAGGCAGATCTTAATCAGGTCATCAAAGAAAAGAGGCTGAAGAACAAGTGAAGGAGATGGTTTATCTAATACCAACTTTTTCTCCTCCTCCTTCACCCAAGAGAATAGATGTGCCTTCCAAAGAAAAGAAAAGTATACCATCCAGTAAACCAATTCAGAAAAAGCAAACAGATTCAAAAGGTAAAAGAGTAGTTTATTCTGAAAAATCAAGTAAGAAATATGCAGAATTTGCTCCTCCATCTTCTCTTGTGATTCAAGAAAACAAAGAGCCAGCTGCAAGTTTGCTAGACCTCTCTACTTAATTCAAGACCATAAAACCTCTAGATCCAACTTATGATAATGAATATGAAAGCCAAGAGCTTAATCCTGATTTCAGGATGGCCAGATTACTTGAATTGGTTGGATCAGCTCAGATCAGACAAGCTAGAGCTGAAGGAAAAGATGTTACAGGCTTAACTACAATGTCAAAATTCAGAAAGAAGGAACTAGATAGATTCTAGGTCAGACCTGAGGTTTTTGATGATTCAAAGTACATGGAAAAGCATCTAGAAGCTGTAGTGCCAAGAACAGGAGAATCCAAGATTATTGGAGAACAAGACTTGAAGACCTCAAAGAAAGATGCTCCAGATCCTTACAAAAAAATTTCTTTTCTTCCTGGTTCTTCTGTCTCCAAATAAGACTCTGATGCTGTTTGAGTTCTTATTTATTGTCAGATTGTTTATCTATTTGGTTGATACAAATTGATGCTTATTTATGATATGATACACCTTTGATCCTAACAGGTTAATGTTGTTTTTATATCTATTTTATAGCACTTATTTGTTGTTGTTGTTTTGAGAGACTTGACCAAAATAGGGGGATATTGTTGGTACCCTAGTTTGGATTTGTGTTAAGTCTTCTCAATTAGTTTCTTGACCCAAGATTTATCTATGGTCAAAGGTTATTTGTTAGGTTAGAATTCCTCAGTTTTAGAGTTGTTGCTTATTTAGATGAAAATCTGGCTAGGTTAGTTTTTGGTTCGACTATAGTCGAACAGCGCTCGACTATCGTCTATCAACTGTTCGACGATCGTCTATCAGTTGGTCGACTTTCATCAGTCAGTAGATCGTCAATCTTTGAGTTAGTTCAACTCTTGTTAGCTCGACGATCTGTGGTCTCTGCCTCATCGATCGTCGAACCATGCTCGACTTCTTTTTTCTAGACAGATTTCTTGATAGTTTATTTATTTGGTAGTTCGACTATCTGCTCTGATAGTTCGACAATCTGTTCTTTTTTGGTAGTTCGACTATCTGCTCTGATAGTTCGACTATCTATTCTGTTGTGATAGTTCGACTATCTGCTCTGATAGTTCGACTATCTGCTCAGATAGTTCGACTATCTGTTCTATTGTGATAGTTCGACTATCTGTTTGATTGTTCGACTATCTGCTCTGTGTTGATAGTTCGACTATCTGTTTGATGGTTCGACTATATTTTTGATAGCTCAACTATCTGCTTTGATAGTTCGACTATTTGTTTCGTTCGACTATCTGTTCTGATAGTTCAACGATCTCTGTGGTTCGTTCGATGATCTCTGTGGATCATTCGAAGATCTTTTGTCTGTTGTTAGTAATTTTGTACTCCTTCTCTTCTGTGATTTATTTCCTATTTATTTGGCATATTTTATTAAAGATTATTTCATTGATTTTATGCTGACATTTCAAGGCAATCTTTGCCCCATTCTTTATGCATAAGTTAAGTTCTTTCTGACAAAAGTCTTTTGTCTTATTAGTTGACATATCTTTATGCTTTATCTGTCATGCTGTCCTTTATAGCCGTTACACACAAATGTTTTCTCTGGCCGTAAAGAGTTTGTCCTGATGTGACTTTCTCTAGTATTCTTTTATCAGATTGGATATGCAGCTTCTTAGAAAGCTTTATCCTTTTATAGGATGTCTGTCTGCAGGATATATTTTTGTATTGTGCTATTTGCAGTCTAGATTGCAGATCTCAGAAGAAGACAAAGTTAAAATAAAGATTAGAGTTGTTGCAAAGGCTAATATATAAAGAGCTCTTTTGAAAGAAGTTTCAACACACATATACATAGATAGAGAGATATACTCACAGACAAAAAGTAGAGGTTCACACAAATACACAGACATATACTGTTGTTCATATACAGATTCAAAACAAGAAGAATAGCTCTCAGATTCTTTCACATTCAACTGAGATGATCTACTCTCTTCAGCATTCTTCTTCAACCCTGAGTTCATCCTACTTCCAGGCACATTCACTCTCAGAGCCTTTAGAAGAAGAAGAAGAAGAAGAAAGAAAAGCTGATTGAAGAAGAACAATCATTCTACATCAAGAGTATTCTTCAAGCTGCTCCTTCAAGAACTTCAAGACATCTCTCTGTCAAGAGTTCAGAAGAGATCCTGCACCCTGAAGCAAGACTTCTTCCTGAATATTCTCTAAGCCAGGGGGAGCCTTGATTCCTTTGAGGTTTTTAGCTCTATGCAATCCACTTGCTTCTCTAATCTTGTTTTAACAATAGAGAAGACACACTATCTCTCTCTCAACCTCTTGTAAAAGGGTTATTACTCCCTTCAAAAGTGAACCTTGGTGGCAGGGCACCTTAGCAAAAACCTGTGTTGGATTTTGAGCTCCTGATCAAAAGCTCAAAGGGTCTACTTGATCTACCTGAACCAGATCAGTTGCTGGAAGGGCACCTTAACAAAAACCTGTAGTGGATTCCTACCAGGGTGGTAGAAGAGTGGATGTACCTATTTAGAGGGAACCACTATAAACCTCTTGTGTTGTCTGTGTTGCTTACTTTAATTATTGCACTGTGGCTGTGATTAGAACTAACTAGGACTGCTAGTTGCTGTGATAGGACTAAAGCTGAGACTGTAATTACAGTTAGCTTTCTCTTATGCACCACACTTTGTGTTAGGCTCTAGGGTTTCAAATATCTATAAACTCATTCCACAAACTAACTCTTAGGGAGTTGAGTTGAAGCTCAAATTTTTGAATACTCTATTCACCCCCCTCTAGAGTTATATCTATCCTCACGTTCATAGTGACCAGTGCTTACTTTCAAATTATTAGTGGTAAGATTTGTTTTACCAAAGAAATTATTGTATCATTGTCTTGCTTAATTGAACCTATTTTGGAAACGTTCGGCAATTAAACCCACTTCATGTGGTAGCAATATTTCCAAAGAAGCAATCAAGCCCGCTTTCTAGTGGTTGATTTGGAAAAGAGAACTTTTTGCAGCAATAAAACCACTTCGTGTGGTAGCTTAAAAGTTCTTAGAGTCAATAAAACCCACTTTTCAAATGGTCGGCCATTTTCCAAAGTGGATACCAAGTCTTCTTTTTAATTGTTTTAGGAAACGTGTGGCAATTAAACCCACTTTATGTGGTAGCCCTAGTTCAGCATCAGGTTTAATCCTCGTGATAACATTTCATAGAGTAGTCAAATTCACTTCTTAATGGTATCCTAGGAGCTTCTTATGCTAATAACTTCTAGTTCGCGTGGCTGCTTGTGATTTCTTATATATTCTATCAGTTGAACGGTTGATTATGCTTAATCTTAGCATCTACTACTTAATCTAGGAATCTATTTCTATTTACTGTCAAGCTATGCTATTAAAGTTTAATAAAGATGTTTCCATCTGGCTGATCTATATTTCATGTATAAAACATCATACTTGATCACACGAGACAATCATTATGCGGTTTGATCTTTATTCAGTTAATAGCAGAGTTTACTAGGTATCTCTTAAGCTATCTAATTATATCTTATCATATAAATAGTCAACATTCGCAGGTTCCATCCAGATACTTGCGACTTAGTTTTCTTTCTTCTATATCTGCTCACTCTTCCCTTTGTAGAGATTAGCAGATATGTGCAAGTTCCATCCAGGTACTTGCATTTTAATTTCATTTCACACCTGCTACTTACTCTTCTTTTACAGAGATTAGCATATATTAGCAAGTTCCCTTCAGGTACTTGCAATTTACTTTTCCATCATATCTGCTACTTACTCTTCTTTTGTAGAAATTAGCAGATATTAGAGAGTTCCCTTCAGGTACTTGCAGCTTACTTTTCTATCATGTCTACTACTCACTCTTCTTTTGCAGAAATTAGCAGATATTAGCAAGTTTCCTTCAGGTACTTGTATATTACTTTTCTATCATGTTTGCTACTCACTCTTCTTTTGTAGAAATTAGCAGATATTAGCAAGTTCCCGTTCAGGTACTTGCAGCTTACTTTTCTATCGTATCTATTGCTTACTCTTCTCTTGAAGAGATTAGCAGATATTAGCAAGTTCCATCCAAGTACATGCATTTTAATTTCATTTTATATCTACTACTCACTATTCCCTTTGCAGCGATTAGCCGATATTTGCAAGTTTTATCCAGGTACTTGCAATTTAGTTTTATATCATACTTGTGATTTACTCCTCTTGTAGAAGTTAACAGGTGCTTGCAAGCCTCCATCAGGTACTTGCAAGTTATCTTATTCTTTGCTTTCCCTCCCAAGGTAGACAGCTCTCAAGTCGCGACCTGCTCCAGGAGGTCGCGGCCTGTCGGCCTTTCCTTTTAAGGGTGGGCAGACTGACCTCTCAGTCGCACAGTTCGCGCGGCTAGGGCGGTCTCCACGGTCTGACCGCCTAGGTTGCGCAGTGGTCATTTGTCCTGCAGGGGCTCCGGACTGCTTCCTCAGTCTGCCCCTGTATATCGCGTGTTTTGTTCGAATATCCGTGTGGTGGTTCATTTTTCCTCTCAGGTGCAAGCTACTCAATTGAGTGGAGTACTCGAATTCATATCCGCCCAGACCGCTCGCTAGATGTTCAGCCAGTCCACGTGACTTTCTCCTTCTATTCGGA
This sequence comes from Platanthera zijinensis, assembly GCA_039513925.1. Classification (NCBI taxonomy): domain Eukaryota; kingdom Viridiplantae; phylum Streptophyta; class Magnoliopsida; order Asparagales; family Orchidaceae; genus Platanthera; species Platanthera zijinensis. Next base: position 117,413,480 of record CM077083.1, on the reverse strand, counting down.
GGAAGGTGGCGGCCTCAGTCTTCAGTCAGCCTAAGGGAGGCGGACTCGCTCCTCTCGCCAGCTCTCTAGCCCGCACATCCCGCTAATTGTCTGATAGGCTGACCGCGCGGAATGCCAACTGCACTGGTTAGTCCGCCAGGTCACCGACCCTCGTCCCCAAGCAAAGGATGTCGATATTTGCAAGTTCTATCCAGGTACTTGCAACTTAGTTTTATATTATACTTGTTATTTACTCTTCTTTTGTAGAGACTAGCCGATATTAGCAAGTTCCCTTCAGGTACTTGCAGCTTACTTTTCTATCATATCTGCTACTTACTCTTCTTTTGCAGAGATTAGCAGATATTAGCAAGTTCCCTTCAAGTTCTTGCAGCTTACTTTGCTATCATATCTCTTGCTTACTCTTCTCTTGCAGAGATTAACAAATATTTGCAAGTTCTATCTAGTTACTTGCATTTTAATTTCATTTCATATCTACTGCTCACTCTTCCCTTTGCAGTGATTAGCCGATATTTGCAAGTTCTATCCAGGTACATGCAACTTTGTTTTATATCATACTTGTGATTTACTCTTCTTTTGCAGAGACTAGCAGATATTAGCAAGTTTCCTTTAGGTACTTGTAGCTTACTTTTCTATCATATCTGCTACTTACTCTTCTTTTGCAGATATTAACAGATATTTGCAAGTTCCCTTCAGGTACTTACAGCTTACTTTCCTATCATATTTGTTGCTTACTCTTCTCTTACAGAGATTAGTAAATATTTGTAAGTTCTATCCAGATACTTGCATTTTAATTTCATTTCATATCTACTGCTCACTCTTCTCTTTGTAGTGATTAGCCGATATTTGCAAGTTCTATCCAAGTACTTGCAACTTAGTTTTATATCATACTTATGATTTACTCTTCTTTCTACAGAAGTTAACAGGTGCTTGCAAGCCTCCTTCAGGTACTTGCAAGTTTTCATTCTTCTATGATTTCATCTCATCGTTGTTTTGTAGAGCCCATAAGGAGACATTCATGTCTTCTTTATTTTGCACGAGAAACCCAGGTACGCATAAGATATACCTATTTCTGCCTATGTTAATTCTTTCCTTCGCAGCAAAAAGACAGGCATTAGCAAATTTTTTCTAAAGAGAGACATAAGGTTCCATCTCTCCCTACCCCTTTCTTTTCTCAAGAGAAGGATCAAAATTTTCGTGGGTCTCCTAGTTTTTCGAAGTTCTCCTCAGAACTTGAAAAAGTGCGGGGATTATATTAACCCAGAAATCGACGATCCCTCCCAAGGTAGCCAGCTCGCAAGTCGCGGCCTGCTTCAGGAGGTCGCGGCCTGTCAGCCTTTCCTTCTAAGGGTGGGTGGACTAACCTCTTAGTCCGCTCAGTCCGCGCGGCTAGTGCGGTCTCCCTGGTCTGACCGCCCTGGTCGTGCAGTAGCCTCTCATTCTGCAGGGGCTGCAGACTGCTTCCTCAGTCCGCCCCCGCAGGCCGCGCGGTTAGATCGGCTAACCGTGTGGTGGTTCATTTTTCCTCTCAGGTGCGAACTACTCAACTGAGTGGTGGACTCAAATTCTTATTCGCCCAGACCGCTCGCTAGATGCTCAGCCAGTCCGCGCGACTTGCTCCTTCTATTCAGCAGAAGGTGGCAGACTAAGTCTTCAGTCCGTCTAAGGGAGGCGTACTCGTTCCTCCCGCCATCTCTCCAGCCCACACATCCAGTGGGCTGCCTGATCAGCTAACTGCGTAGACTGCCAACCTCTCTGGTCAGTCCGCTAGGCCGCCAACCCTCGTCCCCAAGCAAAGGATGCCACCAGTCAATAGCGGCTCTCGCCAATAGGCGCGACCTGGACTCTTCAGTCTGCCAGGTCGGCAGTCCTTGTCGCCAAGAAATGGCGATAAGACTTCATCAGGCAGCCTACTGAACCTGTCTGTCGTGAGTATGACGAGCTCGTTGCACAGTCTGCTAGGTGAATCCCAGCTCGGCAGCCGGCTTTCTGCCTCCTCTCCGCAGCGGGGTTAGCGGACTCATTCTGCAGTCCGCCAGCTAGCCCTCCAACTTCCTGGTGTCCGCTTCTACCAAGCAACGAGCAAACTCCTCCTCAGCTCGCACAGCTAAGCACAATCTCGCTCAGCAGTAGGGGCGGACTCATCCCAGTCCGCAAGCAGCAGCATCCTTGCGGCCTCTAATTCCCAGTTTGCGCGGCCTCCAATTTCTTCTCCCAGCATGATCACGTAGTCCGTCTGGCTTAGTCCTGCGAGCTCCTCTATCATCTGACCGCGCGGTCTGCCGACATCCCTGGTCAGTCCGTGCGGCCTCTGGCATTCTCCTCTCCTTAGCCTTCAGCTTACCCCCTTGTACCTTTATTCTTCTTTCCATGTAAAGGCTGCAACCTCAAGCTGTAACTTCAGTTATAATAAAATGAACGCCCGTCGAAAGAGAGGCTTTCAGGCTGCGACGGGCGAAGTCTGCTATTGCCACTGCCAGCGGCCCTATCTTCTGCTTTTCTCTCTATCTTCATGCGCGACTCAGAGTAACCAGCCGCCCGACATTCTCTCAAACCTCTCTTCTATCCCCGCAGCCCTCCTATTCACCTAGCTTGTGAGATCGAACAACCCATTAACTAGGCGGTGTCACATTTCGGGTGTTCCATTTTGCGCATCTACACAAGCGTCAAAGTAACGCCCTAACGTCAAAATACGTCACTAAATAATTTAAATAAATCTAGGAAAAATCAGGGGCGTTAAAATGGAGGTACAATATGACCTTGTGGATAAGGTTCAGCTAGTAATGTAACTCAATGAGAGTATAAAACGCTATGTAGTGGATGGGTCAAATTCCTAATTCTCCATGGAATATGACCTTTTGAGAAAAGATGGTCGTTTATGTGTTTTGAATGCGGGTAAACTAAGGGAGGAATTGATGTATGAGGCACACTTCAAGAAGTACTCAATTCACCCAGGGAGCACAAAGATGTACAACGACATGAAAAAGATGTTCTTGTGGCCGGGTATGAAAAAAGACAAAGCTCTTTACGTGGCAAAGTGTCATACTTGTGCCTTATTGAAAGCAGAATGTCAGAAGCCTGGCGGTTTCCTAAATTCGTTACCAATCCCGGTATGGAAGTTTGATGATATCTCTATTGATTTCGTGCACGGACTGCCGAGATCACAGAGCGGAAATTATTTCATATGGGTGATTGTTGACCGATTGACAAAGGTCTCGCACTTCATACCGAACAAAAATGACAATTAAGTGAAAAAATTGTCTTAGTTATACATGGACAATATAGTACGATTGCACAGTGTGCCCTGTAGCATCGTTAGTGACCAAGATGAGCGCTTTACTTCAAATGATTGCAGGCTAATCCACAAGTTATTGGGTGCTCAATTGAAGTTCAGTACGGCCTTTCATCCGAAGTCGGATGGTCAGACCGAGAGGACCAACAGAATAATGGAGGATATGATCCAAATGTGCGCCTTGGATTTTGGAAATAGGTGGGAGGACCATCTATATTTGATCGAGTTTGCCTATAATAATAGCTATCAATCTAGCATTTAGATGGTGCCCTTCTAAGCTTTATACGGTAGGAAGTGTCGTACACATTTAGCTTTGGAGGAAGCAGGCGATTCAAAACTTTATAAGCGTAAAGAGGTCGAAGATGCAAATTCGACCATACGCACTATAAGAGAGCAGCTATTAATAGCCCAGGATAGGCAAACAAAATACTACAATTCCAAACACCGAAACGTGGAGTTTACGGTTGATGATTTGGTATATTTAATAATAAGGCCATTCAAAGGCGTGCTCTGGACTCGGCGCATGAAAAAGTTAAGTCCGAGGTACCTTGGTCTGTTTGAAGTGGTTGAGCGGATTAGAGAAGCAGCCTATCAACTAGCTCTTTCTACGGAGCTAAGTGGTTTGCACGATGTGTTTCACATATCGGTGCTACGAAAATCTTTGAAAGAGCCTACACAAGTGGCCATTGCTGATCAAGTACCGGTCGATGGTGGGATGATAATGATGGTTAGGCCCATTTGGATCGAGGATATAGAGGTCAGACAGCTACAAAACATGACTATCAGGATGGTCAAAGTCCGTTGGAACAATTGTGGTCGAGAAGAACAAACATGGGAGCATGAGCAAACCATGCGTGATGAGTTTCCCGAGTTATTGTAAAATAATGTTGTAACATTTTTTGTGAAAGAAAAATTTGAAGTAACATATTAGTTGTTTTTATTAACTACAGATGATTAAATTTCGGGAAGAAATTTCGATAAGGAGGGTAGGTTTGAAACACCCCGAAATAGGAACAAAACTTTTGGTAGCTATCATCAGGCGATAGTGGGTATCATTGGCGATAGCGATAACACTCAACGCCTTCCACAAATCATTAAGTAGACTCTATATTATAAAGAATAATTGAAAGGCCTTATGGCAAGAAGAGTTTTAATGTACTGTTAACTGTCGCCGGGCGACAGTGGCTATCGCCGGCGATAGTGCCTTTTGTGTATTATGGTATAACATTCCTGAGGTTTTATAAGTGGACATTCCTGTGATACTTGAGTTCAAAAAGTTATCCCATGAAGCTTCCGCTAGAATGCTCTAAGTTAGGATTCATAACAGTATTTTTTTAATTAACTTGTAATCCCACTACCTATTTATGGAATATGGCATGGGGCCCCAGTCGGACCCTCTGTTATATTTCATTTGATGATTGGATATGTTACATCACAGACCTTTAGTTCCCCTATTTTGAGTTAGCTAAACTCTCATGTACCTCTCATAGTTGCAAATGGAGGTAGTGGGTTGTGCCTGCCCACTCCTAGGTCAATATTCACACTACCCAGCCTAGACCATGTGTTCTACTCAGTACACCAATTGTCAGGTGCAACGTAGTCTTTAGTACTAGTGCTAGCAAAACCACCAGTCTTTAAAGGGCTAAGTAAACACTTAGACTTGCTAGTCAACGTATCGACGTCGGTGGGAACGACCGTCCAATAACGAGGACCCACCACTTAATGCACATGCACACATACTGCAAGGGCTTCCGAGCCATCGACTCTTCAAATTTAAACAATTATTCTATCAAACACCGAGCCTAACGCTTGTGAATCTATATAAACTATCCTCCCAAAATTATGGGGTAAGTGTAAGTGATATTGGTTATTAAAGGTTACTCTTTTAGTCTACTTATTCCTACAGTTTAAGGTTAACATTGGACTGCCCAGGGCATTCCCTATGAAGGGCTCCCGAGGGCACTAGTAAATACGATGGGCAGAAGACCAAAGTTCCCTTTCACAAGGCACTTACTTTTATGAGTATCTATTTGTTAACAAACCCTTTTCCCATGTTGCCTTTTTGTTAATCCTAAGTGAATTTATACTCCCCGGGAGAAGATGAAACTCGGTCGACCCCAAGCACAACCCCAACTCCATATTACCAAGACTACTTAGAACTTGGACCTAAGGGTGACCTCATCATGACTTCACCCAAACATGGTGCACTTACTATAAATTCACCCATATATGCTCTACTATTCTACCCTAAAACCTTGAATTCACTATATGCAGATCATGTGATTGATTCTATGCGTACGAAGGTAAACACTCTGAATACCTTATCTACAACCTTATAATTATCACTGGGGGTCTACCATGATATATTGAGCCCCAAACCAGAACTAGGTATTTTTCCTAATTAAATCAGCCTTTAATTTAATTTCCCAAAAATTATTCCTCCTATGACTTTGAACTTGATGTATGAGAATCTAACATGCAATGACCTTACTAAAATTTCCAAAGCTTTATATTGCCTAAATAACAACAAGGTATACATTTCATAATTTTACAAAAGGGCAATTTACCATAAATCTAAATTTAAACCTTTTGATCAAAATGATTATTTACAAAGTGAGTACAAGATTTTGCCATCCAAAAATTATAAAAAAATTCCTAGAGGACTATAATGCTCAGAAAATATGTCTGCCAAAATTTCATAATTTTCTAATGTCATTTAACCATTTATTTGAATTTACAAAATAATTTACCTCTAAGTCAACTTGTGATGGAACTACTATATTTACTCTTCCAAAAAATACAATAAAATTAACAAGACATTACAGAAACATAAAGGGTTTACCGATCAAATTTAACCATTTTCCAGTATTCAGTTTGTTCAATAAAATTTTATTTCTCCAATTAACAAACTCTAGTGTTACGAAGGAGGTACTAAAAATCTTTAACTTAAAATTATAATAAAATTTGCAGACTTAGATAACATTTGTAAAGATCTATTGCCCAAGTTTCATGACCATCCAATACTTTTGGAAATGTATTCTATACTTGATAGGGAAGTTCATATCCTAATCAATAAGTGATTTATGGGGGGTGTGGAATACTTATAAAATTCTAATTATATTATCCAAAGGGTTTCTCTTCCCATTGAACCTATCTACAATGTTTTGGGCCAAGGCTTGGAGAGGTGACCATGTTTCTTTCATTGACCCTAAAAGGTAACCCTAAGGTTTTAACTAGGGTCCCATGGTATTTCATCCCTAAATACCTCTAAATCTATTGCTAGGGTTGTTACATGAGATAACAATGTATTGGCCTAAGTTTCACCATGTTTAGTTGAGGGGTTGACTACTCAACCATCCTAAGTGCACTTTCTTAAAAACTAGGCTTATTACCTTAAATTCACCAACTTTACTCACCAAGATACCCCATCAATTCAACTCCAAAAGAGTTGATATTTTTTTCTTAGCCCTATAATACACCCTCTTGTTATTCACCAGAGTTTGTGGAAAATTGGAGCCCCATAGTCCCTATTTATGTCCCATATATGAATTATTAAATTATTAAGAAACTTTTAAAAAATCATCTTGAAAAATTCTGATTTATGGATATGATTAGGTTCATGACCAGACAAGCCTATTGTCTAAATTTTAGGCCATTTGCGTTAGTGGGCCACTGGGGGCACTCATATTACTTTTTGGTTAGCCTTTGGACACCATGCACCAAAAAGTGTGCTGAGGGAGATCTAATGGTCCAAATGGGTTGATTCAAATTTTGTATTAAACTTGACACCAAGGGCTAGGTTTTCAATTTGTACATTTTACAGGAAAGCCTCTATCTAATTTTAATAATTTAAATAATGTGGCTATTAAAAATGTGACAGATAAATTAAAACCTATACTTTAAACATTGACCTGCATATATCGATCAACTAGATTAAACGTCGTCTTCTCATCAACCCCGATGAGCCAAGGGCCGGGATTGACTTGACCTGGTGCCATTCCAGCTCAATTTATCGGCTACCCGGCCGCCTCCCTGGCCGGCAACCACCATAGCCACCACCTCTGCGGAGGTGGTGGCTATTGCCTGGCGGCGGCACAACCGCCGGAGGGGCATATTCTGGCTAACCCGAGAGGTTCATTTTCATGGAAAAACTTGGATTTTCTCCTCACTCATCGGGCTCAATTGAGCCCGATTTATCCACCAAATGATCTAAAGATCTAGCATATGAGATAAGAAGAAGTAATAGACCTGCAGGCGAGCTTGGTTGCATGTGAGGTGGTGGTGTGCCATGGCCCACGATCTCAATTCTCCTCCTTGACAAATTCCCAACTCTCCACCTAAACCAGTTATGTAAACATTCATTTTGATTGCCTTGAAGCTTTCAAGGCTGATAGAGGGATTGTTTTGGGGAGTGGGTGAGGTTGCACTGATTGGCCATTAATGTCCATAGAGTGGGGTGTTCGGCCATGGTGGATTTATGCCTTTTCATATGCTGGCCTGGATAGAATTGTTGGCAATCTCCTCCTAAATGTCAGCGGAGATGAATAGAGGTTTAGGTGGGTAGAATGGGGTTCCTCTTTGCTTTCTCCATTACTCTCCTTTTTTCTCTCTCCTCCCTTAAATGAAAACTACCATTTTCTCTCTCCTAGTCACCACCTACAGAATTTGAGTGGTATTCTAATTGGTTTCTACTTACTATAGCTAATGGGCAGCCCTAATTGGGCCTAGCCCTATTGGATTGGAGTTGGGCCTAGCTTTCTTCCCCATTTTAGGCTTGTTTTGACCAAGGTTGACTTGGGGGTGTTGACATGGTCCAATGAGAAGGTTGACTGGTCAACTAGGTGTCTTGAGTACCTTGCCACCACCACCCAAGTCCATTAGTGACTTTGTGCCATCCACTTAGGTCAAATTAGGGCAATTTGACCTAACTAGGGTTAGGGTTTACTCTGGTCAATTCCACCCTTGGTTGACCCCTAATGGGTTATTTGGGATTTGAAGGGTCACTATGGAGTTGAGAATGACATGGTGGGGTCAAGTGGTAATGTTGAGAATCATTGGCCAAACCCTAGTTTAGGTGTCTAGGAACTACTATTTACAGACCAAGGTGCTTTCACCTATTTTTCTTTGGCACCCATGGTCTTCCTTGTCTTCTTAAGACTTTATCATAACCTAGTCATTACAAAAATCATCCTAGGTTTCTAGTTGTTTGTAGAATGTTACAAATCTCAATTCATAAAAATAGAAATTTTGTCCCCGAAATTAAGCTTAGGCCTATGGGGTTTGCAGTGAAAATTTAAGAATATGCAATTCTTGGGCAATTAAGGATATACCTGTCATGAAGAGTTCCAGATACTTCTGATGCATAAAGTCCAGAGGCTCCCAAGTGTGCTCCTCATATCCGTGATTCAACCATAGTACCTTGACTAGCAGGACCTTCTTCTGCCGTAAGACTCGTACCTCTGTATCGTCTATTCTTATTGTCTTCAAGCAGGCAGATCGGTTGGATGCCACTTAGCCAACCGTAGTAGAAATCAGCTGCTCTAGCTGCAGGAGAGGCCTCCTAAGAGAAGAGAAGAGGAAGATGTTGTAAGACCCTATTTTTTTCCTTTTAAACACTGGGGTCTTAGCCAAGAATTGCCGCTTTGCGGTGACACCCTCACGCCCGGGAAGGTGGTCACTATAAAACGCCGATCCTGCCGGCCAAATCAATCGCAGAACAGTAGCTTAGGTAAATATAAAACTAGTCCACCATAATCACATGTATATAAATAAATCTCCACGAAGGGAGAGTCCACAATAATAATAATCAGAGTACAAAAGGAGGGCTTAAGCCCAGTACATGTAATCCTCACTACAAGTCACTCGCGGAAGCAAAACCAAAACTAAGCGTCACCGTAACTGTCACTATACCGAGAGCACCCAAGCTAGACTGGCCCATCTCCACCGACTCCGTACTCTGTTTGTGCTGCATCACTGGGTGCTTCTTCCTTTTCGGCCTGTAGTCGCCGCCTCGAAATCCACGTCTGCGTATACATCTTAAGCCTCCTGGCTGCTGAGCTGGTGGGATCCCACCGATCAAGGGGCATTTGACTCGTGTATGTCCTGGTTGGTGACAATGGTAGCACGGTCGCGGGGTCATTTCTGTCATAAACTGCAAAACCCGTGACCCTTCCATATGGTACACCTAAAATGTTGTGGTTCGAAAACCATTAGTCATAAAGAATAAGCCCTGTCATCCCCTACCCCTCCCCCCACGGCTCCTAAGCACCGAGTGGAGAGGAGGAAAGGGAAGCTACAAAGGTGGAGAGTGTCAAAAGCAAGTGATAGCAGACCTATGCTAGCAATTCCATAGTAAATATGACAAAAGCAGAAAGTAGGAAATGTAACCTTAACTTATGTGCAGAAGCGCATAAGCCAAGAGATCTTTTACAGGGCTCCCGTCGTATAAAGTGTCGCATACCACTTATACGTTGGGGTGTTGGTTATCAAACAACAAGGAGTAGCAAGTAAGTAAAAGCACAAGAAATATAACCATTGATTTATAGGGATTACCCTTATAGACCAATGTGTCGTTTTGTAGGGCCTATCGTACAAAACGTCTCATACCATCTTATATGATAGGTGGCAATGTTTATACTATGACACGCAAATATGTTATGGAATGCACAAGCAAGTGCAACACACCCACTTGACTCCATGCGCACAGACCTTTAGTTCCCCCTGTTCGGGCAGCTAGCTTCACTCCCAGGAACCTCTGTAGTAGAAAACGGAGACAGTGGGTCGGGCCCCCCACTCCTAGGCGGGTAACCACACTACCAGGCCTAGCCCTTCCATACGCCCCTAGAAGAACACAACCTAGAGTATCTGCGTATTAGTGCTGGCTATATCCACTAGGATTTCTTTGGCTAAGTGTCCCACACCGCCGAGTCAACGTACCGACATCGGTGTGATCGATCGTCCAGTACCGATGACACACCACTTTTATGCACATGCAATCATGATAGTTATATTTGTACAAGTTCTCATCTTACCGAGCTTCCATATCTCTAGGCTACCAAGCATATACCAAGTCCCCGAGCATCCCGCTCCCTGGACTTTCAAATTTATACCGAGTCCCTGAGCATCCAGCTCCCCGGACTTCCCAATCACAAACCAGACCATTGACATTACTAGTAGGCCCTTAGACCACGGACCTACTCTACCCATTCCATGCAAATTCTTCTTCCTAAGTGTACAAGTGTAGGTGTGAGGTGCAACTATTATTAGGGTTACTCTTGATCATTTTATTCCTAAGATTTAATGTTAACCTTGGACTTCCCGAGGTTTACCCGGTGAAGGGCTCGCAGCAGTACTAGGAGTTATGATGGGGTGAATCCCATAGCTCCCTTTCCAAGGAACTTATTGTAATTGATTGGTTCCCTAAACCCATTCCCTTCTCATATTACAGTGGGCTAATCCTAGGGTGACTTTGACTCTTCCTCTTCTCGGGGAGGACGATCTTCCGTCGAACCCGAACACCACTTAACACTAGTCAATCTCACACCCTACCCGTCCTGACTTCCAATAATGAACTTGATTTAACTCACCCTATCCAAACCAGCAAACTACCAAAATTCCATTTCCCAAGTTCATTACCCACTCTAGTTCAGCTTCTGCAGTTTTACTAAACGCAGACCATCCTAAGCTTTACGAGGTATGCAAGGGGTGGTACTCCAAATTGTCTTCCGAATCTCCTATAATATTTACTGGAGGTCTACCACGACATAATTAGTCTAAATCCATAAAATAAAAATTTTCCTATTTCATCTTGCATTTAATTTATTTATTCTCAGCCTCCCAATGCCCTAGTATGAACATGAAGTTCACTAATGAGAAAACAATAAATCACCATAAAATCAATAAAAATCCAATGAGGAATTTAAGCAGTAATTCCAAATTTTGAGAAACTTCAGAGGTGTTTAGGCCTATATTTTCTAATTTACCATTTTAAGCCACTTTTACTATATTGTGAAGCAAGTACTGTAAATATATATCCAAAAATCACAAGAAAATTATACAAGCTTTATGGTGACCTAAATACATCAGAAACCATGTCCCATAATTTTTATCTAATATTTGGGCTCTGAATTTATTTTAATATAAAACACTAATTTTCCTAGCTTAAAGAAGGAGGTACTATTTATAATTATCTAAAAATCAAGAAAAATTTACAGGATGACTATCATGGTTTTAGACACCCAGTGACCAAATTTCATAATTTTCCAATTCATAATTGGGCACTATTCGTATTTTTGACTATATATCTCAAATGGTAAGTTAAAGAAGCAAGTACACGAAATAATTAGATAAAACTCCCAAGAAAACAACATAAGGTATAACATGCTATAAGATGCTCTAATCCAAGATTTCATAACTTTCAAGTGAACAGAAATTCCAGAATCATCAAAATAAATATTTAGGGCACAACTAGAGTTGTAAATGAAGTACTGTATAAATTTACCCAAAATTCCCAACAAAATTATATCTTGGCCATTTAAACCAGAAATTCATCCTGCCCAAATTTTACTTGATTTGATGTTCAGTTGATAGCATAATAGTTCAAATTAAGGTTTGTGACCTAAACAAGTGTTAAGGTTTTAGGTGGGCTAAATGTCTCCAAATACCCCAAAATTTTGACCAAAGGACTTTAGTACCCTTATAGTCCTCTTAACCAAATTTCAAGTCAATCCAAGATCATTTGACCCCATGACCTTCACAACCCAAAAAATCCCCATTAAGGGACCTACCCTAGGGTTCTAGGGCTACCCAATCCAAAACCACCCCAAATTACATTAGAGGGTGTGTCATGCCCCAAACAGCCAGTTGACAAAATATCAGCCTCTGTTGAGGTTGTTTGACTACTCAAATCCCAAAAGGAATGAATTGACCTAATAAACCCTATAAGGGCCAACTTAGGGTCGAGTTAAAACTCAATCAAAACACTTCCAAATGAGGTGGAATTTTTACCAGAGTTCTAAAATTCCTCCTATGATCTCCCGCCCAAATTTGGGGGGATTTTGAGGTGTTTAGGACACCTAATTAAATTATACATGAATTATTAAATTTTTACAAAAACTATAGAGAAATATTTTCCAAAAATTCTGATTTTTGGATAAGACCTAGGTATGGCTAATAATAGCCCATATCCCAAATTTCAAGTAATTTGGATGTCTGGATTGATGTGGGCATCCAAATCAATCTCAGGACAACCCTATGGATAGACCTCACAAAAATGTGTGTTGTGGTCTAACCATGACTCCAAATCGAGTGAAATTAATTTTGAATTGAACTAGACTTCAAGGGATACATTTTCTATGTTGACCACTTTTTATGTTTCAGCTCCTACGGGCTACAATTTTCAGTTTAAACTTAGTGTACAATAAAGGGAATTAATTTCTAATTATACAATATATAATATGATAAAATAACACTGTTTGTCTTCTTCTTTACCCGAACCCGAACAGAACTAGAAAAACAACTATTCATGTAGCTTTTCTAAAGCTATTTCCCGGCCACCCAGCTGTCTCCCTTGCCGGCCACCACCACCATCTTTGTTGAGGTCAGGGCTACCGTCGGGCGGCGGCACGGCCGACGGAGAGGCGGTTTCCGGCGAACCCGCCACCATGAAATTTCGGAAAAACCATGGAAACGCTCACCCGATCCAGCTCTTTTGAGCCCGATATCTCTCCTAATGATTTCTAAGATCTATCCATAGAAGAAGAGGTAGAGGAGGACCTTATTCGAGGTTTGGAGTCGAGCCGATTGTCGGGATGCGATTGGCGCGGTGGTGGCGTCACCGGAATTCTTCAACAGCAAGGTAATGAGCTCTAGCTTTATATGGAAAGGGTGAAACCTTCCTATCTAAGTCTAAGGAGTCTTTTATAGGAGAACAAGGATGCGGGAGGGAGTAGAAACGGTCCAGCCATTAGTGCCTCTTACATGCAAGCTTCGGCCATGGTGGAGGGGAGCTGAAACGGCTTGTAACAGCTGGAGGAGGGCTGGAAACTACTCCTCTCCCTCAGAGGAGTTGAATCCAGCCGTGAAAGGGAAGGGGGAAGGCCCTGGCATCAAATGCCATTGATGGCCATGAAGCCTAGCTCTCGGCCATGGCCATCACTGCTCCTTTTGCCAAAACCGACGGTCCACGTGGCAGAGCTTCACTTGACCGGTCAACCTTCTTTAAAATAAGACTTAATTGGGTTTTATTAAAAGGAAACGGCCCACTAATGCATTCTTGCCCACTTCCTAGATCGGCCCGGTTAAGCTAAACCAGCTCACAGCCAAAAAAATGCCAGAAAAATTCTAAGTACAATGACGTTGAGTGAGCACAGCTAACTCAACGCCATCCAAGCTACGGCGTAGCTCACTCAACGCCAACCAAGCTATGGAATTGAGTGAGCTCTGCTAGCTCAACACCATCCCTGATACGGCGTTGAGTGAGCTCTGCTCACTCAACGCCATCAGAATGACCTCCCAAATTTTGGTGCTGAGTGAGCTCAGGTTACTCAACGCCATCCGGATTATGGCTTTCAGTGAGATTAGCTCACTCAATGACGTCCAGGTTCCAGATTATGGCTTTGAGTGAGCTTAGCTCACTCAACGCCCTCCAGGTTATGGCGTTAAGTGAGCTTAGCTCACTCAATGCCATCCAGATTATGGCTTTAAGTGAGCTTAGCTCACTCAACGCCGTCCAGGTTATGGCTTTGAGTGAGCTTAGCTCACTCAACGTCGTCCAGGTTATGGCATTTAGTGAGCTTAGCTCACTCAACGCCGTCCAGATTATGGCGTTGAGTGAGCTCTGCTCACTCAACGCCATCAAGAAAGAACCAAATGGCGTTGAGTGCGGCAGTGTACTCAACGCCGTTCAACTTATGGCGTTCAGTGCACTCACCGCACTCAACGCCATACCGCCTGACAGATTACGACATTCAGTGAGCAAAGTTCACTAAACGCCATCCAGTCTATGGCGTTGAGTGAGCTCAGCTCACTCAACGCCAACCTGTCGACACCAGATGGCATTGAGTGCAGTCAGTGCACTCAACGCCATTCAACTTATGGCATTAAGTGCACTCAATGCACTTAATGCCATCCCACTTATGGCTTTGAGTAAGCTAAGCTCACTCAACGCCATCTAGACCACGGCGTTGAGTGAGCTTAGCTCACTCAATGCCATTCCAAGGTCACGGGCGTGACGGATCGGTCACGGGCGTGTCTGACCTATGTTGAAATTTCTGAGCTCGACGATCGTCTTCCTGAGGTCGACGATCGTCGAAGGGGGTCACGCCCTATGTCACGGGCGTGACGGGTCGGCCATGGGCGTGACCACCCCTTGACTCAAAATCTTGGTCGACAAACTTCAATTCCTGGGCTTCCTAAGGTTCTGTTAAGACAAAACCACTCCCAGGGGTCTAGTTGTAAATGGGATGTTACAAATCCCAATAAACAAAACAAAGATTTTGTCCCAGAAATCAAGGTTAAGCCTACGGGACTCCTATCAAGAGAAAGGCTTGTAATATCCCATGAGAGTTGAAAGATTTATATCTTTACGTTAGGTTTGTTGTGTGCAGTTTTGATTCTAAGACCAATTCGTTCAATTGACAAGGTCTAGACCCCCAATAAAAAAAGATTAGCCCCTATTCTGGAAATTTCAGTCCTACTAGTTTAAAATAGGAAAGTAAATTGAATGTCTTGAGAGGTTATGAGGTATACCTGGCTAAACAGCTCTGGACACCTTTGTCGCATCAGGTCCTGCGATTCCCAGGTACGCTCCTCCTGACCGTGGTTCCTCCACGGAACTTTTGACTAACGGAATTTTCTTGCGACGCAAGGTCCGTACTCCTTTGACATCGATCCGAATCGGCTCCAAGTGAACTGACCGGTCTTAATCTACCAGTCCATCTGTGGTCAAAATCTGCTGCTCCGGGCACAGTAGAGCCCTCCTAAGTGAAGAAACGTGGAATACGTCGTGCAGAGCTGCAAGCTTTGGTGGCCACTCCAGCCTGTAAGCTAGGGCCCCGATCCGCTCCAGGATCATGTAAGGGCCCATATACCTAGGGCTGAGCTATTCCTCCGACCACGCACCCGTAAAACTCCATACATGGGCTGGATTTTCAAAAACACTCGGTCCCCCACCTGAAACCCCACTTGACGATGTCGGGCGTCATAATACTTAGCATGTCTGCTCTGCGCTTCTAATATCTTGTCTCTTATCAGTCTCACCTGAGCCTCGATGTCTTTGACAAAATTCGATCCCAACGCCTTCGGATCCTCGTCCCGCATCCAAGAAAGCGGGGTCCTGCATCTCCCTCCATACAAGGCTTCATAATGCGTCATCCTGATGCTGGACTGTTAGCTGTTATTATAGGAGAACTCGACCTGGGGTAGGAGCTTCTCCCATGGTTCCCCGTGGTCCAAAATGCATAGCCTCAGAAGAACTTCCAGCATCCGATTGGTGCGTTCCGTCTGCTTATCCGTCTGGGGATGGAATGCGGTGCTGAAGGTCAATCGCATGCCTAAGTAAGCCTGCACGGATCTCCACTCCCTAAAAGTGAACCGGCCATCCTGATCCGTCACGATCGTCTTGGGCACCCCGTGGTGTCGAACAAACTGCTCCACAAATCTCCGCACTAGTACCCCAGAAGAGTCATCCTTCTTGATCGGAATGAATCTGGCCACCTTCGTCAACCGATCGACGATGACCCAAATCGAGTCGTTTCCCTTCCGTGATCGGGGAAGTCCATGAATAAAATCCATCGCGATGTCCTCAACTTTCCACTCCGGGGGTATGTGTTCTGAGATACATTATCCTTCTGATGATACAACATAGCGATTAAATCTTTACCTTCTCAGATATCCCGAATCTTGTTACCCGTCATCTAACTTCACGTGATAATATTTAATTCTCGTAATTACTCTGTCTTATTATCATGTCATTGTCTTGGTAACGCTACGGGTCATCATTCTAAACATGTTTTTTTTACAAAATCTTATGTTCTCCCGAATAACGTCGAATTATATCGACTTCAATCTCACTATGTTTGTTACGCCACTTTACCTAAACTAGGTCCAAGGGGACCCAAGCCAATACTAATTTGCCCAATAAACAAAAGTTTAGCCCCCAATAAACAAAAGATAAGCCCCTACCTATCTTGGGCTAAGTATCTTGATATTACCCTGTTACATCTGTCTTAGCTGGGTGCACAATCCCTAGGGCATCAATCTTCGACTTGGGGTTCCACCCTAAAACTCGTTAATATACTCCATACTTTAAACCCTCTGAGTCACATTTATGACAACCTTATCCGGGTCAAAATGTTCCCAATCCCAAATGGATATCTTCCGAACTTGAATTCCTATCCGACCCTCAGTGTTTGTCTCGGTGGTTGCCTCTAGGTAATTTTATTACCGGTATTGAGGGTTAAGACTACTTGTCTTTTACCATTCTGCTAATGTATTATTGGTCTCAATTCTCCTTAAAGTAGTCTACCGCGTTGAATAATCCTTGATTGGGATAGTAGGGACACCTGAGTTTACGTCTTTGGTAGTCATTCTCGTGCTAAACTCCTCCTTTATTCTCTTTGGGTATCTCCTTACCTTAACCAAATTCATACCCAAGGTCTATTTTGAACTAGGGCATACTATAAATTGTCATGGTTAGTCACGAGTCCTAGTTGGTTGAGTCTAACTCATTGGTTAGAGGGATATAAGATGAGATCTTCGCAGCCGGAGGTGTTCCCTGCTGGGGGCAGGGTTTGCCACAAGCTACAAAGAGGAATTCCAATTAATGATGAAGTGGACTTTCACATGTGATTTCCCTTATGGGCACACCACTGCTTCCGCTGCTTAGTTTGTCCCAAAACTAAACTCGAGCGGGGGTGACCCAGGGTTAGTGGGATGCTACTTTTCCGATCGAGGTTTCCTCTGATACCACTTGTAAGACCCCATTTTTTTCTTTTAAACACCAGGGTCTTAGCCCAGAATTGCCGCTTTGCGGTGACACCTTTACGCCCGGGAAGGTCGTCACTACAAAACGCCGATCCTGCCGGCCAAATCGATCGCAGAACAGTAGCTTAGGTAAATATAAAACTAGTCCACCATAATCACATGTATATAAATAAATATCCACGAAGGGAGAGTCCACAATAATAATAATCAGAGTACAAAAGGAGGGCTTAAGCCCAGTACATATAATCCTCACTACAAGTCACTCGTGGAAGCAAAACCAAAACTAAGCGTCACCGTAACTTTCACAGTACCAAGAGCACCCAAGCTAGACTTTCCCATCTCCACCAACTCCATTCTCTGTTGGTGCTGCATCACTGGGTGCTTCTTCCTTTTCGGCCTGCAGTCGCCGTCTCGCAATCCACGTCTGCATCTACATCTTCGGCCTCCTAGCTGATGAGATGGTGGGATCCCACCCATCAAGGGGAATTTGACCCGTGTATGTCCCGACTGCTGATAATGGTAGCATGGTCGCGGGGTCAATTCTGTCAGAAACTGCAAAACCCGTGACCCTTCCATATGTTACACCTAAAATGTTGTGGTTCGAAAACCATTAGTCATAAAGCCTAAGCCCTATCATCCCACCCCTCCCCCACGGATCCTAAGCACCGAGCGGAGAGGAGGAAAGGGAAGCTACAAAGGTGGAGAGTGTCAAAACAGGTGACAGCGGACCTATGCTAGCAATTCCATAGTAAATATGACAAAAGCAGAAAGTAGGAAATGTAACCTTAACTTATGTGCGGAAGCGCATAAGCCAAGGGATCTTTTGTAGGGCTCCTATCGTATAAAGTATCTCATATCACTTATACGTTGGTGTGTCGGTTATCAAACAGCAAGGAGTAGCAAGTAAGTAAAAGCACAAGAAATATAACCATTGATTTATAGGGATTACCCCTATAGACCAAGGGGTCGTTTTGCAGGGCCTATCGTATAAAACGTCCCATACCATCTTATACGATAGGTGGCAATGTTTATGCTATGACACACAAATATGCTATAGAATGCACAAGCAAGTGTAACACACACACACAACTCCATGCGCACAGACCTTTAGTTCCCCCTGTTCGGGTAGCTAGCTTCACTCCAAGGAACCTCCGTAGTGGCAAACGGAGACAGTGGGTCGGGCCCCCCACTCCTAGGCGGGTTACCACACTACCAGCCCTAGCCCTTCCATACGCCCCTAAAAGAACACAACCTAGAGTATCCGCGTATTAGTGCTGGCTATATCCACTAGGCTTTCTTTGGCTAAGTGTCCCACACTACTGAGTCAACGTACCGACGTCGGTGTGATCGATCGTCCAGTACCGATGACCCACCACTTTTATGCACATGCAATCATGATAGTTATATTTATACAAGTTCTCATGTTACCGAGCTTCAAGCTCTCTAGGCTACCAAGAATATACCAAGTCCCCGAGCATCCTGCTCCCTGGACTTTCAAATTTATACCGAGTCCCCGAGCATCCAGCTCCCCGGACATCCCAATAAAAAACCAGACCATTGACATTACTAGTAGGCCCTTAGACCACGGACCTACTCTACCCATTCCATGCCAATTCTTCTTCCTAAGTGTACAAGTGTAGGTGTAAGGTGCAACTATTATTAGGGTTACTCTTGATCGTTTTATTCCTAAGATTTAAGGTTAACCTTGGACTTCCCGAGGTTTACCCGGTGAAGGGCTCGCAGCGGTACTAGGAGCTATGATGGGGTGAATCCCAAAGCTCCCTTTCCAAGGCACATATTGTAATTGATTGGTTCCCTTAACCCATTCCCTTCTCATATTACAGTGGGCTAATCCTAGGGTGACTTTGACTCTTCCTCTTCTCGGGGAGGATGATCTTCCGTCGAACCCGAACACCACTTAACACTAGTCAATCTCACACCCTACCCGTCCTGACTTCCAATAATGAACTTGATTTAACTCACCCTATCCAAACCAGCAAACTACCAAAATTCCATTTCCCAAGTTCATTACCCACTCTAGTTCAGCTTCTGTAGTTTTACTAAATGCAGACTATTCTAAGCTTTACGAGGTATGCAAGGGGTGGTACTCCAAATTGTCTTTCGAATCTCCTATAATATTTACTAGAGGTCTACCACGACATAATTAGTCTAAATCCAGAAAATAATAATTTTGCTATTTCATCTGGCATTTAATTTATTTATTCTCAGCCTCCCAATGCCCTAGTATGAACATGAAGTGCACTAATGAGCCAACAATAAATCACCATAAAATCAGTAAAAATCCAAAGAGGCATTTAAGTAGTAATTCCAAATTTTGAGAAACTTCAGAAGTGTTTAGGACTACATTTCCTAATTTACCATTTTAGACCACTTTTACTATATTATGAAGCAAGTACTGTAAATATATATATATCCAAAAATCACAAAAAAATTATAGAATCTTTATGGTGACCTAAAACCATCATAAACCAAGTCTCATAATTTTTATCTATTATTTGGGCTCTGAATTTATTTTAATATAAAACACTAATTTTCCTAGCTTAAATAAGGATGGACTATTTAAAATTATATAAAAATAAATAGAAATTTACAGGATGACTATCATTGTTTGAAAAACCCACTGACCAAATTTCATAATTTTCCAATTCATAATTGGGCACTATTTGTATTTTTGACTACATATATAAAATGGTAAGTTAAAGAAGTAAGTACCAAAAAATAATCAGATAAAACTCCAAAGAAAAATACAGAAGGTATAACATGCTATAAGATGCCCTCATCCAAGATTTCATAACTTTCTGGGGAACAGAAATTCTAGAATCATCAAAAACAATATCTAGGGCACAACTAGAGTTGTAAATGAAGTACTGTATAAATTAACCCAAAATTTCCAAAAAAATTATATCATGGCCATTTTGACCAGAAAATCATCCTGCCTAAATTTTACTTGATTAGAAGTTCATTTTATAGCATAATAGTTCAAATTAAAGTTTGTGACCTAAACTACGGTTAAAGTTTTAGGTGGGCTAAAGGTCTCCAAATACACCAAAATTTTGACCAAAGGACTTTAGTACCCTTATAGTCCTCTTCAACAAATTTCAAGTCAATCCAAGGTCATTTGACCGCATGACCTTCACAACCCTAAAAATCCCCATTAAGTGACCTACCCTAGGGTTCTAGGGCTACCATATCCCAAACCACCCCAAATTACATTGGAGGTTGTGTCATGCCCCAAACAGCCAGTGGACAAAATATCAGCCTCTGTTGAGGTTGTTTGACTACTCAAATCCCAAAAGGAATGAATTGACCTAATTAACCCTATAAGGGCCAACCTAAGGTCGAGTTAAAACTCAATCAAAACACTTCCAAATGAGGTGGAATTTTACCAGAGTTCTAACATTCCCCCTAAGATCTCCCACCCAAATTGGGGGGGGGGATTTTGAGGTGTTTAGGACACCTAACTAAATTATACAAGAATTATTAATTTTGTACAAAAACTATAGAAAAATATTTTCCAAAAATTCTGATTTTTGGATAAGATTTAGGTATGGCTAATAATAGCCCATACCCCAATTTTCAAGGATTTTGGATGTCTGGATTGATGTGTGCACCCAAATCAATCTCAGGACAACCCTATGGATATACCTCACCAAAATATGTGTTGTGGTCTAACCAAGACTCCAAATCAAGTGAAATTAATTTGAATTAAACTAGACTTCAAGGGCTACATTTTCTATGTTGACCACCTTTTATGTTTCAGCCCCTACGGGCTACAATTTTCAGTTTAAACTTAGTATACAGTAAAGGGAATTAATTTCTAATTATACAATATATAATATGATAAAATAACACTGTTCGTCTTCTTCTTTACCAGAACCCGAACATAACCAGAAAAACAACTATTCCTGTAGCTTTTCTAAAGCTATTTCCCGGCCACCCATCCGTCTCCCTGGCCGGCCACCACCACCACCACCTCTGTTGAGGTGAGGGCTACCGTCGGGCGGCGGCACGGTCGCCGGAGAGGCGGTTTCCGGCGAACCCGCCACCATAAAATTTCGGAAAAACCATGGAAACGCTCACTCGATCCAGCTCTTTTGAGCCTGATATCTCTCCTAATGATTTCTAAGATCTATCCATAGAAGAAGAGGTAGAGGAGGACCTTATTCAAGGTTTGGAGTCGAGCCGATCGTCGGGATGCGATTGGCGCGGTGGTGGCGTCGCCGGTATTCTTCAACAGCAAGGTAATGAGCTCTAGCTTTATCTAGCAAGGGTGAAACCTTCCTATCTAAGTCTAAGGAGTCTTTTATAGGAGAAAAAGGCAGTAGGAGGGAGTAGAAACGGTCCAGCCATTAGTGCCTCTTACATGCAAACTTCGGCCATAGTGGAGGGGAGCTGAAACGGCTTGTAACAGCTGGAGGAGGGCTGGAAACTCCTCCTCTCCCTGAGAGGAGTTGAATCCAGCCGTGAAAGGGAAGGGGGAAGGCCATGGCATCAAATGCATTTGATGACCATGAAGCCTAGCTCTCGGCCATGGCCGTCACTGCTCCTTTTTCCAAAACCGACGGTCCACGTGGCACAGCTTCACATGACCGGTAAACCTTCTTTAAAATAAGACTTAATTGTGTTTTATTAAAAGGAAACAGCCCACTAATGCATTCTGGCCCACTTCCTAGACCGGCCCGGTTCAGCTGAACCAACACACAGCCAAAAAAATGCAAGAAAAATTCTAAGTACAATGGCGTTTAGTGAGCTCAGCTCACTCAACGCCATCCAAGCTACGGCGTTGAGTGAGCTCAGCTCACTCAACGCCATCCAAGCTACGGTGTTGAGTGAGATCTGCTCACTCAACACCATCCCAGATACGGCGGTTAGTGAGCTATGCTCACTCAACGCCATCAGAATGACCTCCCAAATTTTGGCGTTGAGTGAGCTCAGCTCACGGATTATGGCTTTGAGTGAGCTTAGCTCACTCAATACCATCCAGGTTATGGCGTTGAGTGAGCTTAGCTAACTCAATGCCGTCCATATTATGGCTTTGAGTGAGCTTAGCTCACTCAACGCCGTGAATGGCGTTTAGTGAGCGTAGCTCACTCAACGCCATCCAGATTATGGCTTTGAGTGAGCTTAGCTCACTTAACGCCGTCCAGGTTATGGCTTTGAGTGAGCTTAGCTCACTCAACGTCGTCCAGGTTATGGCATTGAGTGAGCTTAGCTCACTCAAAACCGTCCAGATTATGGCGTTGAGTGAGCTCTGCTCACTCAACGCCATCCAGACAGCACCAAATGGCGTTGAGTGCGGTCAGTGCACTAGACGCCGTTCAACTTATGGCGTTGAGTGCACTCATCGCACTCAACGCCATCCCGCCTAACAGATTACAGCATTGAGTGAGCTAAGTTCACTCAACGCCATCCAGTCTATGGCGTTGAGTGAGCTCATATCACTCAACGCCAACCTACCGACACCAGATGGCGTTGAGTGCAGTTAGTGCACTCAACGCCATTAAACTTATGGCGTTGAGTGCACTCAATGCACTCAACTCCATCCCGCTTATGGCTTTGAGTGAGATAAGTTCACTCAACGCCATCCAGACCACGGCGTTGAGTGAGCTTAGCTCACTCAACGCCATTCCAAGGTCACGGGCGTGACGGATCGGTCACGGGCGTTTCTAACCTATGTTGAAATTTCTGAGCTCGATGATCGTCTTCCTGAGGTCGATGATCGTTGAAGGGGGTCACGCCCTATGTCACGGGCGTGACGGGTCGGCCACGGGCGTGACCACCCCTTGACTCAATATCTTGGTCGACAAACTTCAATTCCTGGGCTTCCTAAGGTTCTGTTAAGACAAAACCACTCCTAGGGGTCTAGTTGGAAATGGGATGTTACAAATCCCAATAAACAAAACAAATATTTCGTCCCCAAAATCAAGGTTAAGCCTACGGGACTCCTTTCGGGAGAAAGGCTTGTAACATCCCATGAGAGTTGAAAGATTTACATCTCTACGTTAGGTTTGCTATGTGCAGTTTTGATTCTAAGACCAATTCGTCCAATTGACAAGGTCTAGACCCCAATAAACAAAAGATTAGCCCCTATTCTTGAAATTTCAGTCCTACTAGTTTAGAATAGGAAAGTAAATTGAACGTCTTGAGAGGTTCTGAGGTATACCTGGCTGAACAGCTCTGGATACCATTGTCGCATCAGGTCCTGCGGTTCCCAGGTATGCTCCTCCTGACCGTGGTTCCTCCACGGAACTTTTGACTAACGAAATTTTCTTGTAACGTAAGGTCCGTACTCCTCTGCCATCGATCTGAATCTGCTCCAATTGAACTGACCGGTCAGAATCTACGGGTCAATATGTGGTCAAAATCTGCTGCTCCGGGCGCAGTAGAGCCCTCCTAAGTGAAGAAACGTGGAATACGTCGTGCAGAGCTACTAGCTCTGGTGGTAACTCCAGCCTGTAAGCAAGGGCCCCGATTCGCTCAAGGATCCTGTAAGGGCCCATATACCTAGGGCTGAGCTCTTCCTCCGACCACACACCCGTGAAACTCCATGCATGGGTCGAATCTTCAAAAACACTCGGTCCCCCACCTGAAACCCCACCTGACGATGCCGGGCGTCATAATACTTAGCATGTGTTCTCTGCGCTTCTAACATCTTGTCTTTGATCAGTCTCACCTAAGCCTCGGTATATTCGACAAAATCCGATCCCAACGCCTTCGGATCCTCGTCCCGCATCCAAGAAAGCGGGGTCCTGCATCTCCCTCCATACAAGGCTTCGTAAGGCGCCATCTTGAGGCTGGACTGTTAGCTGTTGTTATAGGAGAACTCGACCAGGGGTAGGAGCTTCTCCCATGGTTCCCCGTGGTCCAAAATGCATAGCCTCAGAAGATCTTCTAGCGTCCGATTGGTGCGTTCTGTCTGCTCATCCGTCTGGGGATGGAATGCGGTGTTGAAGGTCAATCGCGTGCCTAAGTAAGCCTACACGGATCTCCACTCCCTGGAAGTGAACCGGCCATCCCCATCCGACACGATCGTCTTGGGCACCCCGTGGTGTCGAACAAACTGCTCCACAAATCTCCGTACTAGTACCCCCACAGAGTCATCCTTCTTGATCGGAATGAATCTGGCCACCTTCGTTAACCGATCGACGATGACCCAAATCGAGTCATTTCCCGTCCGTGATCGGGGAAGTCCATGAATAAAATCCATCGTGATGTCCTCAACTTTCCACTCTGGGGGTACATGTTCTGAGATACATCATCCTTCTAATGATACAACATAGCGATTAAATCTTTACCTTCTCAGATATCCCGAATCTTGTTACCCGTCATCTAACTTCACGTGATAATAGTTAATTCTCGTAATTACTCCGTCTTATTATCATTTTATTGTCTTGGTAAAGCTACGGGTCATCATTCCAAACATGTTTTTTTTTTACAAAATCTTATGTTCGCTCGAATAATGTCGAATTATATCGACTTCAATCTCACTATGTTTGTTACACCACTTTACCTAAACTAGGTCCAAGGGGACCCAAGCAAATACTAATTTGCCCAATAAACAAAAGTTTAGCCCCCAATAAACAAAAGATAAGCCCCTACCTATCTTGGGCTAAGTATCTTGATATTACCCTGTTACATATGTCCTAGCTGGGTGCACAATCCCTAGGGCATCAATCTTCGACTTGGGGTTCCACCCTGAAACTCGTTAATATACTTCATACTTTAAACCCTCTGAGTCACATTTACGACAACCTTATCCGGGTCAAAATGTTCCCAATCCCAAATGGATATCTTCTGAACTTGAATTCCTATCCAACCCTCAGTGTTTGTCTCGGTGGTTGCCTCTAGGTAATTTTATTACCGGTATTGAGGGTTAAGTCTACTTGTCTTTTACCATTCTTCTAATGTATTATTGGTCTCAATTCTCCTTAAAGTAGTCTACCGCTTTGAATAATCCTTGATTGGGATAGTAGGGACACCTGAGTTTACGTCTTAGGTAGCCATTCTCGTGCTAAACTCCTCCTTTATTCTCTTTGGGTATCTCCTTACCTTAACCAAATTCATACCCAAGGTCTATTTTGAACTAGGGCATACTATAAATTGTCATGGTTAGTCACGAGTCCTAGTTGGTTGAGTCTAACTCGTTGGTTAGAGGGTTATAAGATGAGATCTTCGCAGCCGGAGGTGTTCCCTGCTGGGGGCAGGGTTTGCCGCAGGCTACAAAGAGGAATTCCAATTAATGATGAAGTGGACTTTCACATGTGATTTCCCTTATGGGCACACCACTGCTTCCGCTGCTTAGTTTGTCCCCAAACTAAACTCTAGCGGGGATGACCCAGGGTTAGTGGGCTACTACTTTTCCGATCGAGGTTTCCTCTGATACCACTTGTAAGACCCCATTTTTTTCCTTTTAAACACCGGGTTCTTAGCCTAGAATTGCCGCTTTGCGGTGACACCTTCACGCCCGGGAAGGTCGTCACTACAAAACGCCGATCCTGCCGGCCAAATCGATCGCAGAACAGTAGCTTAGGTAAATATAAAACTAGTCCACCATAATACATGTATATAAATAAATCTCCATGAAGGGAGAGTCCACAATAATAATAATCAGAGTACAAAAGGAGGGCTTAAGCCCAGTACATGTAATCCTCACTACAAGTCACTCGCGGAAGCAAAACCAAAACTAAACGTCATCGTAACTGTCACTGTACTGAGAGATCCCAAGCTAGACTGGCCTATCTCCACCGACTCCGTTCTCTGTTGGTGCTGCATCACTGGGTGCTTCTTCCTTTTTGGCCTGCAGTCGCCGCCTCGCAATCCACGTCTGTGTCTACGTCTTCGGTCTCCTGGCTGCTGAGCTGGTGCGATCACACCCATCAAAGGGCATTTGACCCGTGTATGTCCCGGCTGGTGACAATGGTAGCACAGTCGCGGGGTCAATTCTATCAGAAATTGCAAAACCCGTGAGCCTTCCAAATGGTACACATAAAATGTTGTGGTTCGAAAACCATTAGTAATAAAGACTAAGACCTATCATCCCCTACCCCTCCCCCCACGGCTCCTTAGCACCGAGCGGAGAGGAAGGAAGGGAAGCTACAAAGGTGGAGAGTGTCAAAAGCAGGCGACAGCGGACCTATGCTAGCAATTCCATAGTAAATATGACAAAAGCATAAAGTAGGAAATGTAACCTTAACTTATGTGTGGAAGTGTATAAGCAAAGGGACCTTTTGCAGGGCTCACATCGTATAAAGTGTCCCATACCACTTATACATTTGGGTGTCAGTTATCAAACAGCAAGGAGTAGCAAGTAAGTAAAAGCACAAGAAATATAACCATTGATTTATAGGGATTACCCCTATAGACCAAGGGGTCGTTTTGCAGGGCCTATCGTATAAAACATCACATACCATCTTATACGATAGGTGACAATATTTATGCTATGACACGCAAATATGCTATGGAATGCACAAGCAGGTGCAACACACCCACGCGACTCCATGCACACAGACCTTTAGTTCCCCTTGTTCGGGCAGCTAGCTTCACTCCCAGGAACCTCCGTAGTGTCAAACGGAGACAGTGGGTCGGGCCCCCTACTCCTAGGCGGGTAACCACACTACCAGCCCTAGCCCTTCCATACGCCCCTAGAAGAACACAACCTAGAGTATCCATGTATTAGTGCTGGCTATATCCACCAGGCTTTCTTTGGCTAAGTGTCCCACACCGCCGAGTCAACGTACCAACGTCGGTGTGATCGATCGTCTAGTACCGAAGACCCACCACTTTTATACACATGCAATCATGACAGTTATATTTATACAAGTTCTCATGTTACCGAGCTTCCAGCTCTCTAGGCTACCAAGAATATACCAAGTTCCCGAGCATCCCGCTCCCTGGACTTTCAAATTTATACCGAGTCCCCAAGCATCCAGCTTCCCGGACATCCCAATCACAAACTAGACCATTTACAATACTAATAGGCCCTTAGACCACGGACCTACTCTACCCATTCCATGCCAATTCTTTTTCCTAAGTGTACAAGTGTAGGTGTGAGGTGCAACTATTATGAGGTTTACTCTTGATCATTTTATTCCTAAGATTTAAGGTTAACCTTGGACATCCCGAGGTTTACCCGGTGAAGGGCTCGCAGCGGTACTAGGAGCTATGATGGGGTGAATCCCAAAGCTCCCTTTCCAAGGCACATATTATAATTGATTGGTTCCCTTAACCCATTCCCTTCTCATATTACAGTGGGCTAATCCTAGGGTGACTTTGACTCTTCCTCTTCTCGGGGAGGACGAACTTTCGTCGAACCCGAACACCACTTAACACTAGTCAATCTCACACCCTACCCGTCTTGACTTCCAATAATGAACTTGATTTAACTCACCCTATCCAAACCAGCAAACTACCAAAATTCCATTTCCCAAGTTCATTTCCCAAGGAAATTTCAAATTTTGAGAAACTTCAGAGGTGTTTAGGCCTACATTTCCTAATTTACCATTTTAGGCCACTTTTACTATATTGTGAAGCAAGTACTGTAAATATATATCTAAAAATCACAAGAAAATTATAGAAGCTTTATGGTGACCTAAAATCATCAGAAACCAAGTCCCATAATTTTTATCTAATATTTGAGCTCTGAATTTATTTTAATGTAAAACACTAATTTTCCTACCTTAAAGAAGGAGGTACTATTTATAATTATCTATAAATCCATAGAAATTTACATGATGACTATCATGGTTTGAAACACTTACTGACCAAATTTCATAATTTTCCAATTCATAATTGGGCACTATTTGTATTTTTGACTACATATTTCAAATGGTAAGTTAAAGAAGCAAGTACTCAAAATAATCAGATAAAACTCCCAAGAAAAATACAGAAGGTATAACATGCTATAAGATGCCCTAATCCAAGATTTCATAACTTTCCAGTGAACAGAAATTCCAGAATCATCAAAATAAATATCTAGGGCACAACTAGAGTTGTAAATGAAGAACTGTATAAATTAACCCAAAATTCCCAAAAAAATTATATCATGACCATTTAGACCAGAAAATCATCCTGCCGAAATTTTACTTGATTTTAAGTTTAGTTGATAGCATAATAGTTCAAATTAAGGTTGGTGATGTAAACTACGGTTAATGTTTTAGGTGGGCTAAAGGTCTCCAAATACCCCAAAATTTTGACCAAAGGACTTTAGTACCCTTATAGTCCTCTTCACAAAATTTCAAGTCAATCCAAGGTCATTTGATTCCATGACCTTCACAACCCTAAAAATCCCCATTAAGGGACCTACCCTAGGGTTCTAGGGCTACCCTATCCCAAACCACCCCAAATTACATTGGAGGGTGTGTCATGCCCCAAACAGCCAGTGGACAAAATATCAGCCTCTGTTGAGGATGTTTGACTACTCAAATCCCAAATGGAATGAATTGACCTAATTAACCCTATAAGGGCCAACCTAGGGTCGAGTTAAAACTCAATCAAAACACTTCCAAATGAGGTGGAATTTTTACCAGAGTTCTAACATTCCCCCTAAGATCTCCCACCCAAATTTGGGGGGATTTTGAGGTGTTTAGGACACTTAACTAAATAATACATGAATTATTAAATTTTTACAAAAAATATAGAAAAATATTCTCCAAAAATTCCGATTTTTGGATAAGATTTAGTTATGGCTAATAATAGTCCATACCCCAAATTTCAAGGAATTTGGATGTCTGGATTGATGTGGGAATCCAAATCAATCTCAGGACAACCCTATGAATAGACCTCACCAAAATGTGTGATGTGGTCTAACCAGGACTCCAAATCGAGTGAAATCAATTTTGAATTACACTAGACTTCAAGGGCTACATTTTCTAGGTTGACCACCTTTTATGTTTCAGCCCCTACGGGGTATAATTTTCAGTTTAAACTTAGTATACAGTAAAGGGAATTAATTTCTAATTATACAATATATAATATGATAAAATAACACTGTTTGTCTTCTTCTTTACCCGAACCCGAACAGAACCAGAAAAACAACTATTCCTGTAGCTTTTCTAAAGCTATTTCCCGGCCACCCAGCCATCTCCCTGGTCGGCCACCACAACCACCACCTCTGTTGAGGTGAGGGCTACCGTCGGGCGGTGGCACGGCCGTCGGAGAGGCGGTTTCCGGCGAACCCACCACCATGAAATTTCGGAAAAAACATGGAAACACTCACCCGATCCAGCTCTTTTGAGCCCGATATCTCTCCTAATTATTTCTAAGATCTATCCATAGAAGAAGAGGTAGAGGAGGACCTTATTCGAGGTTTGGAGTCGAGCCGATCGTCGGGATGCGATTGGCGCGGTGGTGGCATCGCCGGAATTCTTCAATAGCAAGGTAATGAGCTCTAGCTTTATCTGGCAAGGGTGAAACCTTCCTATCTAAGTCTAAGGAGTCTTTTATAGGAGAACAAGGCTGCGAGAGGGAGTAGAAATAGTCCAGCCATTAGTGCCTCTTACATGCAAGCTTCGACCATGGTGGAGGAGAGCTGAAACGGCTTGTAACAGTTGGAGGAGGGCTGGAAACTCCTCCTCTCCCTGAGAGGAGTTGAATCCAGCCGTGAAAGGGAAGGGGGAAGGCCATGGCATCAAATGCATTTAATGGCCATGAAGCCTAGCTCTCGGCCATGGCCGTCACTACTCCTTTTGCCAAAACCGACGGTCCACGTGGCACAGCTTCACTTGACCGGTCAACCTTCTTAAAAATAAGACTTAATTGGGTTTATTAAAAGGAAACAGCCCACTAATGCATTCTGGCCCACTTCCTAGACCGGCCCTGTTTAGCTGAACCAGCACACAGCCAAAAAAATGCCAGAAAAATTCTAAGTACAATGGCGTTGAGTAAGCTCAGCTCACTCAACCTCCAAGCTACGACGTTGAATGAGCTCAGCTCACTCAACGCCATCTAAGCTACGGCATTCAGTGAGCTCTGCTCACTCAACGCCATCCCAGATACGGCGTTGAGTGAGCTCTGCTCACTCAACGTGAAAGTGAGGATAGATACAACTCTAAAGGGGGGTGAATAGAGTATTCAAAAATTATGACACACTACTCAACTCCCTTAGAGTTAATTTGCGGAATGAGTTTATAGATATTTGAAACCCTAGAGACTAACACAAAGTGAAGTGCACAAGAGAAAGCTAACTATGATTACAGTTGAGCTTTTGTCCTATCACAGCAACTAGCAATCCTAGTTATTTCTACTCACAGCCACAGTGCAATAAACTAATTAAACAACACAAGAAGTTTATAGTGGTTCCCTCTAAATAGGTACGTCCACTCTTCTACCACCCTGGTAGGAATCCACTACAGGTTTTTGTTCAGGTGCCCTGCCACCAACTGATCTGCTTCAGGTAGATCAAGAAGACCCTTTGAGCTTTTGATCAGGAGCTCAAAATCCAATACAGGTTTTTGATCAGGTGCCCTGCCACCAAGGTTCACTTTTGAAGGGAGTAATAACCCTTTGTACAGGAGGTTGACTGAGTTAGAAGGTCTTCTCTATTGTTAAAACAATATTAGGGAAGCAAGTGGATTGCACAGAGCTAGAAAGCTCTAATGAATCAAGGCTTCCCCTGGCTTAGTGATATCCAGGAAGAAGTCTTGCTTCTGGGTATAGGAACTCTTCTGAACTTGTGACAGAGAGCTGTCTTGAAGTTCTTGAAGGAGTAGCTTGAAGAAGACTCTTGATTTGTAATGGATGTTCTTCTTCAACAGCTTTTCTTCCTTCTTCTTCTTCTTCTTGAGACTCTGAGTGAATGTTCCTGGCAGCAGGATGAACTCAGGATTGAAGAAGAGAGAGATGAAGAAGTTCGATCTT
Organism: Platanthera zijinensis; assembly: GCA_039513925.1. NCBI lineage: Eukaryota > Viridiplantae > Streptophyta > Magnoliopsida > Asparagales > Orchidaceae > Platanthera > Platanthera zijinensis. The sequence continues at coordinate 117,382,333 of CM077083.1, read as the reverse complement.
CTCAGTTGAATGCAAAAATATCTGAGAGGGTTATCTCTTCTTATTTTGAATCTGTATATGAATATCTGTGAGTTTTTTTCTTCTATATGTTGTGTTGTTGTATATATTCTTCTTTCAAAAAAAGCTCTTTATATATGGGCCTTTGTAACGGCTCTAATCTTTGTTTGAATTTTGTCTTCTTCTGAGATCTTCGATCTGAGCTGCAAGTAGCACAAAACAAAACATATCCTGGAGACAGACATGATATAAAGAGATAACGCTTTCTAAGAAGCTGCAAATCCAATCTTATTAAAAGAGTACTAAAGAAAGTCACATCAGACTAAAACCTTTACGACCAGAGAAGACTTTTGTGTCTAACGGCTATAAAGGACAGCATGGCAGAATAAAGCAAAAAGATATTTCAACTAATAAGACAAAAGACTTTGTCAGATAAAGCTTGACTTATGCACAAAGGATGGGGCAAAGATTGCCTTGAGATGTATGCACAAAATCAATGAAATAATCTTTAATAAAATATGCCAAATAAACAGGAAATAAATCAAAGAACGGAAGGAGTACAAAATTACTAAAGGCAGACAGAAGAACGTCGAACAACCCTCGGAGATCGTCGACCGAAACACAGAGATCGTCGACCTATCAGAACAGATAGTCGAATGACACAGATAGTCGAACTATCAAAGCAGATAGTCGAGCTATCAAAAAGATAGTCGATCCATCAAACAGATGGTCAAACTATCAACACAGAGCATGTTGGTACCCTAGATTTTGATTTGAGTTTAGTCCTCTCTTTCTGTCTCTTGACCCAAGATTTATCTATGGTCAAAGGTTAGTTGATAGGTTAGATTCTCTAGTTGTGTAGAATTGCTTTTCCAGATGAATATTTGGTTAAGTAGTTTTTCGTTCGACTATAGTCGAACGTCGCTCGACTATCGTCTATCGGCTGATCGACGATCATCTATCAGTTGGTCGACGTTCTGTCTGCGTTAATAGCTCGACTATCTGTTGATAGGTCGACTATCTGCTTGCTTTGGTAGTTCGACTATCTATTCTGATAGTTCAACTATCTGATAGCACGACCATCTGTTGATAGGTCGACTATCTGTTTATTTTGATAGTTCGACTATCTGTTGATAGATCGACTATCTGTGTTGCTTTGATAGTTCGACTATCTGCTTGGATAGAATAACTATCTGATAGTTCGACTATCTGTTGATAGGTCGACTACCTGTTTTGTTTGATAGGTCGACTATCTGTTGATAGGTCGACCATCTGTTTTCTGTGATAGGTCGACTATCTGCTTGATAGGTCGACTATCTATTTTTGTTTGGTAGTTCGACTATCTGTCCGGATAGATCGACTATCTGTTCTGATAGGTCGACTATCTGCCGGGGTAGTTCGACTATCTTCTTTGATAGTTCGACTATCTGGATCGTTCGACTATCTGTATGATAGGTCGACGATCTCCGTGCGCCGTTCGACGATCTCCGAGGGTCGTTCGACATTTTGCTGTATGCTCTTATTTAGTTTTGTCGTCTTCTATGATGTGACTAATTTCATATTTATTTTTGCATATTTTATGAAAGATTATCTGAATAATTTGTGACATTATTTCCATGCAATATCAGTTCTATTCTATATGCATGAGCTAATCTTTTCTGACAAAGTTGTTTGTCTTATAGCTGAGATATGCAATCTGCTTTATCTGCCAGGCTGTCATTTATAGCCGTTAGACTCAAAAAGTCTTCCTTGGCTGTAAAGAGCTCTTTCTGATGTGACTTTCTCTTATATTATTTCATCAGAAGTATTTGCAGCTTCTTAGAAAGCTTTATCCTCTTATGGGATATCTGCCTGCAGTATCTTTGTTTTGCTTTATGCTTTTTGCAGCCCAGCTTGCAGAGTTCAGAAAAAGACAAGATTCAAACTCAATTAGAGCCATTGCTGCTGCTGATATATAAAGACTTCTTTGAAGAAGAAATCAACTAGTTTTTATAGAGATAAGAAATTCATTCAGCAAGCTTATAGCAAGAACAAGTTTAACTGCTCTTAGCAATCATCACTCAACTGAGAAGTGTTAGCTCTTCTGCTCTTCTTCAACCTGAGTTCTCCTGTTCCAGGAAGTTCTGACTCAGAGATCTTTTGAAGAAGAAGAAGAAGAAGATAGCTGCTAGAAGATTTTCATTTCTTATTTTATATCTTCTTGTAGTTCTTCCTTCAGTATTTTACTGAAGTGTTTCTGCACTGAAGCAAGACTTCACCTGGACGTTCTTTGAGCCAGGGGGAGCCTTGATTCTTTTAGAGCTGTCTAGTTCAGTGCAAGTTATTATGCTTCTCTAATCTATTGTAAAATAGAGAAGACACCTTAACCTCCTTTCCCCATCCTATACAGGGTTATTACTCCCTTCAAAAGTATCCCTTGGTGGCAGGGCACCTGATCAAAAACCTGTGTTTGGTTTTTAGACACCTGATCAAAAGTCTAAAGGGTCTCTTGATCTACCTGAAGCAGATCTTGTTGGTGGCAGGGCACCTGATCAAAAACCTGAGTGGATTCCTACCTTGTTGGTAGAAGAGTGGACGTACCTAAGTTGTTTGGGGAACCACTATAAATTCCTTGTGTCGTCTGGATTGCCTTGTTTAATTACTTGCATTGTGGCTGTGATTAGATCTTAACTAGGTTTGCTAGTTGCTGGATAGGATCCAAAAACTGTAATTACAGTTAGCTTTAGTTTGTGCACAACACTTGTGTTAGGCTCTAAGGTTAAAATCTTAAATATCTATAACTTTCATTCCGCATTTAACTCCAAGGGAGTTGAGTAGAAAGTCAACTTTGCTAGTGCAATTTTTGATTACTCTATTCACCCCCCTCTAGAGTAGTATCTATCCCTTCTCTTTCAATTGGTATCAGAGGGAGGTTGACTGACTGAATAGGCTAACACCTAAGTCACAAGATCCTGATAGATACCAAAGTTTATAGATATTCACTTTCACTATCATGGCCCAGTCCAAGGATTATTCTAGCACCAGACCTCCAGCATGCAACTTAGCTAAGTTTGGCATCTGGAAGGCAAGGATCAAATTATATATGAATTCTATTGATGAAAGTATTTTTGCTTCTATTTTGTCAGGACCACCAAGAGCACCTGCTGCTGCCTCTGCCTCATCATCATCTGATATGAGTGCAGTGCCTCCTCCAGACTACAATGATGAGTATAAAAAGGCAAAGATAGCAGATGCCAAGGCGATGAACATTCTGGCTCAGACAATGTCTGATGAAGTATTCCAGAAGGTTGCTGACTGCTCCTCAGCAAAAGCTATGTGGGATACACTGAACCAGATTGTAGCTGGTTCAGCTGATGAAAGGAAGGACAGGAGGTCCAACCTTATCTCACAATATGAGAATTTCAAGAAAACTGATGCTGAATCAGTTGAAGCCATGTACACAAGGCTCAGCTCAATCATCAATGAGCTGAGGACCCTTGACAAGGATATTTCATTGACAGAGGTCAATGATAAGATTCTTATGTGCTTCCCTAGCACATGGGATCTGAGGATCTGGCCTATCAAGGAGGCCAGAAGCATAAATGAAATCTCAACAGAAGCCCTTCTCAGCAAGCTCAAGTCTTTTGAGCAAGTGCTGAAGTCCAGGGAAGCTGAAGCTGAAGCAAAGACCCCAACTCCTACAAGTAAAGAGCAAAACCTTGCTCTTAAAGCTGCTGACACTTCTGAAGGAAGCCAGTCAAATGAGGAACTGATGGCATTATTTGCCAAAAGGTTTCTCAAGATGGGAAGGAAGGAATTCAGAAAGAAGTCTTCAAAGTATGAAGAAAAGCCAAGGTATGATCGCACCCCTTCTAAAGAAATTATCTGCTATGGTTGCAGGAAGCCTGGACATATCCTTCCAGATTGTCCAGAGGAAAAGAATAAAGAAAAGAGGAAAGATAAGGATCAGCACAGGAAGCACTCCAAGCCATCCTCCTACAAGAATAAAAAGAAGGAGAGAGGCTTTGTCGCTGAAACCTGGAGTGATTCTGATGAGGAATCCTCTTCCTCAAGCTCCAGTGAGGATGAAGAAGAAAATAAGGCAAAGGAAGTTTGCCTAATGGCAATTGATGCCTGCAACAATCATTCAGCTACAGAGATTTCAGATTCAGATGATGAAATGCCAACAGAAGATGAGGTACTATCTTCTTATGATTTCACTTCTGCAGAATTTAGATTAGAATTTAAATCCTTATGTTTAGATTTAATTAGTTCTGAAAAGGAGATTAAAGAACTTAGACATAGGCTAGGTGAATCAGAAATCATATCTATTGAAAACATTAAGTTAAAGGAAGATCTCACTAATTCTAGTGAAGAAAATAAATTTCTTAAGAATGAGTTAGCTAAATCTAAAAGGTTAGAAGAGTCTCTAAATGGTAGAAGCCTTAAGTTGCTTGAAATTACCAGCATGTCTAACACTAGGACAGGCAATAACAAATTAGGCTTAGGAGCATCTTCTAGTGAACCACCAATCATTCTTAAAAATCATCTTTCAACTCCAGTGAATTTTATCTCAGCTGATGGGATAAAAAACACTGAGCAAGTCAATCAAGTAAATAGAGCTTTAAATAAAGCTAAAAGAGTGAAAAGAAAACAAAAATTTAAAGAATTACAAAAAACATCGAACGCTGCTCGATGATCTCAGGCTCAGTGGTCGAACGAAGCTCGACGATCTGAGCATCTCTCGTCGAACGTCGATCGCAAGCTCAGTGGTCGAACGGAGATCGACGATCTGAGCAGCCATCGTCGAACGCTGGTCGACGTTTCCAATATGAATTTCAAAATTACACCCAGAACCTTAGAAACCCTAATATGAATAGAAACCCTAGGTTCATTGACCCATCATCTGCATGGAGAATGCCACCTAGGAGATCTTACCCATTAGGTTATCACCCTCAGCCTGCTTATTCTTTTATTTCCAGTTTTTCTTATGTGAAAAACAAGGGACCCAAGGTTACCTGGGTCCACAATGTTTAAATTGTTTTATTTGCAAGTGAAGACCTATCCTATCACTCAAAATAAGTGGTATTTGGATAGTGGTTGCTCCAAGCATATGACAGGAAATAAAGAACATCTGTCAAAGTTCAAGGCAAAGCTTGGCCCAAAGGTAATCTTTGGAGATTCAAGCTGTGGTCAAACTGAAGGCTATGGCAGGATGACAATTGGAGCTGTTACATTCAAGAGAGTTGCTTATGTGACTGGACTGAAGCACAATCTAATTTCAGTAAGTCAATTATGTGATGTTGGATACCAGGTATCATTTTCTAACTCCCTTTGTAATATTACTTTAAATAATAGTGTTGTATTGGTAGGCATTAGACAGGGTAACATTTATTTAGTAGATTTTAATTCAACTGATTCTGAAATCTGCCTGTTTAATGAAGTAACTAATAATAACACCTTGTGGCATAAAAGGCTTAGCCATGTTAACCTCAAGAACATATCTAGGTTATCTAAACACAACCTTGTTAGAGGTTTACCTTCTTGCCCCTACCAGAAGGAGAGCCTATGCAAGGCTTGTCAGCTAGGCAAGCAAACCAAGAATTCTTTTAAATAAGTAAATAAAAGTGATTCTCCTAGAATCCTGTATTTATTACATTTGGACCTATTTGGCCCAATAAATGTACAGAGTTTAGGAGGGAAGTATTATACCCTAGTCATTGTAGATGACTTCTCTAGATTCACTTAGGTGTTCTTTTTGAGAACTAAGGCTGATAACTTCAAAGCCCTTACAGACTTTCTATTATGTGTGCAGACTGAGTACTCTACTCATGTGGCCTTGATAAGAAGTGATCATGGTACTGAGTTTGACTCTCTTCTCATGCAAGAATTCTGTGAGAGAGAAGGTATCAAACATAGCTTCTCAGCTCCTAGGACTCCCCAACAAAATTGGGTGGTTGAAAGGAAGAACAGAACACTAATTGAAGTTGCTGGCACATTGTTGGCAGATGCTAATATGCCTCTTTCCTATTGGGCAAAAGCTGTTAGTACAGCCAACTACGTCTTGAATAGAATTCTGATACACAAGCTTAAGTGTAAAACTCCTTATGAGTTACTTAAAGGAAAGAAACCTAAAATAAATTATTTTAGAGTTTTTGGCTGTGTAGTTTATATTCATAATAACAATAAAGAATATCTTAGAAAGTTTGAAGCAAAGGCTTCAATGGGAATTTTTCTAGGATATTCCCAAGTAAGCAAAGCTTATAGGGTATTTAATAAATCATCGTCTAAAATTGAAGAGTTTGTTCATGTGTCCTTTGATAAATCCCAAATGTTTTACAAGGAGAAGGAAAATTCTCCTTCCTCAAGTTCATTATAGGTACAAGAATCTACCAAAGATGTCACTCAAGAAATCCTTCATCTTTCAACTCTTCATATCACTGAATCAGACAGTGATGAAGACATTGCTGAAGCTGTTGTTGTTCCACCAACAATAGATCAAATTCCTCCTGAGAAATTAATCCCAACTGTTGCTGAAGATCACATCCCACCTGCTGATGTTGTCACACTTAGAGATCACCCCACATCTCAAGTGATAGGAGACATATCAGCTGGTGTTCAAACAAGACATCAGTTAAGACAGGATGTGATGCATGCTTGTTTCCTCTCACAGATTGAGCCCCTCACCATTAAAGATGCAGAGCTAGATCCCCACTGGATCATTGCTATGTAAGAGGAACTCAATCAGTTTGAGAGATGTAAAGTTTGGACTTTGGTTCCAAGACCTAAAGGCCAACTGATCATAGGCACCAAGTGGGTGTATAGAAACAAGTTGGATGCAAATGGCATCATTGTAAGGAATAAAGCTAGGCTTGTAGCTCAGGGCTACAGACTGGAGGAAGGTATAGATTATGACCAAACCTTTGCTCCTGTTGTAAGGCTAGAAGCAATAAGGATCTTCTTGGCCTATGCAGCCTACATGAAGTTCAAGGTTTTTCAAATGGATGTCAAAAGTGCTTTTCTTAATGGTGAGCTAAAGGAAGAGGTGTTTGTTGAACAGCCACCCGTTTTGTTTCTTCAACTCAGCCCTCACATGTATTCAAGTTGCAGAAAGCTCTTTATGGACTAAAGCAAGCTCCCAGAGCCTGGTATGAGACTTTAGCTAGTTTCCTGTTAGAGCACAACTTTACTAGGGGAGTAGTTGATAGAACCCTCTTCGTCAAGCACCACAAGGACACAATCCTGTTAGTTCAAGTGTATGTGGATGACATTATTTTTGGTTCCACTGATCCCAAACTGTGCAAAAAGTTTTCCAACTTGATGCATTCCAAGTTTGAGATGAGTAGTATGGGTGAGCTCTCTTACTTTCTTGGTCTCCAAGTAAAGCAAGATGCTGATGGCATCTTCATCTCCCAATCCAAATATGCCAAGGAATTGGTAAAGAAGTTTGGGATGGCAGATGCTTCAGCAATGCATACACCTATGGCTACTAATGTAGTTATTGATTCTGATGATAAGGGAAAACCTGTAGATCAAAAGAATTATAGGGCCATTGTTGGTTCCCTATTGTATTTAACTGCAAGTAGGCTAGACATAATGTTTGCTACATGCCTTTGTGCTAGATTCCAGGTCAACCCCAAGGAATCTCATCTGATTCTTCTCAAGAGAATTTTGAGATACCTGAAGGGATGTCCAAATCTAGGACTTTGGTACCCAGCAGAGTCAGAATTTGAATTAATTGGATATTCTGATTCTAATTATGCTGGTTGTCGAGTTGACTGGAAAAGTACCTCAGGAACTTGTCAGTTCCTGGGAGAGAGATTGGTCTCTTGGTTCTGTAAGAAGTAGCCTCTGTATCAACTTCAACTGCAGAAGCTGAATATATAGCAGCTGCCAGTTGTTGTTCACAGATCCTGTGGATACAAAATCAGCTTTTGGATTATGGGTACTCATACAAGAACACTAAAATCATGTGTGACAGTACAAGTGCTATCTCCATTGCACAAAATCTAGTGCACCACTCTAGAACGAAGCACATTGAGATTAGGCACCATTTCCTGAGAGATTGTGTGGAAAAGAACAAGATCAGCCTTGAGTTCATATCCACAGACCTTCAGAGAGGTGATATATTCACCAAGCCCTTAGATGAACAGAAGCATCTGTTCTTTTTAGTTCAACTAGGCATGATTAATGGAAGAGACTAAGTGTGACTATCTGTCGTATTGAAACCTGCTTGAAGATCGTCGAACGATGCTCGAAGATCGTCGAACGGATCAAGCCTATCGTCGACCTATGGTTGATGATGGCTTATCTGCTTGAAGATCGTCGACCGGCGTTCGAAGATCGTCGAACAGGTCGAGCTTATCGTCGATCTATGGTTGACGACAGCTTGCTGTTTGTGAAGACAGAAATAGTCGAACGATTGATCGACTACTCTGCTTCAGGACCGATCGTCGAACGACCGTTCGACTATCGTCTTCAGTATCTTTTAAATAGATCGACGATCGCTGTTTTAATATAAAGCCGATAGTCGACCTAGGTTAAAAGATAGTTGCTTTTATCGTCGACGGAAAGCGTCTTTTCGCATTCCGTCTTCCCGCTTGCTCTTTGTCTAGCGTGTTCTACCGCTCCGTCCTCGCCGTCTCTCTCCCTCGTCCTCTCCAGCGTGTTCAATGGCGATTGCTCCAGCACTTCTTGCAGTGGTAAAGTTTGATGCCGGATTTAGCGTTGATTTTGACGCCTTCAGCAGTTGCGAACTGGGGATAGTAGAAATCCTAAATCTGTGCAGAGAACAAGGATTAGAAAGACTCATGTCTTACAGAGTAAAGATAAATATTCAGGAAATCAAAGAGTGGGCCTTCACTTCATCATCGACTGACGATTCGATGACCGGAACAATCAGCAGAGAAGAGGTAATTTAAACTCCCGCGATTCTGACTGAAGTTTTTGGATTAATTAATGGTGAAGAAGATTATGAGCAAGAAGCTCCTGAATTCGGAAGAATGTTAACTGAGCTGGGACATGCCGAAGGCATTCCTACCAAGCTGCTCAAGGTAAATTTCCCGTTCAAGATCAAATTTCTAGCAGATATTGTTGGAAAAGTGCTACTAGGAAAGCACTAAGCCCACGATAACATTACAAGGCAACAATTTTCATTTATGTGTGCAATTGTTAATAAGAAGCAGATAAATTGGGCTGGCATCATGTTTGATTTAATAAGGAAAAAGAATGGAAAGAAAGAGGTTACCCTAGGAAGGGTTGTTGGTATTTTTCTGAAGGAGAAATACCCCCATTTGCTTGTGTCTGCCGCCACCTCCATCAACGCGAGTAAGAAGATGGATCCTTCGCTGTTCTCAAAGTGGAAAAGGACTTTCCTGAAGCCCGCTCCCACAGGGGTTGCTCCAGTTATATTTGAGAGCACCAGGACTGTCGCAGTCACTCCCCCCTTCTAGTAGCTGGCTCAGCTAATATCTCTCTTCCATCCTCTTCTTCTGCTATGTCGTCTACTGCAGTTGAAGTTCCTTCAACTTCAACTGAAGTACGACATTCTGCTTCTCCTCCTGCATCTTTTTTCCCGACTGATCTTGCTGGGATTTCTCAACCCAGCTCTGATTTGTTGGCGTTTGAAATATCTTCTCCAGTTCATTCTCCAATTCCATCTCCTCCTCACTCTCCAATTCTATCTTCAGATCATCTTGATCACCCTGTATCCACCCATGCATCTCCAGCTCATTCTCCCCATGCATCTCCAGCTCATTCTCCAGCTCATATTGCACATACCACCCCTGCTGTTCTTCCACCCTCAGAAATTCCTTCATCATCATCATCATCTTCTTTTGTTATAACTCCAGAATTTATTGCTAGCATTGTGGAGTTAATTACTCCCTCAATGAAAACTATGATTGATGAGGCAATTGCTCCCCTTGCTTCTTCTATATCTTCTTTGACTGCTGCTATTCTGGCACTTTCAAAGTCTGCTGATCCCTTTTCTTCTAGGGTCCTGGTTTTAGTCTCTACTGAAATCAGGCAGGGGGAGATGCTTGATGAAGATATCTCAGAGCAGCCTTTGGCCTCACCTCCAGCAGCAGCTCATCTTGCAGTAACAGAGAAAGTAGCAGAAGATTCAGCTCCTCCTCCTCCATCTGAAAAGGAAATATCTGATGCAATCATGTTGACAGAGTTTGTAGTAAAAGTTTGCTTAGAAGAATCCTCAACTCCCTTGGTTGCCCAGTACCTAGAAGGAATAATCACCTCCTTTCTAGATGATTTATGGGAATTAGGAAACCCTGAAGAATATCCTGAAGGTATGTCTCTTTCTCAATTTGTAGATTACTTAATTGATATGTTAGTATGGGAATATCTGGAAGGGATGACTAGATGTCATTTAGCAAGATTTTATTCCTAATCCTACAGATATAATGGAAGAAGTAGTTGTTGTCTAAGAGCCAGAACCAGAACCAGAACCTGAACCTGCTCTAGAGATTTTAGATGCTATAGAGCTTGAACCTGTGTCTGCCCCTGAAGTTCAAGTGGTTGTAGAGCCAGTAAGTGAACCTGCTTCTGAAGTTCAACCTGAACCAGAATTAGCTGTTCTAGCTTCTGAGGCTTCTGAGCAAGCAGTGCAAATTGAACTAGTCCCCACGACAGTTCCTAAGCTTCAAGAAATGGATTCTGAAAGTCAAATTGAAAAATCTACAGTTTGGGATGATTCCCCAGGTTTGGACTTAGATACACTCCTGGCACAGGATGCCATGGAAGAAGAAATGGAAAAAGCTGCTTTAAAGGAAAAAAGAAAGAGCTCTGAAAGAGGTTATTGATCCCTATGATATGCCTATCTCTTCAAATTCTGAAGAAGAAATTGATTCTGATGAATCTGCTGATTCTAAGAGAAAAAGGATTGCGAAAACGAAAAGAAAGGCTGTAGCTCCTCCTCTTGCAAATCTAGACAATGATACACCATATTACATACTGAAACGGATTGATCCCAAGTCGAAAGAATTCCAGCATTGTATGTGGTTTTCTAAAAATCAACAAAAGCAAAGGAAAAAGGCTAAGAGGTATGACCCTCCTGCTCCTAGATGGAACCCTAGAGGCCCTCCTCCTCCACCTCCCGGTGCAGGAGCCTCAGGAAATTTATCTTCTAAATCTGCCTCTCAATTTGAAAGATCAAATTTATCCCAGCCTGATCAAAGGAAATGTTCTCAAGGTTTTCAAGGTAAAAGCCAAACTGGCTATCAAAGAACTGATACAGTTAAAGAACAAGTTAAGGAGGTAGTCTATCAAAGACCAACCTTTTCCCCTCCTCCTTCTCCAAAGAAAAAAGTTTCATCTCCAAAGCCAGTGCATACTGAGAAAGTTGTTCCAAAAGGTAAGCAATTTATTTTGTCTGAAAAATTCTAGCAAGAACTTTGCTAAGTCTGCTCTCTCTTGTTATTTAGTTAATCAAGATAAAGAACCAGTTGATTCTTCTTCTGAGACTGTTTATGAAAGCCCAGAGCTTGATCCTAACTTTAGGATGGCTCGTTTTCTTGAACTGGTTGGAGCAGCGCAAATAAGGAAAGCTAAAGAAGAAGGAAAGGACACTGCCGGATTGACTACTATGTCTAAATTCAGAAAGAAGGAGCTCGAAAAATTCCAGGTGAGACCTGAGATGTTTGATGCTTCAAAATATATGGAAAAGCATCCAGAGGCAGTGGTCCCAAGAACAACTGAACTGAAAATTATTGGAGAACAAGATTTGAAGCTATCGAAGAAAGAAGCTCTAGATCCTACAAGCAAAATTTCTTTTGTTTCTAGTTCTTAAAATCCTGAATCTAACTTTAAATCACCTTAATTGTTCATTGATTGACAGTTAATTTTTATCTGATTGATTGATGATATCTGCTTAGTTATTTCCTTTTATGCATTTTATTTACTTTCTGTAATTAGTGTTGTTTGTTTTATTTGTTGGGAGACTTAACTCAAATAGGGGGAGATTGTTGGTACCCTAGGTTTTGATTTGAGTTTAGTCCTCTCTTTCTGTCTCTTGACCCAAGATTTATCTATGGTCAAAGGTTAGTTGATAGGTTAGATTCTCTAGTTGTGTAGAATTGCTTTTCCAGATGAATATTTGGTTAAGTAGTTTTTCGTTCGACTATAGTCGAACGTCGCTTGACTATCGTCTATCGGCTGATCGACGATCGTCTATCAGTTGGTCGACGTTCTGTCTGCGTTGATAGCTCGACTATCTATTGATAGGTCATTTATCTGCTTGCTTTGGTAGTTCGACTATCTGTTCTGATAGTTCAACTATCTGATAGCTCGACTATCTGTTGATAGGTCGACTATCTGTTTGTTTTAATAGTTCGACTATCTGTTGATAGATCGACTATCTGTGTTGTTTTGATAGTTCGACTATCTGCTTGGATAGTTCAACTACCTGATAGTTCGACTATCTGTTGATAGGTCGACTATCTGTTTTGTTTGATAGGTCGACTATCTATTGATAGGTCGACTATCTATTTTCTGTGAAAGGTCGACTATTTGCTTGATAGGTCGACTATCTGTTTTTGTTTGGTAGTTCGACTATCTGTCCGGATAGATCGACTATCTGATAGCTCGACTATCTGTTCTAATAGGTCGACTATCTGCCGGGGTAGTTCGACTATCTTCTTTGACAGTTCGACTATCTGGATCGTTCGACTATCTGTATGATAGGTCGACGATCTCCGTGCGTCGTTCGACGATCTCCGAGGGTCGTTCGACGTTTTGCTGTATGCTCTTATTTAGTTTTGTCATCTTCTATGATGTGACTAATTTCATATTTATTTTTGCATATTTTATGAAAGATTATCTGAATAATTTGTGACATTATTTCCATGCAATATCAGTTCTATTCTATATGCATGAGCTAATCTTTTCTGACAAAGTTGTTTGTCTTATAGCTGAGATATGCAATCTGCTTTATCTGCCAGGCTGTCCTTTATAGCCGTTAGACTCAAAAAGTCTTCCTTGGCTGTAAAGAGCTCTTTCTGATGTGACTTTCTCTTATATTATTTCATCAGAAGTATTTGCAGCTTCTTAGAAAGCTTTATCCTCTTATAGGATATCTGCCTGCAGTATCTTTGTTTTGCTTTATGCTTTTTGCAGCCCAGCTTGCAGAGTTCAGAAAAAGACAAGATTCAAACTCAATTAGAGTCGTTGCTGTTGCTGATATATAAAGACTTCTTTGAAGAAGAAATCAACTAGTTTTTATAGAGATAAGAAATTCATCCAGCAAGCTTACAGCAAGAACAAGTTTAACTGCTCTCAGCAATCTTCACTCAACTGAGAAGTGTTAGCTCTTCTGCTCTTCTTCAACCTGAGTTCTCCTGTTCCAGGAAGTTCTGACTCAGAGATCTTTTGAAGAAGAAGAAGAAGAAGATAGCTGCTAGAAGATTTTCATTTCTTATTTTATATCTTCTTGTAGTTCTTCCTTCAGTATTTTACTGAAGTGTTTCTGCACTGAAGCAAGACTTCACCTGGACGTTCTTTGAGCCAGGGGGAGCCTTGATTCTTTTAGAGCTGTCTAGCTCAGTGCAAGTTATTGTGCTTCTCTAATCTATTGTAAAATAGAGAAGACACCTTAACCTCCTTTCCCCCTCCTATACAGGGTTATTACTCCCTTCAAAAGTATCCCTTGGTGGCAGGGCACCTGATCAAAAACCTGTGTTTGGTTTTTAGACACCTGATCAAAAGTCTAAAGGGTCTCTTGATCTACCTGAAGCAGATCTTGTTGGTGGCAGGGCACCTGATCAAAAACCTGAGTGGAATCCTACCTTGTTGGTAGAAGAGTGGACGTACCTAAGTTAGTTGGGGAACCACTATAAATTCCTTGTGTCGTCTGGATTGCCTTGTTTAATTACTTGCATTGTGGCTGTGATTAGATCTTAACTAGGTTTGCTAGTTGCTGGATAGGATCCAAAGCTAAACTGTAATTACAGTTAGCTTTAGTTTGTGTACAACACTTGTGTTAGGCTCTAAGGTTTAAATCTTAAATATCTATAACTTTCATTCCGCATTTAACTCCAAGGGAGTTGAGTAGAAAGTCAACTTTGCTAGTGCAATTTTTGATTACTCTATTCACCCCCCTCTAGAGTAGTATCTATCCCTTCTCTTTCAGAGAAGATAGTCGAACTATCAAACAGATAGTCGAACTATCAACAACAGAACATATAGTCGAACTATCAGAGCAGATAGTCGAGCTATCAGATAGTTGAACTATCAAGGCAGATAGTTGAACTAGCAAACAAAACAGATAGTCGAACTATCAAACAGATAGTCAAGCTATCAAACAAAACAGATAGTCGAACTATCAAACAGATAGTCGAGCTATCAGATAGTTGAACTATCCAAGCAGATAGTTGAACTATCAAACAGAACAGATAATCGACCTATCAAACAGATAGTCGAGCTATCAGATAGTTGAACTATCAAGGCAGATAGTCGAACTATCAAACAAAACAGATAGTCGGACTATCAAACAGATAGTTGAGCTATCAGATAGTTGAACTATCCTAGCAGATAGTTGAAGTATCAAACAATATAGATAGTCTACCTATCAAACAGATAGTCGAGCTATCAGATCGTTGAACTATCAAGGCAGATAGCCGAACTATCAAACAAAACAAATAGTCGAACTATCAAACAGATAGTCGAGCTATCAGATAGTTGAACTATCCAAGCAGATAGTTGAACTCTCAAACAGAACAGATAGTCGACCTATCAAATAGATAGTCGAGCTATCAGATAGTTGAACTATCAAGGCAGATAGTCGAACTATCAAGAAATCTGTCTGGTCAAAAGAAGTCGAGCGGGGTTCGACGATCGACGAGGCAGATACCACAGATCGTCGAGCTAACAAGAGTTGAACTAACTCAGAGATAGACGATCTGCTGACTGATGATAGTCGACCAACTGATAGACGATCGTCGAACAGTTGATAGACGATAGTCAAGCGGCGTTCGACCATAGTCGAACCAAAAACAACTTAACAAAATTTTCATCTGGATAAGTGAAAACTCTACAACTAAAGCAATCTAACCAAACAACTAACCTTTGACCATAGATAAATCTTGGGTCAAGAAACTAATTGAGAAGACTAAACTCAAATCCAAACTAGGGTACCAACAATCTCCCCCTATTTGGGTTAAGTCTCTCAAAACAAAAACTACAGGAAATAAATATAACTCAGGAAAAGAAACACCTAAGCAATAATTTGCATTAAACAAATAGTCAAAACAATCTAACAATAAATAAAACTTAAGCAGCATCAGAATCTGGTTTAGATAAAGAAGAACCAGGAAGAAAAGAAATTTTTCTGAAAGGATCTAGAGCTTCCTTCTTTGATATCTTTAAATCTTGTTGTCCAATAATTTTAGATTCTCCTGTTCTTGGCACTACTGCTTCTGGGTGCTTTTCCATATATTTAGAAGGATCAAAAACTTCAGGTCTAACCTGGAATTTGTCTAGCTCATTCTTTTTGAATTTAGACATAGTAGTTAAGCATGTAATATCTTTTCCTTCAGCTTTGTCCTGTCTGATTTGAGCTGATCCAACTAGTTCAAGAAATCTAGCCATCCTGAAATCAGGATTTATCTCTTGGCTTTCATATTCATTTTCACCATTTGAATCTAAAGGTTTTACAGTTTTAAATTTTGTAGAGAGTTCCAGCAAACTTGCAGCTGGCTCTTTATTTTCTTGAATAACTAAAGAAGCTGGAGGAGCAAACTCTGCATATTTTTTACTTGATTTTTCAGAGTGAATAATCCTTTTACCTTTTGAATCAGTTTTCTTCGTTTGAGCTGGCCTTTTGGATGGTATGCTTTTGCTTTCTTCAGGAGATGATGCTTTCCTCTTTGGTGAAGGAGGAGGAGAAAAGGTTGGCTTCTTATATACTATCTCCTTCACTTGCTCTTTTGTATCAGCATCTTGTCTTTGATGTCCAGATTAAGATCTGCTTTGATATCCTGGATTGCTTCTTCTTTGATGTGCTTGAGACGGAGTGAATCTAGCAGAAGAGGCTGATGGATTGGCAGAAATATTTCTAGATGCTCCTGCACTTGGAGGTGGAGGAGGAGGTCCTCTGGGATTCCATATTGGAGCTGGACTGTCATACCTTTTGCTTTTATTTTTCTGCTTTTGTTAGTTTCTGGATAATCCCATCCAATGTTGATATTATTTAGACTTGGGATCTATCCCTTTCAGTATATAATAGGGAACATCATGATCAGGATTAGGAGGAGGAGGAGCAGCAACTTTCCTTTTCCTTTTTACTGCTTTCTTCTTCTTAGAATTTTCTGACTCATCATAATCCTCCCCATCATTAGAATGAGATGATGGAGGTTGATCATAGGGATCCAAAGCCTCTTGCTCAGCTTTTTCTTTGGCTTTTAATGCAGCTTTCTTTTTCTCTTCTTCTAAGGCATCCTGTGCCAGAAGAGTATCCAAATCTAGTCCTGGGGTGTCATCCCAGACTGTTGATTTTTCTTCTTGTACATCTGAAACTTTCTCTTAATCATATTGCACAGCTATCTGAGCTGGAGGAGTAGATACAGGATCTTGAACAGCAGGTTCTTGAGCTGGTTCTGGAGCCGGTTCTAGAGCAGCTTGAACTTCTTGAACTAGATCTGAAACCAAAGGGACACAAAGGTGTTCTAAATGGTATCTAAACATTCCTTCCAGGTATTCACAGGCAAGCATGTCAGTTAACATGTCAAAGAATTGAGTAAATGAATTACCTTCAGGATTTTCTTCAGAATTTCCTAACTCCCACAAGTCATCTGGATAGGAGGTAATGACTCCTTCTAGGAATAGAGCAACTAAGGGAGTGGAGGCTTCTTCAAGGAACACTTTGAAGGAAAATTCTGCTTCCATTATGATATCAGATGGCCTATGAACTGGTGCTGTTTCTGCATAAGATGTTGCAATGTCAACTAGAACTGCTGTTTCTTTTTGAATTTCTGCTTGGGGATCTGCTGGAAGAGTAACAAGGGGCGTTCTTGAGGCATCTTCCTCGAACATCTCCCCCTGCCTGATTTCAATAGATACTGAAGTCAGGCCCCTAACTAAAGAGGGCTCAGCAGACTTAGAGAGGGCTATGATGGAGGATGTCAGGGAAGAGATAGTAGATATCAGAGGTGCAATTGCTTCTTCAATCATGATTTTGATTGAAGGAGTAATTAGCTCCAGGATGTTTGTAATGAAAGCTGGGGTTATTTCAAATGATGGTGGGGGAATCACAGTTGATGGAAGATCATCAGGGACGGTGGTCTCCTGATGAGATATGTTGTGAACTGGTGATTGATGGGTGGATTAAGGAGGATCAACATGATCTGAATGAGAAATTGGTGACTGAGGTGGAGTGTGGAGAGTCTCAAAAGCTAATAAATCAAAACTAGGATGAGAAATCCTAGCAAGATGTGAAGGGAGTGGAGATGCTGGTGGTGATGCATGGAGAATAGTGGAGGAATTAAGTAGAAGAGAGACATTGGATGTAGATGGTAATGCAGAAGTGGATGGCAATGCAGAGGAAGTGGATGGCAATGCAGAAGTAGAAGTAATGGTGGGAATGGAGGATCCTTCTTCATGTAGGTGGGGAGTGACTGGTACAGTCCTTGTGCTCTCAGATAAAACAGGAGCTACCCCAGCTGGTGAAGGCTTCTGAATGCTCCTTTTCCACTTATCAAATAATGTGGGATCCATTTTCTTACTGGCATTGATGGAAGTTGCAACTATACCAGACAGTTGAGGATTTTTCTTTCAGAAATATTCCTATCACCCATCCAAGGGTTACTTCCTTCTTGCTGTTCTTCTTTCTGATCAAATCAAACACTATACTTGCCCAATCTATCTCTTTCTTATTGATAATTGCACTCATCAGGGCAAACTGCTGCCTGGTTATATTATAATGAGCCGAGTGCTTACCTAACAGCACTTTTCCAACAAGTTTAGCTAAGAACTTTATTCTCAATGGGAAGTTCACTTTCAGTAACTTTATAGGAATGCCCTCAGCATGTCCTAGCTCGATGAGCATTCTTCCGTACTCTTGAATGTCTTGGTCATACTCATCTTGTCCATTCAAAAATCAAAAAATTTCAGTCAGAACGGCAGGAGTCAAGATTACCTCTTCGCCGCCTATTGTCCCGATCATGTATTCGTCGCTGGAAGACGAAGAGTAAACCCACTCTTTGATCTCTGGGATGTTGATCTTGATCCTTGTTGACATAAGCTTTTCCAAACCTTGATCCTTGCAGAGCTATAACATCTCTATAATCTCCGTATCGCAAGTGCTGAACGAGTCGAAATCCACGCTGAAACCATCGTGAAACTTCATCGCTGTCAGGAGAGCTGGAGCAAATGCCATTGATTTGGTTGGAGAGGATGACGAAGACGAAACAGCAGAAGGCGCGGGGCAGAGCTCAAACAGAAAGACGGAATACGAAAAGACGAGCTCTGTCGACTACTAAAAAGACGATCTCTTAACCTAGGTCGACTATCGGTTTTATATTAAAACAGCAATCGTCGATCTATTTTAACAGATACTAGAGAAGATAGTCGAACGGTCGTTCGACGATCGTTTCCTGAAGTAGAGTAGTCGATCAATCATTCGACTATTTCTATCTTCACAAACAAACAAGCCGTCGTCACCCATAGGTCGATGATAGGCTCGACCTGTTCGACTATCGTCGAACATCGTTCGACGATCTTCAAACAGATTTCAAAAAAGGAAGAAGTCACACTTAGTCTTTTCCATTAATCATGCTAAGTTGAACCAAAAAGAACAGATGCTTCTGTTCATCTAAGGGCTTGGTGAAAATATCACCTCTCTGAAGGTCAGTGGATATGAACTCAAGGCTGATATTGTTCTTTTCCACACAATCTCTCGGGAAATTGTGTCTAATCTCAATGTGCTTGGTTCTAGAGTGGTGCACAGGATTTTTTGCAATGGAGATAGCACTAGTACTGTCACACATGATTTTGGTGTTCTTGTGTGTGTACCCATAATCCAAAAGCTGGTTTTGAATCCACAGGCTCTGTGAACAACAACTAGCAGCTGCTATATATTCAGCCTCTGCAGTTGAAGTTGAGATAGAAGCCTGTTTCTTACAGAACCAAGAGACCAATCTCTCTCCCAGGAACTGACATGTTCCTGAGGTACTTTTCCTGTCAACTCTACAACCAGCATAGTCAGAATCAGAGTATCCAATTAACTCAAATTTTGATTCAGCTGGGTACTATAGTCCTAAATTTTGACATCCCTTCAGGTATCTCAAAATTCTCTTGAGAATAATCAAATGAGATTCCTTGGGATTGACCTGGAATCTAGCACATAGGCATGTGGCAAACATTATATCTGGTCTACTTGCAGTTAAATACAATAGGGAACTAACAATGGCCCTGTAGTTTTTCTGATCAACTGGCTTACCCTAATCATTAGAATCTATAACTACATTAGTAGCCATAGGTGTATGCATTGCTGAAGCATCAACCATCCCAAACTTCTTTACCAATTCCTTGGCATATTTGGATTGGGAGATGAAGATGACATCAGCATCTTGCTTTACTTCAAGACCAAGAATGTAAGACAGCTCAGCCATACTACTCATCTCAAACTTAGAATGCATCAGGTCTGAGAACTTTTTGCATAGTTTGGGATCAGTGGAGCCAAAAATAGTATCATCCACATAAACTTGAACTAACAAGATGGTGTCCTTGTGGTGCTTAACGAAAAGGGTTCTATCAACAACTCCCCTAACAAAGTTGTGCTCTAACAGAAACTAGCTAGAGTCTCATACCAGGCTCTGGGTGCTTGTTTAAGTTCATAAAGAGCTTTTTGCAACTTGTAAACAAATGAGGGTTGAGTTAAAGAGACAAACCCAGGAGGTTGTTCAACAAACACCTCTTCCTTTAGCTCACCATTTATAAATGCACTCTTGACATCTATTTGAAAAACCTTAAACTTCATATAGGTTGCATAGGCTAGAAAGATCCTTATTGCCTCTAGCCCTGCAATAGGGGCAAAGGTTTGGTCATAATCTATACCTTCCTCCTATCTATAGCCCTGAGCTACAAGCCTAGCTTTGTTCCTTACAATAATTTCATTTGCATACAACTTGTTTCTAAATACCCACTTGGTGCCTATGATCAGTTGGCCTTTAGGTCTTGGAACCAAAGTCCATACTTTACATCATTCAAATTGATTAAGCTCCTCTTGCATAGCAATGATCCAGTGGGGATCTAGCTCAGCAGCTTTTATGGTGAGGGGCTCAATCTGTGAAAGGAAACAAGCATGCATCACATCCTGTCTTAATTAATGTCTTGTTTGCACACCAGCTGATATGTCACCAATCACTTGAGATGTATGATGATCTCTAAGTGTGACAAGATCAGCAGGTGGGATGTGATCTTCAGCAACAGTT
Source organism: Platanthera zijinensis (assembly GCA_039513925.1). Taxonomy (NCBI): domain Eukaryota; kingdom Viridiplantae; phylum Streptophyta; class Magnoliopsida; order Asparagales; family Orchidaceae; genus Platanthera; species Platanthera zijinensis. The sequence continues at coordinate 117,361,919 of CM077083.1, read as the reverse complement.
GGGATTAATTCCACCTGAGGAATTGGATCAACTGTTGGTGGTACAACAACTGCTTCCATAGTGTCTTCATCACTGTCTGAATCAGTGATATGAAGAGTTGATAGATGGAGAATCTCTTGAGTGACATCTTTGCATGATTATGATACCTACAATGAGCTTGAGGAAGGAGAAGTTTCCTTCTCCTTGTAAAACATCTTTGACTCATCAAAAGAAACATGCACAGACTCCTCTATTTTAGATGTTGATTTATTAAACACCCTATAAGCTTTGCTTACTTGGGAATATCCAAGAAAAATTCCCACTGAAGCTTTTACTTCAAACTTTCTAAGATATTCTTTGTTGTTATTGTGAATATACACTACAGAACCAAAGACTCTAAAATAATTAATTTTAGGTTTCTTTTCTTTAAGCAACTCATAAGGAGTTTTACTCTTAAGCTTGTGTATAAAACATCTGTTCAAGAGATAATTACCTGTGATAACAACTTCTGCCCAATAAGAAAGAGGCATGTTAGCATCTGCCAATAATGTTCCAACAGCTTCAATCAGGGTTCTATTCTTCCTTTCCACTACCCCATTTTGTTGGGGAGTTATAGGAGCAGAGAAGCTATGTTTGATACCTTCTTTCTCACAGAATTCTTGCATGAGAAGAGACTCAAACTCAGTACCATGATCACTTCTGATCAAGGCAATAAGAGTAGAATGCTCAGTCTGCACACATAGTAGAAAGTCTGTAAGAACTTTGAAGTTATCAGTCTTAGTTCTCAAGAAGAACACCCAAGTGAACCTAGAGAAGTCATCTACAATCACTAAAGTGTAATACTTCCCTCCTAGACTCTGTACATTTATTTGGCCAAAAAGGTCCAAATGTAATAAATACAGGATTCTCGGTGAATCACTTTTATTTACAGATTTGCAGGAGTTTTTGGTTAGCTTGCCTAATTGACAAGCCTTGCATAGGCTCTCCTTCTTGTAGGGGCAAGAAGGTAAACCTCTAACAGGGTTGTATTTAGATAACCTAGATATGTTCTTGAGGTTAACATGGCTAAGCCTCCTATGCTATATGGTGTTATTATTTGTTACTTCATTAAACAAGTAGATTTTAGATTGAGTTGAGTTAAAATCTACTAAGTAAATATTACCCTGTCGAATGCCTACTAACACAACATTACTATTTACAATAATATTACAGAGAGTGTTAGTGAAAGATATCTAATATCCTGCATCTCATAACTGGCTTACTGATGTTAGGTTGTGCTTCAGTCCAGTTACATATGCAACCCTTTTGAATGTTACTGCTCCAATGGTAATCCTACCATATCCTTCAGTTTGACCACAGCTTGAATCCCCAAAGATCACCTTTGGTCCAAGTTTGGCCTTGTATCTTGATGGATTTTCTTTATTTCATGTCATGTGTTTGTAATAGCCACTATCCAAATACCATTTATCTTTAGTAATTGGATAGGTCTTCACCTGTAAATTAAACAGTTAGACATTGTGGACCTAGACAACCTTGGGTCCATTATTCTTCACATAATGAAAACTTGAAATAAAAGAATAAGCAGGTTGGGGTTTATATCCTAAAGGGTAAGATCTCCTAGGTGGGATACTCCATGCAGTTGATGGGTCAACAAACCTAGGATTTCTATTTACATTAGGGTTTCTAAGGTTCAGGTGATTATTTTGAAAATCATATTGAAATCGTCGATAATCATTCGACGATCGATGCTCAGAACATCGAGCATCGTTCGACCATTGAGCCTTTGATCGTCGAGCAGTGTTCGATGAATTTTGTAGTTCCTTAAATTTTTGCTTCCTCTTTTCTCTCTTAGCTTTATTTAAGGCTTTGTTAACTAGATTTACTTGCTCAGTATTCTTTATTCCATAAGCTGAAATAAAGTTTACTGCAGTTGAAAGATGATTTTTAAGAACCAATGGGGGTTCACTTGATGAGGCTCCTAAGCCTAGCTTATTATTTCCTGACTTAGTGTTTGTCATGCTAGTGATCTCTAGCAACTTAAGGCTTCTACCATTTAGAGATTCTTCTAATCTTTTTGATTTAGCTAGTTCATTTTTAAGAAATTTTATTTCTTCACTGGACTTAGTGAGTTCTGCTTCTAACCTAGCATTTTTAATGGATAGGATTTCTGATTCTGCTATCCTATTTCTAAGCTCCTTAATTTCTTTTTCTGAAGTAATTAAATCTAAACAAAGGGATTTAAATTCAGCAGAATAAAAATCATAAGAAGATAATACCTGATCTTCTGTAGGCATTTCTTCATCATAATCAGAACTCTCTACAGCTGAGTGATTGCTGCAGGCATCAATTGCCATAAGACAAATTTCCTTTGCCTTCTTCTCTTCCTCATCTTCACTGGAGCTTGAGGAGGAAGATTCCTCATCTAAATCACTCCAGGTTTCAGCAACAAATCCTTTTTCCATCTTTTTATTTTTGTAGGAGGAGGACTTGGAGTGCTTCTTGTGATGTTCTTTTTCTTTTCTCTTTTCTTTGTACTTTTCCTCTGGACACTCTGGTAGACTGTGTACAGGTTTCCTGCAACCATAACAGATAATTTCTTCAGCAGGAGATCTGTCATACCTTGGTTTATCTTCATATCTTGAAGACTTCTTTCTGAAGTCCTTTCTGCCCATCTTGAGAAACCTTTTGGCAAAGAGTGCCATCAGCTCCTCATTAGATTGGCTTCCTTCAGAAGCATCAGCAGCTTTGAGAGCAAGAGTTTGCTCTTTCCTTGTTGGAGTTGGAGTCTTGCCTTTAGCCTGAGCTTCCCTGGTCTTTAGAACTTGCTCAAAAGATTTAAGCTTTCCAAGGAGGGCTTTAGTTGAGATCTCAGTAGTACTTCTGGCCTCCTTGATGGGCCAGATCCTAAGATCCCATGTGCTGGGGAAGCACATCAGTATCTTATCATTGACCTCTGTCAATGTTATCTCCTTATCAAGGGTTCTCAGTTCATTGATGATTGAGCTGAGCCTGGTGTACATTCCTTCAACTGATTCAGCTTCAGTCTTCTTTAAGTTTTCATATTGGGATATAAGGTTGGACCTTCTGTCCTTCCTCTCATTAGCTGAACCATCTACAATCTGGTTCAGTGAGTCCCACATGGATTTTCCAGAAGTGCAATCAGCCACTTTCTGAAAGGTTTCATCAGACATAGTCTGAGCCAGAATATTCATGGCTTTTGCATCAGCTACTTTGGCCTTCTTGTATGCATCATTGTAGTCTGGAGGTGGCACTGCACTGAGATTTGTAGATGTTGTAGCAGTGGCTGCAGCAGGTGGTGTTGGAGGTCTTGTCAAAATAGAAGAAAAAATATCTTCATCAATAGAATTCATATATAACTTGATTCTTGCCTTCCAGATGCTGAACTTAGCTAAGTTGCATACTGGAGGTCTGGTGCTAGAATATTCCTTGTACTGGGCCATGAAGTGAATATCTATAAGCTTGGTATCTATCAAGATCTTGTGACTAAGGTGTTAGCCTATACAGTCAGTTAACCTCCCTCTGATACCAATTGAAAGTGACGATATATACAACTCTAGAGGGGGGGGGGGTGAATAGAGTATTCAAAAATTATGACACCCTACTAAACTCCCTTGGAGTTAATTTGCAAAATGAGTTTATAGATATTTAAAACCCTAGAGCCTAACACAAAGTGAAGTGCACAAGAGAAAGCTAACTGAAATTACAGTTGAGCTTTGGTCCTATCACAGTAACTAGCAATCCTAGTTATTTCTACTCACAGCCATAGTGCAATAAATTAATTAAGCAACACAGACGACACAAGAAGTTTATAGTGGTTCCCTCTAAATAGGTATGTCCACTCTTCTACCACCCTGGTAGGAATCCACTACAGGTTTTTGTTCAAGTGCCCTGCCACCAACTGATCTGCTTCAAGTAGATCAAGAAGACCCTTTGAGCTTTTGATCAGGAGCTCAAAATCCAATATAGGTTTTTGATCAGGTGCCCTGCCACCAAGGTTCACTTTTGAAGGGAGTAATAACCCTTTGTACAGGAGGTTGAGAGAGTTAGAAGGTCTTCTCTACTGTTAAAACAATATTAGAGAAGCAAGTGGATTACATAGAGCTAGAAATCTCTAAAGAATCAAGGCTCCCCCTGGCTTAGTGATATCCAGGAAGAAGTCTTGCTTCAGGGTGCCGGAACTCTTCTTAACTTGTGACAGAGAGCCGTCTTGAAGTTCTTGAAGGAGTAGCTTGAAGAAGACTCTTGATTTGTAATGGATGTTCTTCTTCAACAGCTTTTCTTCCTTCTTCTTCTTCTTCTTGAGACTCTGAGTGAATGTTCCTGGCAGTAGGATGAACTCAGGATTGAAGAAGAGAGAGAAGAAGAAGGTCGATCTTCTCAGTTGAATGCAACAATATCTGAGAGCTGTATCTCTTCTTGTTTTGAATCTGTATATGAATATCTGTGAGTTTTTTTATTCTATATGTTGTGTTGTTGTATATATTCTTCTTTCAAAAGAAGCTCTTTATATACGGGCCTTTGTAACGGCTCTAATCTTTGTTTGAATTTTGTCTTCTTCTGAGATCTTCGATCTAGGCTGCAAGTAGCACAAAACAAAACATATCCTTCAAACAGATATGCTATAAAGGGATAATGTTTTATAAGAAGCTGCAAATCCAATCTGATAAAAGGAGTACTAAAGAAAGTCACATCAGACTAAAACCTTTACGGCCAGAGAAGACTTTTGTGTCTAACGGCTATAAAGGACAGCATGGAAGAATAAAGCAAAAAGATATTTCAACTAATAAGACAAAAGACTTTGTCAGATAAAGCTTGACTTATGCACAAAGGATGGGGCAAAAATTGCCTTGAGATGTATGCACAAAATCAATGAAATAATCTTTAATAAAATATGCTAAATAAACAGGAAAAAAATCAAAGAACGGAAGGAGTACAAAATTACTAAAGGCAGACAGAAGAACGTCGAACGACCCTCGGAGATCGTCGATTGAAACATAGAGATCGTCGACCTATCAGAACAAATAGTCGAACGACACAGATAGTCGAACTATCAAAGCAGATAGTCGAGCTATCAAAAAGATAGTCGATCCATCAAACAGATGGTCGAACTATCAACATAGAGCAGATAGTCGAACTATCAAACACATAGTCGAACTATCAACAACAGAACAAATAGTCGAACTATCAGAGCAGATAGTCGAGCTATCAGATAGTTGAACAATCAAACAAAACAGATAGTCGAACTATCAAACAGATAGTCGAGCTATCAAACAAAACAGATAGTCGAACTATCAAACAGATAGTCGAGCTATCAGATAGTTGAACTATCCAAGCAGATAGTTGAACTATCAAACAGAACAGATAGTTGACCTATCAAACAAATAGTCGAGCAATCAGATAGTTGAACTATCAAGGCAGATAGTCGAACTATCAAACAAAACAGATAGTCGAACAATCAAATAGATAGTTAAGCTATCAGATAGTTGAACTATCCAAGCAGATAGTTGAACTATCAAACAGAACAGATAGTCGACCTATCAAACAGATAGTCGAGCTATCAGATATTTGAACTATCAAGACAGATAGTCGAACTATCAAACAAAACAGATAGTCGAACTATCAAATAGATAGTCGAGCTATCAGATAGTTGAACTATCCAAGCAGATAGTTGAACTATCAAACAGAACAGATAGTCGACCTATCAAACAGATAGTCGAGCTATCAGATAGTTGAACTATCAAGGCAGATAGTCGAAATATCAAGAAATCTGTCTGGTTAAAAGAAGTCGAGCGGGGTTCGACGATCGACGAGGCAGATACCATAGATCGTCGAGCTAACAACAGTTGATCTAACTCAGAGATAGACGATCTGTTGACTGACGATAGTCGACCAACTGAAAGACGATCATCGAACAGTTGATAGACGATAGTCGAGCGGCGTTCGACCATAGTCGAACCTAAAACAACTTAACAAAATTTTCATCTGGATAAGTGACAACTTTACAACTAAAGCAATCTAACCAAACAACTAACCTTTGACCATAGATAAATCTTGGGTCAAGAAAATAATTGAGAAGACTAAACTCAAATCCAAACTAGGGTACCAACACAACGTCATCAGAATGACCTCCCAAATTTTGGCGTTGAGTGAGCTCAGCTCACTCAAAGCCATCCGGATTATGGCTTTAAGTGAGCTTAGCTCACCCAATGCAATCTAGGTTATGGCGTTGAGTGAGCTTAGCTCACTCAACGCCGTCTAGATTATGGATTTGAGTGAGCTTAGCTTACTCAACGCAGTCCAGGTTATGCCGTTGAGTGAGCTTAGCTCACTCAATGCCGTCTAGATTATGGCTTTGAGTGAGCTTAGCTCACTCAACGCCGTCCAGGTTATGGCTTTGAGTGAGCTTAGCTCACTCAACGCCGTCCAGGTTATGGCATTTAGTGAGCTTAGCTCACTCAACGCCGTCCAGATTATGGCGTTGAGTGGGCTCTGCTCACTCAACGCCATCAAGAAAGAACCAAATGGCGTTGAGTGCGGCTGTGTACTCAACGCCGTTCAACTTATGGCGTTTAGTGCACTCACCGCACTCAACGCCATCCCGCCTGACAGATTACGACATTCAGTGAGCAAAGTTCACTAAACGCCATCCAGTCTATGGCGTTGAGTGTGCTCAGCTCACTCAACGCCAACCTGTCGACACCAGATGGCATTGAGTGCAGTCAGTGCACTCAACGCCATTCAACTTATGGCATTAAGTGCACTCAATGCACTCAATGCCATCCCACTTATGGCTTTGAGTAAGCTAAGCTCACTCAACGCCATCTAGACCACGGCGTTGAGTGAGCTTAGCTCACTCAACGCCATTCTAAGGTCACGGGCGTGACGGATCGGTCACGGGCGTGTCTGACCTATGTTGAAATTTCTGAGCTCGACGATCGTCTTCCTGAGGTCGACGATCGTCGAAGGGGGTCACGCCCTATGTCACGGGCGTGACGGGTCGGCCACGGGCGTTACCACCCCTTGACTCAAAATCTTGGTCGACAAACTTCAATTCCTGGGCATCCTAAGGTTCTGTTAAGACAAAACCACTCCCAGGGGTCTAGTTGTAAATGGGATGTTACAAATCCCAATAAACAAAACAAAGATTTTGTCCCAGAAATCAAGGTTAAGCCTACGGGACTCCTATCAAGAGAAAGGCTTGTAATATCCCATGAGAGTTGAAAGATTTATATCTTTACGTTAGGTTTGTTGTGTGTAGTTTTGATTCTAAGACCAATTCGTCCAATTGACAAGGTCTAGACCCCAATAAAAAAAAGATTAGCCCCTATTCTGGAAATTTCAGTCCTACTAGTTTAAAATAGGAAAGTAAATTGAATGTCTTGAGAGGTTATGAGGTATACCTGGCTGAACAGCTCTGGATACCTTTGTCGCATCAGGTCCTGCGGTTCCCAGGTATGCTCCTCCTGACCGTGGTTCCTCCATGGAACTTTTGACTAACGGAATTTTCTTGCGATGCAAGGTCCGTACTCCTCTGCCATCGATCCGAATCGGCTCCAAGTGAACTGACCGGTCGGAATCTACCGGTCCATCTGTGGTATAAATCTGCTGCTGCGGGCGTAGTAGAGCCCTCCTAAGTGAAGAAACGTGGAATACGTCGTGCAGAGCTGCCAGCTCTGGTGGTAACTCCAGACTGTAAGCAAGGGCCCCGATCCGCTCCAGGATCCTGTAAGGGCCCATATACCTAGGGCTGAGCTCTTCCTCCGACAACGCACCCGTGAAACTCCATGCATGGGCCGGATCTTCAAAAACACTCGGTCCCCCACCTAAAACCCCACCCGACGATGCCGGGCGTCATAATACTTAGCATGTATTCCCTGCACTTCTAACATCTTGTCTCTGATCAGTCTCGCCTGAGCCTCGGTGTCTTCAACAAAATCCGATCCAAACGCCTTCAAATCCTCGTCTCACATCCAAGAAAGCGGGGTCCTGCATCTCCCTTCATACAAGGCTTCGTAAGGTGCCATCGTGATGTTGGACTATTAGCTGTTGTTATAGGAGAACTCGACCAGGGGTAGGAGCTTCTCCCATGGTTCCCCGTGGTCCAAAATGCATAGCCTTAGAAGATCTTCCAGCGTCCGAATGTGTGTTCCGTCTGCCCATCCGTCTGGGGATGGAATGCGGTGCTGAAGGTCAATCGCGTGCCTAAGTAAGCCTGCACGGATCTCCACTCCCTGGAAGTGAACCGGCCATCCTGATCCGTCACGATCGTCTTGGGCACCCCGTGGTGTCGAACAAACTGCTCCACAAATCTCCGCACTAGTACCCCAGAAGAGTCATCCTTCTTGATCGGAATGAATCTGGCCATCTTCATCAACCGATCGACGATGACCCAAATCGAGTCGTTTCCCGTCCATGATCGGGGAAGTCCATGAATAAAATCCATCGCGATGTCCTCAACTTTCCACTCCGGGGGTACATGTTCAGAGATACATTATCCTTCTGATGATACAACATAGCGATTAAATCTTTACCTTCTCAGATATCCCGAATCTTGTTAACCGTCATCTAACTTCAAGTGATAATAGTTAATTCTCGTAATTACTCCGTCTTATTATCATGTCATTGTCTTGGTAATGCTACGGGTCATCATTCTAAACATGTTTTTTTAAAAAAAATCTTATGTTCTCCCGAATAACGTCGAATTATATCGACTTCAATCTCACTATGTTTGTTACGCCACTTTACCTAAACTAGGTCCAAGGGGACCCAAGCCAATACTAATTTGCCCAATAAACAAAAGTTTAGCCCCCAATAAACAAAAGATAAGCCCCTACCTATCTTGGGCTAAGTATCTTGATATTACCTGTTACATCTGTCTTAGCTGGGTGCACAATCCCTAGGGCATCAATCTTCGACTTGGGGTTCCACCCTGAAACTCGTTAATATACTCCATACTTTAAACCCTCTGAGTCACATTTACGACAACCTTATCCGGGTCAAAATGTCCCCAATCCCAAATGGATATCTTCCGAACTTGAATTCCTATCCGACCCTCAGTGTTTGTCTCGGTGGTTTCCTCTAGGTAATTTTATTACCGGTATTGAGGGTTAAGACTACTTGTCTTTTACCATTCTGCTAATGTATTATTGGTCTCAATTCTCCTTAAAGTAGTCTATCGCTTTGAATAATCCTTGATTGGGATAGTAGGGACACCTGAGTTTACGTCTTTGGTAGTCATTCTCGTGCTAAACTCCTCCTTTATTCTCTTTGGGTATCTCCTTACCTTAACCAAATTCATACCCAAGGTCTATTTTGAACTAGGGCATACTATAAATTGTCATGGTTAGTCACGAGTCCTAGTTGGTTGAGTCTAACTCGTTGGTTAGAGGGTTATAAGATGAGATCTTCGCAGCCAGAGGTGTTCCCTGCTGGGGGAAGGGTTTGCCGCAGGCTACAAAGAGGAATTCCAATTAATGATGAAGTGGACTTTCACATGTGATTTCCCTTATGTGCACACCACTGCTTCCGCTGCTTAGTTTGTCCCCAAACTAAACTCGAGCGGGGGTGACCAAGGGTTAGTGGGCTGCTACTTTTCCGATCGAGGTTTCCTCTGATACAACTTGTAAGACCCAATTTTTTTTTATTTTAAACACTGAGGCCTTAGCCCAGAATTGCCGCTTTGCGGTGACACCCTCACGCCTGAGAAGGTCGTCACTACAAAACGCCGATCCTGCCGGCCAAATCGATCGCAGAACAGTAGCTTAGGTAAATATAAAACAAGTCCACCATAATCACATGTATATAAATAAATCTCCAAGAAGGGAGAGTCCACAATAATAATAATCAGAGTACAAATGGAGGGCTTAAGCCCAGTACATGTAATTCTCACTACAAGTCACTCGCGGAAGCAAAACCAAAACTAAGCGTCACCGTAATTGTCACTGTACTGAAAGAACCCAAGCTATACTAGCCCATCTCCACCGACTCCGTACTCTGTTGGTGCTGCATCACTGGGTGCTTCTTCCTTTTCGGCCTGCAGTCGCCGCCTCGTAATCCACGTCTGCATGTACGTCTTCTGCCTCCTGGCTGCTGAGCTGGTGGGATCCCACCCATCAAGGGGCATTTGACCCGTGTGTGTCCCGACTGGTGACAATAGTAGCACGTTCGAGGGGTCAATTCTGTCAGAAACTGCAAAACTCGTGACCCTTCCATATTGTACACATAAATGTTATGGTTCGAAAACCATTAGTCATAAAGACTAAGCCCTATCATCCCCTACCCCTCCCCCCACAGCTCCTTAGCACCGAGCGGAGAGGAAGGAAGGGAAGCTACAAAGGTGGAGAGTGTCAAAAGTAGGTGACAGCGGACCTATGCTAGCAATTCCATAGTAAATATGACAAAAGCAGAAAGTAGGAAATGTAACCTTAACTTATGTGCGGAAGTGCATAAGCCAAGGGATCTTTTGCAGGGCTCCCATCGTATATAGTGTCCCATACCACTTATACGTTTGGGTGTCGGTTATCAAACAGCAAGGAGTAGCAAGTAAGTAAAAACACAAGAAATATAACCATTGATTTATAAGGATTACCCCTATAGACAAAGGGGTCGTTTTGCAGGGCATATCGTATAAAACGTCCCATACCATCTTATACGATAGGTGACAATGTTTATGCTATGACACGCAAATATGATATGGAATTCACAAGCAAGTGCAACACACCCACACGACTCCATGCGCACAGACCTTTAGTTCCCCCTGTTCGGGCAGCTAGCTTCACTCCCAGGAACCTCCGTAGTGGCAAACAGAGACAGTGGGTCGGGCCCCCCACTCCTAGGCAGGTAACCACACTACCAGGCCTAGCCTTTCCATACGCCCCTAGAAGAACACAACTTAGAGTATCCGCGTATTAGTGCTGGCTATATTCACCAGGCTTTCTTTGGCTAAGTGTCCCACACCGCCGAGTCAACGTATCGACGTCGGTGTGATCGATCGTCCAGTACCGATGACCCACAACTTTTATGCACATGCAATCATAACAGTTATATTTGTACAATTTCTCATGTTACCGAGCTTCCAGCTCTCTAGGTGTAACACCCCCGAAACTCAAAAGAGGGACGGGTGACGTTTTAAGCCAAGTCTGGGTTTTGGAGCAGGTGTTACGGGCGTGATACGGGAGTGTCACGGGCGTGACACGGGCGTGTTCGGCCACGGGTCATGTGGTCGACATTTTGACGATCGGCGATCGTCAAGTTGAGGCACACAGCCTGGGACACGGGCGTGTCCCAGGGCGTATCACGCTAGGGAGTTTTCTGAGTCATGCACACGGGCCATGACACGGGCACAGACACGGGCATGTCACATGTGACGCGGGCGTGTCGGGTGCCGTGTCGCATGCCATGTCCTCCTCGGGAAACAAATGTTGGAAGTTGCACACGGGGCGTGACACGGGTCGTGACACGGCCGTGTTGCATGCGACACGAGCATGTCGGAGGCCGTGTCGAATGCCGTGTGCTGGTTATCGCATCAGTCGAGATGGCAAATGGGCGACACAGCCCTGTACACGGGCGTGTTGCAGGCCGTGTTCGGCCCAAATTTTGTAAAATTGGGCTGAATCACAGCCGTTCGATTTCTTGATTTGGGATCCGACGGCTCAGGGCTGTTGCTGGTGTGTTATATCCGGGAATAGGGCTTGGAAACCCTTATTCCCTTTGAGTTTTATCTCTCTAAAAGTTAGAGAGAATGGAGAGCAAGGAGGAGGAAGGAGGCCAAGATCCGGTCACCGGCGGAGCTTCGGAGCTCCAAATCACGATCCGAGTCCGGATCCGTGAAGGCAAGGCCGATACGGTGCTTTCCATCTGGCTAGATCGTGATAGAGCCGAGGAAAAGTGCAAGGGTAACGATTCTCTTCTTGAGCATGTGAAGCTCTTCTTCTTTTGCATGAGAAAACCCTTCTCCCGCGAGTGAGCTGCGAGATTGTGGTATTCAAAGGGGTAGATATGTAAAGTCCCCCTTGTTAGAGTCCGGAATCATAGTATGGACATAGGCATGATGTGTGAAGCCTACCCGGACGTGTTGGTCCGGATCGGTGATGATTTGCTATGCATTGTTGGCCGGAGAAGACTCTGAGCGTTTTGTTTGTTTTCGGGTTGCTATGCGGTAGAATGCATCAGGGAATCTGGGGGATTAACCCCGAGGTGCACCCGAAAATCTGGACAGAAACGCATTTCTATCATATCGGTGGCCTGGGAGCCAACCGGGTACATAGCGGGGCTATGTACCATGTTTGATGGTTATTTGGGACTGGGGAAGCTTAGTCCGCGTCAAAGGCCAAATGGCAATGGCGGGGTGAGCAACAGGCTGGTGTACCCCTAACCGCTCCACCTGCTCGGTTAAAGCGACCTAAAGTTTTACGTGGGACTTACTGAGGTTTGGAGATCGATTCTAGGTTGCGGCTGAGAAGACTAAATGCTCACAAGATTTCTACCCTGGGGTGGTGGTGGAGTCGAGGACCGGACGGGGTTCGGACTGGCTTCGCCGAGTAAGTGCCCTTAGACCACGGGGTGTACGGCCGTGTGAGCGTACACTTGTGATGTGATTCTTATTTTGCTATGTTGCTTGTTTTGCTAACAAGTGCAGGGAAGAAGCTTTGTCGCCCCGGATTGGGGGCGGAATCGTTATAATTTGGTCAGCATAGCTGACCGTTTCCTTTGTTTACCACCGTGCGGTGGGTTGTTGCTTGCAGGTGCTGCGGAGCCGAGAGGTAAATAGCGGGCTAAAGCCCAAGTTGCTGTGCCGGCCCTCGAAGGCCAAGTTTTGAGTTTTTTCCTTATGTACTCATGTGTGACCGGCCTGCGTGCCGAGGTTTGTAAGACACTTTTTATTAAGCAAACTCTTGTAAGGCTATAAGGCCGTTATTGGTGTATTAATATTCCTATTTTATTTTGCGTAGTGGACATTCATGTTAGCTGGGTTCTTAATTGTGCAACTTAATAATTTCTTCCGCTAGGTGTTGTGTAGGACGTTGTGATTGGTTGATTGGTTTCAATACGTAAACAACCGGTCTGTCCGTAGTATATGACGTCGGGCCCCGGCCGGACCTACTGTTATATGCTATGTGACAGATAGGGGTGTTACAAATTGGTATCAGACTACTGGTTTCGGTCAAGCTTAAATGAATTCGTGGGCGAATTCACTTTAAGGGGTGGTGAGCACATGTGTGTGCGTCATCGTTATAACATGAAAAGAACCCAAGAATGTCCACTTAGGAATGAAAATACACATGTTTGAGGAACCTGCGTGTTCCTATAATTACTTTTTGCAATTTTGTTCAGTCACTTATGGTGTTTTGAACGGCTATAGGTGTCCAGAAGTAGAGCATGACAGTCGGAACACACGTTTGCTGAGCAAAGTGCTGCACCAAGTAACGTTCCTGAGACCCCTACGTCTTTTGAAACCATAAGAAGGGTGGTTGAAGCGGTGTTCGCTGTGACCAATGCACAACATGGGAGTAATGTGCAACCCTTTGTCCCTGAGATTGCCCCAACATCGGACGGTATTTTGGAGAAAAATCCATTTGGAGGTCAATTAGAGCGGCAGATGAGCATGACTGTCGTGCAGGGAGCGCATTCAGTTGACGCATATTTGCAGATGTTCCTTATGATAAGGCGCTACCAAGGCTTAGAATGGGAAAGCAAGCAATCTATAGTTGATAGATTTTATAACGGTCTGCGCAGCGAGTTACGTATCCTACTGCTAGGACCAAAGTTATTGGGATTCCGAGCTTTGGTGGAATCGGCCAGAGCTTTGGAGGTGGAGTTGGGGAAAACTCACCAAGTACAAGTCAATAGGGTACCAAACCCTACAGATCCTATAAGGACTGTCTATCAAAAGACGTTGAGTAAAGAGGTTAAATCATCTACAAGCCAAACCACTTACAAATGTTATTCTTGTGCCAATAAAGGGCACTTTGCCAGAGAGTGTTGGGTGGATGTTAAGAAGACTTCGAAAGTTTTGACAGGAGCAGTCGAAGATGCTATGGAAAAGGATTCGGTGGTCAAGTTGACAACCTCAAAATCTGGGTACCATAGGTGGTACAAGAAGGCTAGGAGGTCGGGTCTAGTCCCTTCCTATAGCACATCCGGAGCGACTACAGTTCAAACCCCGTATGCATGCTTTGTTTGTGGAAAGCCGGGGCACTATGCCCGGGATTGTCGAAGTGGATGCCTAATGTCCGAAAAGAAACCGGGAGAGATATCTGTAGAGAAAGGCAAGGCGGTGGCGTCCATCGCATCGCTGTTTACCCCGGCCCAACTGGGAATGGACATCCTTGGCTAGCAGGAGGCCATGTGGCCGACCGTCGGGTCGACAGGTATGGTTTAATTGTTAGTAATCTTGCTTCTTGCCTTATGCGTGTTAACTTAGAACTGGAAGTTCTAGGCTTTATTTTTTTGGAACTTGGTAATCCAGAGAGAGCATAGTTTCGATACGGGTACTTCGCATTCCTGTTATCCGAAGAATTTGTATCGCGCATCGGAGTCTTCCCTTCGATGGTAAAGTGAGAAATCCGGATGGGTTATTGCCCAGAAGTCGTCCAGTGCGCGCGGAGATACATTCTGTGCGGTAAGAGTCTTATTGAAAGTCAAGGATTCGACTTGCTTGCGTCGCTGTTGCCGTTAGTAGAGTTGGCGTCATCTTTGGTATAGACTGGCTTTCGAAGCAGAAGTCTTTTATCATTTGCAACCATAAAGAGGCCTAACTGGGTGTATGGCAGGGCACAACGTTTGCGGAACTGAAGGGATCGAGCAGGACACTGACGTCTGCCCTCCCGGTGGTCAAGACAGTTCGTGCTGGCGCAGAGCTGTTCTTCACGTTAGTGGAGGCTGTAATGCTTAAGTCCACTTTAGGTAATGTCCCAGTGGTTTGTGAGTATCCCGATGTGTTCCCGAGCAATCCCCCTGGAGCCCCACCGTAGCGAGAGATCAATTTCACGATTGAGTGGTGCCAGGTGTCAAACCTGTGTCACACACTCCTTATAGATTGATGTCTAAGGTGATGGCGGAGTCAAAGGTTCAATTAGAAAAGTTGTTGGAGCAAGGGTATGTGCGTCCAAGCTTGTTGCCTTGGAGCGCACCGGTCCTTTTTACCAAGAAGAAGGACGGGAGCTTGCAATTGTGTATCTCTTGCAGAAAGTTGTATAAGTTCTGCAGAAATAGGACAAGTACTCGATCCAAATGATCGGTGATCTTTTTCTCAATTAGTCAGGTCTTCGGTGGACTCAATAGTGGATCATAAGTCTGGGTACCCTCAACCGAGAATAAGGGTGAGTGATATCGCAAAGGCGATGTTAAGCACAAGTGATGAGCAATCCGAGCCTACGATCGTGCCGTCTTGGCAGTCAAGTGTGGCATCAGTGTTCATAGACCAGATGAACGGAACGTTCATGGAGTACCTAGTCCATTTTTATGATCATCTTCATCGACGATGCATTGGTGTACTTGAAGTGCAAATAATATGACTTCTGAATACCTACTTCTGGGTTTGGGGACGCTAAGGAGGAACTATTTATACGCCAAGTTCTCCAAGCGCGAGTCTTAGGTTATCCTCTGTAGCACTCCTCGGTCCTATAGTTAGTAGAGTGGGTGAGCGTGGATCCAGCGTTGTTAGTCACAATGCGAGAGTGGCCTGTGTTGTCTTGGTAGTGGAATTCCAAAGTTTTCTGGGGTGGCCGGCTACTACAAGCGCTTCGTAGAGGACTTCCCGCGGATAGAATTAACCCTCACAACGTTGTCAAGGAAAAGATTAAAAGGTTGTTTAGATGCGCGTATGCGCCCAAGCTTTGAAGGGTTAAAGAGTTGGTCAACCACGGAGCCAGTGCTAAGTTCGCCGAGTGGAACCAAAAGCTGTGATATCTACGGTACTGCCTTAGGCATTGGATTGGACTGAGTGCTGCTGCGTGGTAATGTTGTGGCTTATGGCTCGCATTAGTTGAAAGAGCATGAGGGGAATTGTCCAGTCCGTTATCTGGAGTTTGTGGACGTGTGTTTTGCACAAAAACTAGGGAGGCTTTATGTGTATGGTGCAAAAGTCGGTGTCTATACCGATCATAAGAGCCTGATACATCGGTTGGATCGAAAGGATCTGAAATTGAGGCAGCAAAAATGGTTGGAGTTCCTGGGGGACTATACGTTCGAATGTTATTGTGTGCTCGTTGTAAGGCAATGTAGTTGCGGATGTGTTGAGACGCAGGGCTTCCGCCCAAGCCAACTAGTTGTAGGTTCATGTTGAGGGTTTGAACTGGGAGTTGGAGATGTTAGCTATCTCTTGCATTGACAAGAAGACTAGCGTCGAAGCGTATTTGAACTGGTCAGAAGTTCAGTATGACCTGGCTGATCGTAGTTGGCAGACTATGGTTTGTGTAACTGCATGAAGGAAATCATGGGTGCGGCTTGGTGGGTCAAAAATCCCAAATTGACGGTTGTAGGTGGGATACCAAGGAAAGACAACCGTTTGTGCGGCCCAAACGTGGGCAATTGATGAGTGGAATCTTGGTATGTTATACCAAGTACTCAATTAACTTAGGAAGCACGAAGTTGTGCCGTTATCTGAAGAAATTGCTTTGGTGACCGGGGCTCAAGAGAGTCGTAGCGTTGTTTGTGGCTAACTGCCAGCCTTGCACCTTAGTGAAGGTAGAGTGCCAAGTGCAGGGGGATTCTTGAATCCTTGCCTAGTTCGGAATATAAGTTCGACCGGACTGTGTGCATGGTTTGCCAAAGTCACAATGGGGTAGCGACGCCGTGTGGTTGATCGTAATTGTGTTGACTTTAGTGTCACACTTCATTCCGCATAGGAAGGATAATTCGGCGGAGTAGCTGGCAAATGTTTTTGGATAAAATAGTTAGACTGCACGGTGTGCCCCGCAATATCATGAGCAATCGAGGTGGGCGTTCTACGTCCAATGATTGGAGGTGGTTACAGAAAGTGCTGGAGACTAAGTTATAGTTTAGCCCAGTCTTGCATCCGCGGACAGATGAGCAAACTGAGTGGGTAAACAGGATGTTGGAGGACGTGCTTCGCATGTGCGTTCTGGACTCCGGGAACCAGTGGGAAGGCCATCTGTTTTGGAAAAGTTTGCGTACAACTTTAACAACCGAGCGAGCATATAAATGGCGCCCTTCGAGGCCCTATAAGGTTGAAGTTGTCGCATGCCATTGTTGTGGCTAGAAATGGATGACACGAAGGTTTATTTTAAGCAAGAGATGGTAAAAACTACCCCTTTGGTGCGAACCATATGAGAACTGTTGCTACTCGCTCAGGGGAGGCAGACTAAGTACTTTAATGCCGAGTATCGGATTGTGGAGTTATCGGATGGCGTATAGGAAGTTATAGTTGTTCAAGAGTGTTTCACGGGAGCGGCGCTTGGGGAAGCTGAGCCCGATATACCTTGGACCACTTGAGATTTCTAGAGCGGTTTGGTGAGTTGGCGCAAGAGCCTTCGAACTTGATCGTGAGTGATCAAGTTTTGGTGGACGAAAGGTTGACGTCTAGGGTCAAACCTGTTCGTTTTGGAGACCGTGAAGTCGAGTGACTTTGTCTCAAGGAGATCAAGATAGTCGTGGTCCGGTGGGGCAATTGCGATAGCAAGGAGCTCTCTTTGGAATGAGAGCAATCTATGCTGGATGTGTACCCGGAGCTGTTCCGCCTGGGTACCGTTGAGAGTTTCTGTTTTCTCTCCTTTAGTAATTTCGTGGACGAAATTCTTTTAAGGGGGGAGAGTTGTTACACCCCCGAAACTCAAAAGAGGGACTGGTGACGTTTTAAGCCAAGTCTAGGTTTTGGAGTAGGTGTCACGGGCGTGTCCGGCCACGGGTCATGTGGTCGCCGTTTTGACGATTGGTGATCGTCGAGTTGAGGCACACGGCCTGGGACACGGGTGTGTCCCAGGGTATGTCACGCTAGGGAGTTTTCTGAGTCATGCACACGGGCCATGACACGGGCACAAACACGGGCGTGTCACATGTGACACGGGCGTGTCGGGTGCCGTGTCGCAGGCCGTGTCCTCCCCGGGAAACAAATGTTGGAAGTTGCACACGGGGCATGACACGGGTCGTGACACGGCCCTGTCGCATGCGACACGGGCATGTCAGAGGCCGTGTCAAATACCGTGTGCTGGTTATCACGTCAGTCGAGATGGCAAATGGGCGACACGGCCCTGGACACGGGCGTGTCGCAGGCCGTGTTCGGCCCAGATTTTGTAAAATTTGGCTGAATCACAGCCGTTCGATTTCTTGATTTGGGATCCGATGGCTCAGGGCTGTTGCTGGTGTGTTATATGCTGGAATAGGGCTTGGAAACCTTATTCCCTTTGAGTTTTATCTCTCTAAAAGTTAGATAGAAGGGAGAGCAAGGAGGAGGAAGGAGGCCAAGATCCGGTCACCGGCGGAGCTTCGGAGCTCCAAATCACGATCCGAGTCCGGATCCGCGAAGGCGAGGCCGATACGGTGCTTTCCATCCGGCTAGATCGTCATGGCGCCGAGAAAAAGCGCAAGGGTAACGATTCTCTTCTTGAGCATGTGAAGCTCTTCTTCTTTTGTATGGGAAAACCCTTCTCCCGCGAGTGAGCAACGAGATTGTGGTATTCCTTCGGGTAGATATGTAAAGTCCCCCTTGTTAGAGTCCAGAATCGTAGTGCGGACATAGGCATGATGTGTGAAGCCTACCCGGACGTGTTGGTCCGGATCGGTGATGATTTGCTATGCATTGTTGGCCGGAGAAGACTCCGAGCATTTTGTTTGTTTTCAGGTTGCTATGCGGTAGAATGCATCAGGGAATCTGGGGGATTAACCCCAAGGTGCACCCGGAAATCTGGATGGAAATGCATTTCTGTCATATCGGTGGCCTGGAAGCCAACCGGGTACATAGCGGAGCTATGTACCATGTTTGATCGTTATTTGGGACTGGGGAAGCTTAGTCCGCGCCAAAGGCCAAATGACAATGACGGGGTGAGCAACGGGCTGGTGTACCCCTAACTGCTCCACCTGCTCGGTTAAAGCGACCTAAAGTTTTACGTGGGACTTGTCGAGGTTTTGAGATCGAGTCTAGGCTGCGGCTGAGAAGACTAAATGCTCACAAGATTTCCACCCTGGGGGTGGTGGTGGAGTCGAGGACCGGACGGGGTTCGGACTGGCTTCGCCGAGTAAGTGCCCTGAGAGCATGTGGTGTACGGCCGTGTGAGCGTACACCTGTAATGTGATGCTTATTTTTCTACGTTGCTTGTTTTGCTAAAAAGTGCAGGGAAGAAGCTTTGCCGCCCCGGATTGGGGGCGGAATCGTTATAATTTAGTCAGCATAACTGACTGTTGCCTTTGTTTACCACCGTGCGGTGGGTTGTTGCTTATAGGTGCTGCGGAGCCGAGAGGTAAATAACGGGCTAAAGCTCAAGTTACTGTGCCGGCCCTCGAAGGCCAAGTTTTGAGTGTTTTCCTTCTGTACTCATGTATGACCGGCCTGCGTGCCGAGGTTTGGAAGACACTTTTTATTAAGCAAACTCTTGTAAGGCTATAAGGCCGTTATTCGTGTATTAAACATTCCTATTTTATTCTACGTAGTGGACATTCATGTTAGCTGGGTTCTTAATTGTGCAACTTAATAATTACTTCTGCTAGGTGTTGTGTAGGACGTTGTGATTGGTTGATTGGTTTCAATACGTAACCAACCGGTCTGTCTGTAGTATATGACGTCGGGCCCCGGCCGGACCTACTGTTATATGCTATATGACGGATAGGGGTGTTACACTAGACTACCAAGCATATACCAAGTCCCTGAGCATCCCGCTCCCTGGACTTTCAAATTTATACCGAGTCCCCGAGCATCCAGCTCCCCGGACATCCCAATCACAAACCAGACCATTGACATTACTAGTAGGCCCTTAGACAACGGACCTACGCTACCCATTTCATGCCAATTCTTCTTCCTAAGTGTACAAGTGTAGGTGTGAGGTGCAACTATTATTAGGGTTACTCTTGATCATTTTATTCCTAAGATTTAAGGTTAACCTTGGACTTCCCGAGGTTTACCCGGTGAAGGGCTCGCAGCGGTACTAGGAGCTATGATGGGGTGCATCCCAAAGCTCCCTTTCCAAGGCACTTATTGTAATTTATTGGTTCCCTTAACCCATTCCTTTCTCATATTACAGTGGGCTAATCCTAGGGTGACTTTGACTCTTCCTCTTCTCGGGGAGGACGATCTTCTGTCGAACCCAAACACCACTTAACACTAGTCAATCTCACACCTACCCTTCCTGACTTCCAATAATGAACTTGATTTAACTCACCCTATCCAAACCAGCAAACTACCAAAATTCCATTTCCCAAGTTCATTACCCACTCTAGTTCAGCTTCTGCAGTTTTACTAAACGCAGACCATCCTAAGCTTTACGAGGTATGCAAGGGGTGGTACTCCAAATTGTCTTTTGAATCTCCTATAATATTTACTTGAGGTCTACCACAACATAATTAGTCTAAATCCAAAAAATAATAATTTTCCTATTTCATCTGGCATTTAATTTATTTATTCTTAGCCTCCCAATGCCCTTGTATGAATATGAAGTGCACTAATGAGCCAACAATAAATAACCATAAAATCAATAAAAATCCAATGAGACATTTAAGCAGTAATTCCAAATTTTGAGAAACTTCAGAGGTGTTTAGGCCTACATTTCCTAATTTACCATTTTTGGCCACTTTTACTATATTGTGAAGCAAGTACTGTAAATATATATCCAAAAATCACAAGAAAATTATAGAAGCTTTATGGTGACCTAAAACCATCAGAAACCAAGTCCCATAATTTTTATCTAATATTTGGGCTCTAAATTTATTTTAATGTAAAACACTAATTTTCCTAGCTTAAAGAAAGAGGTACTATTTATAATTATCTAAAAATCCATAGAAATTTACAGGATTACTATCATGGTTTGAAACACCCACTGACCAAATTTCATAATTTTCCAATTCATAATTGGTCACTATTTGAATTTTTGACTACATATCTCAAATGGTAAGTTAAAGAAGCAAGTACCCAAAATAATCAGATAAAACTCCCAAGAAAAATACAGAAGGTATAACATGCTATAAAATGCCTTAATCCAAGATTTCATAACTCGCCAGTGAACATAAATTCCAGAATCATCAAAATAAATATCTAGATCACAACTAGAGTTGTAAATAAAGTACTGTATAAATTAACCCAAAATTCCCAACAAAATTATATCATGGCCAATTAGACCAGAAAATTATCTTGCCTAAATTTTACTTGATTTAAAGTTCAGTTGATAGCATAATAGTTCAAATTAATGTTGGTGACCTAAACTACAATTAAAGTTTTAGGTGGGCTAAAGGTATCCAAATACTCCAAAATTTTGACCAAAGGACTTTAGTACCCTTATAGTCCTCTTCACCAAATTTCAAGTCAATCCAAGGTCATTTGATCCCATGACCTTCACAACCCTAAAAATCCCCATTAAAGGACCTACCCTAGGGTTCTAGGGCTACCCTATCCCAAACCACCCCAAATTACATTAGAGGGTGTGTCATGCCCCAAACAGCCAGTGGACAAAATATCAGCCTTTGTTGAGGTTGTTTGACTACTCAAATCCAAAAAGGAATGAATTGACCAAATTAACCCTATAATGGCCAACCTAGGGTCGAGTTAAAACTCAATCAAAAAACTTCCAAATGAGGTGGAATTTTTACCAAAGTTCTAAAATTCCCCCTAAGATCTCCCACCTAAATTTGGGGGGATTTTAAGGTGTTTAGGACACCTAACAAAATTATACATGAATTATTAAATTTTTAAAAAAACTATAGCAAAATATTCTCCAAAAATTCTGATTTTTGGAAATGACCTAGGTATGGCTAATAAAAACCTATAACCCAAAATTTCAAGTCATTTGAATGTCTGGATTGATGTGGGAATCCAAATCAATCTCAGGACAACCCTATGGATAGACCTGACCAAAATGTGTGTTGTGGTCTAACCAGGACTCCAAATCGAGTGAAATTAATTTTGAATTAAACTAGACTTCAAGGGCTACATTTTCTATGTTGACCACTTTTTATGTTTCAGCCCCTACGGGCTACAATTTTCAGTTTAAACTTAGTGTACAGTAAATGGAATTAATTTCTAATTATACAATATATAATATGAAAAAATAACACTGTTCGTCTTCTTCTTTACCCGAACCCGAACAGAACCAGAAAAACAACTATTTCTGTAGCTTTTCTAAAGCTATTTCCCGGCCACCCAGCCATCTCCCTGGCCGGCCACCACCACCACCACCTCTGTTGAGGTGAGGGCTACCGTCGGGCGGCGGCACAGCCGCCGGAGAGGTGGTTTCCGGCGAACCCGCCACCATGAAATTTCAGAAAAACCATGGAAATGCTCACCAGATCCAGCTCTTTTGATCCCGATATCTCTCCTAATGATTTCTACGATCTATCCATAGAAGAAGAGGTAGAGGAGAACCTTATTCGAGGTTTGGAGTCGAGCCGATCGTCGGGATGCGATTGGCGCGGTGGTGGCGTCGTCGGAATTCTTAAAAAGCAAGGTAATGAGCTCTAGATTTATCTGGCAAGGGTGAAACCTTCCTATCTAAGTCTAAGGAGTCTTTTATAGGAGAACAAGGCTGCGGGAGGGAGTAGAAACAGTCCAGCCATTAGTTCCTCTTACATGCAAGCTTCGGCCATCGTAGAGGGGAGATGAAATGACTTGTAACAGCTGGAGGAGGGCTGGAAACTCCTCCTCTCCCTGAGAGGAGTTTAATCCAGCCATGAAAGGGAAGGGGGAAGGCCATAACATCAAATGCCATTGATGGCCATGAAGCCTAGCTCTCGGCCATGGCCGTCACTGCTCCTTTTGCGAAAACCGACGGTCCACGTGGCACAGCTTCACTTTACCGGTCAACCTTCTTTAAAATAAGACTTAATTGGGTTTTATTAAAAGGAAACAACCCACTAATGCATTCTGGCCCACTTCCTAGACCGGCCCGGTTCAGCTGAACCAGCACACAACCATAAAAAATGCCAGAAAAATTCTAAGTACAATGGCGTTGAGTGAGCTCAGCTCACTCAACGCCATCCAAGCTACGGCGTTGAGTGAGCTCAGCTCACTCAAAGCCATCCAAGCTACGGCATTGAGTGAGCTCTGCTCACTCAACGCCATCCCAGATATGGCATTGAGTGAGCTCTGCTCACTCAACGCCATCAGAATGACCACCCAAATTTTGGCGTTGTGTGAGCTCAGCTCATTCAATGCCATCCGGATTATGGCTTTGAGTGAGTTTAGCTCACTCAACGCCGTCCAGGTTATGGCGTTGAGTGAGCTTATCTCACTCAATGCCGTCCAGATTATGGCTTTGAGTGAGCTTTGCTCACTCAACGCCGTCAAGGTTATGGCGTTGAGTGCGCTTAGCTCACTCAACGCCGTCCAGATTATGGCTTTGAGTGAGCTTAGCTCACTCAACGCCATCCAGGTTATGGCTTTGAGTGAGCTTAGCTCACTCAATGCCGTCTAGGTTATGGCATTGAGTGAGCTTAGCTCACTCAACTCCATCCAGATTATGGCATTGAGTGAGCTCTGCTCACTCAACGCCATCCAGACAACACCAAATGGCGTTGAGTGCGGTCAGTGCACTCAATGCCATTCAACTTATGGCATTGAGTGCACTCACCGCACTCAACGCCATCCCGCCTGACAAATTATGGCGTTGAGTGAGCTAAGCTCACTCAACGCCATCCAGTCTATGGCGTTGAGTGAGCTCAGCTCACTCAACGCCAACTTACCGACTCCAGATGGCGTTGAGTGCAGTCAGTGCACTCAACGCCATTCAACTTATGGCATTGAGAGCACTCAATGCACTCAACGCCATCCCGCTTATGGCTTTGAGTGAGCTAAGCTCACTCAATGCCATCCAGACCACGACATTGAGTGAGCTTAGTTCACTCAACGCCATTCCAAGGTCACGGCCGTGACGGATCGGTCACGGGCGTGTCTGACCTATGTTGAAATTTCTGAGCTCGACGATCGCCTTCTTGAGGTCGACGATCGTCGAAAGGGGTCACGCCCTATGTCACGGGCGTGACGGGTCAGCCACGGGCGTGACCACCCCTTGACTCAAAATCTTGGTCGACAAACATCAATTCCTTGGCTTCCTAAGGTTCTGTTAAGACAAAACCACTCCCAGGGGTCTAGTTGGAAATGGGATGTTACAGATGTCATGTAATCTTGACAACTCGAGTGGTAGCTTCAGTCTATAGGACAAGGGGTCAATCCTTTCCAGAATATTATAGGACCCCATATATCTTGGGTTGAGCTTATTTATCCCGCAAGACTCCATGCATCAGGCGTATCTTCAAAAATATCCTATCACCAATCAAAAATTCCACCTGACAATGACATGCATCGTAATATTTTGCCTGTCTACTCTGGTCCTCCAGCATCCTATCCCGAATCAAGCACACCTGATCATCTGTGTCTTCCACAAACTCTGAGCCAAGTTCCTTTGGATCCTCATCCTGGATTAAAGATAGCAGAGTCCAACACCTTCATCCGTACAATGCCTCATACGGAGCCATACCTATGCTTGACTGATGATTATTATTATAGGAAAACTCGATAAGCAGCAACAATCTCTCCATTGGCTCACCGTGATCCAGGATACATAAGCGTAAGAGTTCCTACAATGTCCGGTTGGTACGCTCCGTTTTCCCATTCGTATGGGGGTGGAAAGCAATATTGTAAGTCAATCGAGAGCCCAGGTAAGCCTGAACTGTTCTCCATTACCCAGACATGAACTGACCATCCCGATCTGATACAATTGTTCGGGGTACTCCATGATAGCGGAAAAACTACTCCACAAATCTCTGTACTATAACTCCGACCGGAGCGTCCTTCCTGACTGGAATAAATCGGGCAACCTTCGTCAGTCTGTAAACGATCACCCAGATAGATTCATTTTCTACATGGTAATGTGGGAGTCAATATATAAAGTCCATCGTTATGTCCTCGAACTTCCACTATGACACTGGTAGTGGCTGCAGCAGTCCCGCTGGGCTTTTACATTCAGCCTTCATGTGTTGACAAGACTCGCAGTGCATCACAAAGTAAGTGATCTCCTTCTTCATGTTTGGCCAGTACATGGTTCTCTTCAGATCGGCCAACATCTTTGTTATCCCAAGGTGTACTAAGTACCAACTTATGTGTGCCTCAGCGATAGTTTAACTTTCAAGACAGCCTAGACACCTAGAGGGGGGGGGGTGAATAGGTTCTGCTTATTTATAAAAACATCTAGGCAGTATTCAATTCAATAGCTAACACAATAAGTACAGCAATCACAGAAAATAAAGCATCACAGATTGCACAATGTTTTATAGTGGTTCCCCAAGGTCTGGGTACATCCACTTTCCCCCTTCACCTATCTAGCAGTATGCTAGATTCGGCCAAACTTCCACTTATCTCAGATCAACAGATCCTACAACTCAGAACCCAACTGGTTCCTACAACTCAGGCACAACTGCCCTACCTCAGCCTTGCCCCAAGGCCTACAACTCAGAGAATATCCTTCTCCTACACTCAGGCAAACAGCCCTACCACTCAGAGTTCAACACTCCTACACTCAGCCTTTATAATATAGGCTTACAACTCAGATCTGTGTAAACAGATCCTACAGAAATATAGAAAAGATTATTAAACTGTCTTGCCAAAGTTGAGAGAGAAAAGGCCAAGACAATTCTTGATCAGCTGATGCAATCAACTGTATCTGAGCTTTCTTCAAAGCTTCTTGAATAAGAACTTAGCTGAGTTGATTTCCAAACAGCTTCTTGAGAATCCACTGGTGGTTTCTTTCTTCTTCTTCAAATTCTGGCTTGATCTCTCTCTATCCAGCACTTTGAATGATTCTTCTGAATTCTGATTAGAACTCTTCTTTGATCTATCCTTAGATAGTCTTCTTAGATCTCCCGGAGAAGATCTTCTTAAGTGCCTAGCACTTTCTGGAAATGAATTGGATCGTAATCCTTCTCAACTTTTTTGATTCTCAACAATGTTTTCCACACTTGTTTTCTCCTTCTGAATCCGTCTATTTATAGACTTTCTTCATGGTAACCGGCTGATCCGGTTTCTAACCGTTTTCTGACAAGTCTGACAGCTTCAGTTAACTGGTGGCAATCCTCAGCTGTCAAGTCTCCAAACAAGTCCTGTGCCTTAGTCTTGAACCATAAGTTGTCGAGACAGTCTGTCAGAAAGTGTCGAGACCATCTGTTTATTTGTGTCGACACAATTGACTTTGGTGTCGACACAGTCTTCAGTGATGTCGACTAAGTTGCCTTTGAGTCGACACAGCTCCTTCTGAAAATAACTTGGTCTTAACTCTTTAGTGTGTCGACACAAGTCCTGTGTGTCGACACAGTTGTTGTAGAATCATAACTTAGTAAGTGTCGAATTACTTCTTCTGTGTCGACACTTTTTCCCAGTGTTGTTGTAGACTAACTGCTATGTGTCGACACTGCTTCCCAGTGTTGTGTCGACTTACTTCTTCTGTGTCGACACTTTTTCCCAGTGTAGTTGTAGACTAACTGCTATGTGTCGACACTGCTTCCCAGTGTTGTGTCGACTTACTTCTTCTGTGTCGACACTTTTTCCCAGTGTAGTTGTAGACTAACTGCTATGTGTCGACACTGCTTCCCAGTGTTGTGTCGACTTACTTCTTCTGTATCGACACTTTTTCCCAGTGTAGTTGTAGACTAACTGCTATGTGTCGACACTGCTTCCCAGTGTTGTGTCGACAATTTTCTTCTATGTGTCGACACTACTTCCTCTGTGTCGACACTTGGACTTAGAATTTTGCTGCATACTTTATCAATCCTTCACCTGCACATGTCAACTAAAAAACAACATCAAATACACCTTGATGTATATCATTGAGCTAGGTTGGGCTTCTTCAAATCAGGTACACATTTTCCAATGTACCCAACAATCTCCCCCTATTTGGAGAAGTCATAACCCTTCTAGCTAATGATATACACCATTTATAAACAGTACTAAATGATGATATATGACATGACAGGAATACTTAATATAAACAACACATAAAAAAAACAATTCACCACAGAATGCACATTATAATATGCCAAACAACATTTTGTTTATAACTGGGTAATGTTTGATTACAATGTTTTACATTTAATGATTACATCACAACATTACAAAACACTATAAAAGAACTTAAAACATAATCAGGATTGATCAGGCTCTCTAATTATAATCCCTTTGCCAGATTGAATTGTAGCTGTCACAGGAGCTTCTGATTCTTCAGCTATCTTCTTTCCTTTAAGATCAGCTTTCTTCTGAGCTTCTTCCTTGATCTTTTGCCTTTCAAAATAATGAAAAGGCTTTGGGAAGTATTTGCTTGGCTCCTTAGCATCTGATGGCAGTCTTCCCAGCTTAGCTTTCCTTCTAAATTGTACTATTACTTCTTGTCTTGCCTCATACTTCTGCCATTCTATTTCATTGTACCACTTCCCTCTCTCATGAACTTTATCTTGTACAGCTTTCCATGCAGTGAGTATTATGTTCCTTGAAGTAGGACTCCACTGCTCATAATCTGGCTTAAGTACAGCCTGCTCTCTGAATCTTTTCTTTGCTAATAGAGCATCTTGTTGTTCTTTCAGAGTAGCCTCAGGCTTATCAACCTTTCCAAAGACAATATTAGTAACCTCCTTTGGAGGACTATACATTCCTTGAACTTTCTGATCAATTATGTCAAAATCTGGAGGGGGGTAAATGACTTGGGCAACCTCAGGTTGATTTCCTTCAAGTAGATTTGATTGTATTCCTGACTCAGCCACCATAGCATCATCACACAATGGGGGATATCACAAAGTGGCTCGGATACTATTGGTCACCCATTTGGAGTGCTCTGAGCCTGCATGAATTAGCATCCTCTCCCCCTTTATGGCTTCTCTAGATACATGATCTCTTAGATCTTCCTTTTGAAATCTTATTTGGCCATCCAAATAATTCACACCCTCTTTAAAAAATGGTTTTAACTTTTGAAGCTTTTCAGATATTTCTTTTTGAGAGGTTGTGATGGCAGTCTTAACAGAAGCAATGGCAGCTTGAAAATTCTTTTCAAATTCTTCCCTTTCTTTGGCTCTATCTGCAGGCAGACTTGGAACAATCTTCTTTACCTCCTCAATAATCTTATTATGAGATTCAGTTAAATTATCTTTCATTCTTAGCTGGTTTTCCAAAACATAGCTTTGCTTCAAAGCAATGTCATCCACCTTTGTAGTAATAGCCTCCTGTTTTTGAGCTAGATAAACCACAGCATTGCCACCCTTGTGGAAGCAATCTGTCATTTCCTTTTTATGCATGTTGACTTGAAACTAGATGGACTTGATATCCTGAGCTAAGTCAAACTGAAGTGACTTGCTATTTTCATCAACATACTTTTCCAGTGCCATCCTTTGTTCATCCAATTTTACTTGTAGATCCACCATAAATTTGTTATAATCAAAGGCTGGAGATACTTGTGGAGGTGTTGTTTGTAAAGCCTGCTTATAATTCTTGCTTCTTCTCTTAAAGACAACAAGTTTTCTTTTCTTTGCCACCCTGGCATCTTCAGTTTCTGTTTCAGATGAAGTATCTACATGAATTCTTTCTTGAGGATGATGAATTGTATCTGTTCCAGGGGCCTGTTGCTCAGCTTCAACATCCACTGGCTCACCCTCAACCTGTGGCTCAACTTCAGCTTCCTGATCAATGTCCATACCTATGGACTTCTCAATATCTGGTCCACCTCCTACTTTATCAGCAGTAGTATCAATATCAGGGAATAACTCCTCCATAGTAAATTCCAGTTGAGCTGTAACTTCTGCAGCAGTTAAATCTTGAGACAAGTTTAACTGTGCATCCTCTTGTACTTGCACTTCAGTATTTGTAGTATCTGGAGTAGGAGTGGACACTAGCTCTCCCTGAACCTGTGCAGTAATAAGAATATGAGCAATGTCTTGTATAGTAAAATACATTAGCTCCCCCTATACCTGAGCAGGAGTAGATACCTTTGGAGCAGGAGTGGAAACTGGCTCCCCCTGCATCTGTGCAGGTGTTGACACTTCCTGGACTATAGATGAGGCAAGCTGTTCTTCAACCTGTGTCCTCAGTGGGTCTTCTTGTAATTGTTCAGATTCTTGATTTTGTGTAGGGGATTTCACAGGGGTGTCTGGCCTGCTCTCTTCATGCACATCCTTGGACAGCACCCTATCCCACCTAGAGAACAATCTCATATCCATTCTTCTCATATGATTAATCTTACTCCCTTGCAGTTGCTGCATCACTTCAGGAATCACACCAGTGAGGTACAGGCTCATGATCCTAGCCATGTTAGGCTTCTTGATTCCTTCTTTGATCTTGTCAAAGATCACTTCTGACCAATCAGTAGGAATAGTAAAAACAATCCTGGTCATCAGGCTGAACATATAGGCAGAAATCCTATCATGTCCACCTGACTTGCAGAGGATTACTTTCCCAACTACTTCTGACAAGAACTTCCCTTGCTGATTCATACCCTTCCTATTGAATCCAGCTCCAATCTTCAATCCTGAGTCCAGTCCACACCATTGAAGGGCTTCCCTTGTCTTAGATATAGGAACTTCCTCTTCATTCTCAACTACTTGCAATTGAAAGATCTTTCTTAAACTTCTTTGATTAATCTTCACCTTAGTCCCTTGAACAGTGGACTTAATCTTGAGGCCAGTAGAGTGGACTGATGCAGAGATAAAGAACTCGTGCACCTCCTTCTTCCAGATTTTTGTTGGTTCTGAGATGAGAAATTCTAACCCTGACTCAGAGAGGAGGGTGATAACTCCTTGAACATCTAGCGACGCCTCTGCAAAGGCCTGGCGCACCAACTCATACCCTTCATTAATGTTGTCTTCAATCCTTGGCGCCATCGGTTCGTCGAGAAAGCTTGAGAGAAGAGAGAAAGATAGACTGTCGACACAGGGTTTTAGTCTCGAAAACCTTGGAAGCGTGTCGACAGAATGAGTTTTTGACCTATTTATAGCCTCAGTTGAAAGAAGTTCAAAAGGCGCCAAAAACAGTCAAAATGTGTCGACACAGACGGAATGTGTCGATACAAACTTCTATGTCTCGACATTACTTCAGCCTACTATGTGTCGATACCAATTATGGTTATGTCGATACCTTAGATAGACAGAAATTCTGTGTCGACTCTAAGGATAAGTGTCGACACATATTCTGTAAGTGTCGACACCATTTTCCTGGTTGAGTCGACATTACATTTCTGGTTAAGTCGACAATATAACTCTCAAGTGTCGACACATATTCTCTGTGTCGACACAATATTTCTGACTTGTCGACATAATTTCTCTGAGTCGACACATTACTACAGAATGTGTCGACACATTCTTACTTAGCCAATTTCTGTAACTTCAATGTGTCCTTTTTAACACTTGATTATGTTGTTATTACCTTTACTTACTTCAATTGCATTGTTAATGATTTTGTTAATACATTAATCAATGGTTAACATACCTAATTCAATTTTGAATTTATTGAATTTGGTTTCATCTAAAGGCTTAGTAAATACATCTGCTATTTGATAATCTGTTTTTACAAATTCCAATGAGATGTCTCCTCTTTCTACATGTTCTCTAAGAAAATGGTATTTGATTTCTATATGCTTAGTTCTACTATGAGAAACTGGATTATTAGCAATAGAAATAGCACTCTTTGAATCACATAAAAGGGGTGTTCTACTTACCTGAATACCATAATCCTTAAGCTGATGCTGCATCCACAATAGCTGTGCACAGCAGCTTCCAGCAGCAACATACTCTGACTCAGCTGTGGAAATTGCCACACTAGTCTGCTTCTTACTACTCCAAGATATTAGTCTTCCTCCCAGGAATTGACAAGTACCTGTAGTACTCTTTCTATCCTCTCTACATCCTGCAAAATCTGTATCTGAATAGCCTGTTAGTAGAAAATCTCTATTCCTAGGGTACCAAAGACCTAGAGTAGGAGTGCCCTTTAAATATCTCAGAATCCTTTTGACTGCAGTATAATGAGATTCTTTAGGGCAGGCTTGGTACCTAGCACAGACACATGTAGCATACATAATATCAGGTCTACTAGCAGTGAGATATAGTAGAGACCCAACTATTCCTCTATACAATGATTCATCAACAGGTTTACCTGCCTCATCTTTGCATATAGGCATACTTGTTCCCATAGGAGTTCTCATAGAGGAGGATGACTCCATACCATATTTCTTAATTAATTCTTTGGTGAACTTAGACTGGGATATGGACAATCCATCATCAGTCTGTCTTACTTGGAGTCCCAAGAAGAACTTAAGTTCTCCCATACTGCTCATCTCAAACTTCCCTTGCATAAGTTTGGCAAACTTTTTACAAAGGTTGTTTTCAGTAGATCCAAAGATTATGTCATCAACATAGATCTGGACTAAGATGATCTTTCCTTTGGATTCCCTAAGGAATAGAGTTTTGTCTATCTTTCCTCTTGAGAATTTATTCTCAATGAGGAAGGTAGACAGGGTTTCATACCAAGCCCTTGGAGCTTGTTTTAACCCATACAAAGCTTTCCTAAGCTTATACACAGAATCAGGTTTAAGAGGATCTACAAAACCTGATGGCTGCTCTACATATACTTCTTCTTTAAGATCACCATTCAGAAATGCTGACTTCACATCCATCTGGTATACTTTGAAGTCTTGGTAGGCTGCATAGGCAAGGAACATTCTGATTGCCTCCAGCCTTGCTACTGGAGCAAAGGTTTGATCAAAGTCAATCCCTTCTTCCTGCCTGTATCCTTTTGCAACCAATCTTGCTTTATTCTTTACTATTATTCCACTTTCATCTAGCTTGTTCCTATAGATCCACTTAGTGCCAATTATGTTGTGGCCTCTTGGTTTAGGAACAAGCTCCCAGACTTTGCACCTTCTGAATTGATTCAGCTCCTC
This sequence comes from Platanthera zijinensis, assembly GCA_039513925.1. Classification (NCBI taxonomy): domain Eukaryota; kingdom Viridiplantae; phylum Streptophyta; class Magnoliopsida; order Asparagales; family Orchidaceae; genus Platanthera; species Platanthera zijinensis. Next base: position 117,329,859 of record CM077083.1, on the reverse strand, counting down.
TTGCATAGCATCAATCCAGTGCTGGTCTTGGATAGCTTCTTCAAACTTCTTAGGTTCCATTTGGGACAAGAAACTAGAATGCAAAACTGTGCTTTGATTTCTGCTTCTAGTTTGCACTCCTTGTCTTGGATCACCAATTATCTGATCAGTAGGATGATCTCTTAGATATCTTATAGCTGGAGGTAGATTCCCTTCAGGTTGAGCATCTCCAGCTTCTTCATTCTACTGTTCCTCTTGGTTTTCATCAGCTTCCATTATCTCTTGTACTCCCCCTGGACAGCAGCCTTCATTTTCCAATGCTCCATCTTCCTTTGAAGCTTCAGCAATGGAGAGCTTGTCCATCTTCTTGCTTATACCTATTGAGTCATTTGATCTACAAGACAACTCACAATTGATTAATCTTGTTTCATCAAATACAACATGCACAGATTCTTCAACAACTTGAGTAGTTAAGTTGAAGACTCTATAGGCCTTACTATTTGTGTTGTACCCAACAAATATTCCATCCTGGGATTTGGCAGCAAACTTAGTCAAATATGACTTGCCATTGTTAAGTATATAGCACTTGTAACCAAAGATCCTAAAATAGGATAGATTTGGTTTTCTGCCTTTCACAATCTCATAGGGAGTCTTTCTGTGGCTTTTGGTGATAGAAGCCCTATTGATGACATGACAAGCAGTGTTAACTGCCTCAGCCCAAAAATATTCTGGGAGAGAGGTGTCACTCAATAGAGTTCTACCAGCTTCAATTAATGTTCTATTCTTTCTTTCAGCAATTCCATTTTGCTGAGGTGTTCTTGGTGAGGAGAACTCTTGGAAAATCCCAAAGTCTTTACACAAATTTGTTATGCTTTCAGAATGGAACTCAGTACCATGATCACTTCTGATTTTGACCACTGTACTATTCAGTTCATTCTGAATTTGCTTTACAAAATTAAGTAGTACACTTGGGGTTTCAGATTTTTGCCTTAGAAAGAACACCCATGTAAATCTAGAATAGTCATCTACAACAACAAAAGTGTAGACCTTCCTACCTAGACTATGAACTGGCATAGGACCAAAAATATCCATATGCAAGAGGTATAAGCACCTCACAGAATCCTTGTTTTCAAGGCTTTGAAATGAGGATTTTGTCTGCTTGCCTTTTTGACAAGCTGAGCATACCCCTTCCTTTATACACTTAACTTGAGGCCCATTCCTCACTAGTTCTTTACTAATGAGTTGGCCAATTGTCTTGTAGTTTAGATGCGCCAATCTCTTGTGCCACTTAACACAATGGGAAGCATTGTCATCAGCTACAAGACAAATGGGGGAAGCCTTATTTTCACACTCAAAATTAAGGCAATATACATTTCTCTTCCTATACCCAGTCAAAATGATCTCTTGATCACTTGACCTTTTGATATGACATCCATCCTTACCAAATGAAATGTCATATCCTAGATCACTCAGCTGGCTTATGCTTATTAGATTATGTTTCAAACCTTTTACATAGGCCACTTGGGTGATAGTAATTAGGTTAGAAGAAATGTTACCAAACCCTTTGATGACTCCTTTTTCAGATCCACCAAAGATCACTTTATGTCCATCTTTGACAGATGAATACTCCTTCAGCAGCCCCTTTGTTCCAGTCATGTGCCTGGAACAACCACTATCCAAGTACCATATAGGGGCATGGTTACTTGGATTCACCTGCAATACAGAATTACTTACCCTTAGAACCCAAGTAAGTCTTGGGTCCTTGGTTTAGGTTAGCATTAATAAAGTTATCATAACCTCTTCTAACAGGTAGGCTCTTATTCTTTATAACACTTGTGTTATACCAGCAGTCCAATGCAAAATGGCCCCTCTTGCCACAGCACCAACATTCAAACTTATTGTATCTAGATCTAGATACATCCTTGTCAGAAGAATTTCTGTTCATTGCTGGTGCTGTTGCAACTTCACCTACTGATTTCTTAAAACCATTGGGTTTATGACCATAGGTAGGCCTGCTTGCCTTAACACCCTTGTTCTTCAGAACATTTGTCTTAATATGACCTTGAATGTCTTCATGATCATATATGTTAGAAGGCACTTTCTCCTTACTAAACTTTATGGGGACTGAAAGGTTTAGTGGCTGAATAGGGGCTTTGCCTTTCCTCTTGAATCTGCCAGCCCTAGAGTTACCTTTAAATCCTAATCCAGCCTTACCCTTCTGAGTGACAAATTCATCTATCAAGGGTAAGACAGATTTTGGCTTAGAGTAACTAGCCACTAAATCCCTTTCAATTCTAAGTCTGGCCTCCAGACTCTTTACTTGATCATTAGTATAATTAATTGTGCCCATCTGAATAATAGTTATATTCTTCAGCTTGGCAATTTCATTTAATTTTTGATCAAGGACTTTTTCTAACTCAGTTGTTGCTACCCTTAGTTCAGCAATTTCCTGAGCCTGTATTTTAACCAGGTTCTTGCTTTTCTTAAGGGCCTGCAACAAGTCCCCATACTTGTCTATCAATTGATAGACATCTCCTTCAGATCCAGATGCATCTTCATCACTTGATGCAGATGTAGCTGATTCTTCACTTGTACTACAAACAGATGTACAGGAAGGACAGTTTACCTCATTAGGACCAGACTGATTCTGGCATATGTCCTCTTCTGATCTTGTCATCAAACCCATGCATTGATGTTCATTGATGGAGTCTAGCAACTGCATAAACTCCTCTTCCTCAGATGCAGCATATAGTCCAATATATGCTTCAGCTTCAGATCCTGATTCTGAAGTTGACTGGTCTGACAGACTTTTATCTTTCTTTGCTACAAAGGATTTCTCCTTCTTGCCTTTCTGATAAGTCTTCTTCTTTTCTGAAGATTCCTTCCTTTTGTCAGGACAATCAGCCACTACATGTCCAGGCCTATTGCAACAATAGCAGACAATCTTTGAAGTAGTGGCTTTGCTGGGCTTTGATCTGCTTTTCTCTTTCCTTGATGACCTTCTCTTCTGATAATAGTCATCAACTTGCTGTGATGAGGAAGGCCTAGACTTCCATTGCTTCTTTTTCAAGAACCTTTGGAATTGCCTAGTGAATGCAGCAAAGTCTGCATCTAAATCACAGCTAACTGAACCCTTATCTGAATTTTCAGAACTATCTTCTTCAACTTCCTTAAGAGGAGATGGTGATTTCCTCCTATTCTTTCTAGTGGCTTCAGCATTAAATGCCACAGTCTTTTCTCTATGCTCTCCTCTTGAGTTTCTTTCCTCCTCCTTCCTTACCATAAGTTGCATTTCATAGGATAGCAACTTCCCAAACAGGGTTGGAGGAGATATCTCTGCCAATTTAGCCACTTCTCTTATGGCACAGATCTTTGTATCCCAATCCTTTGATAAGGATCTTAAGAATTTGTCATTCAGTTCATAGGTACTGAAGACTCTTCCATAGGATATTAGCTCATTCACAATTCTATAGAATTTCTTATAGCACTCAGTTATGCTATCAGATTTTCCTTGTCTAAAGCTTTCATACTCCTGATTTAGCATAGACTTTCTGTCCAGCCTTACTTCTTTAGATCCCTCCATATAGACAATCAATGTGTCCCACATCTCCTTGGAGGTCTTGCAGTGAATCAGATTCTGAAATGTTGAATCATCTATGGCACTGACAATGATGTTCTGTGCCCTTTTGTCCATGGTTGCCAAGATGATTTCATCCTTGGTCATTTCTGAATAAGTCTTTGGTATTTGGATATTTGCATCAAGAACAGATATCTTCATTGGAATGAAGGGGCCTTCCTGTACTGTGATGTAAATCCTTGGGTCAGATGCCTCCATAAACAATCTGACTCTTTCTTTCCAAATCCCAAAGATTTCCTTCTTGCATATGGGTAATTTCATAGACCCTAGCTCCTTATGATTCTCTCCAGAACCCATCTTCTTGATTCTTGAATCTGTCTTTCAGATCTACCTCAGACTGTTAAGTCCTTTTTGAGGAACCTCCCTCTGATACCACTTGATAGTTTAACTTTCAAGACAGCCTAGACACCTAGAGGGGGGGGGGGTGAATAGGTTCTGCTTATTTATAAAAACTTCTAGGCAGTATTCAATTCAATAGCTAACACAATAAGTACAGCAATCACAGAAAATAAAGCATCACAGATTGCACAATGTTTTATAGTGGTTCCCCAAGGTCTGGGTACATCCTCTTCCCCCCTTCACCTATCTAGCAGTATGCTAGATTCGGCCAAACTTCCACTTATCTCAGATCAACAGATCCTACAACTCAGAACCCAACTGGTTCCTACAACTCAGGCACAACTGCCCTACCTCAGCCTTGCCCCAAGGCCTACAACTCAGAGAATATCCTTCTCCTACACTAAGGCAAACAGCCCTACCACTCAGAGTTCAACACTCCTACACTCAGCCTTTATAACATAGGCTTACAACTTAGATCTGTGTAAACAGATCCTACAGAAATATAGAAAAGATTATTAAACTGTCTTGCCAAAGTTGAGAGAGAAAAGGCCAAGACAATTCTTGATCAGCTGATGCAATCAACTGTATCTGAGCTTTCTTCAAAGCTTCTTGAATAAGAACTTAGCTGAGTTGATTTCCAAACAGCTTCTTGAGAATCCACTGTTGGTTTCTTTCTTCTTCTTCAAATTCTGGCTTGATCTCTCTCTATCCAGCACTTTGAATGATTCTTCTGAATTCTGATTAGAACTCTTCTTTGATCTATCCTTAGATAGTCTTCTTAGATCTCCCGGAGAAGATCTTCTTAAGTGCCTAGCACTTTCTTGAAATGAATTGGATCGAAATCCTTCTCAACTTTTTTGATTCTCAACAATGTTTTCCACACGTGTTTTCTCCTTCTGAATCCGTCTATTTATAGACTTTCTTCATGGTAACCGGCTGATCCGGTTTCTAACCGTTTTCTGACAAGTCTGACAGCTTCAGTTAACTGGTGGCAATCCTCAGCTGTCAAGTCTCCAAACAAGTCCTGTGCCTTAGTCTTGAACCATAAGTTGTCGAGACAGTCTGTCAGAAAGTGTCGAGACCATCTGTTTATTTGTGTCGACACAATTGACTTTGGTATCGTCACAGTCTTCAGTGATGTCGACTAAGTTGCCTTTGAGTCGACACAGCTCCTTCTGAAAATAACTTGGTCTTGACTCTTCAGTGTGTCGACACAAGTCCTGTGTGTCGACACAGTTGTTGTAGAATCATAACTTAGTAAGTGTCGAATTACTTCTTCTGTGTCGACACTTTTTCCCAGTGTAGTTGTAGACTAACTGCTATGTGTCGATACTACTTCCCAGTGTTGTGTCGACTTACTTCTTCTGTGTCGACACTTTTTCCCAGTGTAGTTGTAGACTAACTGCTATGTGTCGACACTGCTTCCCAGTGTTGTGTCGACTTACTTCTTCTGTGTCGACACTTTTTCCCAGTGTAGTTGTAGACTAACTGCTATGTGTCGACACTGCTTCCCAGTGTTGTGTCGACTTACTTCTTCTGTGTCGACACTTTTTCCCAGTGTAGTTGTAGACTAACTGCTATGTGTCGACACTGCTTCCCAGTGTTGTGTCGACAATTTTCTTCTATGTGTCGACACTACTTCCTCTGTGTCGACACTTGGACTTAGAATTTTGCTGCATACTTTATCAATCCTTCACCTGCACATGTCAACTAAAAAACAACATCAAATACACCTTGATGTATATCATTGAGCTAGGTTGGGCTTCTTCAAATCAGGTACACATCTTTTTTCCAATGTACCCAACTTATGTGCGCCTCAGTAAAAATATCTTACCGTAGCTGGCCTCCCACTACTATATATACTCTTCCTCTCAAACATAGTAGGCCATCTTTCGACGTGTACTCCCCATCCATGCCTGCCTCTAATGCTCTGAATATTGGCTCTAGTTTGGCATCCTGCCTCTGTCCGTCCCTGATGCGGTCCCGAATGTCACTGGTAGTGCCCATCACTACTAAATACTCCTTATAGAGTTTGGGATTTGCCTTGGAAACCAAGGAGATCTATATATCCTCCAACATCCACACTAGCTCCATGACCATCATCAAGGTTCCAGCTCCTGCTATAGTAGCTCTCCTGCTAAGAGCATCAGCTACCATGTTCACCTTTCCTGGTTGGTAGTGCATCCTGTACTGATAATCGGAGAGGAACTCCACCCATCGTATTTGGAGCATGTTCGACTCCTTCTGCGTGTTCACGTACTTAAGGTTTTTGTGATCGGAGAAGATATCACAATGTACTCCATAGAGATAATGCCACCAGATCTTCAACGCAAAAATTATCGCCCCCATCTCCAGATCATGTACCGAGTAATTTTGCTCATGCTTCTTCATCTAGCAGGAAGTATATGATATCACGTGTCTATGCTGCATTAGAACGACACCCATTCCCTGGTAGGATGCGTCGGTGTTGAGTTGGAATCCTTCTTTTCCAGGGGGGAGTGCAAGGATAAGGGCCGAGGTAAGCCGACTCTTCAGTTCTTGGAAGGCATATTCGCATTACGGTGTCCATACAAATGACATATCCTTCTTTGTCAGAGATATAAGAGGGAGAGCAATCTAAGAAAATCCCTCTACAAACTTCCATTAATATCTGGCGAGTCCAAGGAAACTTCATATGTCGGATGTCATCTTCAGTGGCGGCCAATCTTGTACTGCTCGGATCTTTGCCGGGTCCACTGCAAACCCTACTCCACTAATGATTTGGCCTAGGAAGGCCACCTCCTTCAACCAAAACTGGCATTTACTGAACTTAGCATACAGGTTGTACACTCTGAGTTTCTCTAAAGTTGGTGTTAAGTGTCTTACATGATCCTCCTCTATATTCGAATAGATGAGAATGTCGTCTGTAAATATGATGACGAAGATGTTGAGATAGGCCTCAAACACTCGGTTCGTCAAACTCATGAATGCTGACGGTGTATTTATGAGGACGAATGGAATCACTGTGAACTCATAAAGGCCAAACTGGCTACTGAATGCGGTCTTTGTGATGTCCTCCTCCTGGATCCAAATATGGTAATACCATGACCTCAGATCTAGCTTTGAGAACAAATGAGCTCCCTCTAACCTATCAAAAAGCTCATCTATTCTCGGTAAAGGGTACTTGTTCAGTACTATCAGCCTGTTGAACCCTCTGTAGTCTATGCATAGTCTAAGAGTCCCATATTTCTTCTTTACAAACAATACGAGGGCTCCCCATAACGAGGAGCATGGTATGACGAACCTGGCTTCGACCAAATCCTACAACTGACTCTAGAATTCCACTAACTCATTAGGGTCCATCTGATGTGAGCCCTAAATAATGGCTTAGCACCCAGCACTAGCTGGATTCCAAATTCCTTCTCGCAGTGCAGTGGCAGTCCTGCCAGCTTCTCTGGGAAGACAACAATGAAATCCCAAACCACTAGGATGTTGGAGATAGAATCATCCTACTCCATCATCTACAACAACACCTGGTATACCCCGTCGCCCTGTAGATGGGCCTTGATGTCCCAGATAGAAGAAAGTAGACAACGAGAGACCGGGATAGTACCTTTGAAGGTCGTGTAGGAGTCGTCGTATCTCAGCATGACCTTCCTTGCTTGGAAATCAATCTGTGCATGGTTCCAAGTGATTCACGTCATTACCAAAACAATATCAAAGTCCGGTAACTCCAAGATCGTTGCCAGATCCTCGAATGTTAGGTCATCGATGGTCACCTCTAGGAGGCATTTTGTAGTAGATAGGATCTCCGTCCCATTGGGAAGACGCACCCTCCTAGTGACTCCCATGAAATGTTGTACCTTATCCAAATCCTTAACAAAATCCTTCGCCACAAATTTATGTGTCTCCCCATGTCGAATAAGGTTTGGGCAGGCTTGCCACATACAGTTAATATACCTGAGTTTATTAAATGATCTAAAGTGGCAAGTTGTAAAGTTTTCTTCCTTAGCATTTCTTGTTTAATATCAGTTGTACTATTTAGGGAAAAGAAGGATAGGAATTAGAGTTACTAGCATACCTGTTATAACCCTATCCGAGTTCTGGGGTTGAGCAAGGTCCAAAGCATACATTTGATCTCTATCAAGCCTACGATCACCACCTTGGAACCCACATCCTCAACCACATCCCTGACCCCTGAATTGCTGTGCAGGTGGGGCAGCCTGTGGTACTGGGAGAGGTGAGTGTCTCCTAGGACAATTGATTTGAATATATATAGGCTGGTGGCAGTGATAACACACTGGTGGGGGAGGTGCCCCATCTTCTGGCCTTGGCATCTCCCGCATCTATAATGGCTGAGGAGTCAATACTTATGGGTCCCTCTGCTCTTGTCTATGCTTCGGGCTGGGACGATCCCCATTTTTCTGATTCCTCTGATATTCTTTCCTGCTACCAATAGCTGTATCATCTGCCTGACTTTTTGACTTGCCTTGCACCGTGAGCTGGTCTGCCTCCAATTGCTTTGCCATTTCCAGGATCCGGGCAAAGCTACTATTATAGATTAAAAGGAGGACCTACCTTAGATCATCCTGAAGTCCCTTATAGAACCTCTTTGCATAGCCAACATCATCCAGCTGGTATGAATCAGTGAAACGAGCAAAGTGAGTAAACTCCCAGTAGTACTCCAAAACTGACCTGCTGCCCTGCCTCAGCTACAGGAACCTGTCCTCTAGCTTATCCCTCCTAGTGTGTGGCACAAAGTGCTCCAAAAATGTTATCTTGAACTCATCCCATGACATGTCTGCGCCCTCAAATCCTATATAGGTTGTGTCTAGAAGAGACTTCCACCACGTCTTTGCATGGATCTCCAAACATAAGATTGCTAAGGATACAACCATATTAGTCTGGCACTGTATTCCAGCCAACATCTCATGGATGATGTCCAACCATTTCTCAGTCTGTACAGCTGACTACGTCCCCAGATATGATGGAGGGGTAAATCCTTGAAAGACACTCAGCCAATTTTCCCCAGGATTTGGTTGGGGAAATGCAGCTTGTTGTGTCTTAAAAGCCTCCAGGTTGGCTGTCAGTGTAGGTCCCATCTCCGATTACGGGAATGGAGAAGGAACTGGCGGTGGTGGGGCACCATTTTGAACAGGAGGTGTTCCCTGTTCAAAGGTCAAAATTTGTTATAAGCATTGAAAGTGAGGGTTTGCTTATAAGGTTGCTACTAAGGTCTGATTAAGAGTGGGTTGTTGCATGAAATTCCCGATACAGTCACACCGTAGCTTCCGCTGCTTAGTTTGTCCCCAAACTAAACTCGAGCGGGGTGTCCCTGGGTTTGTGGACTTCTTCTCTTCGAGTTGAGGTTTTCCTCTGATACCAGTTATAAGACCCCCCCCTTTTGGGGGTCTTATGCACAAAACCGTCGCTTTGTGGTGATACCAACTCCCAAGTTGTTCCTCGCCACAAATTGCCAATTTTGCCAGCAAGTACTCGACCGTATAACACACACCAAAAAGAAGTAAACGTATATAGATATGAATCTAGTCCAGAATAACTTGCAACATATAATCCTCACTACATAACGCTCACAGAAGTAAAGCTACTAGTCACTTACTGATCCCATGACTTCTTTTGTTGTTGTTACAGCCACTCCGGGACAAGGCTGGTTCACCTCCTCCTGGACGTGCTGGTTCACCTAGTGCTGCACCCTATCTCCCAATTGGTGTCCCTGGTTTTATGCCCATCAGACTGTTAGTTTAAACTAAGTCTTGGTCCCCCTCCCCTCCCCTACGACACCTATGCTCCATGCGGTGGAGGAAGGAAAAGGAGGTACTGAAAGAAGAGAGTAAGAAAAATCAGGTGACAGTGGCCCTATCTAACATGTTCTAAAAGTATCTACCATAGTAATAATGGGTACATGAAAGAATAATAAGTAAAAGCAGCAATATGACAGAAGCAATAGAATATAGTACATGTAGAAAAACTAACTATCATCACAGAGAAAATAACTTGGCTTATAAAAATGCCCATATAGAATTATAAGTTAAGGGGTCGTTTTGCAAGGCCCAACGTATAAAAGATCTCATAATAATTTATACAATAGGGGTAGTGGTTTTATATAAGGTTTGTGTGACACGGAATGTTATGCATCCTAAAAGATGGAATTCACACATGTGCAACACACACACGAATCTATATGCATAGACCTTTAGTTCCCCCATTTGGAGTTAGGTAAACTCTCAGGTACCTCTCGTAGTGGAAAACAGAGGTAGTAGGTTGGGCCTCCCCACTCCTAGGTCAGTATTAATACTACCCAGCCTAGACCATGCGTACTACTCGGTACACCCACAGTCAGGTGCTACAGAGTCTTTAGTACTAGTGCTGGCAAAACCACCTGTCTTTAATGGGCTAAGTGTGTAACGACCCACTTTTCCTAATCAATAAAATTATATCAGAGTAAGAGAAAATACGTGTCGTGATGCCACGCCATGCAGGGGATAACTACAGACGCAAAGGCAAGGCACCAACCTAAACAAGTTATACAGAATTCATAAGTTATTATGAAGGAAATCATTGAAATTAGATGGTTGTATCCCTCGGCACAGTGGATCAACTAGTCCACGAGTAAAATATAGTTATACGCTGTTAAAAAATACATTAGTTAAGATTGTTTTACATCCTATGTGAGCGTAAGCGTCCATGAAGGACAACTCATGGTATGCAAGACTCTTAGTTTAATATAGTATGAAGATAGTCTTTACGTTAGTTTAGAAAATAGTTCTTTAGTTTTAGAAATATGACATGTATGAAGTAATATCAGTAGGGGTTTTATAAGTTAAAAATATCTAAAATGCACCCTATCATAAAACAATCCCAGAGAGCAAGTAAAAACCCTACACAAAGGCAAAAAGAGTAGTTTAAGTTATATACTTAGCAACACCAAAGAAAATCACCAGTGGGCATCAACAACCTGACACGAACCCACTGGTGAGCATGCATGTCTATACAGAAGGAAATAAGAAAAGAACTATCTCACAAAGATGAGGGAAAGAACCCTCAACAAAACAGCAGGTCACTAGCAAGCTCCAAAAGAAAACTAGCCGCTTAATCGGCTACAACCCTGAACCTGAGACATTCAAAGAAAGAACACCTCAACAAGAGAAAAACAAGCAGTAAACGATCAATAGATCATAAACAATAAAACCAAGGAGGTGTTTACCAAACCCTACAAAAAATGCTGATAAAGTCAGCAAAAGGGAGAAAATTTGACAGCAAAAGTAAAGTACTAAAAGAAAAAGAGTAATCAAAGCGCACCAAGTGCGAGAATAACAACATGCTCCGCTAAAACCTGCAGAACAACAAAGCCACAAAATGCCCAAATAATATAGAAAGAAAGAAACTAATAGTCCTAACCTGTGAATCATTAGCAGTGGTAAAACCATGGATCTGGGTTGGTGACCAAAAACATCCCTCATCCAAACAACCAGATCCAAATAACTTCGGGTCCACCGGTGCATCCTTTGGGTCCAACACACCGGCCCAAGCCGGGACTAAAATGATAGTGGCCACGGCTTAACACCAAACATCCCTATCAAGAGAACCAGAGTAACCACCTGCCAAGATTCACGATTCGGCCTTTAAAACTAGCCAAAAACATCACCAAAACCCTATAAAAACCCACACTAAGAGACTCGGGAGAAAACTACAAGTCTAAGGGAAAAGAGTCGAGTACACTCGATGCCGCGTCAGGTACACTCGACGCCGCATTGAGTGAGCACGACTCTCCCAATGCTAAAACACCAAGTGAAAAAAGCATCAAGTTCACTCGACGCCGCGTTGAGTGAGTACCACTCACTCAATGCCAAAACACTTAGACGCAAAATATCTCTCACAAGACGACGGCGTTGAGTGAGTTCAGCTCACTCAATGCTGTCAACGCTAAACAGCCAACGACGTTGAGTGAGTTCACCACACTCAATGCTTTTGACTTAGAACTAAACATGGTAGACGACGTTGAGTGAGTTTAGCTCACTCAACGCTCTCAATGCTAAACAATCAATGGATTTGAGTGAGTTCACCACACTCAACACTTTTGACTTAGAAAATCTGCCTTACTAGACGGAGTTGAGTGAGCATAACTCACTCAATGCCAAAAGACTTAGAAAAAAAATCTAACTTCCTAGACGGCGTTGAGTGAGCTCAACTCACTCAATGCCAAAAGACTTAGAAAAAAAAACTGACTGGCTAGACGACGTTGAGTGAGCTCAACTCACTCAATGCCAAAAGACTTAGAAAAGTCTGAATGGCAAGACGACGTTGAGTGATCTCAACTCACTCAACGCCAAAAGACTTAGAAAAGTCTGACTGGCAAGACGACATTGAGTGAGGTCAACTCACTCAATGCCAAAAGTCTTAGAAAAGTCTGACTGCAAAGATGGCATTGAGTGAGATCAACTCACTCAACGCCAAAAGACTTAGAAAAGTCTGACTAGCAAGACGGTGGTGAGTGAGCTCAACTCACTCAATGCCAAAAGACTTAGAAAAACTACCAAGACAGACGGCGTTGAGTGATCTCACCTCACACAATGCTGTCAACGCTTTTTACTTAGACTACAAACCAAAACAGCTAGGCGTTGAGTGTGTCCTCCACACTCAATGCTTTTCAACTTACCCTAAAAACTGAAGTTTTGTACTAAGATACACTCAACTCTTATAGACAGAGACTTGGTATAAAAATTGCTCTACTCAAACCGACCATGCTAGACCACAACAACTAGCCAAAAATCATAATATTTTCTCTTATTGCATCAACTAGCTTGAATGAAAACTTGTTATTGCTAACTATCCTGATACAAACTTAACATATCTAGCCAGAGCTGATGGTGGCAACCCCCAGCGTGATAAAGTTGAAGATGACGATGGCGACGGTGACGACGTTCTCCTACATGTTAAAGATGATGACTGCGATGGCGTCGGCGATGGCGTTCTCCTACATGTTGAAGATAATGATGGAAGAAGACGACGGTGACCCCAACATGATGGCGACGGTGATGATGAAGACTTATGAAGGCTTTAAATATTATTATAATTATTTGCATTTTAATTTTCATCATGTTGCTTGTTAATTTTGGTATTGTTTTTATTTTTATTTGGGCTGCAAATAGCCACTACATGTTGTAAGCCTATATATAGGCATGGAATTTCATGATTTTACTTAGTGAATGAAGAATTAAGAAAACCCTAAACCTCCTTTGAAGATTTCTCTCCTTCTTGGCCGCCCTCTCTCTCTCTCTCTACCTCCTTGGCATTCATCCAACTCTCCAACTCCCTTCCCTCTTCCCCTTTGCCGCCGACCTTCCTATCCCTTCCCTCCTCTTGCTTGGCTTCCCTACTCCTCCCTCCACAACATCAAGCTCGGCCACTATCTCCCACCTTAGCCGCCATACCAACCACTCCCTTCCTCCTCCACATTCGGGCACCTCCAACTCTACAACACAAGCCGACCACCAATCTCTCCCACCCGATCGACCACCAACCCTCCACCATCTAACCCGAGCCCCTCCTCCATCACCACGTGAGCAGCCCCATCTAGCCTCTAACCCAACCTCCCCTTTCTCTAAAGAATCCGACCTCCTCATTCCACCTCTAAACCCGACCCACATCAGCACCCCAATCAGCCCCCTTCAAGATAGAAATCGGCCAAGGCAAGATCTCATTTTGTGGAATCCCCCTCCGGCGTGAAGCAAAGGAAGCAGACTACTTTCACTCCTGGTCGGCAAAACTCCGACGGAGTCGTGGAAGAACGATCCTTGAAAGTGAACCGAAATCATCTATTCTGGTTGGGTAACGAGTTCTTCTACAACTTGTGTGATTCTATTTCTAGATTTTCATTTGGTGGATTGCTACTGTGTTATTTTGGAATCGTTTTTCGTTCGTGGTTTATCTTTCTGATTGCATGTGTTGTTCTTTTAGTTACTTAATTTTCCGAGAGGTTTGGCGAGCCTCGCTTTCATTTTGTTGGGAGAGATCTACCTTTTCCGAACCGAACCTTTCGGTAGATCTCTTTTGGTATAACCCTCGCTCGGTCGGGCCCAATATTGGTTCTTTTGCTTGAGAGAACGATGACCTATAGTCGTTTGTTCGATCTTAAAACGTCGTGGCTACCGTACGTTAGTAATAATTGATAACCTTGGTCGTGAGCGTGCTTCGTTTAATTATTGTGTGAGCGTAATAGTTGAAATAGAGAGGCGTACGTGTTATCCCCTGTGCCGTTATAGCGTCAAACACCGTGGCCTACATCAAGAGCCATACCAAAACCCACCCAATCAGACATTTTCTATCAAAAAAACCCAGACTAGCTGGAGCTTCTCTACACTAACAACAATATAACCATGGCCAAAACCTACAGTACACCTAGGATCTAAGAAAAAAGAGGGATAAAACTAACAAGAAAACATAGAATTAGTCTTGGAAAGGATGAAAGAGCATCACTTGCCTCAATCTTCGGGAATCGGCCAGCTATACTCACTCGGATTTGGCAGGGAGAGCAGCTACCTAAGAAAATCCGGAGCTTTAGAAAGAAAAGAAGGTCAACCCGCAAACCCTAACCTCCAAAAAATCCAAGAAACTCGAAAAGCTTACCTTAGGGAGGTAGATCTAGGCGAGAGCAGTCCAAATCTAGACTCAAACTAGAATTTCGGGTTCTAAACCTCAAGAAATCGACCGTCGGAAGCTCTAGGTTTTCCGTCGCCCTCTTTCTTCCGCAAGAAGCTAGCTGCAGGGTTTTGGGGAAGATTAATAGGGATGACAAAAATATGCTATATAAATCATCTCTCCACTCAGCTAAATATAATAAATAATACTAAATAAATATATTATACTCAGCCACTACAGCCACTATCATTAAATAATAAGCCACTTAAATTATAACAGTAAATATAATAACAGCTATTATAATAATAGCTTATATACTAACTAATAAAATAATCTATTACATTAGTTTATTAATTTAAACCAAACAGCCATACAACACAAACAATTAACATGATATAATATTATATCAGTTAATTAAAATAAAACGCCAAAACGACGTGAAAACCGAACAACCTTGGAATCCGACGGAATTCACACCGTAGCTAAATACCCATGCTACAAAAACAATTGAGAAGTTAAAATCAACATCCGACAAGCAAAACTCGGGCTAACACCTCCCGAAGACAAAACACAAGCATTCCCGGTGGGGCTCCACCGAGTCACCAAAACAGACTCCAGCTCGCTAGGAAATCTTGTCAACATGCTACAAATAAGCCACTAAAAAATCCTGAAGAGCTAATACCACGCTCTAACAATGACACAAGCTGGAAACGCATCAACGTAATGCCAAATAAATATTAAATAATCTCAGAAAAAACCGGAGGGCATTACAGTCACTCCCCCTAAAAGAAAGTTTCGCCTCGAAACTTAACGCACAAAACTTCTACTATAGAAGGAAAACAATTAATAACCAAGGGTTATAAAGAAGAATACACACCAATAAAAAGCAGGGGAATAGATGAGGGTGAGCCTCCCTCATAGCTGACTCTAACTCCCAAGTCGCATTTTCCACGTCTTGGTTTCTCCACAAAACTTTAACCATCGGAATGGTCCTCTTCCACAATACACTATCTTGAGTATCCAAAATGCAGACAGGCATCTCAACATAAGAAAGATTAGGCTCCAACTGGGGCACATAATTCAAAACTTTCCTGTCGCTTAGCATACACTTCCGCAATTGGCTCACGTGAAAAACATCGTGCACACCAGGGTTGCGGGTAAATCCAGCTTGCAAGCTGATACACCAATCCAATCAACAATTTATAAACGACCCTAGACATCTTGGATCCAACTTCCGGTTCTTACCGAACCTCTTAACTCCAACCATCGGGGAAACCTTAAGAAAGTACCAAGTCCCCAACTACAAACTCTAAATCAGATCTACGCCGATTGGCATTCTTCTCAAAATGTTCCTGAGCTATCCAAAGCTTCTCTCGAATAGCTTCACAAGAAACTTCCATTTCTTCGAGCGCATCTGGACCCAACAAAGATCTCTCGCCAACCTCAGTCCCAAATAGGGGAGTTCTGCAGCGTCTCCCAAACAGAGCTTCAAAAGGTGCCATTTGCAAGTCTTTCTTGATAACTGATATTATAAGCAAACTCCATCAGCCACAAACACTTGTCCCACGCTCCTCCGTGGTCTAAAATACAACATCTTATCGCATCATCCACGATCTGGTTAACTCGCTATGTCTGACCATTGGCCTACTGGTGGTATGCGTTAGAGTACTTCCCAAACCCACTTGCAAACTCTTCCAGAAGCGAGACATAAACCTAGAGTCTCGGTCTGATATAATACTGACTGGAATTCCATGCAACCAGATGACTTCATTCAGACATAGCTCAGATATCTTCTTCATGGGGTAATCAATCTTATTAGGTACGAAGTGAGCACACTTCGTTAATTTGTCCACGATAACCCAAACTGAAATCATGCCCTCGAGGTGATCTCAGTAAACCTGTGATGAAATCCATCGAAATGCTCTCCCACTTCCAACTCGAAATATCCAAGGGAGTCAACTTGCCTCCAGGCCTTCCATGATTGTCCTTAACCCGCTTACAATCAGAGCACTCGGATACGAACTTGGCTCTATCACCTTTCATCCCAAAACACCAGATAATCTGCTTCGAGTCTTGATACATCTTAGTAGAACCTGCGTGGTTGGCAACACTTGAATCGTGTGCTTCACTGCATAATTTAACTCGTAGACTTTCAATATCGCGATTTAAAATTTGTTGCGGTACTTTAAGGTACCCACGTCATTGATTGAAAAATTCAGCAACTTCCTCTTCTCAGTTCTATTATGAAGGTGTAGTACTTCAGGATCGTCCTTTTGATGAAGCCTCGTAAGAGAAATCCATGAAGCCTCGGACACCGGCAAACTTCTTGGCGTGTCTCTACTTATCACCGAAATATACATTAAAAGAAATCCTTCTATCAACAACTCAGCTGAGAGATTGGAAACTTTACATGTCTTCCTACTTAGGGCATCGGCTACTACATTAGCTTTGCTCGGGTAGTATCAAACCTCCACCTCAAAATTAGCAACACACCCTAACCATTGCTGCTGGCGCAAATTCAATTCTTTCTGAGTGAATACATACTTCAACTCTTATGATTAGTATAAATCTTACATTGCGTGTCTTACAATAAGTGTCTCCACAACTTTAGCTCATAATTCACGCTGGGAACTCTAGATCATGCGTATACACCATCATTTGTTTTCTTCTTGCATCAGCATGTATCCATGCCCAACATGAGATGGATCCATAAACACATCATAATCAATGCCCTCCGTAGGTAATGCCAAAAACTAGAGCAGTGCATAACCTATTCTTTAGTTCTTAAAAAGCTTCCTCGCACTTCCCGCTCCTAACGAAGGCTGCATTCTCCTTCATCGACTGAAATCCCTAGTCCATTCCATAACAGCGGCTATTTCCTTTGGGTCAACTGAAATCCCATTCTTGTTAACCACTTGACCCAGAAACAAACCCCAAGGCAACCAAAACTTGCACTTGCTCAACTTGGCAAACAACTTGTGGTCCCTCAAATCTGATAAGGCTAAATGCAGATGCTGGTTATGCTCCTCAGTATTGCGAGAATATACCAAAATGTCATCTATAACCACAACTACGAGTCGATATAGAAAAACTTTGAATACTCCGATCATCAGATTCATAAAGGCAGAGGGTGCGTTGGTCAAACCAAACGATATCACAAAAAACTCAAAATGTCCAAGACTGGAATAGAAAGCAGTCTGTAGGATACCTGATTCACGAATCTTGAACTGGTGGTAACCTAAATGAAGATTAATCTTGGACAACTCACTCGTACCACGCTACTTGATCAAACACATCATCGATTCTTGGCCTTATAAAAAAATTCTCTAGAAACTCATCCAACTCACACGTACCATACGGTATGGGGCCTTAACAATAGGACGAGTACCCGACTTTAGATCTATGATGAACTCCACATCTCTCTCAGGCAGAAGACAAGGACGATTGACTCGAAAGACAACTTCAAACTCACCCCCCCCCACATGGATCTCCTCTAAATGTGACAAACTAACCTTGGTCACCAATACCGTAACCAACAAGCAAAACATCCAGAATCTAAAAGCTTCCGAGCACATACCGCAAAAATAGCCGGGGAGACCTGGCGCGGATAATTCTACTCTATCGAATAGGCAAAAACTAGGAAGTCATATATGGACTCGCATAATCTTAATATTTTGGCCCGACAATACCCAACCACCAGAGGGAAACTATACACAAAGTGCGTGTCATTAGATCAAAGGCCAAATGAGGGTACTAGCCACAAATGAGTTGGTAGTACCGAAAATCTTCCTAAACAATCGCTCCTGCATTCAAGAAAGCGAATACTAAAACTATAAATACAGCTAAAAATTAAGACTAGAGGAGGACCTAACCTAATATTACTTGGGTAGAAGTCTGAACATCTTCTGATGATAACACATTCAACTTTCCTTTTCCTTTGTCCAATTGCTACAGAGGTGACAAAGCCCGAGGTAGGACTGGCTGAAGAATGGGCTAGGGCTGCGGGCATTTTGTCTTAACATGCCCCTTCTGTCCATACTGAAAGAAAACCTTATCCTTTAACCAATAACGGGCAACATCATGCCCCTTCTTCTTGCACAAAGTACACACCAAGTCCCTCTTAAGAGCACCCTGAATCGCAAGAACCTGCTCCTTCTTCTGAGCTCAAATTCTCTGGTAACATCTTTCGAAAGGGTGGCCCGGTCGGCCACAAAAACTACACACTTCCTTACTCCTCTTTCTTGGAGCAGCACCGGATACCTGGGTGTTCTTACCCTCATCAGACTTCCTTTTGTCCTTCCTTAGTATCATGCCCCGATCCTTAGCATATCCCATAGACTCAACTTTAAGGGCAACTTCCACTGTCCTCTCATTCATCTCGAACTGGTAAGTATTGGCGTACTGCTGAATGTCATTTGGGAGGCCACCAAAGAAACCCTTGACTCTGCACTCTTCAGCAGCTAACAATCCAGAAGCAATCTTATTCAATTTGTTGATCTCGCTCTCATTCTCCACCACTGCGGGGGTTTGCTCATTAGGCTACCGTCCTAAGGTGCCAGCCAACAATGCCTACAACTACGCTTGCATCACTACAATTTGTCCTGACAGGGTCTCCATGCTCTTGCACAGTTTTATAATAACCGCCTCATCCTGCACACCTGACGACTCACCCTCAAGCTAGGGAGTCAACCTTATTGCATCACGCTCAAGAAACATTCTAAAAAAACAATAAACTGCTAATCAAAACCTAGCTTAACGGCTAGAACTCAACCGACACAGTACAGACAAACATACTTAAGTATTAGCTTCAACTGCTAACTTGTTCTGGGATTTTTCAATAATGATGTTATGCTTAACCTAGGATGATTCACCATCATCACACTAACTCATGTGCTTAGACCATGAATGCATGAATATATATTCCTTTTGATTCTAAACCATGTGTGTGCATATGTCATCATGTAAATCTTTAGCTTGGCACGTTGTGCTTATGCTATATTATGTTATGCATGTTGTGCTATGCATTCTAAAAAGGACTTAATGCATGTTATGAGCGGCGTACATATGGAAATGTTATGCATCTCGTACAACATAACATTGCATGCAACGAAAAGAGAAAACATGTTAATGGGCATTCATGTGGTGAGGTTATGCATCCCATACTACATAACCCTCACATGTTGCCACCTATGGTGGATCCATATACAAACACATATTATGCATCCCATAATACATAATATGCCCCGTATACTTCTAATCATGCTTAGGAGTGTAGTGTACATGCTTCAGCCAAGACGTACTGATGACACATCGGTGTATGTATGATATGACACTAAACTACTAACACTAACAAGAGAAGGTTGCCCGACCAATTGTCAAGCAACCTCCCTCTGATACATACTGTCACGACCCGCATTTCCTCATCAATAAAATTATATCAGAGTAAGATAAAATATATGTCATGAAGCCATGCCATGAAGGGGATAACTGCAGACGCTCAGGCAAGGCACCAACCTAAATAAGTTATACCGAATTCATAAGTTATTATGAAGGAAATCATTGAAATTGGATGGCCATATCCCTCGGCACAGTGGATCAACTAGTCCATGAGTAAAATATAGTTATACACTGCGGAAAAATACTTTAGTTAAGATGGTTTGACATCCTACATGAGCGTAAGCATCCATTAAGGACAACTCATGGTATGCAAGACTCTAAGTTTAGTATTGTATGAAGATAGTCTTTACGTTAGTTTAGAAAATAGTTCTTTAGTTTTAGATATATGACATGTATAAGGTAATATCGGTAGGGGTTTTATAAGTTAAAAATATCTAACATGCACCATAGCATAAAATAATCCCAGAGAGTAAGTAAAAACCCAAGACAAAGCCAAAAATAGCAGTTTAAGTCACATACTTAGCATCACAAAAGAAAACCACCAGTGGGCATCAACAACCTGATACAAACTCACTGGTGAGTATGCATGTCTATATAGAAGGAAATAAGAAAATAACTACCTCACAAAGATTAGGGAAAGAACCCTCGGCAAAATAGCAGGTCACTAGCAAGCTATAAAAGAAAACTAGCAGCTTAATCAGCTACAATCCTGAATCAGAGGCATTCAAAGAAAGAATACCTCAGTAAGAGAAAAACAAGTAGTAAAGGAGCAATAGATCATAAATAATAAAACCAAGGAGGCGTTTACAAAACCCTACAAATAGAAGCTGATAAAGGCGGTAAAAAGGGAGAAAATTTGACAGCAAAAGTAAAGTACTCAAATAAAAAGAGTAATCAAAGCGCACCAAGTGCGAGAATAACAACATGCTCCGCTAAAACCAGCAGAACAACAAAGCTACAAAATGCCCAAATAATATGGAAAGAAAAGAACTAATAGTCCTAACCTGTGAATCATTAGCAGTGGTAAAACCATGGATCTGGGTTGGTGACCAAAAACAGTCCTCATCCAAATAACCAGATCCAAATAACTCAGGGGACGCCGA
This sequence comes from Platanthera zijinensis, assembly GCA_039513925.1. Classification (NCBI taxonomy): domain Eukaryota; kingdom Viridiplantae; phylum Streptophyta; class Magnoliopsida; order Asparagales; family Orchidaceae; genus Platanthera; species Platanthera zijinensis. Next base: position 117,308,766 of record CM077083.1, on the reverse strand, counting down.
TAAAGCCTTGGGGTACAATACACTGGCCCAATCCGGGGCTAAAATGGTTGTGGCCACGGCTAAACACAAAAAACACCTATCAAGAGAACAAGAGTAACCACCTGCCATGATTCACGATTCGTCCTTCAAAACTAGCTGAAAACATCACCAAAACCCTATAAAAACCCACACTAAGAGACTCGGAAGAAAACTACAAGTCTAAGGGAAAAGCATCGAGTACACTCGACGCCGCATCGAGTACACTCGATGCTGTGCTGAGTGAGCACCACTCACTGAACGCTAAAACACCAAGCGGAAAAAGCGTCGAGTTCATTCGACGGGGCGTTGAGTGAGTACCACTCACTCAACGCCAAAACACTTAGCCGCCAAAAATATCTCATTGGACGACGACGTTGAGTGAGTTTAGCTCACTCAACGCTATCAACGCTAAACAGCCAACGACATTGAGTGAGTTCAACACACTCAATGCTTTTGACTTAGAACTAAACATGGTCGACGACATTGAGTGAGTTCAGCTCACTCAACGCTCTCAACGCTAAACAACCAACGACATTGAGTGAGTTCACCACACTCAACGCTTTTGACTTAGAAAATCTGCATCACAAGACGGCGTTGAGTGAGCTCAACTCACTTAACGCCAAAAGGCTTAGAAAAATATCTAACTGCCTAGACGACGTTGAGTGAGCTCAACTCACTCAACGCCAAAAGACTTATAAAAAAAACTGACTGGCTAGACGACGTTGAGTGGGCTCAACTCACTCAATGCCAAAATACTTAAAAAATTCTTACTAGCAAGACGGCGTTGAGTGAGCTCAACTCTCTCAACGCCAAAAGACTTAGAAAAGTATGAATAACAAGACGGCGTTGAGTGAGATCAACTCACTCAACGCCAAATAGACTTAGAATTGTCTGACTGGCAAGACGGCATTGAGTGAACTCAACTCACTCAATGCCAAAACACTTAGAAAAGTATGGCTAGCAAGACGGCGTTGAGTGAGATCAACTCACTCAACACCAAAAGACTTAGAAAAAGTACCAAGGCAGATGGCGTTGAGTGAGCTCACCTCACTCAACGCTGTCAACGCTTTTTACTTAGACTCCAGACAAAAATAGCTAGGCGTTGAGTGTGTCCACTACACTGAACGCTTTTACACTTAGCCTAAAAACTGGACTTCTATACTAAGATACACTCAACGATTACAGATAAAGACCATGAAGAAAAATTGCTCTACTCAAACTGACCATGCTAGACCACAACAACTAGCCTAAAATCATAATATTTTCTCTTATTGCGTCGACTAGCTGGAATGAAAACCTGCTATTGCTAACTATCCTGATACAGAATTAACCTATTCATCTAGAGCCATACCAAAACCCACCCAATCAGTCATTTTCTCTCAAAAAAACTTGGACTAGCTGGAGCTTCTCTACACTAACAATAATATAACCATGGCGAAAACCTATAGTACACCTGGGATCTAAGCAAAAAGAGGTATAAAACGAACAAGAAAATAGAGAATCGGTCTTGGCAAGGATGAAATAGCATCACTTGCCTCAATCTTCGGGAATCGGCCAACTACACTCCTCCTCACTCGGATCTGCCAGGGAGAGCAGCTACCTAAGAAAATCTGGAGCTTTAGAAAGAAAACAAGGTAAACCTGCAAACCCTAACCTTCAAAAAATCAAAGAAACTCGAAAATCTTACCTTAGGGAGGTAGATCTAGTCGAGAGCAGTCCAAATCTAGACTCAAACCAGAATTTCGGGTTCTAAACCTCAAGAAATCGGCCGCCGGAAGCTCCATGTTTTACGTCGCCCTCTTTCTTCCACAAGAAGCTAGCCACCTGGTTTTGGGGAAGATGAATAGGGATGACTAAAATAAGCTATATAAATCATCTCTCCACTCAGCTAAATATAATAAATAATACTAAATAATTATATTATACTCAGCCACTACATCCATTATCATTAAATAATCAGCCACTTAAATTATAATAGTAAATATAATAACAGCTATTCTAATAATAGCTTATATACTAACTAATATAATAATCTATTACATTAGTTACTTATTTTAAACCACAAAGCCATACAGCACAAACAATTAACATGATATAATATTATATCAGTTAATTAAAATAAAATGCCAAAATGATGTGAAAACCGAACAACCTCGGAATCCGGTGAAATTCACACCGTAGCTAAATACCCATGCAACAAAAACAACAGCAAAGTCAAAATGAACATTCGACGAACAAAACTCGGGCTAACATCTCCCGAAGACAAAACACAAGCATTCCCGGAGGGGCTCCACCGAGTCACCAAAACAGACTCTGGCTCGCTAGGGAATCTTATCAACAGGCTAAAAACAAGCCACTAAGAAATCCTAAAGAGCTAAGACGACGCTCTAACAATGGCACAAGCCGAAAATGCATCAACGTAATGCCAAATAATGATTAAATAATCTCAGAAAAAATTGGGGGCGTTACAAAGTGAACACTTACACTTGCCAAGTCAACGTATCGACGTCAGTGTGAATGACCGTCCAATAACGAGGACCCACCCCTTAATGCACATGCACACATGCTGTAAGAGCTTCCGAGCCATCGACTCTTCAAATTTAAACCATTCTTCTATTAAACACCGAGCCCACCGCTCGTAAATCTATACAACCTATCCTACAAAAATGATGGGTGTGTGATGATGCATATTTTAGCTTAATTTATTAGAGTAAAAATATCTTATTTTCATTTTAAATCTCTTTCTTTATGTATTTTTTAGGTTTATTTTTCTATAAATAATCTAACTTTGTTTATTTTGTGTTTTTGCAGGTTTTCTCATCTTATGGCTAAAATTACCCTGACACGCCACCCTGACACGCCCTCCCTGGGCATGTGATAAGGCATGTAGCCTGATACAGAGGAAGGAATGCTGACAGAAGAATTTCCCGAGAAAAATGACATGACACGCCCCACTAACACACCCTCCCCGGGCATGTCACAGGGCATGTAGCCCGTTCTAGAGGAAGGTTGATGTCAGGACCCAAATACCGAGGAAATCCCCCTGACATGCCTCCATGACACGCCCTACCCGGGCGTGTCACAGGGCGTGTCATCCTCATCCCAAAGCCTGCTATCGCATTTAATGTTTTTTGACCCTACACGCAAATAGTACTGACGCGCCCCCCTTACACGCCCTCCCTATGGCGTGTCTACGGGCGTGTTCCACCTTTTTCGACGACTGACAGATTTCTGACCAATGATTAAGACGTGAAATGCCTAACACGCCCCCTACACGGGCGTGTCCCCGGGTGTGTCCACCATCGTACAGAAGCAATCATCATTCCCGCTAGAATCCAGCGCCCGAGGTAAACTCCATACTTAGCACGCCCCCCTGACACGCCCTCCACAGGCGTGACAGGGGGCGTGACCAACCCGTGCGAAAACTCTATAAATAACAGGCCATTCCATGCATTCGAGACCAAGTTTGGGGGACAGGGGAGGTGCTGCTAGTTTCATTCTAGTTTTGTGTGTGTTTTTTTCCTTATGTTTTGCTCTCTCTCTCGCCCTCCATTTCTTATTTTATTTTCCATGCAAAGTAATTTCAATTCCTGTAATCTCTTTTTATTAGTGTTGTAGTAGTGATTAGCTCTCTTTTCATGCACATGTAATCTCCATTCTTAGTTATAATCATTTTTGTTCTTAATGAATTATTGTTAGCTTTCTCTCTTTCTATTCATTTTGTTCTTAATGCACCTTTATTATATACCCCTCTCTTTCCCTATTACAATGATTAACTAATCCTCATTTGTACTAAATCACGATGATCTGAGAATGGGTTGATCAAATTATGATGTTTTAGCTTTCTTTTGCTTATTAAAGTAATTACCTTTGATTTACTCTTTGTTTTTATTTAGTGGGACTATATTGTTGGTATATAGTTTCCATTTGAGTTTTCACTCTTAGTTAGCTAAGAGGCTCATAGTTTGAATTGATCACCAAAGAGTAAAGAGAGTTGCACGCACCCCTTGAGTGAGGCAGACTTCCAGATCTCCCGGATTGGAGTGAAATCCAATAGCAGGGTTCACCACTTAAGGCGAGCTTTAGGTCTTCAATTTGGATGAGAGTTCGGTCGGACCTTCCTAAACTCAGGTGCGCACGACTTCGAGAGAAGCGTGTTCATGCTTCGGGAACCTCCACGGTCAAGGTAGTTTTACTTTATTTAGAAATAGGTTGTTATTTTTTTTTGATTTTTCTTATTTCAAAGTGAATCAAGATTGAGTACTCCCCTTTATTTTTAGCTCTAACCCTTTTTATTTCTGCAAGTAATTTAGTTTTCTTTTTTAGTTTAGTATTTTAATTCCTATTTTTCGTTAAGTAATTTAATCTTAAAACTCATTTGATAAAATAATAGCGATCTCCTCGAAGAAGAAGTAATCATTACGCCCCAGGGAAATAAGACCTTGATATTAATCTTTAGTATCCTATACTATAAACGATAAGGTACGCTTGCCTTTATCGGATATAGAATCGGAGAATATTATCAACTTCCACCACATCCACCTTCTCTTCTCTTTAACCGCTCTCTCCACCATTGCGATTCTAAGTATCAAGTTTTTTGCGCCGTTGCCGGGGAATAGTTTTGATATTATGAAAAAAGGATAGCTATTAATTTTATCATTTTTTTATCTCTCTCTCTTACCCCTCTTTCGTGGTTGATTTTTTTTTATGGATAATCTTTGTTTTTCTTGTGGAGAGTTTGGTCACTCTCACGAGGAATGTTGGGTATGATACCCTTCATCCACCCATGATTTTATCCCTTCCGGATCGAATAAATTTGGACCAATTGATTCGTCCGCGAATTTTTTTTCATGGGGTTCTGATGATTTTCAAACGCCTCGCTGCCCTTCTCCTCCGAATTTTACATATTTTAATTTTCCGAAAATTTCTTGAATGGACATTTTTATCCTAGCCCTACTTTAAACTACTCAGGGTGGCAACACCCTGATCATTTTTGGGTCCAAGGTGATCATCAACTCATTCCATCTCAAGATTTCTCCGCCTTTTCTGCGCAAGTTTGTGCACCTCCTGTTTTTTATTCTAGCAAAAATGAAATCATTTTTGATTCTATAGCATTTGATGCACGCATCAATGCTCATTTCAAAGTCATTTTTGACGCTTTAGTTTTTGAGGCCGCATCTTTTTCTTCTCCTCCTCCTCCTATTTATCTTTCGAATGATGAATCTTCAGATTTTCCATAGTACTTTCAATCACTCGCGGAAGACGATTATTCAAAAATTCCATTGTGCTTTATACCTCTCGAGGAGGAAATTTCTCCCGATATCCCGATTTTTTTTCAAGTTTCCGGGGAAGACGAACTTTCTTTTCTTCAATCTTCCGAGGAGATTGATTTTTTGGATATCCCGGTTTGCTTCCAATCTATGGAAATAATTGATATTCAAGTGGAGCAACCAGATCTTTCTATCCAAAAATTTTCTTGTGATCAGCCGCCGCCTTCTTCTTTTTCATCTCTCCCCCCTCCTTGCAAAAATTCCTCTTTCTTTTCTGCTTTAATTTTTCCTTCTAAATTAGTTTTTAGTTCTCCTTCTTCTTCCCCTTCTAATAGTTTATTTTATTTTACTAATAATTTTTCTTTTTCTAAATCTTTTTCCTTTTTGTTTTATATAAAAAAAATAAAAAATAAAAAATTATTTTCTTAAAATAATTTTTGGCACTCACGCCGCAACACATATTACGCGAGCTGCCATTATATTTCTCTTTTTATTTTCCATTTAGCTAACCAATAACGTCGAGCTCAACGACGTTTTAAACAAAGAGCGCTCTTGGGAGGCACCCCTTCTTTATCCATTTTTTTGTGCAGGAAGAAGCTCTCGCGTGTTTGTACCGCTTCTTGCCTCTCAACTTGCACACGAGCCGATCTTTATCTTAAATTCGGGGGATGCATTTTTCAACGTGTGGGCATAAAGCGCTAGGGAAGCATCTTTTCCTTTTCTTTGAATTTCTTTTTTATTTTTTCTCTCTTTTCCCAACTCTCTTTATACTTAAATTTAAACATTGGGGACAATGTTTAACTTTAAGTATGAGAGAGTATTTCCTTAGTTAAGTTTATTTTTGAATATATATATATATATATATATTTTTTGTTTTTTTGAAAAATCCAAAAAAAAATATATATATTTTTTGAAAAAAATCCCAAATTAAATTGAGTTAATTTTTGTCGAATTAATTAGTACCCTGCCACTTTGCATTTTATTATTTTTTTAAGCACATGTCTACTTGCTTAGTTAGAATAAATTAGATTAATTTTCTATTTAAATATGTTAAGCGGGTACTATGTTGACTCATGCAGTGTTCCTATTTAGGGTAGTATGCTATTTTTGAAAAATTTCTTGAATCTTTTTCACTTTTCCCTAGCCTTTCTTTTATTTCTTTTACTTTTATAAAACCTATCATCCATTATTTTTCCTTATTAAAATCTTTTTAAACGTTAAATAGTATTAAGTGTAGTAGACACAAACCGGTCTAGACGCTTATTATCATTGTTTTCATGAAAACTAATTCTCTATTTTTTATTGTTGTACTTATCTTCTTTTGAAATTTCAAAGCTTTACTTTTAGTAGATTTGGGAAGCATGAAAATGATTTAGGCATTTCTTTTGAAACGTTTGAGCCTTTGCATCCTGCCTAGCAATAATCATTGTTAGCCATTTTTGTGCCTTTTCCTTTCCTTTTTGTATCCCCACTTTTTATTTCACTACGGCCAAATAGCATACCTATATACACACTTTAAATTTGTTTTTGAGCTTAAATTGCTAATGTGCATCTTTTTGAAAATATTGTGGAAAATCCTTGTATTATCTTTTGCTATAAAACTGGAAATATTTTAGTATGAAAAATGAATAAAAAAATGAAAAATGAAAAAATTATTTGATGAAAGAAAAAAGAAAAAAAAGGAAAAAAGTGAAAAGTATTTATTTTGGCAAAGCTCATTTCTTTTTATTTTAAGTGTGCAAATACCCCTCGTGTTTTTCTTTTGAATATCATACCCTTAAAAAACTAAGCCTAACTATATGCCTAATTAAAGCCCTAGTGATTCATGTTTCCTAAGTTAACTTTTTAGTATAGTAGTGAGAAACTAGATTGAGTAAGTGTTTTTTGATAGAAATATTGAATTTTTCTTGATTGACTATGATTTTAATTGTCTCTTAGATTTTAGTTGTGACTCAATGCGCTTTTTACTAATTACTTTATTAAATTTTAATTTTGCAAAAATTTGGGATGATTTGTTGATGAGTGATAATTAATACTCATTTATTAGTATAGTTTGAATTTCATTTTGTACGTAAATAAGGAATTATTTATGTAAATTAAGGAATAATTGATTTGTTTTTTTGAATAAAGTTATGTAGAAAGTAATACTGTATTATCACAAAAATGAATATATTTAAGTTAAATAAAAATATATATAAGTTATGTATAAAATTAGAAGTAATATATTTAAGTTAACTATAATTATTTATAATATTAAATATAAAATATAATATTATTATATGTATATATATTAAAGATATAAAAATATATATATGTTTTATAAAATAATATATAAAATAATTATAAATAATATATATAAAGTTAAGGGGAGCTTTAGTACGTTTAAAATAATTAATTAAAATACTATAAAATATAATTAAAATAATATATAAAATATAAAGTTTAAATGTATATATTATTAATTAAAATAAAATATAAAATATAAAGTTGCTAAATCCAATATAGTTTATATTTATAATGTGTTTGTGTTTATGGTGAAATGATCAGCTGGCCTAGTGGAGTTGGAGTTCTGGTGAGATTCAACAGGTTGCGGGTTCGAATCCAGGCATTGGTTTTTTGCGCCAATTTAATCGCAACCCGCCAAGACTGTTGCCCGACCCGCCAGCTGCCAGGACCTGCAACCCTCCAAGACTGCTGCCCGACCCCCTAGCTGTCAGCCTGACCCGCCAGGTCCCAAGACCTGCAACCCGCCAAGACCGATGCACGACCCGCCAACTGCCAGCCCGACCCGCCATCCTTATCCAGCCACCAAATCAGCTGCCAGCTCATCAAAAACTGCCACATGTCAAGCTGTCCAATAGCCAGCTGTCCCATAAGCTGATTTTCAGCTTTTGCAAAAGCTGTTTGGCATCTTTTTTATAAGCTGTTTGGCAACTTTTCTAAAAGTGCTTTTCTAAAAGCATTTATTTTTTTCTATAAATAGAGGGGCAGGACTGAGTAGAATTATTGGAACACCAGCATCTTACTTAAGAACTGTTAGGACTCCCAAGCTCTCTGATAAGAAACTGGTAGTAGCTTTAGAGTATTCAAAAGTTCTGTAAGTTGTAATATTTTCTTTCTTTTCAGCTTTTAGAAAGTTGTAATAATTTTTCAGACTTTATAAAATAGACTCTTTCAAATTCAATTCTGAGTACTTTACTGCTTTATTTTTTGTTTTACTTTCCTTTATTTTTTCATACTATCCCGAATGACCTGCAACCCGTCAAGACCACTGCCCGACCCCCCAGCTGCCAGCCCGACCAGCCAGCTGCCAGGACCTGTAACCCACCAAGACCGTTGCCCGACCCGCCAGCTGCCAACCCGACCTTCCATCCTTATCCAGCCATCAAATCAGCTGCCAGCTCATAAAAAACTGCCACGTGTCAAGCTGTCCAATAGCCAGCTGTCCCATAAGATGATTTTCAGCTTTTGCAAAAGCTGTTTGGCAGCTTTTACATAAACTGTTTGGCAACTTTTCTAAAAGTGCTTTTCACAAAGCATTTATTTTTTTCTATAAATAAGGGGGCAGGACTGAGTATTATTATTGGAACACCAGCAGCTTCCTTAAGAACTGTTAGGACTCCCCAGCTCTCTAACAAGGACTGGTAGTAGCTTTCAAGTATTTAAAAGTTCTGTAAGTTGTAATATTTTTGCTTTCTTTTCAGCTTTTAGAAAGTTGCAATAATTTTCGGACTTTATAAAATAGACTCTTTCAAATTCAATTCTGAGTACTTTATTGCTTTATTTTTTGTTTTACTTTCCTTTATTTTTTCATACTATCCCGAATGAAAGACGAAGCTCTGCTTATGTCCTGGATTAAGATAGTGTGAAACTGCTTTCAAAATTATTTTCAAAAACCTTATTATTTCATACTATCCCGAATGAAGGGCGAGGCGAAAGCCTATGACCTGGATTAAGATAGTGCGAAAGCTCTGCAAAATTTTAGATTTTACTTCCCTATCCCGAATGAAAGGCAAAGAGAAAGCTTAAGTCCTAGATTAAGATAGATAGGTAGATATTATTTTCTGTACTTTATACCGCCCCATTCCTGAGAAGAGGCTAAGAACTCTTAGCACTTGGTCAAGATGAGCTCTGGGCTGGATATTATTTTCAACTATTTTAACTCTACTTTCTAGTTATCCTAACTAGGGTTTTCTGTTAATTGATCATATACCAGGCGAAGAGACACTACGTTTACGTAAACCAGTTTAAAACGCAAACCTGCCTGGTCGTACTTTCGAGTCAGTGATGTAATTAAAGGGACCCTCTCGTTAAGTTAGGTAATAAAGAAATAAAGTTGTTCTTTAATAGCTGAATTAATATTCTCTCAAAGTAATTCTGAAATCAACGACTACCTTCTAAGTTCCTATCATAATAAAATCACGTATATATATTTTTCTATCTTTTGTTTTTAAATATAAACTCCACTCCGTTCGTTCGATAAAATAATAGTACGTTCTAAAAAGTAGAATAATTAACACCGATCGCAGGAAAAATACGACCTTGATTTTTTCTGCAAAATACTATACTCCTATGCGATAGGTACTCTTGCCTTAATCCACATGATATAAGTAAGTAAAAAAGAGATAGACTTATATACATAAAGATTATATAAAACAAAGTCTATCTTCTTTAAAACAAACTTTACTTATCATTTGTTTTTATATTTAGTAAAATTCATAAAATTCTGTGCTAAGTTAAAGTAGGAATTTTCAGTTATGTTTAAAAAATTTCGCTACCTCTAAATTCTTGTCTTACTCGTTTATAATATTTTTAAACTTTTCAATTAATCCTCTTTATTTTCTCTAACTAGTAGTCTTTGCTTGAGGACAAGCAAAATAATAATTATAGGGGAATTTGATGATGCATATTTTAGCTTAATTTATTACGATAAAAATATCTTATTTTCATTTTAAAACTCTTTCTTTATGTAATTTTTAGGTTTCTTTTTCTATAAATAATCTAACATAGTTTTTTTTTTGTGTTTTTACATGTTTTCTCAGCTTATGGCCAAAATTGCCCTGCCATGCCCCCCTAACATGCCCTCCCAGGGCGTGTTACAAGGTGTGTATCCTGATCCAGAGGAAGGATAGCTGCCAGAAAAATTTCCCGAGAAAAATGACCTGACACGTCCCACTAACACGCCCTCCTAGGGCATGCCACAGGGCGTGTATCCCGTTCTAGAGGAAGGTTGATGTCAGGACCCAAATGCCGAAGAAAACCCCCTAATACGCCCCCCTAGCACGCCCTCCCCGGGCGAGTCACAGGGCATGTCACCCTCATCCCGAAGCCTGTTGCCGCATTTAATGTTTTTTTGACCCTACACACAAATTGTAACTAACGACGCCCTCCCTAGGGTGTGTCTGCGGGCGTGTTTTGTAAGACCCCCTTTTTTTTACAACATCGGGTTATTAGGCCCAGAACCGCCGCTTCGCGGTTACACCTTTACGCCCGAAAAGGTCGCCACTACAAAACGCCGATTTTGCCGGCCAAACTCGATCTCAATAGTAGCAAAATAATAAGAGCAAGTCCACAGAAATAAAATATAAAGATATATATTCTCAACGAAGGGAGTGTCCATGGATATAATAAAAGTACTACAAAAAGGGCTCATGCCCAGTACATCAAAATCCTCACTACATATCTATCATAGAGGAAGCAAAACTAAATAACTACTTGCGATCGGGACTCACAGTCCAAGTTTTCTTAACTCCGGTACTAGACTGCCCCATCTCCAAGCGTGCCGACCTCCGGGGTTGCTCCTCCATGCTGGGCTCTATGGTCCCCTAAAATGATGTGGTTCAAAAATCGTTAGTCTAACAGACTAAGTGTTATCATCCCCCGCCCCTTACCCCATGGCACCTAGGCACCGAGCGGGGAGGAATAAAGGAGAGGACATAATATTGGATATAACAATAACAAAGGTAAAAAATGCTACTGAAGAAATAAGTAACCTTAACTTATATGAAAGCATATAAGCCAAGGGGTCTTCTGCAAGGCTCCTATCCTATAAAAAGTCTCATACCAATTTATATGCTAGGATGTCAGTTTTCTAGCAAGCATACATATATATTTACTCAATAAAAACCTTAACTTATAAGCATGCTCGCGCGAACTTATAAACCGAGGGGTTGTTTTGTAGAGCCTATTGTATAAAGCATCCCATACCACTTTATATAATAGGTGTTAGGGTTATATGCAATGGTTATGCTATGACATGCAATTATGCCATGATGTGAACATTCAAGTGCAACACACCAACTCGACTCTGTGTATACAGAACTTTAGTTCCCCCTTTCTGGAGCTGAACCTCCTAGGATACCTCCGTAGTTACAAACAGAAGCAGTGGGTGGCCTCTCCCACCTCTAAATCGGTAATTGGACTACAATTCAGACCTATCGTATGCCTCAATGCTGGTGCACTAAGCAGAGCGCCTCTGTACTCTTGTCGGCTGGCGCACCGGACTTTTATGGAGAAGTGCTAAACCACACTTACTAAGTCAACGTATTTGCGTCGGTGTATCGACCCTCCAATACCGAAGATCCACAACCTTATATCTTATGCACATGCAATATTAATGTATTATCCACCGAGCTAAAGCTCACTGAACCATCCCGTCTGTCACAACCAACAACCGAGCCAAAGCTCCTCGGACCATCCCGTCCGTCACAACTAACAACCGAGCCAAAGCTCGCCGGGCCAACCTCCCCATCACCAAAATCCCCCGGGCCTACAGCCCGTGCGAACCAACCTAACATCCCGGGACATCGAGGTGAGTGAAAGTGAACCCCTAATTATGCTAGTTACTCTTGAAATTCAGTTTTACCTACAGTTTAGGTTAGCCCAAGACTGCCCCCGGCATACCCCCTGAAGGTTTCTCAAAGGGCACTAGGAACTACGATGGGCTGAAGCTCAAAGCGCTCTTTTGCTAGGCACTTATTGTTATTGGTTGTTACACAATACCCGTTCCCTTCTCATATTACCTTGGATCTAACCTAGTGTATTAAGACCCTTCCTCTCCTGAGGAAAGAGGATCTTTCGTCGACCCCGAGCACCTCTTAACATTAGTCAAACAAACCTCTCCTCATCTTGACTACTAAAGATTCATTCATTCACATTTCCAAATCAGTATTCTAATATCCCAAATTCTCTAAGTTCATTTGCACCTTATTATGATTTCTGCAGTTTTTACTAAACGCAGACCATCCTAAGCTATATGATGTATACAATGGGAGGTACTCAAAATTATCATCCAATATCCCTATAATAATTATTGGGGGTCTATCATGCCATGATTAGCCTAAATCCAGGATTTCATAATTTTCCCAATTTACTTGATAATTTATTTAATTTTCCTAAGTAATCTAAGACCCAAGATTGAACATAAAGTACCCCTTTCAGACATGGAAATGCTCTACAAAATTTATGATAATTACATGATGATTATTGAATAGTAAAAGCAGAGTCTCCTAATTTTCCAGCAAGATTTTGGCCTCTAAATCTAATTTTAAATACAACCTACATTAATTATTTTAAAAAGGCAAGTACTGGCAATATACTTTCAAAAATTCTGAGAAAATTCAAGGATGATCATAAAGACATATAAACACTCCAGGTCAAGTTTCATAATTTATCAGTGAATAATGAACTCTAAACTTAATTTTCTCATAGTAATCCAAGTTAACATATTAAAGAACTAAGTACAGCAATTATTCATCTAAAAATTGTAATAAAATCCTCAAATAAGCATATTGACCTAGAAATACTACTGATCAAGTTTCACAATTTTACAAGAAATAATAAGCTCAGAATAAATTATTGAACAATTTCCATTTTGATGAGCTTGTGAAGTATGTACTGGTAATATACATCTCAAAATTATAGTAAAATTCATATATGAGCATAATAGTCTAAAACTTCCTCCGCATCAATTTCATAGCATTAAAGTGAACAGTGAGGTTATAATAACCAAATAAGTAATAGAGTCTAATTCATGTATTGCAAAGGAGATACTAAAAATATGCTTCAAAATTTCCCAATAAAATTACCAAAAGCTCTCACTGACCTTATGACTACACCACCCTAGTTTTACAACTTTTCACAACACCTTGACTATACAACTTACCATTTAAAAGTTTATGACCTAAACTAGGATTAGGGCTTTGAGGGGTTTCGCCCCCACTAAATCCAATAAGATTTCTACTAGAGGACTCTAACTACCCTAGAGTCCTCTCCACCAAATTTAAAATCATTTTAAGGTCTTTTGACCACATTCCCTTCTCAAACCCCCAAAGCCCAAACATAGGTTTGAACTTGGGTCCTAAGGCAATTAATTCCCAAACCACCCCATATACCATATGAGGGTGTTATATATCATGCCAAACTAGAGTCCTAAATCCCAACCTCTGTTGAGGTGATTTGACCATTCAAACCACAAAGTGCACATTTGACCTAGAAACCCTTATTATGACAAGGATATGGTTTGCTAAAACTCAATCCAATTCATATCCAAATGAGATGAAATTTTATCAAGATCCTTATAATGATCCCAAGGACAACTCACAAAAATTTGGGAGGTTTTGAAGGTCATTTGGTCCCTTAATTAATTTAATAAAAGTTTATTAAATAATTACAAAAACTATAGAAAAATTATCACCAAAAATTCTCCTTTTTGGGCAGGACATAGATATTGACTAGATGGACTCACTGTCCAAGTTTGATGTCATTTGGAGAAGATATGAAGTGGGGGCACACATTTTAATCTCTGTCTAGCCCTAGGTATAAACCCCACCAAAATGGGTGTCCTGGTCAAACAAGTTGACCAAATTGTCCCAAATCAAGTTTTTAAAAAAAGTAGACCCATAGGGCTACAAATTATATGTTGACCATTTCCTCATATAGAGCCTCTAAGTATTTTTCATTAATTTTTTAAAGTGACTATTATAATAATACAGAAAATTCATTTAAAAAGAAAAGGATAGAAATGATCTGACGGTTGCTGGATCATCTTCTTCCTCCAGCCGAGGTCCATGATTGGCCAAACCTGGTGTACCGCCCCCATTTGTCACATGGAATATAACAGAGGGTCCGGCCGGGGCCCCACGCCATATTTCACAGACAGACGAGAGAGTCACTTTAGAGTATCAAAACCTTTATACACGCATCCTAACTCAGAGCATTCTAGCGGAAGATTTTAAGTTATAGAACTCATATCAATGAATGTCCACACTATATAAATATCACATTTATATATAACACCAGGAATGTTTACACGAGAACACCGCACACGGCCCTAAGGCCTTACAAGTTACTCTTTACAACACATATAATTTCATACATCGGCACGCAGGCCGGCCACACATGAAATCCAACACTTCGCACAGCCTTCAGGGGCCTACCAGCAGCATGGGCTTCTGCCCGCTCAATCCAATCAGCCCGCAACACCTGCATATGGACGTCCACCCCATGGGTGATAAACAAAGCAACGGTCAGCATTCAGCTGACCACTTATAACGACCCCACCCCTTACCCGGGGCAGTGGTTCCTTCCCTGCATGTATAGCAATCACAATATATATAGCACACACAACATCACAAACGCCGGCCTCAGTGCCAGGCGCTCCGTGCACTCAGGGCACCTTTATGGTTTGTACTTGGTAGGCAGGCATAAGCCTCCAAACCCCTGTTGAAGACCTCACGCACCCGTCTCACTCAGAGGTACGCACCTCACCAAAACCCGTGAGCACTACCAGTCGACCTACCCCCGTAGTATAACAAGCCTAGGGAATTCGCCCTGCTGCTTTGCTACCAATCGACCGCTCACCGGATCTTAACATCGCCACTTGGTGGAATGGGCATAAGCCTCCAAACCCCTGTTGAAGACCTCACGCGCCCACCCACTCAGAGGTGTCCGCACTCTAACAACCAGCTCTTAACCAGCATACAACCAAAGGAGCTATGTAAAGCATCCTTCACACCAAGCACATCGTCCTCACCATCTCCGTAGGCTAAACGATGAATACACGGAGTCTTCTCCGGTTCGCAATAAACATCACCAATCCCGACATACGTCTGGATGGGCTTCACACAGCATGCTTATGCCGTACTACATACTTCCGGCTCTAGATGCAGACTCACCTGCTGGAATCGCTTACGCTTTTCCATCTCTTGATGGAGGATCCCATGCACATGCATAAACAAAGGGCTTTACCTGCCCAAGGAAGAAAGATCGTTACCCTTGACGATCGCTTCGGCGCCATGGAAGAACTAGCCGGATGGAAATCACCGCAGCGGCCTTGCCTCCGCAACGCTGAACACGGCTCTCGATTCGGATCGACGAAGCTCCACCGGCGGCCGGAAAGCTCTTCCTCCTCCTCTTCCAAGCTCTCCTCTCTTAAAGGCTAAGTGAGAATGAGAGTTTATCTCAATTCACGGCCTTATAGCAGCTGGAAAGGCTTTGGACCACAGGATCCAAATAGAGGGAAACGAACGGCCGAGATCTGCTCTGAAAAATGTTTCAACAGGCCTGACACGCCCTGTGACACGCCCGTGTCACAGGCCGTGTTCCCCAGTCAGTTAGCAACCGACTCGAAAGATACCAGAACACGGGCTTTGACACGCCCGTGTCAAACCTGACACGGCCGTGTTCAAGGCCGTGTTCACGGCCGTGTTCAAGGCTGTGTACCACTCTGACTCAAACTGGCCATTTTCCGATTTTATTGAGTGACACGCCCTGGGACATGCCCGTGTCCCAGGCCGTGTCGCCGCTTGACGACCGCTGACCGTCTAATTGACACCGCGACACGCCCAGAACGGACACGTGTCGGACACGCCCTGGGACACGCCCGTGTCCCAGGCCGTGTCGACCGACACGCCCCCCGACCTTGCCGCCTGCAAGTCACTGGCCACCCAACACAACACCTGGCTGGACACGCCCTGGGACACGCCCGTGTCGAAGGCCGTGTCCCAGGCTCGACGATCGTCGACTATCAAACGTCGACTAAGCTGAACACGCCCTGGGACACGCCCGTGTCCCAGGCCGTGTACCCCCGACACGCCCTGGGACACGCCCGTGTCCCAGGCCGTGTCTAACAGCCTCCAACCCAAAACTGTTTACAAACATATTTTGAGATTTCTGGGGTGTTACAATCCTCCCCTCCTTATAGAAATTTCGTCCCGAAATTTAGCGCAACGCACAAGTATCAACACAACCACGCTGTTGCGATATAAACCAAAATGATCCAGGTTTAGAGCTCAGAGGCCGCAGCTTGTCTCGCCCCATGGAATCGTACCACCACAACTGTTTGTCACAAACAGAAATACATACATACATACAATAGACAATAAAGTGTAACTCCACTTTATTTCGGCTTCTCCGCATCTCGCAGAATCCGTTTCGCGGCTTCCATTAATTCCAAAGCACGGATTTGTTGTTCTGCTTGATTTGCACTTTGCGGCTCCTGCAACTCAACAGTGTAAATGCGAGGTTGCGCCCGCGATGCAGATGATTCTGCCACGGCTTTGCCCTTCTCGTCATAGGACGCACCTGCCTTCTTCTCACCACCACTCCAGCAAAATCGGGCGATATGCCCCGGCTTCCCACAAATGAAGCATGTACGCGGCCCATTTCGTCCTTGCTCAAACGTACCTCCTGACGCAACATCCGAGTTTTGTTCAGTAGGCCTGAACCGCTTCTTATCACGTTTCCTCAAATATGATTGCTCTGATTGCGGAACTTTGAATTCGGACTTTTCTACTGCCGCATTCTTCTTCTCCCGTACCCGCTTCAAATCCTTCTCCAGCGCACTAGCGGTATGTACCAATGCTTGAAATCCTTGGTTCACTGAACTCGGGAGAGCCAACCGCAGCTCATCACGCAGTCCTTCATAGAACCTATTTGTCTTTCACGCCTCTTCCGCAAACGTCGATCCCGTATACCGACCAAGTCTGGTAAACTCATGCAGGTAATCGTCTACGGTCTTATCACCCTGCACTAGACGCTGAAATTCATTTTCCATTGCAATTCTCTGCGACATTGGTAAGTATTTCGCCCAGAATAATCCGGAGAATTCGTCCATCGATATGTCGCCCAGGTCTCTACCTCTCAACTAGTGCAACTCGATCTCATCCCACCAGAGCCTCGCCTCTCCTTCCAGTAGGAAAGTGGCTAACGGGACTTTCTGCTCCTCACTAATCCTGAGCGCAGCTAGGATTCGTTTCACTCTGGAGAGCCAATCCTCTGCCTCTGTTGGAGACGTCGTCCCGACAAACGTAGGCGGATTAAACTCCATAAATTGCTTCAGTTGCTCGTCCGCTGCTTGCACAGCAACCGGAACCTCAACATGCTCTTGCCTCGCACCAACCTGTACTGGCGCCACAGCAGGCCTCGCTTGCCCGAATGGTTGTGCTTGAAGCATGGAAAAGATCACCTCCGCAACTAAGCGCACCGTTTCCGCAGAAGGGGGAGGTGTAGGCACCTCAGCTGGTGCCGCACTCTCACCCGAACGCTGGGGCTCCGACTGCCCAGCTCCACTCCTTGTCACCTATAGGTGAACAAGATAACATTACTTTCCATGCTAATACGGCAAACTCACCGAATAGACACACACACACATTCCTAGTGGACATTCTTGAGTTCACTTTATGCGCTCCCAACTCAAACCCTAACCTCTGATACCAAATTGTAACGCCACCATTTGTCACATGGAATATAACAGAGGGTCCGGCCGGGGCCCCACGCCATATTTCACAGACAGACGAGAGAGTCACTTTAGAGTATCAAAAACCTTTATACACGCATCCTAACTCAGAGCATTCTAGCGGAAGATTTTAAGTTATAGAACTCATATCAATGAATGTCCACACTATATAAATATCATATTTATATATAACACCAGGAATGTTTACACGAGAACACCGCACACGGCCCTAAGGCCTTACAAGTTACTCTTTACAACACATATAATTTCATACATCGGCACGCAGGCCGGCCACACATGAAATCCAACACTTCGCACAGCCTTCAGGGGCCTACCAGCAGCATGGGCTTCTGCCCGCTCAATCCAATCAGCCCGTAACACCTGCATATGGACGTCCACCCCATGGGTGATAAACAAAGCAACGGTCAGCATTCAGCTGACCACTTATAACGACCCCACCCCTTACCCGGGGCAGTGGTTCCTTCCCTACATGTATAGCAATCACAATATATATAGCACACACAACATCACAAACGCCGGCCTCAGTGCCAGGCGCTCTGTGCACTCAGGGCACCTTTATGGTTTGTACTTGGTAGGCGGGCATAAGCCTCCAAACCCCTGTTGAAGACCTCACGCACCCGTCTCACTCAGAGGTACGCACCTCACCAAAACCCGTGAGCACTACCAGTCGACCTACCCCCGTAGTGTAACAAGCCTAGGGAATTCGCCCTGCTGCTTTGCTACCAATCGACCGCTCACCCGATCTTAACATCGCCACTTGGTGGAATGGGCATAAGCCTCCAAACCCCTGTTGAAGACCTCACGCGCCCACCCACTCAGAGGTGTCCGCACTCCAACAACCAGCTCTTAACCAGCATGCAACCAAAGGAGCTATGCAAAGCATCCTTCACACCAAGCACATCGTCCTCACCATCTCCGTAGGCTAAACGATGAATACACGGAGTCTTCTCCGGTTCGCAATAAACATCACCAATCCCGACATACGTATGGATGGGCTTCACACAGCATGCCTATGCCGTACTACATACTTCCGGCTCTAGATGCAGACTCACCTGCTGGAATCGCTTACGCTTTTCCATCTCTTGATGGAGGATCCCATGCACATGCATAAACAAAGGGCTTCACCTGCCCAAGGAAGAAAGATCGTTACCCTTGACGATCGCTTCGGCGCCATGGAAGAACTAGCCGGATGGAAATCACCGCAGTGGCCTTGCCTCTGCAACGCTGAACACGGCTCTCGATTCGGATCGACGAAGCTCCATCGGCGGCCGGAAAGCTCTTCCTCCTCCTCTTCCAAGCTCTCCTCTCTTAAAGGCTAAGTGAGAATGAGAGTTTATCTCAATCCACGGCCTTATAGCAGCTGGAAAGGCTTTGGACCACAGGATCCAAATAGAGGGAAACGAACGGCCGAGATCTGCTCTGAAAAATATTTCAACAGGCCTGACACGCCCTGTGATACGCCCGTGTCACAGGCCGTGTTCCCCAGTCGGTTAGCAACCGACTCGAAAGATACCAGAACACGGGCTTTGACACGCCCGTGTCAAACTTGACACGGCCGTGTTCAAGGCCGTGTTCACGGCCGTGTTCAAGGCCGTGTACCACTCTGACTCAAACATGCCATTTTCCGATTTTATTGAGTGACACGCCCTGGGACACGCCCGTGTCCCAGGCCGTGTCGCCGCTTGACGACCGCTGACCGTCTAATTGACACCGCGACACGCCCAGAACGGACACGTGTCGGACACGCCCTGGGACACGCCCGTGTCCCAGGCCGTGTCGACCGACACGCCCCCCGACCTTGCCGCCTGCAAGTCACTGGCCACCCAACACAACACCTGGCTGGACACGCCCTGGGACACGCCCGTGTCGAAGGCCGTGTCCCAGGCTCGACGATCGTCGACTATCAAACGTCGACTAAGCTGAACACGCCCTTGGACATGCCCGTGTCCCAGGTCGTGTACCCCCGACACGCCCTGGGACACGCCCGTGTCCCAGGCCGTGTCTAACAGCCTCCAACCCAAAACTGTTTACAAACATATTTTGAGATTTCTGGGGTGTTACACCTGGAGCTTATTCCAAGACATTTTCCCGGCCACCCGGCCACCTCCCTAGCCGGCCACCGCCACCACCACCTCCGTTGAGGTGGGGGCTATCGCCGAGCGGCGGCACGGCCGCCGGAGGGGCGGATTTCGGCGAACCCTACCACTCATTTTTTCGGAATAACCATAGAAAAATCATCACCCAATCTTGCTCAATTGAGCCCGATTCTCATCCTAAAATATTCCTAAGATCTATCTATAGATGGAGTAGAGGAGGACCTTGCTCGCGGCCTAGAGACATGTCGATTGCCGGGATGCCATGGTCGGTGGTGGCGCCCTCGATTTCTGCAACTGCACGGTGGGCTTCCTCGGCTCCTTCAGGTTTGTGTGTGGAAACCGCTCCTCTAAGTCCAGTGAGTCTTTTAAAATGATAAAATAGGGGAGGGGAGGGGTATAGCTGGTGGTGACCATTAATTCCCCTTTAAGAGCTTTTCGGTCATGGAGGAGGTGGATGAATGTGGGCTCAATCCATCCAGGAAACGGCTGGAAACTCCTCCTCTTCACCAGAGTAGTTGAATCAAGCCATAAAAGGGGGAGGGGAATGAGGCCAAGGCATCAACTTTCTTTAATGGCCATGAAAGCCAAATTTCGGCAATGGCTTTGGGACTTTTTATCTATCCTCCATTAAAGAGGAATTTGGGTTAAACTGTCTGGCACGTGGCACCCTACTATTGGACCGCTTATTATTGTTAAAATAAGTCTTAATGAAAGAAACGGGCCAATTAATCCATCTTCGCGCAGTTCCTAAAAAGGTCTGGTTCAGTCTATTCATACGAACCAGCAAATAGGGCCGAAAATTTCTCTAAGGCAAAAGCGTTGAGACAAGCCTCCACGCTCAACGCCAAAATTGCCAGGAATTTTCAAAGGACAATGGCATTGAGTGAGCTCAGCTCACTCAACGTCATTCAGTCTATGGCGTTGAGTGAGCTCAACTCACTCAATGCCATAATTCAAGAAAATCCTCTCATTATGATGGCGTTGAGTGCACTCAACGCACTCAATACCATTCATCTCATGGCGTTGAGTGGACTCAGCGAACTTAATTCCCCGAACTCAAATCTTTCCAAGTAAGATGGCGTTGAGTGCATTCAGCACACTCAATGCCATTCAGCCCATGGCATTGAGTGGACTTGACGCACTCGATGCCCCGAGCTCAACATTCTTCCCAAGAAAGATGGCGTTGAGTGCACTCAACGCACTCAACGCCATTCAGCCTATGGCGTTGAGTGCACTCAACGCCCGAGCCCAAGATTATTCCTAAGTAAGATGACATTGAGTGCAATCAACGCACTCAACTCTATTCATCCTATGGCGTTGAGTGGACTCAATGCACTCAATGCCCCGAACACAAAATTCTTTCCAAGTAAGATGGCGTTGAGTGCACTCAACGCACTCAACGCCATTCAGCCCATGGCATTGAGTGGACTCGACACACTCAATGCCCTGAGCTCAACATTCTTTCCAAGTAAGATGGTGTTGAGTGCACTCAATGCACTCAACGCTATTCAGCCTATGGCGTTGAGTGCACTCGACGCACTCAACGCCCGAGCCCAAGCTTCTTCCTAAGTAAGATGGCATTGATTGCACTCAACGCACTCAATGCCATTCAGCCTATGGTGTTGAGTGCACTTGACGCTCTCAATTCCTGAGCCCATGATTCTTTCTAATAAAGATGGCGTTGAGTGCACTCAACGCACTCAATGCCATTCAGCCCATGGCGTTGAGTGCACTCCACGCACTCAATGCCTGAGCCTAAAAACCTGTCTAAGTAGATTCCTGATCTACTTATCGAGTCTTGTCGACTCACTAGACGCTTCCCGGACTTGAGTCATCTTGGCATCTTTTTAGTTGACCCCAATGGGTCAATTGCGACATATTGGCATCTCTTAGGGTTAGATGTGTTATGATGGGAACATTGAACCTAGTTAAAATCCTAAGGTCATGCCCAGGATTGTAATTGGGATTCTATTACATGCAGACCAAGGTGAGTTTCAACTTGAGCCTTGTTCGCTTGGTCTTCTTGGGCTATCTAGGGTTTTTTCATGACCTAGTAATGACAAAACCACTTCTAGGAGGTCTAGTTGCTTGAGGGATGTTAATAATCCCAATATATAAACAAAAAATTTCGTTCCCGAAATTCTAGTTAGGCCTACGGAGTTTCAAGTATGAAGGTAAATTGTAACATCCCAAGAGGTTGTGAGTAATACCTGACTGAAAAGCTCCGGGTACCTTTATCTCATGGAGTCTTGTGGCTCCCATATGTGCTCCTCTTGCCCAAGATTCCTCCACAGGCCCTTGACAAATGGAACCTTATTACGACGTAAGACTCGTATCCCATTGTCATTAATCCGGACCGGTTCCAGGTGAACTGACCAATCAGATGCTACCGGGCCATCCGTGGCCGCAATCTGCTGCTCCAGGCGTAATAGAGCCCTCCTAAGAGAGGATATGTGGAACACGTCCTGCAGACCCGCCAGATCTAGTGGCAGCTCCAGCCTGTATGCTAAGGGACCAATCCGCTCCAGGATCCTGTAAGGCCCCATATACCTTGGGGTGAGCTTCTTCTTCAGACCACGCACCCATGAAACTCCATGCATTAGTCAGATCTTCAAGAATACCCGGTCCCCCACCTAAAACTCCACCTAATGATTCCGAGCCTCATAATACTTAGCCTGTCTGCTCTGTGCCTCTAACATCCTGTCTCGTATCAGCCTCAGCTGGGCCTCGGTGTCCTCAACAAAATCCGAGCCCAAAACCTTCGAATCCTCGTCCTATACCCATGACAATGGAGTCCTACACCTTCGTCTGTATAGGGACTCAAAAGGTGCCATCCCTATGCTGGACTGGTAGATTTTATTATATGAGAACTCGATCAGTGGAAACAACTTCTCCCAAGGCTCTCCACAGTCCAGAATGCATAGTCGCAGTAGATCTTCCAAAGTCCGATTGGTGCGTTCCGTCTGCCCGTTGGTCTGGGGATGAAAAACTGTACTTAAGGTCAATCGAGTGCTCAAGTAAGTCTGCACTAATCTCCACTCCCTAGATTTAAACCGTCCATCATGATCCGATACAATCGTCTTGGGTACTCCATGATAATGGACGAACTACTCAACGAATTTCCGAACCAACACACAAATCGAGTCATCCTTCCTGATCAGGATAAATCTGGCTACCTTTGTCAGCCGGTGGATGATTACCCAGATCGAATCATTCCATGTTCGTGACCGGGGAAGCCCATGTATGAAGTCCATCGCGATGTCCTCAAACTTCCACTCCGGCACTGGAAGTGGCTGCAACAATCCTGCGGGGTTTCAGCACTCTTCCTTCACCAGCTGGCCTGTCTCGCAGTGGGTGTAACGTCCTAATTCGCGCTAGGCCCCTCGCACGTGTTCTGAGTCAAGAGACTCAACTCGGGCTCGGGGTGCACTGACGTGAGGTGTCAGGTGCATTGAATAAGTGTAGGGTTGGGTTCAAGGATACCCAAACTAGTAACCGAGATGAGGGAACTCGGCTAAGTAAAAATCGTCGAGAATGGAGGATGATGCTCGTCGATCGTCGAGAATGGAGGTTGACTCTCGCCGATTCGACGTGTATCGGTGGTCGATACCCGCCGGACTCAGAACTGCAGTAGGCTAAGGGAAAATCGTCGAGAATGCCTGACGATTCTCACTGATCGCCGAGAATACCCGGTGATACCCACCGACCGTCGAGTATCACTGACTGATACTCAACGCACACAGCGACAGGATGTCCGGTAAAATGGCTAAGGGAAAATCGTCGAGTATCATTGTTGATACTCGACGAATTCGTCGAGAATGACCCGCCAATACTCGCCGATCGACGGGAATCACTGGTTGATTCCCGCTGAATTTGACTTGTGCATTTTCTGCGCCCAAGCCGATTCACCGGCTTGTACAGGCGAACCGAACTGGACCTCGGGATTCGTGATGAATAATCTTTGGACCGGTCACTTCCAATGAAACCTAATTTGGGCGGTCTAATTAGAGAGTGACACGTGGCGGAAGGGACTTAACCTAATATGTAATATAAAAAGGGAGTAAACGAAACCCTAACCATCGCATCCGATCCTTCTTGCCGAGCCATCACCGTGCAAACCGATGGGAGCGGAATATAAGGATATCGCGGGTCGCCGGAGCCGGATTCTGGGGGAAAAGCTCCGCCGTTTCCGTGGAAGAACACTGCTAACGAAGGCAAGGATACCGCGGAGAAGGGTAACACGATCCATGGCCGGCAATGGAGGAAACGCCAGGAATGAAGTGAGTTTCCTCCCCTCTCCCTTGGTGCTAGATCTATAGTTATTCTTAGGCGAGACATCGACTCAAACGAGTCTTGATGTGTGAGATGAAGCTTTCTAGGAAGGCCATGCTAGAGCTTATGCTCTAAAGCTTAGTCGTCTTCAACCTCCCCTCGCTTCAAAGTGATGATAGGGGTGGTCTCGTGAAGAGGAAATGGACTCAAGAGGGAGAATAAGGGTGGAGGAACTTCTGGCTGCGATTTGGGGAAAATCGCTTGAGGAGGAAGATGAACGGATGTCGTTCACTTCGCTTCAAGATGTGTGCAGAATCTGTATTCTGCACGCAGCGACCTTCTTGGCTATTTTTAAGCAAGAAGGGGGCGGATCTGGGCTTTTGACTTAACACAAAAGTTGTAGCCCTTGAAATTACCTTTCCAACGAGTGGTTGCACGTTTCCATGCTATACCTGTAGCCATGGAAAAGTACGTTTGAATCCGCTGCAGTTGGAAGTTAATGCCCAGGAATTCTGTATCCTGTACGCAGCAGACTTCGAGTTGCATTTCTGGTATGATGTGACCAGATCTGGGCCTTCGACTAAACACAAAAGTCGTAGCCGTTAAAATTATCTTTCCAACGAGTGGTGGCACGTTTTCAGGCGATACCCGTAGCCACGGGAATCCTCAGTCAAAGTTGCTAACCAGATTACATACAATTCTAGGTGATTATATTATGAACTTGGATTCGATGGAATAGATGTTGCAATTCGTCTCGAGGTTGGGTGAATTCTTTTGTGTTAATCACCGAGGTAATGTGAAGATTGATGTTTGAGGACTTGAGTTCCTATGCCGAGAAGTGAATCAAGCCTAAGTGAATGAAAGGCTTTGTTATATTTGGCAGATCACCATTATGCGCATTATCTATAATATGTTGAATTCATTTGGAAGGATTTGTAAATGATTAAAACTATGGCTAGGATGTATAATGAATTGATGGAAGGGAATGGATAGTCGAATTCTTAGAGTGTCGTCTCCCTACGGGTAGCATTGTGGAAGTTAACAAGTGCGGTGTAGACCGTCACTAATGGGAATGAGGTTGAGTTGGATAAAATTGGACGGTTGGGCTTGGTCCTCGGTGTTCACGTACCGAGGCTCCTTCCGTGTCAAGTGAAAGGTTGGGCTTGGTCCTCGGTGTTCACGTCCCGAGGCTCCATCCGTATTTGTTGGATGGTTGGGCTTGGTCCTCGTGCTTTCTCCGAGGCGCCTTCCATGCCATGAATTGTGGAATTGCATGCGGTGTGATTCGACACGCGGTGTCGTAATCCCGAGTTAAGGATAGTGTGGCAGGTCTACGGGCTCGCCAATCGTCACACCGATGGGAGTTGACAGTTAGAACTTGGGCGGTTGGGCTTGGTCCTCGGTGTTCACATCCCGAGGCTCCTTCCGTGCCATGTGAACGGTTGGGCTTGGTCCTCGTGCTCATTTCCGAGGCTCCTTCCGTGTCACATTATAGGCTAGTCGGGGCTAAGATCTTGGTGCATATTTACCCGAGAGAACCCGCTGAGCCGTAGTACGCAGGTGAGCTCCGCTGTTGTGTTCTTAGCGTTGAGGCGTACGGAGGCCTAGGCCAGGTAGTGTGGAGACCAGCCTAGTAGTGGAGATGCCCGCTCTGCTGTCACTGTTTGGCCACGACGGTTGGTGCCTGAAAGGTTAGCTACCTGCTCGAATAGTGGGAACTATAAGTCTGTGTCGACATAGCGATTGCATGTGCTTGAGCATGGGTGTGTCATTGCATTGCATACATAGCATTGCACTTCATTACATACACAAGACCCTCATTGTATAAGTTTGTATGGGCACTCCTATACGATGAGTTACTTTCTGCTGAACGACCCTCAACTTATATGCTTGTATGGGCATCCATATAAGTTGAGTTACTTACTGTTCTAGTTATATACTCTCTTGCTGCTGTACTTTGTAGATTTGAAAATATATGCTTGTTTATTATACACTACTGATATTGCTGCTTATAATATGTATACTCACTACACTTGTTGTACTACTGTTATTTATATATTGTACCTGTTCCTTTCTCCGCCCGGTGCCGAGGAGTCGCAGGGGGAGCGGATGTGAAACCACTTAGTCTTTTTGACTAACGGTTGCTACGTCTTCCTTTTTAGGTGGAAACCCCGCAGGTGGAGCAGCAGGTTATGCAGACGGACAGCCAGGCCAGGGTGACAAGGCCTGAAGGGACGGTACCGTCGCTACCGTCGGTTACAGATGTGAGTGAGAGAGAGATTTTGTTGTAGCCCTTCAGGGCAATTTTGTTTACGTACTCTGATTTTATAGAAGCTTATTTCAGCTTCTCTTTGATGTACTTATGGACTCATGCTTGGTGTGGATTTGACTTTCATATTATTATGGTTAGGTTGGCATTTTTCTGTTGATATTGTTGTTAGCCAGCAGAATAGGCGTCTTGTGGTACATGCTAGCCTGAGTGCTAGTGTTACCGCAAGGCGGCTGTTCTGGGCATAACACCCCTCTCGTGCCGTGTTTTGTGTTCCGGGAGGGGGGGTCTTACAAATGGTATCAGCTTGCTACGATCCTCCAAGGCGAAAGTCACTTAACAATGGTGCCACCCACGTTTGATTGGTCAGTTTGGGGACAAGCTGACTTAGCGGAAGCAGTGGTGTGCCCATATGTAATTCACTCTAAGTTGTCCATCTTTAACCTTAGATTAGCCAACCTAACCCTAGGTTTGTACCTTATGTGTAGATCCTAGCACATGTTGAGCCAGTAAGGGGCACCCCCGCCCCGCCTGTACCTACACAATTCCAACAATCAGAGCTGGGGCAGACACTCACAGCTATTCTGGACGCCTATAGGTCCCAATATCAGCAGACACCTGTACAACAACAGGGTCTGGGATCTAGTTGGTTATGCGTTTTCCGAGCTCTCTCCCCTCCCACATATATTGGGACAGAGTCGGCAGTGCGTACGGAAGAGTGGCTCGACACTATACAAGAGTTGTTAGCTAGAATAAGATGTCCAAACAACATGGCGATGACCCTTGTGGTGACACTCTTAGAGTTGCACGCCAAAAGGTGGTGGAAGTCCCTCATGGGCTCCACTTTTCGTGGAAGAGTGTACACGGACATTAGTTGGAGCGAATTCTCCGAAGCCTTCTTAGAGCATTTCATCCCCTCGGCCGCTCGGGATGGTCTGAAAGAGAGATTTTTGCAACTTAAGCAAGGGTCCATGTCGGTGACGGAGTACCAACGGGAGTTTCAGCACCTGGCTAGATTCGCTGACTCCTATGAGCTAGATGATAGAGGGTACGCCAAAAGATTCTACAAAGGCTTGCGAGACCCCCTAAGGCAAGCCCTTTTGTTTATAGCGGACTCTAGTCTGGCGGAGATTATTGATATGGCGAAGAGATTGTAAGCGGACCACTTGGGAAGTGGTAAGAGGACAGCAGAGGGCATGATGGAAGCCGGCCCCAGCAACAGAAGGAGGTTTGACAATAAAAGAGGAAGAGGATATCGGAGGGGTGGCGGGCGTTTTCCCTAGAACTTTAGAGAGGAGCGCCCGGTTCCACAACTGCCAGCATTACCTCCACCTCCACAGTTTCAGCAACACGGCGGAAGGCAGGAACGGGTGTGCTTTGAATGCAACCAACCGGGCCACATTCGACGCTACTGCCCACAACTGTTTGGTGACGCGCCTCTTGCTTTTCCTCTAGCAGCCCCTCGGGGGCGGGGATATGTGCGTGGTCGAGGACGAGGGCCACGAGGAAGAAACCCCGGACCCGCTCGAGATCAGATGTATGCCCTAGACATGACTCAAGAGCGGAACCCTCAAGAGATTATTGCAGGTACGATTCGAATTAGTCATTTTGCTTTCATTAATATCCTCTAGTTGCTTGAGATATACTAGACATCTAGCTTGAGTATTATTAATGACACTTAGGCACCGTGATGGTCGGCGGGAAACCGGCTTATACGTTATTTGACACCGGTGCCTCACATTCATTCGTGTCTGAAGACTTCATCAAAGATATACACGGAATGCAATATTTCACTGGTATTGCTCGAAGAGTACGCCACCCAGACGGATCTGAGATGACGGCAACCGCGAAGTGTGAGTTAGAGATAACCATTGGGGAAAGACCTTTGATACCCCTGCCACAATTTTGAGAATACCAGAGTTCGACCTCATCCTGGGTATGGCGTGGCTGGATTGGCACCATGCGAGAATCGACTGTGCGGAGAAGCGTATCTATTTGAGACATGGGGATACTGATGTAGTCTTCCAAGGTATAAATTTCGCACCACGAATCTTGTTATCCTCAATCCAGACCTTGAAAGCTCATATGAGAGGGGATGAAGTCTACATGATACGATTCGAACTAAAAGAGATGAAGTTAGATGTGAAGGATGTGCGGGTAGCACGGGATTTCCCTGAGGTATTTCCCGAGAAACTGCCAGGGTTACCCCCGCATAGAGAAGTGGATTTTCAGATTAAGCTTGTACCAGGAGCTAAGCCTGTCTCCAGGACCCCTTATCGAATGGCCCCAAAAGAACTTGCGGAGTTTAGAGTTCAATTGCAGGAGTTGGTAGAATTAGGGTTTGTTCGCCCCAGCTCGTCGCCTTGGGGAGCCCCTGTTCTATTCGTCAAGAAGAAAGATGGAACCCTGCGTTTATGTATAGACTATAGGGAACTGAACCGACTGACAGTACGGAACACCTACCCGTTACCTCGGATCGATGAGTTGTTTGACCAACTGGTGGGAGCGCATTGGTTCTCCAAGTTAGACTTACGCTCGGGGTACTACCAATTGAGAATACAGGAGGATGATATACAGAAAACGGCTTTCAGCTCAAGGTACGGCTTATATGAGTTCACAGTGATGCCGTTTGGACTCACCAATGCCCCATCGGCTTTCATGAGCTTGATGAATAAAGTGTTTGATGCCTATCTAGATGTCTTCGTCATTGTGTTCATTGATGACATCCTAGTCTACTCGAAGACGGAGGAAGAACATGCCGGAC
Organism: Platanthera zijinensis; assembly: GCA_039513925.1. Classification (NCBI taxonomy): domain Eukaryota; kingdom Viridiplantae; phylum Streptophyta; class Magnoliopsida; order Asparagales; family Orchidaceae; genus Platanthera; species Platanthera zijinensis. The sequence goes on along the minus strand of CM077083.1, from coordinate 117,279,320 downwards.
ATTTGGCCTTAGTTCTGGAGAAGCTAAAAGAGCATGCCCTGTTCGCCAAGTTTAGCAAGTGTGAATTCTGGCTTAAGGAAGTTGCTTTCTTGGGCCATGTAATCAGTGGGGCAGGACTAGCTATGGATCCGGCCATGGTGCACGCCGTGAAGGAGTGGTCGCCCTTGAAGTCGTTGGCCGATGTGAGGAGTTTTCTTGGACTTGCCGGATACTACCGCAAGTTCGTAAAAGGATTCTCCAAGATTGCCCTCCCTCTTACTTCCTTGACAAAGAAAGGAGTGTCATTTGAGTGGACACCCCAGTGTGAAGCGGCATTCCAGGAATTGAAGGATAGACTTACCTCCGCCCCCATCCTTGTCCTTCTGTCTGGGAAGGAAGGATTTCAAGTTTATACGGACGCATCTTATCAGGGGTTGGGATCGGTGTTGATGCAGCACGGGCACGTAAGTGCTTATGCTTCAAGACAATTGAAGAAGCATGAAATCAATTACCCAGTGCATGATTTGGAGCTAGGAGCGGTGGTGTTCGCCTTGAAGGTATGGAGGCATTATCTATACGGCGTCCACTGTGAAATCTTCTCGGATCATAAAAATTTGAAGTATGTCCATCCCCAGAAGGAATTGAACTTAAGACAATGGCGATGGTTAGAGTTTCTATGCGACTATGAGTTCACCTTGAACTACTACCCCGGAAAAGCAAACTCGGTAGCCGATGCGTTGAGTAGGAAAGTACCCGGCTCGAGCCCAGAATCTTGATTGATGAGCATGGAGTTGGCACGGATGATCGAGGAGATGGACATCACCTTAATATTTAAGGCTTCTTCGGAATATACGGAGTACCTGTCCAGCATGAGCATAGTTTGTGATATCCAGAACCGGATCCGAGTGGAGCAAGGATTGGATGCGGCTTTGGCCCCGGCAATAAAGTTAATCGAAGACGGGACTACCGACGAGTACACACAAAAGGACGGCCTCGTTTACTTTCGCGGCCTACTCTACATTCCCAAAGGTGGCAGAATCCGGGAGGATATTATGAGAGAAGCACATTGCTCTCAATATTCCGTGCACCTAGGAATTTCAAAGATGTACGCCGGCTTACGAAAGACGATGTGTTGGCCAGGGATGAAGAAAGATGTCCGGTACTTTGTCACGCATTGTGAAGCCTGCCAAAGAGTGAAGGCGGAATGTAGGAGCCCCGGTGGCCTGTTGCAGTCGTTGCCAATCCCCGAATGGAAGTTCGAGGACATATCCATGGACTTCGTACATGGGCTACCTCGCTCCCGCTCAGGGAATGATTCAGTGTGGGTGATCGTTGATCGCCTGACGAAGGTTGCCCGGTTCATTCCTATGAAGAAGGAGGCTCATGTGGATGTCTTGGTACACCTGTTTGTGGAACAATTTGTACTGTATCACGGCGTACCTAAGACGATAGTTTCGAATAGTGATGGTCGTTTAACCTCCAAGGAGTGGAAGGCGGTACAGAAGTATTTGGGCTCACGTCTTACCTTCAGTACCGCATTTCATCCTCAGACGGACGGACAGTCTGAGCGGACCATCCGAACATTGGAAGATCTGTTGAGGTTGTGTGTGATAGATAGGGGAGAGCTGTGGGAAAGACTCTTGCCCTTGGTGGAATTCTCCTATAACAATAGCCATCAAGTTAGTATTGGCATGGCGCCCCATGAAGCCCTATATGGAAGGAGGTGTAGGACCCCCTTGTCTTGGGTGCAAGATGAAGACCCGAAGACTTTGGGAATTGAGTACATAGATGACACTGATGCGGTGGTTAGGCTAATAAGGGATCACATGCTGGAGGCTTAAAGTCGGCAGGCGAAGTATAACAACGCAAGGCACCGTAAGGTGGAATTTCAAGTGGGTGATAAGGTGTTTCTAAAAATCCGGCCGATGCATGGAGTGTCACGAGTGCGAGGAGTGAAGAAGCTCAGTCCACGGTATGTTGGGCCCTATGTCCTATTGGAAAAGGTTGGCCCTTTGGCCTACCGGTTGGAGCTACCGCCCGAGCTAGAGAATCTCCATGATGTGTTCCATGTGTCGTCGCTTCGGAAGGAGCTGTTGCGTCCCGAACAATACATCCCCACAACTGATGGTACTGTGGCGTCTGACAGATCTGTGCGACTGGAGCCGGTGCGGATCGTTGATAATGAGATAAGAACCTTGCGCCGCAAAAGTGTCCCCTTGGTAAAAGTGCTATGGTCTAATCATGGAAAGGAGGAATTCACATGGGAGACAATGGATTTGATGCAAAGACGCTACCCGGAGTTGTTTGCCTCAGGTAATTTTATTTAAAAGCATATTTTATTTTCTGTATGCTTTACTCCCCACGACCTCAGCCAGATTTCGGGGAAGAAATCTTTTTATTTTGTTTATAGGATTTGTAACGTCCCAATTCACGCTAGGCCCCTCGCATGTGTTCTGAGTCAAAAGACTCAACTCGGGCTCGGGGTGCACTGACGCGAGGTGTTAGGTGCATTGAATAAGTGTAGGGTTGGGTTCAAGGATACCCCAACTAGTAACCGAGATGAGGGAACTCGGCTAAGTAAAAATCGTCGAGAATGGAGGATGATGCTCGTCGATCGTCGAGAATGGAGGTTGACTCTCGCCGATTTGACGGGTATCGGTGGTCGATACCCGCCGGACTCAGAACTGCAGTAGGCTAAGGGAAAATCATCGAGAATGCCTGACGATTCTCACCGATCGCCGAGAATACCTGGTGATACCCGCTGACCGTCGAGTATCACTGACTGATACTCAACGCACACAGCGACAGGATGTCCGGTAAAACGGCTAAGGGAAAATCGTCGAGTATCATTGTTGATACTCGACGAATTCGTCGAGAATGACCCGCCAATACTCGCCGATCGACGGGAATCACTGACTGATTCCCGCCGAATTTGACTTGTGCGTTTTCTACGCCCAGGCCGATTCACCGGCTTGTACAGGTGAACCGAACTGGACCTCGGGATTCGTGCTGAATAATCTTTGGACCGGTCACTTCCAATGAAACCTAATTTGGGCGGTCCAATTAGAGAGTGACACGTGGCGGAAGGGACTTAACCTACTATGTAATATAAAAAGGGAGTAAACCAAACCCTAACCATCGAATCCGATCCTTCTTGTCGAGCCGTCACCGTGCAAACTGACGGGAGCGGAAGAGGAGGATATAGCGGGTCGCCGGAGCCGGATTCTGGGGGAAAAGCTCCGCCGTTTCCGTGGAAGAACACTGCTAACGAAGGCAAGGATGCCGCGCAGAAGGGTAACGCGATCCATGGCCGACAACGGAGAAAACGCTGGGAATGAAGTGAGTTTCCTCCCCTCTCCCTTGGTGCTATATCTATAGTTATTCTTAGGCGATACATCGACTCAAACGAGTCTTGATGTGTGAGATGAAGCTTTCTAGGAAGGCTATGCTAGAGCTTGTGCTCTAAAGCTTAGTCGTCTTCAACCTCCCCTCGCTTCAAAGTGATGATAGGGGTGGTCTCGTGAAGAGGAAATGGCCTCAAGAGGGAGAATAAGGGTGGAGGAACTTCTGGCTGCGATTTGGGGAAAATCGCTTGAGGAGGAAGATGAACGGATGCCGTTCACTTCGCTTCAAGATGCGTGGAGAATCTGTATTCTGCACACAGCGATCTTCTTGGCTATTTTTAAGCAAGAAGGGGGCGGATATGGGCTTTTGACTAAACACGAAAGTTGTAGCCCTTGAAATTACCTTTCCAATGAGTGGTTGCACGTTTCCATGCAATACACGTAGCCACGGGAAAGTCCGTTTGAATCCGCTGCGGTTGGAAGTTAATGCCCAGGAATTCTGTATCTTGTACGCAGCAGACTTTGAGTTGCATTTCTGGTATGATGTGACCAGATCTGGGCCTTCGACTAAACACGAAAGGAGTATCCGTTAAAATTATCTTTCCAACGAGTGGTGACACGTTTTTAGGCGATACCCGTAGCCACGGGAATCCTCAGTCAAAGTTGCTGACCAGATTACATACAATTCTAGGTGATTATATTATGAACTTGGATTCGATGGAATAGATGTTGCAATTCATCTCGAGGTTGGGTGAATTATTTTGTGTTAATCACCGAGGTAATGTGAAGATTGATGTTTGAGGACTTAAGTTCCTATGCCGAGATGTGAATCAAGCCTAAGTGAATGAAATGCTTTGTTATATTTGGTAGATCATCATTATGCGCATTATCTATAATATGTTGAATTCATTTGGAAGGATTTGTAAATGATTAAAACTATGGCCAGGATGTATAATGAATTGATGGAAGGGAATGGATAGTCCAATGCTTAGAGTGTCGTCTCCCTATGGGTAGCATTGTGGAAGTTAACAAGTGCGGTGTAGACCGTCACTAATGGGAATGAGGTTGAGTTGGATAAAATTGGACGGTTGGGCTTGGTCCTCGGTGTTCACATCCCGAGGCTCCTTCCGTGTCAAGTGAAAGGTTGGGCTTAGTCCTCAGTGTTCACGTCCCGAGGCTCCATCCATATTTGTTGGAAGGTTGGGCTTGGTCCTCGTGCTTTCTCCGAGGCTCCTTCCATGTCATGAATTGTTGAATTGCATGCGGTGTGAGTCGACACGCGGTGTCGTAATCCCGGGATAAGGATAGTGTGGCAGGTCTACGGGCTCGCCAATCGTCACACCGATGGGAGTTGATAGTTAGACCTTGGGCGGTTGGGCTTGGTCCTCGGTGTTCACATCCCGAGGCTCCTTCCGTGCCAAGTGAACGATTGGGCTTAGTCCTCGTGCTCATTTCCGAGGCTCCTTCCGTGTCACATCATAGGCCAGTCGGGGTTAGGATCTTGGTGCATATTTACCCGAGAGAACCCGCTGAGCCGTAGTACGCAGGTGAGCTCCGCTGTTGTGTTCTTAGCATTGAGGCGTACGGAGGCCTAGGCTAGGTAGTGTGGAGACCAGCCTAGTAGTGGAGATGCCCGCTCTGCTATCACCGTTTGGCCACGACGGTTGGTGCCTTAGAGGTTAGCTACCTGCTCGAATAGTGGGAACTATAAGTCTGTGTCGACATAGCGATTGCATGTGCTTGAGCATGGGTGTGTCATTGCATTGCATACATTGCATTGCACTTCATTACATACACAAGACCCTCATCGTATAAGTTTGTATGGGCACTCCTATAAGATGAGTTACTTTCTGCTGAACGACCCTCAACTTATATGCTTGTATGGGCATCCATATAAGTTGAGTTACTTACTGTTCTAGTTATATACTCTCTTGCTGCTGTACTTTGTAGATTTGAAAATATATGCTTGTTTATTATACACTACTGATATTGCTGCTTATAATATGTATACTCACTTCACCTGTTGTACTACTGTTATTTATATATTGTACCTGTTCCTTTCTCCACCCGGTGCCGAGGAGTCGCCGGGGGAGCGGATGTGAAACCACTTAGTCTTTTTGACTAACGGTTGCTACGTCTTCCTTTTTAGGAGGAAACCCCGCAGGTGGAGCAGCAGGCTATGTAGACGGACAGCCAGGCCAGGGTGACAGGGCCTGAAGGGACGGTACCGTCGCTACCATCGGTTACAGATGTGAGTGAGAGAGAGATTTTATTATAGCCCTTCGGGGCAATTTTGTTTACGTACACTGATTTTGTAGAAGCTTGTTTCAGCTTCTCTTTGATGTACTTATGGACTCATGCTTGGTGTGGATTTGACTTTCATATTATTATGGTTGGGTTGGCATTTTTCTGTTGATATTGTTGTTAGCCGGCAGAATAGGCATCTTGTGGTACAGGCTAGCCTGAGTGCTAGTGTTACCGCAAGGCGGCTGTTCTGGGCATAAGACCCCTCTCGTGCCGTGTTTTGTGTTCCGAGAGGGGGGTCTTACAGTGGGTCGCGAAGTATGTTATATCCTTCTTCATGCCTGGCATGTACATAGTCTTCTTCTAATCCGCAGTCATCTTCGTAACTCCCGGGTATACTTAATACCGAGTACTGTGGGCCTCCGTCATAATATCCTCCCGGACCTGGCCTCCCTCTATTATATAAACCCATCCTCTGAAGCACACCAAGTAATCTCTCAACGTGTAATCCCCAGCAATACCTGCCTCCAAGGTCAGAAATATCGTCTCCAGCTTGGCATGCTGCCTATTCCCATCTCAGGGTCATCAGACAACACCAGCGTGATGTACATATCCTCTAATCTTTGTACCAGATCCATGGACATAATCTGGGGCTCCACTTCGGAGGTGGCGGCTCTCCGACTCAGCGCATCGGCTACCACATTCGCCTTTCCTGTATGGTAATGCATCTTGTTCTGATAATCTGCTAGAAATTCTAGCCATCGCCTCTGCCTGATGTTCAGCTCTTTCTGCGTGTCCACATACTTCAGATTTTTGTGATCGGAGTATATGTCACAGTGGACACCGTAAAGATAATGCCGCCAGACTTTCAAATCAAACACGACCGCTCCCATCTCTAGGTCATGAACAGGGTAGTTCTGCTCATGCTTCTTCATCTAGCGAGAAGCATAAGCAATCACGTGGCCCTTCTGCATCAGCACTGCTCCTATGCCCTGGTAAGAAGCGTCGGTGTAGACCTGAAATCCTTATTTCTCCGAAGGAATGGCAAGTATAGGAGTCGAGGTGAGTAGATCCTTCAGCTCCTGAAAAGCCACCTCGCACTACGGAGTCCAGACAAAGGGGACATCTGTCCTCGTCAGGGATGTGAGTGTAAGGGCAATTCGAGAGATACCATCCATGAACATTCGGTAATAACCGGCAAATCCTAGAAAACTCTGCACGTCTATGTCCAGCTTCAGCTGCGGCCAATCTCGAACTGCCTAAATCTTGGCCGGGTCCACTACCAACCTAGCTCCACTAATGATATATCCTAGGAAAGCCACCTCCTTCAACCAGAACTGGCATTTGATGAACTTCACATAAAGATGGTGCTCTCACAGTCTCTCTAGAGTCAGCATCAGATGTCGTGTGTGCTCCTTCTCTATCCTCGAGTATATGAGGATGTCATCAATAAACATGATGACGAACACATCTAGATAAGACTCGAACACCCGCTTCATGAGTCTCATGAATGCCGACGGTGCATTCGTGAGCCCGAAGGGTATCATGGTAAACTCGAAAAAAACATATCTGCTACTGATCAAACAGCTCATCAATCCTTGGCAATGGATAGGTATTCCGGACTGTCAGCCGGTTTAGTGCTCGGTAGTCGATGCACAATCTAAGTGTCTCATCCTTCTTCTTGAAGAATAACACTGGGGATCCCCATGAGGAATAGCTCAGCCGGACAAATTCGGCTTCCACTAGCTCCTGCAGGTGGCTTTGAAACTTTGTCAACTCCTTCAGGGCCATCCAGTAAGGGCCCTAGATGCCAGCTTAGCCCCTTGCACCAACTATATCTGAAAATCCTGCTCCCGGTGCGGGGGTACCCCGGTAGTTTCTCTGGGAATACGTCAGCAAAATCCCGCACCATCAGGATATCATAGATTGAATCCTTGGCCTCAGCAATTTCGAACAACACTTTATAGACTTCCTCCCCATGTAAGTGGGCCTTTACGGCCTGCACGGATGATAACAATAATGGAGGAATAGGTCTAATACCTTCGATGACGATGTGTGAAACCCCATTCCTCAAAGTAATCCTCTTTCACAGGTAGTCGAAGTGGGCATGGTTCCAATGCAACCATATTATGCCCAGGATCAAATCAAAGACTGGCATCTTTAGGATCGTTGCTGGTGCTTCAAATGTCTTTCCTCCGATCTCCGCCTCCATGTTGTAGTGGGCAGATGTGAATAGCTTCGATCCGTCTGGTAGCCGTATCCTCATCATCAAGCCTGTGAATCGCTCCACGCCTTCCAACCCTTCCACGAAGGCTTCTGACACGAACAAGTGTGAAGCACCCATATCGAACAGTGTATAAGCAAGCTTTCCGCTGATGAAGACTATGCCTGGGGTAGTAAAATGTCTTAGAAAATCTAGTTAAGGTTTTCTTTCCTAGTCTATAAATTCTATATCCATGAATTTTAAAAGTTTAGCAAAGAAAGCATAAAATTTACTAGCGTACCTAAGATCACTTGCTCTGGGTTCCGTGGTTGAGCTAGATCCAGAGCATACACTTGCTCCCTCTCCTACCTGCGGTCTCCGCCCTAGTTTCCACGTCCTCAGACACATCCTCGGCCTCAAAAATACTAAGTAGGAGGGGCAGTCGGTGGTGCTGGTAGTGGTGCCCCTTCATTATGCAGGTCCTCCAATATGCCCCACCTGATGATAGTTGAAGCACTTTGGCGGGGGATATGCCATACCCCCAGGTCTCTGCATCTCCCGCATTTGTAGAGGCTGAGGAGCCATCACCACTGGTTCCCTCTGCTCCTATCTCACCTCCTGATGAGGCTGGTCCTCTGCCCTTCTACCATCTCTCCCATAAGCAAAGCAGCCCCTTCGATGATCCTCTCTGGCTCCCCGACCCTGATTATCAGTTGGTGGCATACGTCCTCAAGTAGTGTGCCAATATGTCTCAATCCTCTTCGTCATTTCAAATATCCGAGGGATAGGCCCGTCAGACACGAACAACAGAGCCTCCCTCAGATCCTCTCTCAGGCCCTTATAGAACCTCTTGGTGTATCCTGCCTCATCCAACTGATAAGAATCCGTAAATTTGGTCAGATGGTTGAACTCCTGGTGGCACTCCACCACCGTTTTGGTGTCTTGCCTCAACTGTAAAAATATGTCTTCCAGCTCATCTCTTGCCGACAGCGGAACAAAATGATCCAACAGTGTGGCCTTGAACTCACCCTAAGCAATCTCTGCAACCTCTCTATCAGCAAATGTCATGTCCAGCGATGTCTTCCAACATATCTTGGCATGGGACTCCAAGAAGGATAAAACCAAAGGCACCCTCTCCTCCCAAGGGCACAGTTTCCCTGTCAGCATCTCATACATGATGTCCAGCCACTCCTCCGTCCGAACGGCCAACTCTGTCCCCAAGTAAGATGGGGGAGAAAGTCCTCGGAAAATGCTCAACCAGTTGGCCCCCAGGTTTGGCTGCGGAGCCGGAACCTGCTGAGCTCTAAAGCCTCCAGTATGGCTGTCAGTGTCTGCCCCATCTCCGACTGCAGAAATAGAGTGGGGATCGGGGGTGGTGGTGAAATATTCAGAGTCGGCTGGACTTAGCCCTATAGTGTAGGATGTGTTGGGGGCTGCGTGGCAAAAGTCATTCGTAAATAAATGACTAAAACCTAATTAAAAGGTCGATAAATTACATGTGATCTCCCATATGGGTCTACCAAAGCTTTCGCTGCTTAGTTTGTCCTTAAAATAAACTCGTGTGGGGGTGACCCAGGGATTGTGGACTGTTACTTATTCGATCGAGGTCTCCTCTGATACCACATATAAGACCCCCTTTTTTTATAACACCGGGGTCTTAGGCCTTGAACCGCCGCTTCGTGGTGACATCTTCACCCTTGAGAAGGTCGCCACTTCAAAATGCCGAGTCTGCCGGCCAAACTCGATCACAATAGTAGCAAAATAATAAGAGCAAGTCCACAGAAATCACATATAAAGATATATATTTTCCACGAAGGGAGTGTCCACACATATAATAAAAGTACTACAATAAGGGCTCATGCTAAGTACATCCAAATCCTCACTATATATCTCTCATAGCGGAAGAAAAACTAAACTACTACTTGCGATCGGGGCTCACAGTCCCAGCTGCCTGAACTCTTGTACTAGACTGCCCCATCTCCAAGCGTGCCGACCTCCAGGGCGGCTCCTCCATGCTGGGCTCCGCGGTCCCCTAAAATGATGTGGTTCGAAAACCGTTTGTCTAAAAGACTAAGTCCTATCATCCCCCGCCCCTTCCCCCCATGACACTTAGACACCGAGCGGGGAGGAAGAAAGGAGAGGACATGATAGTGGAGAATAGCAAATGCAGGTGACGGCAGAACTAGACTAGCAGTTTGATGAGCATGTATAAATATAGCAATAACAAAGGTAAGAAAAGTTACTCAAGAAATAAGTAACTTTAGCTTATATGAAAGCACATAAGCCAAGGGATCTTGTACAAGGCTCCTATCAAATAAAAAGTCTCATACCAATTTATACGCAAGGGTGTTAGTTTTCTTGCAAGTATACATATATATTCACTGAATAAAAACCTTAACTTATAAGCACGCTCGCACGAACTAATAAACCAAGGGTTCGTTTTGCAAAGCCTATTGTATAAAGCGTCCCATACTACTTTATATAATAGGTGTTAGGGTTATATGCAATGGTTATGCTATGACATGCAATTATGCCATGATGTGAACATGCAAGTGCAACACACCCACTCGACTCTGTGTACACAGACCTTTTGTAAGACCTCCCCTTTTTTTATTTTTACACACCGGGGTTTAGGCCCAGAATTGCCGCTTTGCGGAGACACCTTCACACCCGGGAAGGTCGCCACTACAAAAAGTTGATCCTGTCGGCCGATTCGATCACAATAGTAGCAAAATAATTAGAGCAAGTCCACATCAATCACATGTAAAGTAAATATTCTCCGCGAAGGGAGTGTCCACAGATATAATAAAAGTATAAAAAGTTAGGGATCATGCCCGGTACATCAAAATCCTCACTATATATATCACTCATAGCGGAAGCAAAACTAATAAACTATTAGAGATTTGGACTCACAGTCCCAGTAATCTGAACTCCGGTATTAGACTGCCCCATCTCCAAGCGTGCCGACCTCCGGGGCTGCTCCTCCGTGTTGGGCTCCAAGGTCCTCTAAAATGATGTGATTCGAAAACCATGATTCTAAAAGACAAAGTCATATCATCCCCCGCCCCTTTCCCCATGGATCCTAGGCACCAAGCGGGGATGAAGAAAGGAGAGGACATGATAGTTGAGAATAGCAAAAGCAGGTGACGGCGGAACTAGACTAGCAGTTTGATGAGCATGTATAAATATAGCAATAACAAAAGTAAGAAAAGCTACTCAAGAAATAAGTAACCTTAGCTTATATGAATGCACATAAGCCAAGGGATCTTTTACAGGGTTGTTGGAACCCTTGTTTGGATTTGTGCTTGGTTCACTCTTAGGATGTTTTGACCCTTAATGTATAGTAAGGTTCTTGGTCTAGTCTAAGTTAGGTCCTTTTAGGTCAAGCTTGTGCAGACCAGCATTGTAGTAAACTCAGACCTAGACTCAGAAAGTTTGTGGATTTTCTATATCAGTTCGACGATCGTTGATCTCCCATCGACGTTCTCAGAGTCTTGTACTCTGAACTGATCTCGATGATCTACAAGCTCAGGTCGATGATTTGATTCTCTCAGCAGTAATCTCTGTTCTACGATAGTTGTTCTCAGGAAGACGATTTCTTATCTCAGCTCGACGATCTCTGGACTAAGCTCTACGATTTCTTGTTGCTTTCAGTTGTGAGTGTTTCAGATCAGTCAGAAGAATTTCTTACTTATTTAGAAAGCTTATATATTCTAATAATTGATGCTGCTATTTCCAAGGCTGATAGCCATCTCATGAAGCATTAATTATGGTTTTCACAGAATATTTTGTTAGCATAATTTATGAAGGCAGATATGGAAGTGCATTTATGTTGCCAGCGCTTCTAGCCATTTGGGCTCCTAAACTATTGCAGAATATTATGCCTTTTCTTATTCTGACTGCATTTATAACTCAGAATATAATAGTGAAGAATAAAGATATACAAGAGAACAATCCGACAGACAGTAAAAAGGATATATATATATATATATATAGAAAATTTTCTTTAGAAGTACTGACAGATCATTATTCTAATTCTCAAGGATTGTTGCTCTGCTGTAATAAGGAAGAAGGAGAACCTTTAGAAACTCTCTTGAGTCTTCTTCATTCCTTAGGCTTCAAGGATTCACAAAGAGCTTGGACATTTTTTTTCTTCTTCAATCTTCAGATCTAAGAAAGCTCTATTATATTTCTTCTTGAAGACCTACACCCAGGGCCAAGTTCCTTCTTTCTTAATCAATTCTACATCTCAGGGGGAGCTTGGACATTTTTTCCTTCAATCCACATTGTCTTCTCACTTGATTGAGACAGAGAAGATTTCTTTTAATTTCTCTTTTTAACTCCATCTGTACAGGGTTATCTCTCCCTTCAAAAGTGAACTCTTGGTGATAGGGCAGCTGAACAAGAACCTATTGGATTTTGGGCTCCTGATCAAAAGCTTAAAGGGTCTCTTGATCTACCTGAAAGAGATCTTATGGTGGTAGGGCACCTGAACAAAAACCTGTAGTGGATTCCTACCTGGGTGGTAGAAGAGTGGATGTACTTAGATTTGGGGAACCATTATAAATTTTCTTGTGTCGTTTGGATGCTTTGTGTTTTCTTTTTGGGCTGTACTGTGACTGTTTGTTATTTCTCTTCTAATATATTAGTATCATTAACTTAATTCCGCACAAAATCTAAACAAAATTTTAATACTCTATTCACCCCCCCCCCTCTAAAGTAAAGTCTATCTATCCCTCTCTTTCAATTAGTATCAGAGGGTGTGTTTTTAAGGTTGTACAGGCTAATACCTGACCCTAAAGATCTCTGAAAGATATTCTCTTTACTCTACTATTTTTCTATTGTACCATGTCACAGTACAAGGATTTTGCAAGCACCAGACCTCCAGTTTCCAACTTGTAAAAGTTTGGAATCTGGAAGGCAAGAATCAGACTTTATATGAATTCTATTGATGAAGATATTTATGCTTCTATCTTAACAGGAGTACCCTAACCAGCTGCCCCACCAAGTAATTCCATAGACATGACTGAAGTGCCTCCTCCAGACTATAATGATGCATACAAGAAAGCAAAAATTGCTGATGCAAAAGCCATGAACATACTGGCTGAAACAATGTCTGATGACATATTTTAGAAGGTAGCTGAATGTGAATCAGCTAAGGCTATCTGCGATTCCTTAAACCAGATGGTTGTAGGATCAACAGATGAAAGGAAGGATGGGAGAGCTCATCTAATCTCCCTGTATGAAAATTTTGAAAAGGAAGAAACTGAACAAGTTTCTGAGATGTACAACAGACTCAACATCATTGTTAATGAGCTGAAAACTCTTGACAAAGACATCTCAGTCACAGAATTGAATGACAAGATTCTCATGTGCTTCCCCAGCTCATGGGACTCTAGAATCTGGCCTATCAGAGAGGCCAGAAGACTCATGAAATGACCACAGAATCTGTCTTAGGAAAACGAAAATCCTATGAACAACTGCTAAAGACAAGAGAAGCTGAACAGCAAAAGACTTTTACACTAACCAGGAAGGAATAGAATATTGCTTTCAAGGCTTCAGATGAATCAGAAACTTCTCCATCAAATGAGGAGCTGATGAGTCACTTTACAAAGAGATTCTTCAAGATTGGGAGAAAAGAATTCAGAAGAAAATCAAGAAGTGATGATAAACCAAGGTATGACAAAACCCCTTCTAAAGAGGTTATCTATTTTGGTTGCAGGAAACCTGGACATATTCTCCCAGAATGTCCAGAAAACAAGCACAAAAAAAGAAGAAAAGAAAATTGCTCCAAGAAGCACTCCAGCAAACCAGCTTCTTACAAGCACAAGAAGAATGAGAAAGGTTTTGTTGCAGAAATATGGAGTGACACTGAAGAATCATATTCCTCAGGTTCTAGTGAAGATGAAGAAGAAACAAAGACCAAAGAAATCTGCTTGATGGCCATCAATGCTTCATGACATATTTCAGAAGAAGGAGAATCTGAAGAATGTTCAGATTGTGATCAAGTATTGGAAGACTTTGATTTTATCTCTGAAGAATTTAAACATGATTTTAAATCTATGTGTAGTGATCTAATTAGATCTGAGAAGGAAATCAAACTTCTCAGAGATAAACAACTTAACTATGATAACTTAGTATCAGAAAATCTCAAATTGAATAATGAAATAAATCTGTGTAATGAAAAAATCAACTTTCTGAAAATTGAATTAAGTAAAGAAAAACACCTAGAGGAATCACTGAATGGTAGAAGTAAACAACTAGTAGAAATTACCAGTACACTTAATGCTAGACTTAAAGGAAGTAAGTTAGGATTAGATGCATCATCCAGTTAACCACCTATAATTCAGAAAAACCATCTTTCACAACCTATAACATTTATTTCAGATAAAGGAAAGAAAAATACAAAATAAATTAAAACAGTAAACAAAATGTTAAAACAAGTTGAGATAAATAAAGAAAAACAAAAAACTGTCAAAACAAAAATCGTCGAACCAAGATCGACGATCTCAACATTATTCGTCGAACAACGATCGATGATCTCAGAACCCAGAGTTTGAGCCTAATCACTCTACAAACGGGGATCGACGATATCATTGTGTATCGTCGAGCAGAGATCAATGATCATGGAACCCAGATAATAGCCACTATTATTCTGAGAACCAAGATCGACGATATCAATGCTGGTTGTCAAACGAAGATCGACGATCTCAATATAAATTGTCGAACCCAGTACAGTTTTATCAAAACTATAATTTCAATAGAAATTTTTATAAGAACTCTAACTACAAACCTTTCCATCCCCTAACAAACTCGATAATCCCACCTAAGAGATTTCATCCCTTAGGCTATAAAAGTCAACCTGAATATTCTTATATTTCAAGCTTTAATTATGAAAAGAAGCCAGGACCCAAAGTTACCTGGGTCCAAAATATATGAGTTGTTATTTTGTAGGTAAAGACCTATCCTATCATACAGGATAAGTGGTATCTGGATAGATGGTGCTCCAAGCACATGACAGGAAACAGGGCAAATATGAGTAACTTCAAGGCAAAGCTAGGTTCAAAAGTAATTTTTGGAGACTCAAGCTTTGGTTAGACAGAAGGATATGGAAAATTTACACTTGGAGCTGTCACATTCAGGAAAGTGGCATATGTAAGTGGCCTGAAACATAACTTGATATCCATAGGTCAGCTATGTGATGCAGGTTATGAGGTATGTTTCACTGACTCAAAATATAATATTTCCTTAAATAGCAATATTATGATATCAGGTATTAGGTTAGGCAATATTTACTTAGTTGATTTCAACTCTAGCAAATTAGAAATTTGCTTATTCAACTAGGTTAGCAATAACAATACCTTGTGGCACAAAAGGCTAGGTCAGGTAAATCTTAGAAACATTGCTAGGTTATCTAGGGACAACCTTGTTAGAGGATTTCCCTCTTTCCCCTACAAGAAGGAAAGTCATTGCAAGGCTTGTCAAGAAGGAAAGCAAGCTAAAAATAGTTTTAAATCAGTTAATAAGAGTGATTCACCCATGATTTTGTATTTGCTTCACTTGGATCTCTTTGGACCAATTGCTGTTCAAAGCCTGGGAGGGAAGTTCTATACTTTAGTTGTTGTAGATGATTTCTCTAGGTTCACATGGGTTTTCTTCTTGAGAAACATGTCTGATAACTTCAAAGTTCTTACAGATTTTCTAAAATGCATAAAGATTGAGTACTCTACTCCAGTTGCATTGATCAGAAGTGATCATGACACTGAGTTTGAATCTCTTTCTATGAAAGCATTATGTGAGAAGAAAGGTATCAGGCTTTGCTTCTCTGCTCCCAGAACTCCTCAAAAAAATGGGATAGTTGAAAGGAAAAATAGAACACTCATTAAAACTGCAGGTACATTGCTTGCTGATGCTCACATGTTACTATCCTATTGGGCAGAAGCTGTAAGCACAGCAAATTATGTCCTGAATAGAAGTTTGATACACAAACTTATGGGAAAGACTCCCTATGAATTACTCAAAGGGAAGAAACCTAAAATAGATTACTTTAGAATTTTTGGTTGTATCTATTATATACACAAAAATAACAAAGATTATCTTAAAAAGTTTGAAGTCAAAGCTACAATGGGGATCTTTCTAGGATATTCCCAAGTTAGCAAGGCATATAGGGTTTTCAACAAATCATCTTTGAAAATAGAAGAATCCATACATATTACATTTGATAAAGCTAATATGTTTTATAAGGAGAAGGAAGCATCTACCAGTAACTACTTGCAGGTACCAAACCTATGTAAAAAGTTGGACAATCTAAATCTCACTCAGAAGGTGATATCTTATCCATCTCCACAAATTGATGAAGATAGTGAAGAAGAATATCTAGAAATTGCTGAAGCCCCTTTATCAGCAAACTAAATTCCACAAGAGGAATTAGTTCATAATGCTGATGGTGATGAACAAACTCCACCTCCTGACTATGTTATACTTAGAGATCATCCCATATCTCAAGTGATAGGAGACATGACAGTGGGTGTGCAGATTAGGCATCAACTTAACCAAGATGTGATGCATGCCTGTTTTCTCTTTCAAATAGAGCCCTCATCCATTAATGATGTTGAGCAAGATCCTCACTGGATTCTTGCAATGCAAGAGGAGCTAAAACAGTTTGAGAGATGTAAAGTTTGGAACTTGGTTCCTAGACCTAAAGGACATCAAGTTATTGAAACTAAATGGGTCTTCAGGAATAAATTGGATACTCAAAGAATAGTTGTCAGGAACAAAGCAAGACTAGTGGTACAAGGCTACAAGCAAGAAGAAGGTATTGATTATGATCAGACCTTTGCACCTATTGCAAGGCTTGAAGCTATCAGAAATTTCTTGGCCTTTGCTTCTCACAAGAAATTCAAGGTATATCAAATGGATGTCAGAAGTGCTTTTCTCAATGGGGAACTCAAGGAAGAAGTATATGTGGAACAGACACCAGGTTTTATCTTTTCAACCCATCCCTCTTATGTTTTCAAGCTGCATAAGGCTCTCTCTGGTCTAAAGTAAGCTCCAAGAGCTTGGTATGAAACCCTAGCTAGCTTTCTTTTAGAACATAAATTTTCAAGAGGCATTGTAGATAGGACTTTGTTTATAAGACATCACCATGATAAGATTCTGTTAGTTCAAGTATATGTTGATGATATTATATTTGGATCTACTGATTCCAAACTTTGCAAAAGGTTCTCTGACCTGATGCACTCCAAGTTTGAAATGAGTAGCATGGGTGAACTCTCTTATTTCTTTGGTCTTCAGGTGAAGCAAGCTCCTGATGGCATCTTCATATCTCATTCCAAGTATGCTAAGGAATTAATAAAAAGGTTTGGGATGGCTGATGCCTCAGCTATGAAGACACCAATGACTTCCAATGCAGTAATTGATTCTGATGAAAAGGGTAAACCTGTTGATCAGAAAAATTATAGGGCAATTATTGGGTCCCTATTATATCTTACTGCAAGTAGACCTGATATAATGTTTGCAACATGTCTCTGTGCTAGATTTCAAGTCAACCCTAAAGAATCTCATTTAATTCTCCTCAAGAGAATTTTAAGATATTTAAAGGGCTGTCCTAATCAAGGACTTTGGTATCCTATAGAATCAGAATTTGAACTATCTGGATATTCTGATGCTGACTATGCTGGATGCAAAGTTGACAGAAAAAGCACTTCAGGAACTTGTCAGTTCCTGGGTGATAGGTTAGTATCCTAATTTTGTAAGAAACAATATTCTATGGCTACATGAACTGCAGAAGCTGAATATATAGCAGCTGGTAGTTGCTCCTCACAGATCTAGTGGATTCAAAATCAGCTACTGGATTATATTTACTCTCTCAAAAATACCACCATATTTTGTGATAGTACCAGTGCCATATCAATTGCACAAAATCCAGTCCTGCATACTAAGACCAAGCATATAGAAATAAGGCATCATTTTCTTAGAGATTGTGTAGACAAGAATAAGATTAATCTCAAATTTATCCCCACTAATTTACAAAGAGGAGATATTTTTACCAATCCTTTGGATGTGCAAAAACATCTATTCTTTTTGAATCATCTTGGAATGATAAATGGAATGGATTAAAATTGAATCTTGTCTTTGTAAAGATTTGATCAACAATTATCGAACAGAGATCGACGATCTTCGAACTCATCTTGAGCTCAATCATCGACCTAACGACGAAAGCTCTGTGTGAAGACAAAAATCGTCGACCGGAGTTCGACGACTTTACTTCAATAAATTAATCGTCGACCTAAGATCGACCATCAATTTACGCTACTGAAATCTGAGACCAACGATACTATTTATCTCCAAATTAATCGTTGACCTAAGATTGACGTCTGTGATTTTGTCATCGGACAAAGATCGTCTTTTCATATTCCAAAAACCTATATGTTGGTTTCTCTTCGATCTCTGTCCCACGCTTTCAAAATTTCCTCTTGCTCATGATCTCTTCTCTCTTCAGTCTACAAGATTTCCATGGCGATTTCTCCAGCAGTTCTTTCAGCGATGAAGTTCGACACTGGCTTCGATGTCGGCTTCGACTCCTTCAATCACTGTGATCCTATTTTTCAAGAAATGATACAGTTATGTGATGATCAGGGCTTGAAGAAGCTCATGACTACAAGGATAAAGTTTCCTGTCACAGAAATAAAAGAATGCATTTTCTCCTCCTCAACTGATGATGGTTCAATGATTGGATCCATCTCTGGACAGTAGGTGACTCTAAACCCTGCGATTCTTATTGAAATTTTGTGTTAAAGAATGGATTAGATGACCTGGAACATGATAGTTCAGAATATTGCAGGATGCAATTAGAGATGGGTCATAGCGAGGGCATCCCATCTAAGTTATTAAAGTAAATTTTTCCGTAGGTTTTAAGTTCCTTGCAGATATCGTGGGAAAGGTTCTGCTGGGCAAGCATTCGGCCCATGATAACATCAATAGGCAACAATTTTCCATCATGTCTGCTCTGGAAAATAAGAAGGCAATTGATTGGGACAGCTTGTTCTTTGATTTGATTAAGAGAAAGAATAGTAAGAAGGAAGTCTTTCTAGGCAGGATTCTAGGAATTTTCCTTCAGAAGAAGGTTCCAGAGCTGTTGGTTTCTACAACAATAGCCATCAATGCCAGCAAGAGGTTGGACTCCTCTTTGTCTGGGAAGTGGGAGAGGATAATTCAAAAGCCTTCCATGGCTTGAACCTCTTCAAACTTATCTGAGGACACAAGGGCAGTAACAACCACTCCTCACCCTAATGAAGAAGTTCCTCCTCCTCCTCTATCTTCCCCAGTCATCTCCAGAGTCACTTCCATTCCTACCACTGTGATTCAAACCTCTACTTTCTCCCTAGCTATCATCTTCTCTCCTACTCAGTCACCACTTCCCCACCATCTACTTGAATATCAAAACCTCTAGACCATAACCTTTCCAAATTTTGACCTGCTCTCACCTCACTCATCCCCTTCCCGTCAAAATGATTCACACATCAATATTGAAGCAACTCAACCAAATTCCCCTTTCAACTCTCCAACAGACTCACCTATTCAGGATGAAATCATGACTGATTTCACTCCTCCTCCCTCTTTTCACTCTGTCGCAACTCAGACTCCAACTGAGTTTCTTCCTCTTGATCCCTCTTTTCTTCCTCATCTTCTTGAGCTCATCACTCTAACTCTCAAAACCTTAATAACAGAGGCTATTTCACCTCTTGCTCTCTATATATCTACTCTATCTGCTTCCCTTGCTGCTTCCTCTGTCCCTTCTTCATCTAGGGGCCTTGCTCAAGTTTGCTCTGAAACCAGGTAGGGGGAGATGTCCAATGAAGATGCAGTAGGTTCAGTCTCAGCAGAGCTTAAGGCTCAGTCTCCTCCAGCTGAGCAGGAAGAAGAAGTGTTTCTGAAATTTTGTATAGACATAGTTGTTTACTCAGATCTGCTAATGTCAGATGAAGACACTGATATGTCAATTCCTGAGATCTCTTGTGGTTACTGTTCTATTAATCCCTCCATTAATTTATAGATTCTTTTACATTCATTCTCTCTGTTATGATTATTTTTGTTTTCAGATGAGATAAATTCTTCCAGGGCCATGGTATGTTATACCATACCCATGAGTCCTTCTGTTGTGAAACAACTTCTGCAGATTCAGTCAGCACCAGTTTATACAAATATTCCATCAGTTACATTGTGTACAGATATTTCATCCCCTTTGGATGTTGATCCTATGCTTTTGTTAGAAGAAATGAATGAGTTTAATGCTCTCTTAATTATTGATGAACTGATTCATCTAGTGACTGCCAGAAATTTGAGTTCAGCCCTAGAGACAAGTGTAATAAACTTTTGTTAGATAAGTGCTCCTATTGCTAAAATTTCCTCTATGGACATTGATCCAGGTCCAGGTCCTATTGGACCCTCATATCCAATAGATGATAGTCCTCTTCCATCTCTTGATGACATTATTGTACTTAATATTCAGGAAGAAGCCAAAGAGAAGGCTGCCAAACAGATTGCTGACAAATAGATATAGGAAATAGATACATTGTATGACAATCCTACTGATTCATCTAATGATGATGAGGATGATGATTCAGAGGATTCTGATCCCAGGAAAAAGAAATTATCAAAGAAAATAAAGGCTGCTCCTAAGGATGCACCCAAGCCAGGCAATACAAATGACACTCCTTATTACATTTTTAAAGGAATCAAACCATATCCAGGCATGGAAAGCTGGATATGGTTATCTAAGAATGAGTAGAAAACCAGGAAGAAGAGAAGGAGATATTCGCCTCCTCCTCCTCAGAAGTTCAGAAGAGGTCCTCCTCCTCCTCCTCCTGCTGGTGCTTCTGGGATTGCTACTCAAGCTTCTGATGCATCTTCCAAGCCCTCCTCCTTCACTAAGACATATTAAAGGCATGATAGATCATCCAGATCTCAGCCCAAAGGAAGCAGTCAACAGCAAAGAAACCAAAGTTCCACAGAACAAGTTAAAGAAGTTATTTATCAGAAACCCTCCTTCTCTCCTCCTCAACAACATAAAGTACTACCCAAAGTTCATAACACTGCTACCTATCAGTCCAGAAGACATGATGAGTCTCACAAGCCCAAGGGAAAGTATAGTGAAGCTCCTCCTCCAAGATCCCTTTATTCTCAAAGTGATGATCAGTATTCTACTATAAGCTTTCAGGCTCAATCCACTCAATTCAAAGCAGTTTATGTATTGCCTCCTCAAGATGATCAGCCAACCATTGAACAGGGAGTTGATCCTAACTTTGGGATGGTCAGGCTTTAAGAATTGATTGGTCTTTCTTAAATCAAAAAAGTTGTAGAAGAAGGAGAAGATCCATCTAGGTTCACTACTATGTCCTCCTACAGAGAAAAAGAGTTGGACAAACTCCAAGTTAGCAAGAAAGTTTTCAATCCAACTAATTATATGGCATTGCATCCACAAGCAATAGTGCCCAAGACAAGCACTCAGACATCTTTTGGTGGACAATACCTGATGACTTTTAAGAAGGATGTACCAGATCCTGACAGAAAGATAATCTTCTCTAAACCATCCTCTGGTCCTTCTAATAAATTGTAGTTTATATTCTGTTATGTCTCATTGCTTAAACTGATTATATACAATGCATTACTATAACATATCTGCTGATGTTATCTCATCCCTACAGATATTTATGGTTTTTGTATTTCCTTTGCTTTTCAGTTTTGTTCTTGAGTGACCTCACACAAATAGGGGGTGATTGTTGGAACCCTTGTTTGGATTTGTGCTAAGTTCACACTTAGGATGTTTTGACCCCAATATATAGCTAGGGTCTTGGTCTAGTCTAAGTTAGGTCCTTTTTGTTCAAGCTTGTGTAGACCAGCATTGCAGAAGACTTAGACCTAGACTCAGAAAGTTTGTGGATTTTCTATATCAGTTCGACGATAGTCGAACTCAGCTCGACGATCGTCGATCTCCCATCAACGATCTCAGAGTCTTGTACTCCAAACTAAGCTCGACGATCTACGAGCTCAGGTCGACGATTTTATTATCTCGGCAGTAATCTCCGTTCTACGATAGCTGTTCTAAGGTTGACGATCTCTTATCTCATCTCAACGATCTATGGACTATGATCTACGATTTCATGCTGCTTTCAGTTGTGAGTTTTTTAGATCAGTCAGAAGAATTTCTTTCTTATTTATAAAGCTTATATATTCTGATAATTGATGCTGCTATTTCCAAGGCTGATAGCCGTTTCATGAAGAATTAATTATGGTTTTCACAGAATATTTTGTTAGCATATTTTATGAAGGAAGATATGGAAGTGCATTTATGTTGCCAGCGCTTCTAGCCATTTGGGCCCCTAAACTATTGCAGAATATTATGCATTGTTCAGGGAATTCAAATTTATGCCTTTTCTTATTCTAACTGCATTTATAACTCAGAATATAATAGTGAAGAATAAAGATATACAAGAGAATAATCAAGTAGACAGTAAAAAAGATATATATATATACAAAAAATTTCTTTAGAAGTACTGACTGATCATTATTCTAATTCTCAAGGATTGTTGCTCTGCTGTAATAAGGAAGAAGGAGAACCTTTCAAAACTCTCTTGAGTCTTCTTCATTCCTTAGGCTTCAAGAATTCACAAAGAGCTTGGACATTTTTTTTTCTTCTTCAATCTTCAGATCTAATAAAGCTCTACTACAGTTCTTCCTTAAGACCTACACCCAGGGCCAAAATCCTTCTTCCTCAATCAATTCTACATCTCAGGGGGAGCTTGGACATTTTTTCCTTCAATCCACATTGTCTTCTCACTTTATTGAGACAGAGAAGATTTCTTTAAATTTCTCTTTTTAACTCCATATGTACAGGGTTATCTCTCCCTTTAGTAGTGAACTCTTGGTGATAGGGTACCTGAACAAAAACCTATTGGATTTTGGGCTTTTGATCAAAAGCTCAAAGGGTCTCTTGATCTTCCTGAAAGAGATCTTGTGGTGGAAGGGCACCTGAACAAAAATCTGTAGTGGATTCCTACCTAGGTGGTAAAAGAGTGGATGTACCCAGATTTGGGGAACAACTATAAATTTTCTTGTGTCGTTTGGATGCTTTGTGTTTTCTTTTTGGGCTGTGCTGTGATTGTTTTTTATTTCTCTTCTAATATGTTAGTATAATTAACTTAATTCTGCACTAAATCTAAACAAAATTTTAATACTCTATTCACCCCCCTCTAGAGTAAAGTATATATCCCTCTCTTTAAAGGGCTCCTATCGTATAAAAAGCCTCATACCAATTTATAAGATAGGGTGTCGGTCTTCTAGCAAGCATACATATATATTTACCGAATAAAAACCTTAACTTATAAGCACGCTCGCGCGAACTTATAAACAAATGGGTCGTTTTGTAGGGCCTATTGTATAAAGCGTCCCATACCACTTTATACAAAGGTGTCAGGGTTATATGCAATGGTTATGCTATGACATACAATTATGTCGTGATGTGAACATGCAAGTGCAATACACACACTTGACTCTGTGTACACAGACCTTTCGTTCCACTTTCTGGAGCCGAACCTCCCAGGATACCTCCGTAGTAACAAATGGAAATGGTGGGTTGGGCCTCGCCCACCTCTAAACCGGTAATTTAACTATCAGTCAGACCTATCGTACGCCTCAACGCTGGTGCACTAAGAGGAGTGCCTGCGTACTCTTGTCGGCTGGTACACTTGACTTTTATGGCGAAGTGCTAACCACACTTGCTGAGTCGACGTATTTGCGTCGGTGCATCGAACCTCCAATACCGAAGATCCACCACCTTATATCTTACGCACATGTAATAATAATATATTATCCACCGAGCCAAAGCTCCCAATACTATCCCGTCCGTAACAACCAACAACTGAGCCAAAGCTCCCCGCACTATCCCGTCCGTCACGACCAATAACCGAGCCAAAGCTCGTCGGGCCAACCTGCCCATCCACAAAATCCCCCGGGCCTACAGCCTGTGTGATCCAACCTAACATCCCAAGACATCAAGTTGAGTGAAAGTGAAACACTAGTTATTCTAGTTTCTCTTGAAGTTTACTATTCCTACTGTTTAAGTTAGCCCAGGACTGCCCCCGGCATATCCCGTGAAGGGTTCTCAAAGGGCACTAGGAACTACGATAGGCTGAATCCCAAAGCTCCCTTTCACAAGGCACTTATTGTTATTGATTGTTACCCATTACCCGTTCACTTCTCATATTACCTTGGATCTAACCTAGTGTATAAAGACCATTCCTCTCCTCGGGAAAGACGATCTTTCGTCGACCCCGAGCACCTCTTATAATTAGTCAAACTAACCTCTCCTCATCTTGAATGCTAAAGATACATTCATTCACCTTTCCAAATAAGTATTCTAATATCCCAAATTCTCTAAGTTCATTCTGCACCTTATTATGATTTCTACAGTTTTTACTAAACGCAGACCATCCTAAGCTATATGATGTATACAATGGGAGATACTCAAAATTATCATCCAATATCCCTATAATAATTATTGGGGGTCTACCATTCCATGATTAACCTAAATCCAATGATTTCATAATTTTCCTAATTTATTTGATAATTTATTTAATTTTCCTAAGTAATCCAAGACCCATGTTTGAACATGAAGTACCCCTTTCATACCTGCAAATGCTCTACAAAATTTATTATAATTACATGATGAAAATTGAATAGTAAAATCTGAGTCTCCCAATTTTCCAGTAAGGTTTAGTTCTCTAAATCTAATTTTAAATACAACCTATATTAATCATTTTAAAGAGACAAGTACTGCCAATATACTTTCAAAAATTCTGAGAAACTTCAAGGATGATCATAAAGACATATAAAAACTCCAGGTCAAGTTTCATAATTTATCACTGAAAAAGAAACTCTAAACTTGATTTTCTCATAGTAATCCAAGTTAACAAGTTTATGAACTAAGTTCAGCAATTTTTCATCTAAAAATTGTAATAAAATCTCCAAATGAGCATATTGACCTTGGAACACTACTAATCAAGTGTCACATTTTTACAGCAAATAATGAGCTCTGAATAAATTATTGAACTAGTTTCCATTTTGATGAGCTTGTTAAGTATGTACTGGTATTATACATCTAAAAATTATAACAAAATTCATGTATAAGTATAATAGTCTAAAACTTCCTCTACTTCAATTTCATAACATTCTAGTGAACAGTGAGGTTATAATATCCAAATAAGTAATAGAGGCTAATACATGTATTGCAAAGGAGATAATAAAAATATGCTTCCAAATCTCCCAATAAAATTACCAAAATCTCGTACTGACCATATGACTACACCACCCAAGTTTTAGAACTTTCACAACACCTTGACTATCCAACTTACCATTTAAAGTTTTGTGTCCTAAACTAGGGTTAGGGATTTGAAGGGTTTAACCCTCACTAAATCCAATAAGATTTCTATCAGAGGACTCTAACTACCCTGAGTCCTTTCCACTAAATTTCAAATCATTTCAAGGTCATTTGACCACATGCCCTTCTCAAACCCCCCCAAGCCCAAACATAGGTTTGAACTTGGGTCCTAAGGCAATTCAATCCCAAACCACCCCATATCCCATATGAGGGTGTTATATGTCAT
Organism: Platanthera zijinensis; assembly: GCA_039513925.1. Taxonomy (NCBI): domain Eukaryota; kingdom Viridiplantae; phylum Streptophyta; class Magnoliopsida; order Asparagales; family Orchidaceae; genus Platanthera; species Platanthera zijinensis. Next base: position 117,253,887 of record CM077083.1, on the reverse strand, counting down.
GTCAAACAAGTGGCCCAATTCCCAACCTCTGTTGAGGTAAATTGACCACTCAAACCTCAAGTGCACTTTTGACCTAAATAACCTTATTATGGAAAGGCTTAAGTTTGCAAAAATTCAAGCAAAGTAATCTCCAAATGAGATGGAATTTATCCAGAGCCTTATAATGACCCCAAGGACCACTCACAAAAATTTGGGAGGGTTTGGAGGTCATTTGGTCCCTTAATTAATTTAATCATGGTTTATTAAATAATTAAAAAAACTATAGGAAATTTACCCCCAAAATTTCTCCTTTTTGGGCAGGACCTAGATATAGATAAGGGTGACTACCTGTTCAAATTTCAAGTCATTTGGACAAGGGATTAAGTGGGGGCACTTATTTTAATTTCTGTCTAGCCCTAGGTATAGACCCCACCAAAATGGGTTCCCTAGTCAAACTATTTGACCAAATTGCCCCAAATCAATTTTAAAATAAAGTAGACCCATAGGGCTACAAATTATATGTTGACCATATCCTCATATAGAGCCTCTATGTATTTTTCATATTAATTCCAAGGTGACTGAAATTAGGAGACAGAAAACTCAAAACCAGGAATTAATAAAATATCACAGCACACATCTTAAAGCACAATCGTGGGACTCCTGGATTTCTTCTTCCTCCAGCCAAAGGAAAGGATTCACCCATCCTCGAGCCTATCCTCGAGCTTATTTCTCGGCCACCCATCCCCCTCCCCAACCGGCCACCACCGACACCACCGCTATTGAGGTGGGGGCTATCGCCGGGCGGCGGCACGGCCACCGGAGGGGCGGTATCCGACTAACTCGGACAACATTTTCACAGAAAAATCCATAGAAAAGCTTCACCTGATCGGGCTCAACTGAGCCCGATTCTAATCCTAAAAGACTCCTAAGATCTACCTATAGAAGAAGTAGAGGAGGACCTTGCTCGCGGCCTGGAAACGTGTCGATCGCCGGGATGCCATTGCCGGTGGTGGCGCTGCTCGATTTCTGCAACTGCACAGTGGGATTCCTCGGCTACTTCAGGTTCTGTTTGGAAACCGCTCCTCTAAGTCCAGTGAGTCTTCTAAAATGATAAAAATGGGGGAGGGGAGGGGTCTAGCTGGCGGTGTCCATTAATGTCCCTGGAAGAGCTTTTCTGTAACTGTATTTCTCCTCCCCTAGTTGCTGTTATGGCCGAAAAAGTCCTTGACTTCCCTAACTGACCGGGGGAGGTGATTTCAGTAAGAAGAGTGGGCCCTTGGCCTTCTAGGCCATGACTAGCATTTACTCCTCTCTTTCTCTCTCTCAAGTAATATGGAATTTCGGTTTAAACCGTCCGCCACGTGGCACCCTACAATTGGACTGCTATTATTGTTTAAATAAGTCTTAATGAAAGAAACGGGCCAATAAATGCTCTTGCGCAATTCCAGAGAAGATCGGGTTCATCCTATTCACCCGAACCAGAAAATAGGGCCGAGAATTTTGCTAAGGCAAAAGCGTTGAGACAAGCCTCCACACTCAACACCAAAATCTCCAGGAATTTTCTATGTTCCATGACGTTGAGTGAGCTCAGGTCACTCGACGAGCTCACTCTACGCCATTCAGTCTATGACGTTAAGTGAGCTCAATTCACCAAATGCCATAATTCCAGAAATTTTTCCAAGTACAATGGCGTCGAGTGAGCTCAAATCACTCGACGCCATTCAGTCTATGGCATTGAGTGAGCTCAACTCACTCAACGCCCTAATTCCAGAAAATCCTTTCTCAATAAGATGGTGTTGAGTGCACTCAACACACTCAACGCCATTCAGCACATGGCGTTGAGTGGACTGAACACACTCAACGCACGAACTCCAAATTCTTTCTAAGTAAGATGGCGTTGAGTGAACTCAACGAACTAACCGCCATTCAGCCTATGGCGTTGAGTGCACTCGACGCACTCAACACTCGAGCCCAAGATTCTTCCTAAGTAAGATGGTGTTAAGTGCATTCAATGCACTCAATGCCATTCAACCTATGACGTTGAGTGCACTAGATACACTCAATGCCCGAGCCCAAGATTCTTTCCAAGTAAGATGGCGTTAAGTGCACTCAATGCCATTCAACCTATGACGTTGAGTGCACTCGATGCACTCAACGCCCGAGCCCAAAACCTGTCTAAGTAAGATAGCATTTAGTTCACTCAACGCACTCTACGCCATTCAGCCTATGGCATTAAGTGCACTCCATGCACTTAACGCCCGAGCCCAAAAACCTTTCTAAGTAGATACCTGATCTACTCGTCGAGTCTTGTCGACTCACTCAACGCTTCCCGGAAATTAGTCATCTTGGCCTCTTTTTGGTTTACCCCAATGGGTCTGTAACGACATATTTGCCTCCTTTAGGGTAAGAGGTGCCGTGATGGGACATGGAACCAAGTTAAAACCCTAAGGTCATTCGTAGGACTATAATTGGGATTCTACTACTTACAAACCAAGGTGATTTTTACCTTGAGCCGTGTTCACTTGGTCTACTCCATGCATCGGTCGGATATTTAAGAATACCCGGTACCTCACCTGGAACTCCACCTGACGATGCCGAGCGTCATAATACTTAGCTTGTCTGCTCAATGCCTCTAACATCCTGTCCCGTATCAGCCTCACCTGAGCCTCAGTTTCCTAAACAAATTCAAGCCCAAAACCTTCGGATCCTCGTCCTGTACCCATGATAGCGGAGTCCTACACCTTCGTCTGTATATGGCATCATGGGGAGCCATCCCTATGTTGTACTGGTAGTTGTTATTATATGAGAACTCGATTAGTGGTAATAGCTTCTCCCATGGCTCTCCGTAGTACAAAATGCATAGTCGCAGTAGATCTTCCAATGTCTGATTTGTGTGTTCCGTCTGCCTGTCAGTTTGGGGATGAAAAGCTGTACTGAATGTCAGCCGAGTGCACAAATAAATCTGCACTTACCTCCACTACCTGGACGTAAACCGTCCATCCCTATCCGATACAATCGTCCTCGGTACGTCATGATAACGGACGAACTGCTCCACGAATTTCCGAACCAGCACACCAAGTCATCTCTTAATATGTAATCCCAAGCAGTACCTGCCTCCAAGGCCCGGAATATCAGCTCCAGCTTGGCATCCTTCCTCTGCCCATCTCTGACTCGGTCTCAAATTTCATCAGTAGCGCTCATCGCGGCTAAATAATCCTCATAAAGCTCGGGGTCATCAGACAACACCAGCATGATGTGCATATCCTTTAATCTCTATACCAGCTCCATGGATATAATCTAGGGCTCCACTCCAGAGGTGGCGGCTCTCTGACTCAGCGCATCGGCTACCACGTTCTCCTTCCTTGGGTATTAATGCATCTCATACTGATAATCTGCTAGAAATTCCACCCATCGCCTCTGCCTAGTGTTCAGCTCTTTCTGCATGTCCACATACTTCAGATTTTTGTGATTGGAGTATATGTCGCAGTGGACACCGTACAGATAATGTCGCCAGACTTTCAGAGAAAACACGACCGCTCCCATCTTTAGGTAATGAACAGGGTAGTTCTGCTGATGCTTCTTTAGCTGGCGAGAAGCATAAGCAATCACGTGGCCCTTCTGCATCAGCACTACTCCCATGACCTGGTAGTAAGCGTCGGTGTACACCTGAAATCCTTCTTTCCTCGAAGGAAGGGCAAGTATAGGAGCTGAGGTGAGTCGATCCTTCATCTCCTAAAGGCTGTCTCGCACTGCGGGGTCCAGACAAAGGGCACATCCTTCCTCATAAGGGACGTGAGTGGAAGGGCTATACGAGAATATCCTTCCACAAATTTTCGGTATTAACCAGCAAGTCCTAGAAAACTTTGCACGTCTGTGGCCGACTTCAGCTGCGGCCAATCCCGAACTGCTTGAATCTTGGCCAGGTCCACTGCCAACCCAACTCCACTGATGATATGTCCTAGGAAAGCCAACTCCTTCAACCAGAACTAGCATTTGCTGAACCTCGCATAAATACGGTGCGCCCGCAGTCTCTCTAGGGTCAGCGTCAGATGTCGAGTGTACTCCTCCTTTGTCCTCGAGTAGATGAGGATGTCATCAATAAACACAATGACAAAAAAATCTAGATATGGCTCGAACACCCGGTTCATGAACACAGACGGTGCATTCGTAAGCCTGAAGGGCATCACTATAAACTCGAACAATCCATATCTGCTACTGAAGGCAGACTTCAGAATGTCCTCCTCCTGGATCCGCAACTGGTAGTAGCCTGACCTCAAATCTAGTTTTGAAAAGAAATGTGCCCCCTCCAGTTGATCAAACAGCTCATTTATCCTTGGCAATTGATAGGTATTCCGGACTGTCAGCCGGTTCAAAGCTCAATAGTCGATGCACAACCTAAGTGTCCTGTCCTTCTTCTTGACGAATAACACTAGGTCTCCCCATGGTGATAAGCTCGGTCGGACAAATCCGGATTCCACTAGCTCCTACAACTGTCTTCGAAACTCTGTCAACTCCTTCGGGGCCATCCAGTAAGGGGCTTTAGATGCCGACTTAGCCCCTGACACCAGCTATATCCGGAAATCCTGCTCCCGGTGCGGGGGTAGCCCTGGAAGCTTCTCTGGGAATACGTCAGCAAAATCCCGCACAACAGGGATATCTGAGATAGAATCCTTGAACTCAGCCATTTTGAACAACACTTCATAGACTTCCTCCCCCTGTAAGTGGGTTTTAACGGACTGTACAGATGATAGCAATAGAGGGGGAATAGGTCTAATACCTTCGATGATGATGTGGGAATCCCCATACCTCACAGCAATCCTCTTTGACAGGCAGTCAATCTGGGCATGGTTCCAATGCAACCATGTCATGCCCAGGATCAAATCAAAGACTGGCATCTTTAGGATCGCTGCTGGTGCTTAAAATGCCTTTCCGCCGATCTCTGCCTCCATGTTGTAGTGGGAAGATGTGAACAACTCTGATCCATCGAGTTGCCGTATCCTCATCATCAAGTCTGTGAATCGCTCCACGCCTTCCAGCCCTTCCACGAAGGCTTCTTACATGAACGAGTGCGAAGCACCCATATCAAACAGTGTATAAGCTGGCTTGCCGCTAATAAAGACTATGTTTGGGGTAATTCAATGTCTTAAAAATCTAGTTATGCTTTTCTTTCCTAATTTGTAAATTGTATATCAATGAATTTTATTATTTAGGAAAGAAAACTTAAAATTTATTGGCATACCTGTGATAACTTGCTCCGGGTTCCGTGGTTGAGCAAGATCCAGAGCATACACTTGCTCCCTCTACTGCCTGATGTCTCTGACCTGGTATCCACGTCCTCGGCCACTTCCTCCGCCTCCATAATATTGAGCAGGCAGGGCAGCCAGTGGTGCTGGTAGTGGTGCCCCCTTCTTGGGGCAGTTCCTTTGAATATGCCCCACCTGATGATAGTTGAAGCACTCTTGCGGGGGAAATTCCATACCCCTAGGTCTCTACATCTCCCGCATCTAGAGAGGCTGAGGGGCCATTACAACTGGTTCCCTCTGCTCCTGTCTTACCTCCTAACGAGGATGGTCCTCTGCCCTTCTACCTTCTCTCCCATCAGCAATACAGTCCCATCGCTGATCATTTCTTGCTCCCCATCCCTGATCCTCAGTTGGTCGTTTTCGGCCTCGAGTATTGTGCCAATCTACCTCAATCCTCTTCGACATCTCCAATATCCGAGGAATAGGTCCATCGGACACAAATAGTAGAGCCTCCCTTAGATCCTCTCTCAGTCTCTTATAGACCCTCTTGGTGTATCCGGCCTCTTCCAAATGATAAGAATCCATAAACCGGGCAAGATGATTGAACTCCCGGTGGTACTCCACCACCGTCTTGGTGCCTTGCCCCAACTGTAAAAATCTGTCTTCCAGCTCATATTTGGCCGACTGAGGAACAAAATGCTCCAACAGTGCGGCCTTGAACTCACCCCAAGCAATCTCTGCAACCACCTTATCAGTAAACGTCGTGTCCAGCGATGTCTTCCACCATCTCTTGGCATGGGAATCCAAGCAAGAGACAACCAAAAGCACCCTCTCCTCCCAAGGGCACCGTATCCCTGTCAGCATATCATACATGATGTCCAGCCACTCCTCCTTCCGAACGACCAACTCTATCCCCAAGTAGGATGGGGGAGAAAGTCCTCGAAAAATGCTCAACCAATTGGCCCCCGGGTTTAGTTGTAGAGTCGGAACCTTTTGAGCCCTGAAAGCCTCTAGTATGGATGTCAGAGTCTGCCCGTGTAACATCCCATTTTCAATTAGGCCCCTCAACTTAGATTTGGGTTAGGCATGGGGTGGGTGATAGGGATATTTAGCTAGGTTTGACCCTAGAAGGTAGGGCGTAGCCATGTGGGGCCCACTATAGGGCCCAAGTAAAACTAGGTTAAACTAGCCTAAATAAGGATCCTAGCCCCACCATGACCCCACCACATTGCCCTAACCCTAAAAAAAATCTAAGTGGACACTAAGACATGTAATTGGGTCACCTCATGACCCAAGTTGACCCAAGTTAACCCTAACCCTAATTTGGTCAAACCTTTAACCATAGGCCCACTTAGCCCAAGTAGAGCATCACCTTAAACCAACCCAAGTTGGGTAGTTTCATTGGGGTAAATACCTTCACATGGTGCTAGCCCACTCATCATGGTTGACCAAGTCAACTCCAAGTCAACATATTGACCTAAAGAGGAAAATAATGGCTAAGCCCACTCCCCTTGGGCTAAGCCCACTAGCCAAGGCCCATTATCATCCTAAGTGGGCAAAGACCACCCCTACCCCTCTGGTTTTAGAGAGAATACACATGCAAAGGGATATTTTGGGGAATTCACCCAAAAAGAGGAGAGAGAAATGGAAAGGAGATGAGAGGTGGCCATATGGCCCTCATTTCTTCTATCCAAAGCTGCTGGCCGGCCACCCAAAGAATTCCAGAGCATTTTGGCTGCAAGGATGGCCACTTGGCAGCCAAGGTGAAGCATCCAAAGCTAAACTGAGCTCACCCTCGGTCTTATCTCCTTATACAGCCACTTCTAACTAAAACCGACCACACCATCAGCTTCATTGAGTGGAAACGAGTGGAGAACGAATTGTGGAGTAGAGCTTTTTATGGAGAAACCAGGATTTGAGCAAGAGTCACCGGAGCACAGTCGGCCATGGCCAACCGCCGCCAAACTCGTCGCCCAGCTACCATTCGAGTTCGTTTCGCCTCACCTCTACCCATACTAGGATTCTAGATTGTTAAGGAGAGATATCGAGCTCAATTGAGACCGAAACCATGTGAGAAGAGGGTCAAATTCTCGACCTTTTCTTCTTGCTCGGGATCACCGGAGGAGCCGCCTCCGGCCGCCTCACCACCGAGAAACGCTAGCCACCACCTCAACGGAGGTTGTGGCAATAATCGTCGGCGGTGGAGCTGGCCCAGGTGGTCGGAATTGGGCAGCAACTTCATTCAGGACAGTTCGATCTCAACTGTCGGTTGATTGGGAACGATGAACAGATGCCGTTCAAATTCCCGGAATTAAATTAAAATCTATGCTTAATATTAATAAATGAATAGTGTATATTCTATCACACTTAATCAGTGACATTGCATGCAAATTTTAGGCCACTTAGGGACATTTCCAGAGGTAGTGATGAATAGGAATGTTGTAGGCCTTTCTCTTAACTTTCATTTGCCACCCTAAAGTCCAATTTTGGGGCCGTAGAACTCCCTGTAGGCCTGTTCTACTAGAACTGGTCCTAGGAAAGGACAGAATTTCAAATGCAAGCCCATGCCAAACCAGAAGTCCACATGACCAAAATTTTGGGTATATGATTGACTATGGTAGACTTTAACTCTATCAAAAATTTTGAATTTTTGGGAAAGCATTTTCTATAGTATTTGTCAAAATACATAAAAATTAAATTAATGAAATATTTAGAGTAATATGACTCCAAATGGCCCCAAATATTGTTGTCTTGACCTTTGGGTCAATATAAATCCCTGGTAGAAATTTCAGCCTCATTGGACTACTACATGTTGGGCAACCCCACTTGCAAGTGTTGGCTATACTATGGTTTGGGGTGCATTTAGCAAAAACCACCAAAGTGTGTATTTAACCATTTTCACACTTTTCATGTCAAGTACACTTTGGAAATGGGTTCATAGGGATGGATAATACTCCTTTCAGAAATATTGGGATATTTGGGATCAAAAATCCCATTATTTGGAATTTTGAGAAATTAGGTTATTTAATGATATTAATTTGGAATAAGGTCTATGTATGAGATAAAATCCCCAAATTCTGTTTAGAACTCAAGAGTGTCATTATTAAACACTGGAAATTTTTATGGTTCTTTTGATGGATTTAAATAGTTGATATGTGAAAATTACTATTTTACCCCTATATTATAATTATTTATAAATGTAGGAAATTATAGTAGGAAATTTTGGAAAAATTCATCTTGGTGTATTTATGCATTCATGACCTTATATAATTATCTCAGAATTTTTGGATATGGCAAAAATGTTTAAAACTCCATAATGACATTTTTGTATTTTAATAGAAATGGAATTTTTAGGCCATTACACTATGAATGATTATGAATCTCTGCACTTAGTAATATCTCATCATTACACCTTGCCTGAAATTTTCTGAGAATATTTAGTAGAGTAATTTCTATACCTCCTTTAGAAAATAGCATTTTTATGGATTTTATATTTAATAAGAATTAAATGGAATCCTTATTAGGAAAATTGTGACATTTGGCAGACATGATTATTTTTTCCATATTATAGTACAGGAAAATTTCTTAGGTCAGTGGGATCATCAATTATAGCACTTCATGTTTTAAATTGCCCAGGGAATTAAATAAAGGATTTAATTTAATGGTTTAAATAATTTAGAAAATTATGAAATTTATCATGGTCAACATATAGGTCCATACCATCCTAGGATAAATAGATTGGGGCATATGGCCTAAGGAATTTGGAAGACCTATTTATGGGTGGTATTGAGTCAAGGATAGGGTCAATCACGGATACACATACTAGTAGGGCCACCGGGGGAAAATTGATAAATCATCGAAGCGAGGATTACATTTAAGGAATAAGTCCTGGATGGTCCCGTATAGGATACTTCTGGACCATGAGGGTAGAGTGAAAGTCTCGTGACGGTAACAATAACGGAGGCTGACGGAAGACCGCCGCCCTCCTAATAACATCTTAAGTCATTAAGATCATGTTAGAGTAACAACGAGAGCTGGGTGTGAATCCTAGGTAGACACCAATAAAAGTAAATATCCTTGCGAAAGGGAAGTTTGAGCTTCAGCCCATCATAGTTCCTAGTGCCCCCGAGAGCCCTTCACCAGGCATGCCCTTGGCAGTCCTGGGATTAACCTTAAATCGCTAAGTATTATAACCCTTAGACAAGAGTAGTCTAATAGGTTAAGGTTCATGATATCATTCTAACCCATGTAGGGTTAGAGGGATTTGTGGTAATATTCTCACCCGTGTAGGGTTGGAGGGATTCAGGGAAGTTTTGCCCTACGAGCTGGAGGCTCGAGTTGAAGTACTTGCATAAGCATAAACAAAATAGTGGCGGGTCATGCGGTACTTGGCCAATCGACACACTAATGGCAATACGGTGACTAAGGTGAGGTGTCCGGGTGGAGGGGCCAATATATTATTTATACTGCGGTCTGTAGACAATCCCCGAAGACGCACACCCGACCTTACCAGACTGACAGGTAGTCAGCAATTATTACGCAATACTCTAGAGTGCACCTAGGACGTGTACAGAGGCGTATGAGAGAGAGGTCTAGGCTTGGTAGTGTGCATACCCGCATAGAAAGCGAAAGCGCCCGTTTCGCTGCTGCCGTAGCCACAATGGTGGTACCTAAGAGTGATGCTAGCTCTCGAAAAGTGGGAACTAAAGGTCTGGGGTCTCAGAGTCATGTGCGTGTATTGCACATGCATGTTTCATAATTCATAGCATAACATTCATTCGCATTAGGTCATATGCTCCATGGATCCTTATCATATAAATTAGTATGGGATCTTTTATATGATAAGTTAATTTTGGAAACTCTAACTTATAAGTTTGTATGGGCATTCATATAAGTTAGGGTACTTCTGTGATGGTAGTGTAGTAGTAGCGTAGCTTCTCTTACTGCTCTTTACTTTAGCTTTTACTTACTTCAGTTCTATACTTTACTTACTGCACTTGTACTTCTTACATAGAACAGCTAGAGTAGAACTACTATTACTCCTCATACACATGTTAGTATAGTGTCACTGTCACCTGTTTATACTTGATACCCCTTATTGTCCTCCGCTTCATCCTCTCGCTCGGTACCTAGGAGTTGCGGGGCGAGGTGCAAAGGAAATGACTTAGTCTTTTTTACTAATGGTCAATGACCAAATCATTTTAGGAGCTCGAGGAGATGGAGCACCAGTACGACAAGCAGGACGAGGGGGCAGGACATGAGGAGCAGATAACGCTACCACCGACTACTACTACTGCGCGTCCTCAGGTAAGATGAGTGGATGATGATATTTAGCTTCCTCTATTGATTTGAGAGAGAGAGATTAGTGATATTCATGTACCGGGCATAAGCCTTTATTACTTTCATTTCTGTACTCATTGTGGACTGATGTATTTCCTTTTCATATATATATATATATATATATATATATATATATATATATATATATATATATATATATATATATATATATATATATATATATATATATATATGCTCTGTGACTTGTGGACTAGTTAGCTATTTTTACACTGCTTTACACTTCTATTTCTCAGATTTGCCGATTGGTTATATGATCGTACTAGCCGACAGAATTGGCGTCTTACGGCGTCGACTAACCCGTGAGTTAGTGTCACCATAAGGCGGCGGTTTTGGGCATAAGACTAGGAGCCTCCTTGGTAAGGGGAGGGGTCTTATAAAGTGGTATCACTTGAACAAACGATCATAAGAGAAAGAAGTCCACAATACTAGAACACCAGCTCGAGCATTAGTTTGCGTACAAACTATACAACGGAAGCAATGGTGTGCCCATGTGTAAAAAGTCACATAAAACAGTCCATTAAACAATGAGTTTGGCCAATTTTGACGTAAATCTTATCTTTATGCAGCATCCACAGGTCGCTCGGCCACATAATGTGGTTCCTCCCCCTCCGGCAGCCACTCCCTTTCTACAGACATAGATGGGGCAAACTTTGACCGCTATCCTAGAAGCCTTCAGAGCCCAGCATGTCCCAGATCAACAGCCAAATCCGGGGTCGAACTAGTTGAGTGCCTTCAAGAGCCTATCCCCGCCGATGTACCGCGGGATAGAGGATGCTGTGAAGACTGAAGGGTGGCTGGAGACCATACAGGAGCTGCTGGCAAGCATCAGCTGCCCTGTCAGCCAGGTAGTTCCTCTAGCCACCCTTGTACTGGATGCTCATGCAAAGAGATGGTGGAAGTTCGTGCGAGATTCCATTTATGATGATAGAGAGCTGACGGACATCTCGTGGGAGGAGTTTTGTGATACATTCTTGGATCACTATGTTTCCACCAGGAACATGGATGTGTTGGAAGAGAGGTTTCTGAACCTCAAGTAGGGGACCAAGTTTGTTATCGAGTATCAAAGGGAGTTCTCCCATCTGGCTAGATTTTCGGGGATCCACGACTTGGATGACAGGAATTTCGCCAAGAGATTCTACCATGGGCTTAGAGATTCCTTGAGGCAGCCCCTACTATTCATCTCTCATGGCACCTCGACACAAATCATAGAGATGGCCAAGAAGTTTGAAGCAGACCAGCTGATGGTACAAAATAGAGGAAAGAGGCCACTAGATGGGTCATCACCCGGGGAAAGCAGCAGAGGATCCCAGAGAGGCAGGGTTATTGGATACAAGAGGGGTGGGTGATAGAATTTATTTCAAGATAACCCAAACACCTAAGGGGGGGTGAATAAGTTCTTTTCCTTTTTTTTACTTAAGGCAGAATATTTCTCCAGATCTTAAAATAGAATCTAACTATTCTACAACAATAAAAGCACATAAATCACAATCACACATACATCACAGATTGCACACAAGTTTATAGTTGTTCCCCAAGGTCTAGGTACATCCACTTTCCCCCTTCACCTATCTAGCAGTGTGCTAGATTCGGCCTAACTTCTTCCTTCTTCCCAGATTCACAGATCTTACAGATCAGAACCCTGAAAGGTTCCTACAACTCAGACCCATATAAGATTCCTATAACTCAGGCTAACAACCCTACCTCAGCCTTGCCACAAGACCTACAACTCAGAGAAAAATTTCTCCTACACTCAGGCTCAAAAGCCCTACCACTCAGAGATCTATATCTCCTACACTCAGCCTTTATAATATAGGCTTACAATTCATATCTATGAAAAGATCCTACCAAATTTGATAAGTGTTCAGATGGACTCTTACCCTTGTTGAGAGAGAAGGGATAAGAAGATTATTGATCATCTTCTTGATTAAACTGATGGCTGAAATCAACCTGTTCTTAGCTTTTTTCAAAGCTTCTTTAATCTGAACTCAGTAAGGTTGATCTCCTTTGAAGTTGACTGGCTGCCAGCATCCTTTTTAGAATTCAGAAATAGGTCTGAATCCTTCTTAGCAGATAGTTCAAGATCTGCTTCTTATAAGACTTGTAAATGTCTCCACCTTTACTTCAACAGTTGAAGATCTCTCTCACTCTTCAGAACTTATGAAGTTTCTTAAGAATTCTTGCTTGAATTCTCCTTAGATCTTCTCACGAAAATCTTCTTCAGTGTGACGTTCACTTTCTTGATCAACGATCAATACTTCAATAGTTGTGCCTGTTGTTATTATTCATCTCTTTTCATTTGATAGAATCCATCTATATATATAGACTTCATCCATGGTAACCGGCTGATCCGTTTTCTAACCAACTTCTGACAAGTCTGACAGCTTCAGTAAAGTTGTTGGAATGCATAGCTGTCAAGTCTCCAGTCAGTTCTTGAACCTTTGTCTTTGTCAGCAAAGCGTCGAGACTGATTGTCATTATGTTTCGACACAAGTAGATTAAGTGTTGACACAAGCTTTGGTGATGTCGACATAACTCCTTTAATGTCGACACAGCTTCTTGACATTGCACTTGTAGAATATGTCGACACTGCCTCTTAGTGTCGACATAGACACTTCTTTACTACACAGCAATCAACATTGTTGAAACTCTGCTGAGTGTTGACACAAGTCCTGTGTGTCGACACAGTTGATATTGTCTCAGAATTTGTGTGTCGACACTTCCTCTAGGTGTCGACACAGTTGATGTCGACTAATACTCCTGTGTGTCGACATTGCCTCCCGGCGTCGACACAGTTGATGTCGACTAATATTTCTGTGTGTCAACACTGCCTCCCGGTGTCGATACAGTCGATGTTGACTAATAAATTCATGTGTGTCGAGACAGTTGCTTCAGGTGTCGACACAGCTTTTCCAAGTGTTGACATAGACTTCCTTAAGTGTCGACACATGGACTTAGAAACTTTTTTCTGCATTTTAGCCAATACTTAACCTGCACATATAAACTCAAAATAACATCAAATACACCTTGATGTATATCATTGAGCTAAGTGAGGCTTCTCCAAATCAGGTACACATTTTCCAATGTACCCAACAATCTCCCCCTATTTGGAGAAGTCATAACCCTTTAGTCAATGATATACACCACTTATAATAAACAAACATTATGATGTATATAAACATTATATGATAGGGCAACTTATAGACAAAACATATATCAAAATCACATCACAGAATAAGAATCAAACTTGAATGAACATGAAACATTGTTTTGTTTATATTAATAAAAAGTTTTTTAATAACTGATTACATAGATTTCTGTTAAACTAAAAATTACATTGTTCTAACAAAATTTAGTAAATCTATCCTAAGGCTGATCAGGCTCCCTAATGACTATGCCTTTTCCTGGCTTAATCTGAGCTTGCACAGGAGGTTCTAGATCATTAATAGGTTTTTTTTCCTTTCTACTCTGCCTTTTTCTGAACTTCAGCCTTAATCCTTTGCCTTTCAAAATAATGAAAAAGCTTAGAAAAGTACTTGCTAGGCTCCTAAGCATTAGGAGGTAGCTTCCCAATCTTAGCCTTTCTTCTATGCTACACAATGGCTTCCTGTCTTGCCTCATACTTCATCCATTCCTATTCATTATACCACTTGCCCCTTTCATGAACTTGATCTTTCACAGCTTTCCAGGCAGTCAAAATTATATTTCTTGAAGTGGGGCTCCACTGCACAAAATCAGGCTTTAACTCAGCCTGTTCTTTGAATCTTTTCTTTGAAAGTTGAGCTTCCTGCTTAGCTCTCAAGGCATCTTCTGGCATATCAACTTTCTCTATAATGACATTTTCAACATCCTGTGGAGGACTGTACATTGTCTGAACCTATTGTTGAATCATATCAAAATCTACTAGAGGGTAGATGATCTAAGCAACTTCAGGTTGATCACCTCCAGCATAAGCAGGTTTACCAGATTTTGCAACATTATCACCTCCAGCATAAGTAGGTTTACCTGATGCTATTAGATATCCATATTGTATGATTTGAGCCAACATTGTGTAAGACCCCCTTTTTTTTTCTTTTTCAACCTCCAGGGTCTTAGGCCCAGAATCGCCGCTTTGCGGTGACACCTTCACGTCCTGAAGGGTCATCACCACAAGGCGCCGATTCTGCCGGCCAATTCGATCACAGAAAGGTAGCACATAATTGAAGTAAGAGCAATGTAGTCCACAGGACAACACTAATCAGAGTACTATAAATGCGGGCTTATGCCCGGTACAAAATGTCCTCACTACAAGTCTCTCAAGCGGAAGCAAAACAGAAACTACACAAGCTCGAGACTCACGGTCCCGGCTGTATGAACTCCGGAGCTAGACTGCCCCATCTCCAGGCGCACCGATCTCTGGGGCTGCTCCTCCATGCTGGGCTCCACGATCCCCTAAATGATGCGGTTCGAAAACCGTTAGTCATAAAGACTAAGCCCTATCATCCCCCACCCCTTCCCCCATGGCTCCTAGGTACCGAGCGGGGAGGAAGAAAGGGAAGGACATGACGGTAGAGATTAATCAAGAACACAGATGGCAGCGGAACTAAGCTAACAAGTTGTATTCGGTGAGCAGTTAATATAATTGTTATAATAGGTCTTGCAGTAAGAAAAACAAACATATGAATTTAACCTTCACTTATGCGAGAACACATAAGCAAAGGGATCTTTAGCAAGGCTCCCATCGTATAAGTGTCCCATACCACTTCTACCTTGGGGTGTCGGTTATCAAACAGCAATGGTTGTTATATATTGAAATTAACCTTTGATTTATAAACTTGCCCACACAAGCCTATAGACCAAGGGGTCGTTTTGCAGGTCCTAATGTATAAGCGTCCCATACCACTTATACTTTAGGTGTCAGGGTTTAATGAAACGATTATGCTATGACATGCTAGTGGGTATGATGAAACATGCAAGTGCAACACACACACCCGACTCTGTGCACACAGACCTTTAGTTCCCCCTTTCGGAGCCGTTACCTCCCAGGATACCTCCGTAGTGGCGGACGGAAGCGGTGGGTTGGGTCTTGCCCACCTCAAAACCAGTAAAAGCACCACTGGTCTGACCTATCGTACGCCTCAACGCTTGGTGCACTAAGCAGACGCCTGCGTACTCTTGGCGGCTAGCGCACCAGACTTCTGTTGGCGAAGTGCTAACCACCTCGCCGAGTCAACGATATCGGTGTCGGTGCAATCGAACTCCCCGATATCGTAAAACCCACCACCTTAACTTTTCCTATCTTATGCACATGCAAGTTTATTCGTAAACACACAAAACCGAGCCGAAGCTCCCCAGACCAAACGTCCGTCTCCAAACAAACCGAGCCGAAGCTCCCCGGACCATCCCGTCCGTCTCCTAACAAACCGAGCCGAAGCTCCCCGGACCATCCCGTCCGTCTTTTAACCAACCGAGCCGAAGCTCCCCGGACCAAACGTCCGTTTCCAAATCACCCGAGCCGAAGCCCTCATCAATCTTCCTGTGCCAACAGTGTTTGTGAAAAGTGCAGCCCTAGTTACTAAGTTACTCTTGCCAGTTTGTTATTACAGTTTACGTTAGCCCATGACTGCCCCCGGTATTCCCCGTGAAGGGCTCTCAAGGGGCACTAGGAACCAAGACGGCGGCATTACGGCCCGAAGTTCCCTTTCTCAAGGCACTTATTATTATTGGTTTATCTCCCTTAGCCCGATTCCCTTCTCATATTACGATAGACTATCCTAGGGTAATTTTTAACCTTCCTCTCTTAGGGGAAAGCGATCTTTCGCCCAACCCGAGCACCTCTTAACTCTAGCTATCACCACTTCTCGCTACTCTTTATATCTTCCTATAGCATTTCCCTCCACATTTCCACCCAGACAAAATGTTTAACTCCAATGACTTCCCCAGATCATGTCCTATTGTATTTCACAAATTGCTATATGCAGACCGACCTAGGCTACATGTCGAACCGGTTATGCAACGATCCATTACTCATCCAAATGCCCTAAATTATTTACTGGAGACTTACCATGATATAAATGACCTAAGTCCAGAAAATGGAAATTATCCTAATTTATTTGGCATTTAATTAAATTCCTCGAAAATCCCAAGGGCTACCGGTTTGAACATGAACTACCCTAAGTTCTCATGCAAGATGTACAGCAAATTTATGATAAATAGTAGGTTATCTCAATAGGTTAAATCCTAAGTATCATAATTTTTCTATTATTAAAAAGGCATGAAAACTATTTTAGAAATAATCTCTAACTTCTGTTGTTTATGAATCAAGTACAGAAAATGTTCCTCCAAAAATTATAAATAATTTATTCCATGCAGATAAAGGCCTAAAATTAGCACTGGCCAAGTTTCATAATTTTCTAGCAAGTATTTTATCTATAATTAATTTTTAAACAATAAAACCCCTTTCTTTTATCTGTGAAGAAAGTACCAGATTTATTCATCATAAAATTCTATAAAAATTCAGGGATCAATGTTCTACTGGTCAAGATCTAAATCCATAATTTTAACTGATTATAATTAATTAAAAGTCTCCAAATAATTGAAACAATAAATCGGGCTAATAATCCTTTAACACATGAAGTATAAGATTTATTAATCATAAAATTCCAGGAAAATAATCATAAGTCTAAAACATCCTAAAACTCCCTCCTGCCGAGTTTCATAATTTTTGGATTAGATTTAGTGCTTAAAATAACTAAATTACATATTTATCCTAAACAAAAATATCAACTTCCGAGGTACCTAATTACCTCCAATCCCTTCACTATTTCAACAAGAGGGTTTTCATCATATCATCCCTCTCTCCTCCAAATTTCAAGGGCATTCACGAGCTTTTGCTCCTATGTCCTTCACAAACCTCAAACTACCACACACTGGGTTTGAACCGATCTCATAGGGTAAAATCCACCCTAATCCACACCATGTTACCCAAGAGGGTAGACATAGACTTAACAAATCAGTGGCCACAACTTCAGCCTCTTTTGAGGAGATTTATCCACTCCATTTCCAATTGTACTTTTCCCCAAAGTACCCCTCACCAAGACCTATCTAGGACTTGATACTTCCCTATTCAAAACTCGACCAATTGAGTTGAAATTTTGTACAGATCTTAACATTGATGCCAGGGACCACCACCCAAAATTTGGGGGAGTTTGGACTTAATTTCATCTCCTAATTAATTTTATAATGTTTATTAAAATTTTACAAAAACTTTAGGCAAAAGTTCTCCAAAAATTGTCATTTTTGGACAGCCTCTCGACATTCATATTATAGACCTCCAGCCCAAATTTCAAGTCATTTGGACATGTTATGAACCGTGGGCAACCATTTCAATTTCTGGTTAACCTAGGTCTTGATCCCACCAAAATGAGTGTTGTGGTCAAACCACTCACCCAAATTGAATAAAATCAATTTTAAATTAAAGTAGACCCAGAGGGCTACAACTTTTGTGACTGGTCATTTTTCCTAATTCGGCCTCTAAGTGCCTCGTTTTGCAGCCTCAAAATATATTCAAATAATCTATTTTTCCATTATGTATTATATAATAATCTAGGTATTATAATATTGGTTCTACTGTTCATCTTCTTCATGAACCCGAAAACAGACAGAAAACCATTTTTCCTGTAAGCATCCCGTGATCCGTCGCCGGCAGTCCGGTCACTTCCCTGGCCAGCCACCACCACCACCACCTCCGTTGAGGCGATGGCTAGCGGTCGGCGGTGGTTTGGCCGCCGGAGGTGGCGGTTTCCGGCGAACTCAAAAATACCATTTACATAGTTTTTCCCATGAAAACGAGAGACAGGTCCGGCTCCGTTAAGCGCGAACCTCCTTTCTAAGAAACCTAAGATCTACCCATGAAAGAGAAGGAGCAGAGGAGGACCTTGTTCGCGGTTTGAAGGCGAGAAGAACGACAGGGTGCCATGGCGTGGAGGTGGCGTTGCTGAACTTCTCCTACAGCAAGAACAAGGATCTGATCCGATTACTTGAGCGTGTAACCTTCTCCTCTTGCCCCAAGTGGGCTTTTATAAGTCAGAAGGTGGGAAGATGAATGGGTAAAGCCTTAATGGCCATGAAGGCTCCTCCCCTTAACGCTTCGGTTATGATGCAGGGCAACGCTGGAAAACGAAGAGGTGTTCGCCAGGTGGTGATTTCCTATTGGACCAACATTTTCCTTATTTATTTAAATAATTAAGGAAGGAAACGGCCCATAAATACTCCTGGTGTAACATCCCACACCCGCATTTATTTCCACGCGTGTTAGAATAATTTCGGGCCTGAACCGTCGTTTCGGCCAATGTCACGGGCGTGACACATAGGTCACGGGCGTGACAGGCCCGGATAGCCAATTCTGGGTTCGACGATCGTCGAACTGAGATCGACGATCGTCGATGGATGGTCACGGGCGTGACACCTTGGGTCACGGGCGTGACAAGCCCGTGTGGTTAATACTGGGCCGACGATCGTCGATTTGAGATCGACGGTCATCGAATGGTGGTCATGCCCTAGGTCACGGGCGTGACACCTAGGTCACGGGCGTGACAGGCCCGAACGGCAATTTCTGAGTTCGACGGGCGTCGAACTGAGCTCGACGGTCGCCGAAGGCTGGTCACGCCCTAGGTCACGGGCGTGACACTTATGTTACGGGCGTGACATGCCCGGGCTGCAAGGTCGACGATCGTCTCACGACGATCGACGATCGTGGGAGGAGTCACGCCCTTAGTCACGGGCGTGACACCTTGGTCACGGGCGTGACATGCCCGGGCAACACGTTCGACGATCGTCTCATGGAGATCGACGATCGTCGAAGTAGTCACGCCCAAGTCACGGGCGTGACGGGTCGGTCACGGGCGTGACCAACCCGTGACCCGAAATATTGATCGCTTTATTTTAATTTTATGTGCTTCCTGGGGTTCTGTCACGACCAACCGACTCCTAGGGGTCTAGCCGGAAATGGGATGTTACAAATGCCAATAAACAAAACAAAAATTTCGTCCCCGAAATTGAGGTTGAACCTACGGGGATTTCTATCGGAATAAATTAAACTTGTAACATCCCATGCGATCTTTCTATTGGGTTCAGGCGACTGTTCGTTTGAATACTAAGACAATCTCCCCAATAAACAAAAGATTAGCCCCTACCTTTCTGATTAAGTGCGTATGCCTAGGTCCTGGATTTTCCTTATCTAGTCTTAACAGTCCAAAACAAGAAGGCAATCTATAGTATACCGAGAGGTGGTGAGATGTACCTGACTGAACAACTCCGGGTATCTTTGCCTCATCAGATCCTGCGGTTCCCAGGTGTGCTCCTCCTGACCGTGGTTTCTCCATAGAACCTTGACTAAGGGGATCTTCTTGCGGCGCAAGATCCGTACTCCTTTGTCGTCGATCCGAACCGGCTCCAAGTGAACAGATCGGTCTGAAGCTACCGACCCTTCTGTGGTCAAAATCCGTTGTTCCGGGCGTAGTAGAGCCCTTCTCAGTGAAGAAATGTGGAAGACGTCATTTAAAGCTGCCAGCTCTGGTGGCAACTCTAGCCTGTTGGCTAGGGGTCCGATCTGCTCCAGGATCCGGTAAGGGCCCATATACCTAGGGCTGAGCTTCTTCCTCCGACCGCGCACCCGTGAGACTCCGTGCATGGGCCGAATCTTCAAGAACACTTGATCTCCTACCCAAAACTCCACCTGACGATGTCGGGCATCATAGTATTTAGCCTATCTGCTCTGCGCCTCCAACATCCTATCTCTGATCAGTCTCACCTGAGCCTCGGTGTCTTCAACAAAATCCGATCCCAACATCTTCGGATCCTCGTCCTGAACCCAAGAAAGCGGGGTTCTACATTTTCTTCCATACAAGGCTTCATATGGTGCCATCCTGATGCTGGACTGGTAGCTATTATTATAAGAGAACTCGACCAACGGTAACATCTTCTCCCACGGCTCCCCTCGGTCCAGTATACACAGTCGTAGTAAATCCTCCAAGTTCCGGTTGGTGCGCTCTATCTGCCCGTCCGTCTGAGGGTGGAAGG
The DNA here is from genome assembly GCA_039513925.1 of Platanthera zijinensis. Taxonomy (NCBI): domain Eukaryota; kingdom Viridiplantae; phylum Streptophyta; class Magnoliopsida; order Asparagales; family Orchidaceae; genus Platanthera; species Platanthera zijinensis. Next base: position 117,233,248 of record CM077083.1, on the reverse strand, counting down.
CCGTGCTAAAAGTCAACCGGGTGCCCAAATATGCCTGCACTGACCGCCATTCCCTGGATGTAAACCGTCCATCGCGGTCCGACACTATCGTCTGGGGCACGCCATGATATCAGACATACTGCTCCACAAACTTCCGTACCAACACTCCCACCGAGTCATCCTTCCTGATCGGTACAAAGCGGGCCACCTTCGTCAACCGATCGACAATCACCCAAATCGAGTCGTTCCCCGTCCGAGACCGGGGAAGACCATGTATAAAATCCATCGCTATATCGTCAAACTTCCACTCCGGCACCGGGAGTGGCTGCAACAATCCTGCGGGGTTCCTGCACTCTGTCTTCACCAACTGACATGCCTCGCAATGGGTCACGAAGTACGTAATGTCCTTCTTCATGCCCGGCCAAAACATCATCTTCTTCAGATCAGCGGTCATCTTTGTGATCCCCGGGTGCACAGAGTACCGGCTGCAATGCGCCTCCGTCATAATATCCTCTCGGATCTGGCCTCCTGCGGGTATATATACTCTGCCTCTGAAATGTAGCAGACCATCTCTCAGGGAATAATCTCCTGTCGAACCCTCCTCCAAGGCTTGGAACATCGGCTCTGCCCACGCATCTGTCCTCTGTCCATCCTGAATGCGATCCCGAATATCGTCTATGGCCACTATCGACGTCAGATACTCCCTATACAGCTCTGGATCATCCTCGGACACTAAGGATATCTGCATATCTCTGAATGACTGGACTAGCTCCATGGACATAACTTGGGGCCCAGCTTCGGAAGTGGCCGCTCTTCGACTCAACGCGTCGGCCACCACGTTTGCCTTCCCTGGGTGGTAGTGCATCTCATACTGATAATCTGCTAAGAACTCCACCCAGCGCCTCTGCCTGATATTCAGCTCCTTCTGCGTGTCCACGTATTTCAAGTTCTTGTGATCGGAGAAGATATCGCAGTGGACTCCATAAAGATAATGACGCCAGACCTTCAGAGCAAAAACGACCGCTCCCATCTCAAGGTCGTGCACTGGGTAGTTCTTCTCATGGGTCTTCAGCTGGCAGGAGGCATATGCTATGACGTGTCCGTTCTGCATCAGCACCGCTCCCATCCCTTGGTATGATGCGTCGGTATACACCTGGAATCCTTCCTTTCCAGATGGAAGGGCCAGAATAGGGGCTGAGATGAGTCGGTCCTTCAGCTCCTTGAAAGCCGCCTAGCACTGCGGGGTCCAAACGAAAGGTGCCTCCTTCTTTGTCAAAGATGTGAGGGGGAGGGCAATCTGAGCGAACCCCTCCACGAACTTCCGGTAGTAACCGGCAAGTCCCAAGAAACTGCATACATCGGTGGCTGTCTTCAACTGCGGCCAATCTCGAACTGCCCGAATCTTTGCCGGATCCACTGCCAACCCGGCTCCGCTGATAATGTGGCCCAGAAAAGCCACCTCCTTCAACCAGAACTGACACTTGCTGAATTTTGCGTAAAGGTGATGCTCCCGCAACCTCTCCAAAGTCAGTGCCAGATGCCGAGTGTGCTCCTCCTCCGTCCTAGAGTAGATCAGGATGTCGTCTATGAATACTATGACGAACACATCCAAGTAGGCCTCGAAAACCCGGTTCATGAGACTCATGAACGCCGACGGAGCATTCGTGAGCCCGAAGGGCATCACGGTGAACTCATACAGGCCATATCTGCTACTGAAGGCCGTCTTCGGGATATCCTCCTCCTGGATCCATAGCTGGTAGTATCCTGACCTCAAGTCCAGCTTCGAGAAATAATGGGCTCCCTCCAGTTGGTCAAACAATTCGTCTATCCGTGGGAGCGGATAGGTATTCCGGACGGTCAGCCTGTTTAGTGCTCGATAATCGATGCACAGGCGGAGTGTCCCATCCTTCTTCTTCACGAATAGGACCGGTGCTCCCCATGGCGTGGAACTCGGTCTAACAAATCCTGCCTCAACCAATTCCTGCAACTGAGTCCGAAACTCTGCCAACTCCTTTGGGGCCATTCGATAAGGGGCCCTAGACGCCGGCTTGGCCCCCGGCACAAGCTGTATCCGAAAGTCCTGCTCTCGGTGTGGAGGTAGTCCTAGCAGTTTCTCTAGAAAGACGTCAGCAAAATCTCGCACCACCGGGATGTCTGTCACCGACTCCTTAACTTCCGCCATCTCAAATAGAATCTGATAGACCTCCTCTCCCTGCAGATGGGGCTTAACGGCCTGTACCGAAGATAAGAGTATACGAGAGACAGGTCTTATACCTTCGATGGTAATGAAAGAGTCCCCGTGTCTCACGGTGATCCTCTTCGCCTGGCAGTCAATCTGGGCATGGTTCCAGTGCAGCCATACCATGCCCAGGATCAGGTCGTAGTCCGTCAGCTTCAAAATCGTCGCTGGAGCCTCGAATGCCTTTCCACCAATTTCCGACTCCATTTTACAGTGATCCGTGGTAAGGAGCTCAGATCCATCCGGTAGTCGCACCCTCATCCTCGAGCCTGTGAACCGCTCCACACCTTCTAGTCCTTCTACGAACGTCTCCGACACAAAGGAGTGAGTAGCTCTAGTATCAAAAAGTGTGCGGGCAGGCTTGCCGCTGATGAAGACTATACCTGGGGTGATTAAATATCATAGGATTCTATAAAGAATTTTCTTTCCTTGTTAATCTATCTAGAGCGGTTCAAAGTTTTAACAACTTAAAGGGAAATTCTATGAAAATGAAGAAGCATATATTGCAGCGTACCTGCGATGACCTGCTCCGGATTCCGAGGCTACGCAAGGTCCAAAGCATATACCTGCTCTCTTCCTTGTCTACGATCTCCCCCCTGGTATCCTCGACCGCGGTCGCGTCCTCGGCCTCCGTAATACTGAGCTGGTGGGCCGCCCTGATGTGCTGGAGGTGGTGCCCCCTCATGGGGCAGTTCCTCCGAATGTGCCCAATCTGATGACAAAGAAAACACTCTGGTGGGGGATACGCCATTCCCCCGGGTCTCGGCATCTCCTGCATCCGAAGAGGGGGAGGGGCTAATACCACCTGTTCCCTCGGCTCCTGCCTCACATCCTGACGAGGCTGGTCCTCCGTCCTCCTCCCCTCTAGTACAGCACCTCGCCGCTGGTCATTTCTACCTCTCCGTCCCTGATCATCTGCTGGCCGTTTCCGGCCCCGGGTGGCGTGCCAATCTGCCTCAATCCTTTTGGCCATCTCCAAGATCCGGGAGATGGGCCCGTCAGATACAAACAACAGAGCCTCCCTCAAGTCCTCCCGCAGGCCCTTATAGAACCTCCTGATATACCCTGCCTCGTCCAGCTGGTAGGAATCTGCGTATCGAGCCAGATGGTCAAACTCTCGATGGTACTCCACCACGGTCCGGGTACCCTGCTTCAGCTGTAAGAACCGCTCCTCCAAATCATCCCTAGCCGACTGCGGAACGAAATGCTCCAGTAGAGCGGCCCTGAACTCCTCCCAGGTAACCTCTGCAACCTCCCTGTCGGCAAATGTCGTGTCCAACAGCGTCTTCCACCACCTCTTTGCATGGGACTCCAGGCAGGAGACAACCAGAGCCACCCTCTCCTCCCAGGGACACCGTATCCCGGTCAGCATCTCGTACATGATATCTAGCCACTATTCCGTCCGAACCGTCGACTCTGTCCCCAAGTAGGACGGGGGAGCCAGCCCTCGGAAGATGCTTAGCCAGTTGGCCCCCGGATTTGGCTGGGGGGCCGGAACTTGCTGGGCCCTGAAGGCCTCCAGGATGGCAGTCAGGGTCTGTCCTATGTCTGACTGGAGGAATGGAGTGGGGGCCGGTAAGGGTGGTGCAACATCCGGAGCCTGTTGAACTCCACCTTGTGGCGTAGTTCGTGCTGGAGGCTGCGTAACAAAAACACACGCTGAGAAAACGTTCAAATATTACATAAAGGTGGGCAATTTATATGTGATCCCTATATGGGCACACCACTGCTTCCGCTGCTTAGTTTGTCCCCAAACTAAACTCGAGCGGGGGTGACCCAGGGTTTGTGCACTGCTACTTCCTTCTGATCGATGTTCCCTCTGATACCACTTGTAAGACCCCCTTTTTTTTTCTTTTTCAACCTCCGGGGTCTTAGGCCCAGAATCGCCGCTTTGCGGTGACACCTTCACGTCCTGAAGGGTCATCACAACAAGGTGCCGATTCTGCCGGCCAATTCGATCACAGAAAGGTAGCACATAATTGAAGTAAGAGCAATGCAGTCCACAGGATAACACTAATCAGAGTACTATAAATGCGGGCTTATGCCCGGTACAAAATGTCCTCACTACAAGTCTCTCAAGCGGAAGCAAAACAGAAACTACACAAAGTCGAGACTCACGGTCCCGGCTGTATGAACTCCGGAGCTAGACTGCTCCATCTCCAGGCGCACCGATCTCTGGGGCTGCTCCTCCATGCTGGGCTCCACGATCCCCTAAATGATGCGGTTCGAAAACCGTTAGTCATAAATACTAAGCCCTATCATCCCCCACCCCTTCCCCCATGGCTCCTAGGTACCGAGCGGGGAGGAAGAAAGGGAAGGACATGACGGTAGAGATTAATCAAGAACACAGATGGCAGCGGAACTAATCTAACAAGTTGTATTCGGTGAGCAGTTAATATAATTGTTATAATAGGTCTGACAGTAAGAAAAACAAACATATGAATTTAACCTTCACTTATGCGAGAACACATAAGCAAAGGGATCTTTAGCAAGGCTCCCATCGTATAAGTGTCCCATACCACTTATACCTTGGGGTGTCTGTTATCAAACAGCAATGGTTGTTATATATTGAAATTAACCTTTGATTTATAAACTTGCACACACAAGCCTATAGACCAAGGGGTTGTTTTGCAGGTCCTAATATATAAGCGTCCCATACCACTTATACTTTAGGTGTCAGGGTTTAATGAAACGATTATGCTATGACATGCTAGTGGGTATGATGAAACATGCAAGTGCAACACACACACCCGACTCTGTGCACACAGACCTTTAGTTCCCCCTTTCGGAGTCGTTACCTCCCAGGATACCTCCGTAGTGGCGGACGGAAACGGTGGGTTGGGCCTCGCCCACCTCAAAACCAGTAAAAGCACCACTGGTCTGACCTATCGTACGCCTCAACGCTTAGTGCACTAAGCGGACGCCTGTCTACTCTTGTCGGCTGGCGCACCGGACTTCTGTTGGCGAAGTGCTAACCACCTCGCCGAGTCAACGATATCGGTGTCGGTGTAATCGAACTCCCCGATATCGTAAAACCCACCACCTTAACTTTTCCTATCTTATGCACATGCAAGTTTATTCGTAAACACACAAAACTGAGCCGAAGCTCCCCGGACCAAACGTCCGTCTCCAAACAAACCGAGCCGAAGCTCCCCGGACCATCCCGTCCGTCTCCTAACAAACCGAGCCGAAGCTCCCCGGACCATCCCGTCCGTCTTTTAACCAACCGAGCCGAAGCTCCCCGGACCAAACGTCCGTTTCCAAATCACCCGAGCCGAAGCTCTCATCAATCTTCCTGTGCCAACAGTGTTTGTGAAAAGTGCAGCCCTAGTTACTAAGTTACTCTTGCCAGTTTGTTATTACAGTTTACGTTAGCCCAGGACTGCCCCCGGTATTCCCCGTGAAGGGCTCTCAAGGGGCACTAGGAACCAAGACGGAGGCATTACGACCCGAAGTTCCCTTTCGCAAGGCACTTATTATTATTGGTTTATCTCCCTTAGCCCGATTCCCTTCTCATATTACGATAGACTATCCTAGGGTAATTTTTAACCTTCCTCTCTTAGGGGAAAGCGATCTTTCGCCGAACCCGAGCACCTCTTAACTCTTGCTATCACCACTTCTCGCTACTCTTTATATCTTCCTATTGCATTTCCCTCCACATTTCCACCCAGACAAAATGTTTAACTCCAATGACTTCCCCAGATCATGTCCTATTGTATTTCATAAATTGCTATATGCAGACCGACCTAGGCTACATGTCGAACCGGTTATGCAACGATCCATTACTCATCCAAATGCCCTAAATTATTTACTGGAGACTTACCATGATATAAATGACCTAAGTCCAGAAAATCGAAATTATCCTAATTTATTTGGCATTTAATTAAATTCCTCGAAAATCCCAAGGGCTACCGGTTTGAACATGAACTACCCTAAGTTCTCATGCAAGATGTCCAGCAAATTTATGATAAATAGTAGGTTATCTCAATAGGTTAAATCCTAAGTATCATAATTTTTCTATTATTAAAAAGGCATGAAAACTATTTTAGAAATAATCTCTAACTTCTGTCGTTTATGAATCAAGTACAGAAAATGTTCCTCCAAAAATTATAAATAATTTATTCCATGCAGATAAAGACAAAAATTAGCACTGGCCAAGTTTCATAATTTTCCAGCAAGTATTTTATCCATAATTAATTTTTAAACAATAAAACCCCTTTCTATTATCTGTGAACAAAGTACCAGATTTATTCATCATAAAATTCTATAAAAATTCAGGGATCAATGTTCTACTAGTCAAGATCTAAATCCAGAATTTTAACTGATTATAATTAATTAAAAGCCTCCAAATAATTGAAACAATAAATCGGGCTAATAATCCTTTAACACATGAAGTATAAGATTTATTAATCATAAAATTCCAGGAAAATTATCATAAGTCTAAAACATCCTAAAACTCCCTCCTGGCGAGTTTCATAATTTTTGGATTAGATTTAGTGCTTAAAATAACTAAATTACATATTTATCCTAAACCAAAATATCAACTTCCGAGGTACCTAATTACCTCCAATCCCTTCACTATTTCAACAAGAGGGTTTTCATCATATCATCCCCCTCTCCTCCAAATTTCAAGGGCATTCACGAGCTTTTGCTCCTATGTCCTTCACAAACCTCAAACTACCAGGGTTTGAGCCGATCTCTTAGGGTAAAATCCACCCTAATCCACACCATGTTACCCAAGAGGGTAGACATAGAATTAACAAATCAGTGGCCACAACTTCAGCCTCTTTTGAGGAGATTTGTCCACTCCATTTCCAATTGTACTTTTCCCCAAAGTACCCCTCACCAAGACCTATCTAGGACTTGATACTTCCCTATTCAAAACTCGACCAATTGAGTTGAAATTTTGTTCAGATCTTAACATTGATGCCAGGGACCACCACCCAAAATTTGGGGGAGTTTGGACTTAATTTCATCTCCTAATTAATTTTATAATGTTTATTAAAATTTTACAAAAACTTTAGGCAAAAGTTCCCCAAAAATTCTCATTTTTGGACAGCCTCTCGACATACATATTATAGACCTCCAGCCCAAATTTCAAGTCATTTGGACATGTTATGAACCGTGGGCAACCATTTCAATTTCTGGTTAACCTAGGTCTTGATCCCACCAAAATGAGTGCTGTGGTCAAACCACTCACCCAAATTGAATAAAATCAATTTTAAATTAAAGTAGACCCAGAGGGCTACAACTTTTGTGACTGGTCATTTTTCCTAGTTCGGCCTCTAAGTGCCTCGTTTTGCAGCCTCAAAATATATTCAAATAATCTATTTTTCCATTATGTATTATATAATAATCTAGGTATTATAATATTGGTTCTACTGTTCATCTTCTTCATGAACCCGAAAACAGACAGAAAACCATTTTTCCTGTAAGCATCCCGTGATCCGTCGCCGGCAGTCCGGTCACTTCCCTGGCCAGCCACCACCACCACCACCTCCGTTGAGGCGATGGCTAGCGGTCGGCGGTGGTTTGGCCGCCGGAGGTGGCGGTTTCCGGCGAACTCAAAAATACCATTTACATGGTTTTTCCCATGAAAACGAGAGACAGGTCCGGCTCCGTTAAGCGCGAACCTCCTTTCTAAGAATCCTAAAATCTACACATGAAAGAGAAGGAGCAGAGGAGGACCTTGTTCGCGGTTTGAAGGCGAGAAGAACGACGGGGTGCCATGGCGCGGAGGTGGCGTTGCTAAACTTCTCCGACATCAAGAACAAGGATCTGATCCGATTACTTGAGCGTGTAACCTTCTCCTCTTGCCCCAAGTGGGCTTTTATAAGTCAGAAGGTGGGAAGATGAATGGGTAAAGCCTTAATGTCCATGAAGGCTCCTCCCCTTAACGCTTCGGTTATGATGCAGGGCAACGCTGGAAAACGAAGAGGTGTTCGCCAGGTGGTGATTTCCTATTGGACCAACATTTTCCTTATTTATTTAAATAATTAAGGAAGGAAACGGCCCATAAATACTCCTGGTGTAACTTCCCACACCCGCATTTATTTCCACGCGTGTTAGAATAATTTCGGGCCTGAACCGTCATTTCGGCCAATGTCACGGGCGTGACACATAGGTCACGGGCGTGACAGGCCCGGATAGCTAATTCTGGGTTCGACGATCGTCGAACTGAGATCGATGATCGTCGATGGATGGTCACGTGCGTGACACCTTGGGTCACGGGCGTGACAAGCCCGTGTGGTTAATACTGGGCCGACGATCGTCGATTTGAGATCGACGGTCATCGAATGGTGGTCACGCCCTAGGTCACGGGCGTGACACCTAGGTCACGGGCGTGACAGGCCCGAACGGCAATTTTTGAGGTCGACGGGCATCGAGCTGAGCTCGACGATCGCCGAAGGCTGGTCACTCCCTAGGTCACGGGCGTGACACTTATATCACGGGCGTGACATGCCCGGGCTGCAAGGTCGACGATCGTCTCACGACGATCGACGATCGTGGGAGGAGTCACGCCCTTAGTCACGGGCGTGACACCTTGGTCACGGGCGTGACATGCCCGGGCAGCACGTTCGACGATCGTCTCGTGGAGATCGACGATCGTCGAAGTAGTCACGCCCAAGTCACGGGCGTGACGGGTCGGTCACGGGCGTGACCAACCCGTGACCCGAAATATTGATCCCTTTATTTTAATTTTATGTGCTTCCTGGGGTTCTGTCATGACCAACCGACTCCTAGGGGTCTAGCCGGAAATGGGATGTTACACATTGACTAACACTCTCTCGCCCTTTATGGCTTCTCTTACAATGCGATCTCTTAAGTCATCCTTTTGAAATCTTATTTGGCCATCAAGAAAATTGACACCATCTTTAAAATATGATTTTAACTTTAGAAGCTGATCAAAAATTGTTTTCTGAGAAGTAGTAATGGTTGTCTTAAAGGAATCCAAGGCTTCCTGTAGCTTCTGATCAAATTCCTCTTTCTCCTTATCCCTTGCTTCAGTCATTGTAATAACTATTTTCTTTACTTCAGTGACTATCTCATTATGAGATTCAGTCAGATTGTCATTCATTCTAATCTGATTTTCAAGGACATAGCTTTGTTTGACAGCAATAACATCCACTTGTTTCTTGACTTCTACTTGTTGCTTTGCTAGAAATACTACAACATTGCCCCACTTGTGGAAGCAATCTGTCATCTCTTTCTAATGGAGATTGACTTCAAACCTTATGGATTTAATATCTTGATCCAAATCAAATTGAAGTGATTTATGGCTTTCATCCACATATTTCTCAAGAGCCATTCTCTGCTTATCCAATTTAACTTGCAAAGCCACCATTAATGAGCTGTAATCAGTCTCTGGGGTTGGTTGTGAAGTAGTATCTTGCAAAGTCTTCTTATAACTCTGGCTTCTCCTCTTGAAAACCATCAGTTTTCTTTTCTTTATACTTGCAATCTCCTCATCCTCTAAAGCAGAGGTACTGACAATATTAACTCTTTCTTTAGGACTAGAAGGCATATAAGAACCCCCTCCCAGAACACAAGACACGGCACGAGAGGGGTCTTATGCCCAGAACAGCCGCCTTGCGGTAACACTAGCACTCAGGCTAGCCTGTACCACAAGACGCCTATTCTGCCGGCTACCAACAATATCAACAGATAAATTCCAACCCAACCGTAATAATATGAAAGTCAAATCCACACCAAGCATATGTCCGTAATATCTTAAATAAAGAAGCTACAGCAAGCTTCTTGAAAGTGAGGATAGGTCTTATTTTACTTAGAGTTTTGAATCAAAATGAAACAAAAAGAAATTCACAGCACATAAAGAAAGAAAAAGAGCAAGCAACCAGATGACACAAGGAGCTATAGTGGTTCCCCTCAACCTCGGGTACGTCCACTCTTCTACCACCCTGGTAGGAATCCACTACAGGTTTTTGATCAGGTGCCCTGCCACCAATAGATCTGCTGCAGGTAGATCTAGAGACCCTTTGAGCTTTTGATCAGGTGCCCAAAAACCAATAGGTTTTTGATCAGGTGCCCTATCACCAAGGAGTATACTTTTGAAGGGAGTAAGAGCCCTGTACACAGAAAAAGGGAAAAGGAAAAAGGTTGATGGTGTCTTCTCTATCTCAAAGCAACTGAGAGAAGACTAGTGGATTTGTATTGCCAAAGCTCCCCCTGAGATGTTGAATAGTTTCAGGAAGATGGAAGCTTTGTCCAGGGTGTAGGCCTTCAGATGATGTTGCTCTCCAGCAAGCTTCTAGACTGATATTGTATTTGTTGTCTCTTGAAAGCCTGGAGCAGATGAAGAACTCTGTGATGTTGATGTTCTAGTAAAACTTGAAGCAGAGTTCTTCTTTGAGAGAGAAAAAGCCTTCTGAATATTTTCTCTCTCTATCTCTTCTTCTTATCTCTGTACCTCCTCTATTTCCTTCTATCTTCTGTATGTTATATATATCAATATAACTGAAGTATTTGAATTCCATATTTAATGCAGCCTTCAAACGGCTATATTCTTGAGAATATTTAGCATTAAATATGATAGCTGTAATCTCCCTTAATTACGCCTTGAATAATTCTGCCAGCTGTAAAAAGTTTGTCTGACAAACTGCACAAGAAACCACCAAACTTAATTCTTAAGGCTTCCTGAAAATCTGCACAGAAAGAGTCGAGCTCAGCTCAAAGCAGAGTCGAGCTCAGCTCAAAGCAGAGTCGAGCTCAGCTCAAAGCAAAGCTTCGAGCTCAGCTCAAAGCAAAGCTTCGAGCTCAGCTCAAAGCTTTTGGACTGCAAATCTGAACTTCAAAAACTGAACTTTTCTGGAATTTTTCTGCACTTCTTCTGGGATTCTTCTGAGGTATGCCTGGAAAATCCTATGACCCTTAGACTATACATTGTGGGTCAAACTAAACATCCTAAAAAGTGATCCTAACCCAAATCAGAACCTATGGTTCCAACAATCTCCCCCTATTTGGGTGAGGACACTTTTTTGCATAAAAGTAAAATACAAAGCAAAAAGATCTGCCTGATTTATAATATGATGGCAGATGTACATGGGTGCTTTGTTACAAAGAGATTCAAAATAAAAAGAATACAAATTGATCCTAAGAGATAGCTGCATAAAGTCTAATAAAGTAACAGCTGCACTTCTATTAGTTCTTATTCTGAAGTTCTGATCATCTCCCCCTAAAGTTGTATCCTTCTGAACAATTTTCCTGAAAGGAGATGTTAGGAGTTCTGAACCCAGATTTGCCTTGGGTTTTATTTTTCTTTCATAATAATAATTTAGAGTAGAGCAATAATCAGGAAAATCTTTATAGCCAAGTGGATGAGGTTTCCTCAAAGGGATGAACCACTGGGTATAAGGGTTTCCAACTTTTTGATTATGAAATGATTTGAGATCTGTTTTAAACTCCTCTGATGAAAGGTTAAGGGTAGAGATAACCTGATCTTCAATATCATCTGATTCAGATTCTTTATCTTCATCATACCTTTTGCAAGATGCATCTATTGTCATTAGACAAAATTCTCTTGCTCTTGCTTCTTCTTCATCCTCAGTTGTGCAAGATGAAGCTTCAGAGTCACTCCAGGAATCAGCATTTGATGTTCTTTCTTTTGCTGATCCAGCAGCCATTGTTGTGAGAGAGTCCCAAATTTCCTTTGCAGATGAACATTCAGCAACTTCTTGGAAGATGTCATCAGACATTGATTCTGCAAGAATGTTCATTGCTTGTGCATCAGCCATCTTAAGCATTTTTTGGTCTTTTGTATCTTCAGATGGTGAGATGGGACCTGACAAAATAGAATTATAAATAGATTCATCAAAAGAGTTCATAAATAGTCTGATCCTTGCCTTCCATAGTGCAAGCTTGTCCAGATTGCACTTAGGAGGTCCAGTGCTTGACCATTCTTCATTCTGTGCCATGAAAAACTCTTAAAGAAAATAAGATCTATCTCAGGGATCTTTTGATCCAGGTGTTAGCCTGTATGAATGATCAACCTGCCTCTGATACCAATTGAAAGTGAGGATAGGTCTTATTTTACTTAGAGTTTTGAATCAAAATGAAACAAAAAGAAATTCACAGCACATAAAGAAAGAAAAAGAGCAAGCAACCAGATGACACAAGGAGCTATAGTGGTTCCCCTCAACCTCGGGTACGTCCACTCTTCTACCACCCTGGTAGGAATCCACTACAGGTTTTTGATCAGGTGCCCTGCCACCAATAGATCTGCTGCAGGTAGATCTAGAGACCCTTTGAGCTTTTGATCAGGTGCCCAAAAACCAATAGGTTTTTGATCAGGTGCCCTATCACCAAGGAGTATACTTTTGAAGGGAGTAAGAGCCCTGTACACAGAAAAAGGGAAAAGGAAAAAGGTTGATGGTGTCTTCTCTATCTCAAAGCAACTGAGAGAAGACTAGTGGATTTGTATTGCCAAAGCTCCCCCTGAGATGTTGAATAGTTTCAGGAAGATGGAAGCTTTGTCCAGGGTGTAGGCCTTCAGATGATGTTGCTCTCCAGCAAGCTTCTAGACTGATATTGTATTTGTTGTCTCTTGAAAGCCTGGAGCAGATGAAGAACTCTGTGATGTTGATGTTCTAGTAAAACTTGAAGCAGAGTTCTTCTTTGAGAGAGAAAAAGCCTTCTGAATATTTTCTCTCTCTATCTCTTCTTCTTATCTCTGTACCTCCTCTATTTCCTTCTATCTTCTGTATGTTATATATATCAATATAACTGAAGTATTTGAATTCCATATTTAATGCAGCCTTCAAACGGCTATATTCTTGAGAATATTTAGCATTAAATATGATAGCTGTAATCTCCCTTAATTACGCCTTGAATAATTCTGCCAGCTGTAAAAAGTCTGTCTGACAAACTGCACAAGAAACCACCAAACTTAATTCTTAAGGCTTCCTGAAAATCTGCACAGAAAGAGTCGAGCTCAGCTCAAAGCAGAGTCGAGCTCAGCTCAAAGCAGAGTCGAGCTCAGCTCAAAGCAAAGCTTCGAGCTCAGCTCAAAGCAAAGCTTCGAGCTCAGCTCAAAGCTTTTGGACTGCAAATCTGAACTTCAAAAACTGAACTTTTCTGGAATTTTTCTGCACTTCTTCTGGGATTCTTCTGAGGTATGCCTGGAAAATCCTATGACCCTTAGACTATACATTGTGGGTCAAACTAAACATCCTAAAAAGTGATCCTAACCCAAATCAGAACCTATGGTTCCAACACTTCTAATATCAGAGTACGTAAACAGAATCGCCCCGAAGGGCTACAACAAAATCTCTCTCTCACTCACATCTGTAACCGACGGTAGCGACGGTACCGTCCCTTCAGGCCCTGTCACCCTAGCCTGGCTGTCCGTCTGCATAGCCTGCTGCTCCACCTGTGGGGTTTCCTCCTAAAAAGGAAGACGTAGCAACCGTTAGTCAAAAAGACTAAGTGGTTTCACATCCGCACTCCCGGCGACTCCTCGGCACCGGGCGGAGAAAGGAACAGGTACAATATATAAATAACAGAAGTACAATAGATGAAGTGAGTATACATATTATAAGCAGCCACATCAGTAGTGTATAATAATCAAGCTCTTATTTTCGAATCTATAAACTACAGCAGCAAGAGAGTATTTAACTAGAACAGTAAGTAACTCAACTTATATGGATGCCCATACAAGCATATAAGTTGAGGGTCATTCAGCAGAAAGTAACTCATCGTATAGGAGTGCCCATACAAACTTATACGATGAGGGTCTTTTGTATATAATGAAGTGCAATACTATGTATGCAATGCAATGACACACCCATGCTCAAGCACATGCAATCGCTATGTCGACACAGACTTATAGTTCCCCCTATTCGAGCAGGTAGCTAACCTCTCAGGCATCAACCGTCGTGGCCAAACGGTGACAGTGGAGCGGGCATCTCCACTACTAGGCTTGTCTCCACACTACCTGGCCTAGGCCTCCGTACGCCTCAACGCTAAGAACACAACAGCAGAGCTCACATGCGTACTACGGCTCAGCGGGTTCTCACGGGTAAATATGCACCAAGATCCTAGCCCCTGACTGGCCTATGGTATGACACGGAAGGAGCCTCGGAAATGAGCACGAGGACCGAGCCCAACCGTTCACTTGGCACGGAAGGAGCCTCTGAACGTGAACACCGAGGACCAAGCCCAACCGCCCAAGGTCTAACTGTCAACTCCCATCGGTGTAACGATTGGCGAGCCCGTAGACCTGCCACACTATCCTTAACCCGGGATTACGACACCACGTGTCGACTCACACCACATGCAATTCCACAATTCTGTGGCATGGAAGGAGCCTCGGAGAAAGCACGAGGACCAAGCCCAACCATCCATCAAATACGGAAGGAGCCTCGGGACGTGAACACCAAGGACCAAGCCAAACCGTTCAATTTTATCCAACTTAACCTCATTCCCATTCGTGATGATCAACACCGCACTTGTTAACTTCCACCATGCAACCCGTGGGGAGACGACACTCTAAGCATTGGACAATCCATTCCCTTCCATCAATCCATTATACATCCTGGCCGTAGTTCTAATCATTTACAAATCCTTCCAAATGAATTCAACATTTTATAGACAATACGCATAATGGAGATCTACCAAATATAACAAGCCTTTCATTCACTTAGGCTTGATTCACATCTCGGCATAAGGATTCAAGTCCTCAAACATAAATCTTCACACTACCTTGGTGATTAACACAAAAGAATTCACCCAACCTCGTGATGAATTGCAACATCTATCCCATCGAATCCAAGTTCATATTATAATCACCTAGAATTGTATGTAATCTGGTCAGCAACTTTGACTGAGGATTCCCGTGTCTATAGGTATCGCCCGAAAACGTGCCATCACTCGTTGGAAAGGTAACTTCAAGGGCTACAACTTTCGTGTTTAGTCGATAGCCCAGATCCGCCCCCTTCTTGCTTAAAAATAGCCAAGAAGGTCGCTGCGTGCAGAATACAGATTCTGCACGCATCTTGAAGCGAGGTGAACGACATCCATTCATCTTCCTCCTCAAGCGATTTTTCCCCAAATCACAGCCAGAAGTTCCTCCACCCTTATTCTCCCTCTTGAGGCCATTTCCTCTTCACGTGACCACCCCTATCATCACTTTGAAGCGAGGGGAGGTTGAAGACGACTAAGCTTTAGAGCACAAGCTCTAGCATGGCCTTCCTAGAAAACTTCATCTCACAAATCAAGACTCGTTTGAGTCGATGTCTCGCCTAAGAATAACTATAGATCGAGCACCAAGGGGGAGGGGAGGAAACTCACATCATTTCCGGCGTCTCCTCCGTTGCCGGCCATGGATCGCGTTATTCTCCGTGGCGGCATCCTTGGCTTCGTTAGCAGTGTTCTTCCACGGAAACGGCGGAGCTTTTCCTCCAGAATACGGCTCCGGCGACCCCCGATATCTCCTCTTCCGCTCTCGTCGGTTTGCACGGTGACGGCTCGGCAAGAACAATCGGGTGCGATGACTAGGGTTTGGTTTACTCCCTTTTTATATTACATATTAGGCTAAATCCCTTCCGCCACGTGTCACTCTCTAATTGGACCGCCCAAATTAGGTTTCAATTGAAGTGACCGGTCCAAGGATCATTCAGCATGAATCCCGAAGTCCGGTTCAGTCCGCCTGTACAAGCCGGCGAATCTCCTGGGCGAAGAAAACGCCCAAGTAAAATTCGGCGGAAATCGGTCATCATTCTCGCCGATCGGTGAGAATCGTCAGGTCATTCTCGACGATCGGTGAGAACCGTCAGGTCATTCTTGACGAATTTGTCGGGAATCAACAATGATTCCCGATGATTTTCCCTTAGCCTTTTTACTGGACATCCTGCGTTGATTGCGTTGAGTATTCTCAGCGATACTCGACGATCGGTGGGTATAACAGGGGATTCTCGACGATCGGCGAGAATCGCCGAGCGTTCTCGCCGAATTTCCCTTAGTCTACTTACAGCTCTGTGTCTGGCGGGTATCGACCACCGATACCCGTCGAATCGGCGAGAATCAGTCCTCCATTCTCGACGTTCGACGAGCATCAACCTCCATTCTCGACGACTTTTACTTAGCCGTGTTCCCTCATCTCGGCTACTGGTTGGGGTAACCTTGAACCCAACCCTACACTTATTCTATGCACCTGACACCTCGCGTCGGTGCACCCCGAGCCCGAGTTGAGTCTCTTGACTCAGAACACATGCGAGGGGCCTAGCGCGAATTGGGACGTTACAAATCCTATAAACAAAATAAAAAGATTTCGTCCCCGAAATCAGGCTGAGGTCGTGGGGAGTAAAGCATACAGAAAACAAAATATGTTTTTAAATAAAGTTACCTGAAGCAAACAACTCTGGGTAGCGTCTTTGCATCAAATCCATTGGCTCCCATGTGAATTCCTCCTTCCCATGATTAGACCATAGCACTTTTACCAAGGGGACACTTTTGCGGCACAAGGTTCTTATCTCATTATCAACGATCCGCACCGGCTCTAGTCGTACAGATCTGTCAGACGCCACAGTACCATCAGTTGTGGGGATGTATTGTTTGGGCCGCAACAACGCCTTCTGAAGCGACGACACATGGAACACATCGTGGAGATTCTCTAGCTCGGGCGGTAGCTCCAGCCGGTAGGCCAAAGGGCCAACCCTTTCTAATATGACATAGGGCCCAACATACCGTGGACTGAGCTTCTTCACTCCTCGCACTCGTGACACTCCATGCATCGGCCGAATTTTTAGAAATATCTTATCACCCACTTGAAATTCCACTATACGGTGTCTTGCGTTGTAATACTTCGCCTGCCGACTTTGAGCCTCCAACATGCGATCCCTTATTAGCCTAACCACCGCATCAGTGTCATCTATGTACTAAATTCCCAAAGTCTTCGGGTCTTCATCTTGCACCCAAGACAAGGGGGTCCTACACCTCCTTCCATATAGGGCTTCATGGGGCGCCATGCCAATACTAGCTTGATGGCTATTGTTATAGGAGAATTCCACCAAGAGCAAGAGTCTTTCCCACGGTTCTCCCCTATCTATCACACACAACCTCAACAAATATTCCAATATTCGGATGGTCCGCTCAGACTGTCCGTCCGTCTGAGGATGAAATGCGGTACTGAAGGTAAGACGTGAGCCCAAATACGTCTGTACCGCCTTCCATTCCTTGGAGTTGAAACAACCATCATGATCCGAAACTATCATCTTAGGTACGCCGTGATACCGTACAAATTGTTCCACAAACAGGCGTACCAAGACATCCACGTGAGCCTCCTTCTTCATAGGAATGAACCGGGCAACCTTCGTCAGGTGATCAACGATCACCCATACTGAATCATTCCCTGAGCGGGAGCGAGGTAGCCCATGTACGAAGTCCATGGATATATCCTCGAACTTCCATTCAGGGATTGGCAACGACTGCAATAGGCCACCATGGCTCCTACATTCCGCCTTCACTCTTTGGCAGGCTTCACAATACGTGACAAAGTACCAGACATCTTTCTTCATCCCTGGCTAACACATCGTCTTTCGTAAGCCGGCGTACATCTTTGAAATTCCTGGGTGCACGGAATATTGAGAGCAATGTGCTTCTCTCATAATATCCTCCCGGACTCTGCCACCTTTGGGAATCTAGAGTAGGCCGCGAAAGTAAACGAGGCCGTCCTTTAGTGTGTATTCGTCGGTAGTCCCGTCTTCAATTAACTTTATTGCCGGGGCCAAAGCCGCATCTAATCCTTGCTCCATTCGGATCCGGTCTCGGATATCACAAACTATGCTCATGCTGGACAGGTACTCCGTATATTCCAAAGAAGCCTTAAATATTAAGGTGATGTCCATCTCCTCGATCATCCGTGCCAACTCCATGCTCATCAATCGAGATTCTGGGCTCAAGCCGGGTACTTTCCTACTCAACGCATCGGCTACTGAGTTTGCTTTTTCGGGGTGGTAGTTCAAGGTGAACTCATAGTCGCATAGAAACTCTAACCACCGCCGTTGTCTTAAGTTCAATTCCTTCTGGGTATGGACGTACTTCAAATTTTTATGATCCGAGAAGATTTCGCAGTGGACGCCATATAGATAATGCCTCCATACCTTCAAGGCGAACACCACCGCTCCTAGCTCCAAATCATGCACCAGGTAATTGATTTCATGCTTCTTCAATTGTCTTGAAGCATAAGCAATTACGTGCCCGTGCTGCATCAACACCGCTCCCAACCCCTGATAAGACGCATCCGTATAAACATGAAATCCTTCCTTCCCAGACGGAAGGACAAGGATGGGGGCGGAGGTAAGTCTATCCTTCAATTCCTGGAATGCTGCTTCACACTGGGGTGTCCACTCAAATAGCACTCCTTTCTTTGTCAAGGAAGTAAGCGGGAGGGCAATCTTGGAGAATCCTTTTACGAACTTGCGGTAGTATCCGGCAAGTCCAAGAAAACTCCTCACATCGGCCGCTGACTTCAAAGGTGACCACTCCTTTATAGCGCGCACCTTGGCTGGATCCACAGCTAGTCCTGCCCCACTGATTATATGGCCCAAGAAAGCAACCTCCTTAAGCCAGAATTCACACTTGCTAAACTTGGCGAACAGGGCGTGCTCCTTTAGCTTCTCTAGAACTAAGGCCAAATGTCCAGCATGCTCTTCCTCCGTCTTCAAGTAGACTAGGATGTCGTCAATGAACACAATGACGAAGACATCTAAATAGGCCTCAAACACTTTATTCATCAAGCTCATGAAAGCCGATGGGGCGTTTGTGAGTCCAAACGGCATCACTGTGAACTCATATAAGCCATACCTTGAGCTGAAAGCCGTTTTCTGTATATCATCCTCCTATATTCTCAATTGGTAATACCCCGAGCGCAAGTCTAACTTGGAGAACCAATGCGCTCCCACCAGTTGGTCGAACAACTCATCGATCCGAGGTAACGGGTAGGTGTTCCGTACTGTCAGTCGGTTAAGTTCCCGATAGTCTATACATAAATGCAGGGTTCCATCCTTCTTCTTGACGAATAGAACAGGGGCTCCCCAAGGCGACGAGCTGGGGCGAACAAACCCTGATTCTACCAACTCCTGCAATTTCACTCTAAACTCCGCAAGTTCTTTTGGGGCCATCCGATAAGGGGTCTTGGAGACAGGCTTAGCTCCTGGTACAAGCTTAATTTGAAAATCCACTTCTCTATGCGGGGGTAACCCTAGCAGTTTCTCGGGAAATACCTCAGGGAAATCCCGTGCTACCCGCACATCCTTCACCTCTAACTTCATCTCCTTTAGTTCGAATCGTATTATGTAGACTTCATCCCCTCTCATATGAGCTTTCAAGGTCTGGATTGAGGATAACAAGATTCGTGGTGTGAAATTTATACCTTGGAAGACTACATCAGTATCCCCATGTCTCAAATAGATACGCTTCTCCGCACAGTCGATTCTCGCATGGTGCCAATCTAGCCACGCCATACCCAGGATGAGGTCGAACTCTGGTATTCTCAAAATTGTGGTAGGGGTATCAAAGGTCTTTCCCCCAATGGCTATCTCTAACTCACACTTTGCGGTTGTCGTCATCTCAGATCCGTCTGGGAGGCATACTCTTCGAGCAATACCAGTGAAATATTGCACTCCGTGTATATCTTTGATGAAGTCTTTACTCACGAATGAATGTGAGGCACCCGTATCAAATAACGTATGAGCCGGTTTCCCGCCGACCATCACGGTGCCTAAGTGTCATTAATAATACTCAAGCTGGATGTCTAGTATATCTCAAGCAACTAGAGGATATTAATGAAAGCAAAATGACCAATTCGAATCGTACCTGCAATCATCTCTTGAGTCATGTCCAGGGCATACATCTGATCTCGAGCGGGTCCGGGGTTTCTTCCTCGTGGTCCTCGTCCTCGACCACGCACATATCCCCGCCCCCGAGGGGCTGCTGGAGGGAAAGCAAAAGGCGCATCACCAAACAGTTGTGGGCAGTAGCGTCGAATGTGGCCCGGTTGGTTGCATTCGAAGCACACCCGTTCCTGCCTTCCGCCGTGTTGCTGAAACCGTGGAGGTGGAGGTAATGCTGGCGGTTGTGGAACCGGGCGCTCCTCTCCA
The DNA here is from genome assembly GCA_039513925.1 of Platanthera zijinensis. Lineage (NCBI taxonomy): Eukaryota > Viridiplantae > Streptophyta > Magnoliopsida > Asparagales > Orchidaceae > Platanthera > Platanthera zijinensis. The sequence continues at coordinate 117,212,917 of CM077083.1, read as the reverse complement.
AAGTTTTGGGGAAAACGCCCGCCACCCCTCCGATATCCTCTTCCTCTTTTATTGTCAAACCTCCTTCTGTTGCTGGGGCCGGATTCCATCACGCCCTCTGCTGGCCTCTTACCACTTCCCAAGTGGTCCGCTTCCAATCTCTTCACCATATCAATAATCTCCGCCAGACTAGAGTCCGCTATAAACAAAAGGGCTTGCCTTAGGGGGTCTCGCAAGCCTTTGTAGAATCTTTTGGCGTACCCTCTATCATCTAGCTCATAGGAGTCAGCGAATCTAGCCAGGTGCTGAAACTCCCGTTGGTACTCCGTCACCGACATGGACCCTTGCTTAAGTTGCAAAAATCTCTCTTCCAGGCCATCCCGAGCGGCCGAGGGGATGAAATGCTCTAAGAAGGCTTCAGAGAATTCGCTCCAACTAATGTCCGTGTACACTCTTCCACGAAAAGTGGAGCCCATGAGGGACTTCCACCACCTTTTGGCGTGCAGCTCTAAGAGTGTCACCACAAGGGTCACCGCCATGTTGTTTGGACATCTTATTCCTGCCAACAACTCTTGTATAATGTCGAGCCACTCTTCCGTACGCACTGCCGACTCTGTCCCAACATAAGCGGGAGGGGAGAGAGTTCGGAAAACGATTAACCAACTAGATCCCGGACCCTGTTGTTGTATAGGTGTCTGCTGAGATTGGGACCTAAAGGCGTCCAGAATAGCTGTGAGCGTCTGCCCCAGCTCTGATTGTTGGAATTGTGTAGGTACGGACGGGGCGGGGGTGCCCCTTACTGGCTCAACAAGTGCTGGGATCTACACATAAGGTACAAACTTAGGGTTAGGTTGGCTAATCTAAGGTTAAAGATGGACAACTTAGTGTGAATTACATATGGGCACACCACTGCTTCCGCTAAGTCAGCTTGTCCCCAAACTGACCAATCAAACGGGGGTGGTACCATTGTTAAGTGACTTTTGCCTTGGAGGATCGTAGCAAGCTGATACCATTTGTAAGACCCCCCTCCCGGAACACAAGATACGGCACGAGAGGGGTCTTATGCCCAGAACAGCCTCCTTGCGGTAACACTAGCACTCAGGCTAGCCTGTACCACAAGACGCCTATTCTGCCGGCTACCAACAATATCAACAGATAAATGCCAACCCAACCATAATAATATGAAAGTCAAATCCACACCAAGCATATGTCCGTAATATCTTAAATAAAGAAGCTACAGCAAGCTTCTAATATCAGAGTACGTAAACAGAATCGCCCCGAAGGGCTACAATAAAATCTCTCTCTCACTCACATCTATAACCGACGGTAGCGACGGTACCGTCCCTTCAGGCCCTGTCACCCTGGCCTGGCTGTCCGTCTGCATAGCCTGCTGCTCCACCTGCGGGGTTTCCTCCTAAAAGGAAGACGTAGCAACCGTTAGTCAAAAAGACTAAGTGGTTTCACATCCGCTCCCCCGACGACTCCTCGGCACCGGGCGGAGAAAGGAACAGGTACAATATATAAATAACAGAAGTACAACAGGTGAAGTGAGTATACATATTATAAGCAGCCACATCAGTAGTGTATAATAATCAAGCTCTTATTTTCGAATCTATAAACTATAGCAGCAAGAGAGTATATAACTAGAACAGTAAGTAACTCAAATTATATGGATGCCCATACAAGCATATAAGTTGAGGGTCGTTCAGCAGAAAGTAACTCATCGTATAGGAGTGCCCATACAAACTTATACGATGAGGGTCTTGTGTATATAATGAAGTGCAATGCTATGTATGCAATGCAATGACACACCCATGCTCAAGCACATGCAATCGCTATGTCGACACAGACTTATAGTTCCCCCTATTCGAGCAGGTAGCTAACCTCTCAGACATCAACTGTCGTGGCCAAACGGTGACAGTGGATCAAGCATCTCCATTACTAGGCTGGTCTCCACACTACCTTGCCTAGGCCTCCGTACGCCTCAACGCTAAGAACACAACAGCGGAGCTCACATGCGTACTACGGCTCAGCGGGTTCTCTCGGGTAAATATGCACCAAGATCCTAGCCCCTGACTGGCCTATGGTATGACACGGAAGGAGCCTCGGAAATGAGCACGAGGACCAAGCCCAACCGTTCACTTGGCACGGAAGGAGCCTCAGGACGTGAACACCGAGGACCAAGCCCAACCGCCCAAGGTCTAACTGTCAACTCCCATCGGTGTGACGATTGGCGAGCCTGTAGACCTGCCACACTATCCTTAACCCGGGATTACGACACCGCGTGTCGACTCACACCACATGCAATTCCACAATTCCGTGGCATGGAAGGAGCCTCGGAGAAAGCACGAGGACCAAGCCCAACCATCCATCAAATACGGAAGGAGCCTCGGGACGTGAACACCAAGGACCAAGCCCAACCGTTCAATTTTATCCAACTCAACCTCATTCCCATTCGTGACGATCAACACCGCACTTGTTAACTTCCACCATGCAATGTAACACCCCAAAAAGACCCCAAAAAGACTCAAAATGTAGTTTGAGGTGCAGGTCATTTTACACGGCCTGGGACACGGGCGTATCCCAGGGCGTGTCGGGGGTACACGGCCTGGGACACAGGCGTGTCCCAGGGCGTGTCACGCAAATTAAAATGTGGCCCGAGTCAGAAGATTACACGGCCTTGAACCAAGCCTTGAACACGGGCGTGTCAGGTTGGACACGGGCGTGTCTGATGCCGTGTTCCGACCCGTGTACTGCTTGCAGCTCGATGAGGCGGGGGTGACACGGGCGTGTCTCAGGAATGACACGGGCGTGTCAGGTTCTACACGGGCGTGTCCATTCCCGTGTTCTGGTAAATCTCAGTCGGTACGATTACCGTGTGTGCCGCTTAAGGGTACAGGGCCTGTGACACGGGCGTGTCACAGGCCGTGTCAGCCAAAAATTGGGTTTTTTGGGCAAATCATGGCCGTTCAGATTTCTCTCTTTTGATCCAAGGGCTCAGGTGGTTTCCTGGCTGGATTTAATTCGTAAAGGCTGATGAAGATTCATCCTTCATGTGCTTAAGGAAGAGAGAAAGAGAGAGGAGGAAGAAGAAGGAGGAGGAGATCAAGCCACCGGCGGAGTTCCCGTGGTCCGATTCGTGATCCGAAGCCGGCGTTGTGAAGGCAAGGCTGCTGCGATTCTTTCTCACCGGCTAGTTTTTGATGGCTCCCAAGAGATCGACAAGGGTAACGATCTCCCTTCTTGGACATGTGAAGTCCTTCTTTTCTGCATTGCATAGGGAAAACCCTTCCCCGCGAGTGTGCGGTGGGTTGTGGTGTCCCTTGGGGTAGATATGTGAAGTCCCCCTTGTTAGAGGCCGGAATTGGAGTACGGCTCTAGGCATGCTGTGTGAAGCCCATCTGGACATGGTCTGGATTGGTGATGCTTGTTTGCATATCGGAGAAGGCTCTGTGATTATGGTTTGTGTTGCCTTGTGCCTACCTGTTGCTTGGTGCAGCAGGAAGTACTGGATGATGTCCAGGAAATGAAGAGGGTTGGATGCAACTCTTGTGCCCGTGCGTTGCCACTTTATGAGCGGTTGAGCCGTTGGGCTGCAACTCGATGAAAAGGCAGATTGCCGAACAGGAAAGGTGAAACCGACCCGCGCCTATAAATAGCCATGGATACTTCCGTATTCGAGGTGGCACAGCGACTTGAGCAACGGGGGGTGGCTGATCCGTACCTGCGTTAGGTCCGTCCGACTTGGAAGCCTGGTTATAGGTTTTGTTGGAGCGCCTAATGAGAGTCTTAGGCCCGCGCGCCGGAAAGACTAGAATGCTCAAATACCGTGTAGACGGTGGTGTTGACCCTGGTATTCCGGTACACCGAGAATGTGCCCTGAGTGCACGGACTGTCGGGCCGTGTGGCCGATAGTTGTGATGGCTTGAATGTGCCTGCGCGCACATAGTTGCTATATGATGATGCCATGCTTTGCAGGGAAAGAATGCTAATGCCCCGAGAAAGGGGTAAGATTGTTATAATTGGGTCAGCTGAATGCTGACCGTTGCATTGTTTGCCACCGGTTGGGTGGATTGTTCCCGTGCAGGTGCTGGAGAGCCAAGTGGTAAGTGAAGGGCTGAAGCCCTACTGCTGTTGCTGCTGCTGCTGCGGCTAGCCCTTGAAGGCTAAGCGAATGTTTTTGCTTATTTTCTTTTACTCATGTATGGCCGGCCTGCGCGCCGCGGTTTGTAAACCATACGTTGTAAAAAGAGGAACTGTAAGGCCTTAAGGCCAAACTCAATGTATTTGTGTACATTCTGTGATTATATATAAAGGTGGTTTATATATTGGACATTCCTGGTTAGAGTTCAAATTACTACTTAAAGCTTCCGCTAGAATGCTCTGAGTTAGGATTCGTGTTTGGTTTGGTATTATCCTGTGAACTCACCGTCTGTTTGTGGCATATAGTGTGGGGCCCAGGCCGGACCTTCTACTATACGTCATTTAACGGATGAGGTCGTTACATTTTGGTATCAGCTTCGTTCGGTCTTCCTCTATCGAATTCGTGGACGAATTCTTTTATGGGGTGGCGAGCGCGTGTTCATGCGCCCTGCTGTAACGCTAATGAACTCTAGAATGTCCACTAAGGAATGTACAAAATCTTGTTTGAGGAATCTGCGCGTTCCTTTTTGTGTTGTTTTGCTTGCATACGTTCGCTAATGTGTGTCTTGTCCACCTATAGGTGACGCGTAGTGGTGCTGCGCAGTCTGAGCCCCAGCATTCTGATGAGAGTGCGGCACCAGCTGAGGTGCCCACACCTCCTCCATCTGCGGAAACTGTTCGTTTAGTTGCTGAGGCTCTATTTGCCATGATTCAGCCGACCGGGCAAGCGCAGCCGGCAGTCGAGCCAGTTCGTGTTGTTGTAAGACCCGAGCCGGTTGAGGCTGTAGATCCACGAGCAGCTGACCGACAGTTGAAGCAATTCATGAGCTTCAGTCCTCCTATGTTTACGGGAATGGGATCCCCAACACAGGCGGAAGATTGGTTATCGCGTGTCAAGAGGATAATGACAGCGATCAGGGCGGAGGAAACTCTAAAGGTCACCTTATCCACCTTCATGCTTGAAGGAGAGGCGCGGTTGTGGTGGGACGAGGTTGAGGTACACCATTTGGCGGGCAGGCAATTAACGCAAGTGTCGATTGAGGAGTTCTCTCGAATATTTCTGGCGGAACATGTCCCAGCGGCGCAACGCATTGCTATGGAAAATGAGTTCCAACGGTTAAAGCAAGGGGAAGAGAGTGTGGATATCTACTTGCATGAGTTTACCAGGTTGGGACGGTATGCGGGTACAATCTTCGCGGATGACCAAAGGAAAACGAATCGGTTCTATGAAGGATTGCGGGATGAGTTGCGATTCCTGCTTTCAAGTTCAGTGAACCAAGGGTTTCAGGCGTTGGTTGATACTGCGTGTGCGTTGGAGAAGGACATGCGGCGGGTGCAATGGAACAAGGGCTTAGTTGTGTCAAAGCCAGAGGTTCAGGCACCTCGCCCGAGCAAATCGTTTTACCAGAAGAAAGGGGGCAAGAGGTCCAAGCCGTCTGGGCAAGTGACTACGACCGTTGTGTCGGGAGCGACATCAAGGCCGGATTCTCGTACATGCTATAACAGTGGCTGGGTGGGGAATATAGCTCGTGATTGTCGGGTTGTTCAGCCCAAAGGGGATAAGAAAGCGGGTGCGTCGTATGCTGAGAAGGGCAAAGCGGTGGTTGATTCCTCTGCGTCTCAGGCATAGCCCCGAATCTATCAGCTTGGCCAACAGGAAGCGATTAAGCAAAGTGACGTCGTCACAGGTAAGAGTTGATTTAGCTTACTTGCTTATGTGCTATTGTTTTTGGTTATGTATAGCTTGTGCATGTGTGTGTGCTGCAGGCTTTGTCCTGATTCGGAATAATTTGGCGAGAGCCCTGTTTGATACGGGTGCTTCGCATTCTTTTCTGTCTGAGGATTTCGTATCTCGCATTGGGGCACCAAGTCATGTGACGGTGGATAGTACAAGGGTGCTATTGCCGAATGGCTATGTGATGCTTGCGGATAGGGCTTGCGATGTGGTTGTGCAAATAGGAAGTCAGGATTTCGGTTTGAATGCACCTGTGCTACCATTATCGGAGTTTGATGTGATCTTTGGTATGGACTGGCTCTCGGAGCAGCGTGCCTTTATTGATTGCAAGTCCAAGGAGATCACACTGGGCCAGAATATCGGACTTGTGACGAAGTTCGCTGGTATGCGAGGAGTTGGCGGGACTCTGTTGTCTGCACTCCAAGTCGTCAATGTTGTTCGGAAGGGTGCGGAGTTATTCTTCACGCTAATTCAGGCTGTTGAGCCAAAGGCCATTGTCGGTGAAGTACGAGTTGTGTCAGAGTTTGCCGATGTGTTTCCTAAAGATCTTCCTGGGTTACCACCCCAGCGGGAGATTGACTTCTCTATTGAGTTGGTGCCAGGTGCGAAACCTGTGGCCCGCTCTCCATATCGCATTGCGCCAAAAGAGATGGCTGAGTTGAAAGTCCAATTGCAAGAGTTGTTGGAGCAGGGATATATATGCCCAAGTATGTCACCTTGGAGCGCGCCTGTTCTATTTGTGAAAAAGAAAGACGGTAGCTTACGGTTGTGTATTGACTACCGCGAATTGAATAAGCTGACGGAGAAAAACAAATATCCGATCCCGCGGATTGATGACCTCTTTGATCTGCTGGCAGGATCAACGGTCTATTCCAAATTGGATTTGAAATCGGGATATTATCAGCTGCGGATTAGGGAAGGTGACATTCCCAAGACGGCGTTTGGGACACGCTACGGTCATTATGAGTTCACGGTAATGTCGTTTGGCCTATGTAATGCGCCTTCGGTATTTATGGACCTAATGCATCGAACGTTCCGAGAGTACTTGGATTTGTTTGTTATTGTGTTTATCGATGACATCTTAGTATACTCTCAGTCGAAAGAGGATCACGCAAACCATTGGCGGTTGGTCTTGCATACACTACGGAGGAATAAGCTTTTTGCCAAGTTCTCAAAGTGCGAGTTCTGGCTCTCTTCAGTAGCCTTTTTAGGCCATGTGGTAAGCGGAGAGGGTATCGCGGTGGATCCGTTGAAGATAAGTGCCATCCGAGATTGGCCAGTGATGTCTTCAGTGGCCGAGGTCAGGAGCTTCCTTGGACTTGCGGGCTACTATAGACGGTTTGTGGAAAACTTCTCACAGATTGCTTTACCTCTGACCACGCTGACGAGAAAAGATCAAAAGTTCATTTGGACGCCGGAGTGCGCGCGAGCTTTTGAAGAATTGAAGAGTCGTTTGACCACGGCGCCTGCGTTGACATCGCCATGTGGTACCGATGGGTATAAGATCTATAGTGATGCTTCCGGGAGCGGCTTAGGCTGCGTTCTTCTGCAGTTTGGTAAAGTGATTGCTTATGGCTCGCGCCAGTTGAAAGTGCATGAGCGGAATTACCCCGTCCATGATTTGGAGTTGGCGGCGGTAATCTTTGAGCTCAAGTTGTGGCGGCACTATCTATATGGCGTTAAAGTGGATATCTATACAGATCATAAAAGCCTAAAGTATTTGTTGGATCAGAAGGATCTGAATATGCGACAACGAAGATGGATGGAGTTCCTTGGGGACTACACCTTCGAGATTCACTATACTCCCGGGAAGGGAAATGTGGTCGCTGATGCTTTGAGTCGAAAGACTCCGGTACGGGCAAGCTGGTTGCAGAGGCATGATCAGTGTTTAATCCAGGAATTGGAAGCATTGGAGATATTTTGTGTTGACAAGGGTTCGTCAACCGATGCATGCTTGAACTGGACGGAGGTGCAATATGACCTTACGGACAGAGTCCGGCGAGCAACGGAGCTTGATGAAAGCCTCTAGCGCTATGCAAAAGATGGGCCGGATGACCAATTCTCTTGGGATAACGGTTTGTTAAGAAGAAATGGTCGAGTGTGCGTCCCGAGTCTGGGTAAATTGAGGGAAGAGTTGATGTACGAAGCTCACTTTGCAAAGTACTCAGTTCACCCAGGGAGCACAAAGATGTACAAGGATCTGAAAAAGCTGTTCTGGTGGCCCGAATTAAAGAAAGATGTCGCACGTTATGTGGCTGAATGCAATACCTGTGCGTTGGTGAAAGCCGAATGCCAGAAGCCTGGCGGTTTCCTGAGGTCGTTACCTATTCCGGAGTGGAAGTTCGATGATATTTCGATGGATTTCGTGCATGGGTTGCCGAGATCTCAACGCGGTCATGATTCAATCTGGGTGATTGTGGACCGGTTGACAAAAGTGGCGCACTTCCTTCCAAACAGAAGAGACGATTCAGTGGAAACCTTGGCCAAGCTTTATGTGGAGCAGGTTGTTCGACTGCACGGTGTTCCCCGGAGCATCGTTAGTGACCGTGATGGGCGGTTCACATCGAATGATTGGCGGCTCGTTCATCAAATGTTGGGTACAAAGTTAGCGTTTAGTACGGCCTTTCATCCCCAAACGGATGGCCAGACTGAACGAACCAACAGAACGATGGAGGATATGCTCCGCATGTGCGCCCTAGATTTTGGTAAGAGATTGGAAGATTATATATTTCTTGTCGAATTTGCCTATAATAATAGCTACAAAGCGAGTATTGGTATGGCGCCATTTGAAGCTTTATATGGTCGGAAATTCCGTACACCGTTAGCTTGGGCAGAAGCAGGCGAATCGAAGCTGAGTGGGAAAAAGGAAGTCGAAGAAGCTACCTCGCTCATACACTCTATTCGAGAGAGGCTATTGATAGCCCAAGATCGTCAAGCAAAGTACTACAATGCCAAACACCGGAACGTGGAGTTCGCGGTGGGTGATTGGGTATATTTGAAGATCAAACCCTTCAAAGGCGTGTCAAGGATTCGGCGTTTGAAAAAGCTAAGTCCGAGGTATCTTGGTCCATTTGAGGTGGTGGAGCGAGTTGGGGAAGCTGCTTATCGACTAGCACTTTCAGCAGACTTGGGTGGATTACATGATGTATTTCACATCTTAGTCCTTCGTAAGGCGGTGAAGGATCCAGCTCAAGTAGTGGAGAATGATCGGGTACCGGTCGAGTATGGGCTAACGACGAGGGTTAGACCCATTCGGATCGAGGATCGAGCCGAGAAACAGTTGCAAAACAAAGTGATCGGGATGGTCAAGGTCCGATGGGACAATTGTGGCCGTGAAGAGCTAACATTGGAGCGAGAGCAGACCATGCGAGCTGAATTTCCCGAGTTATTTGTATAAACTGGAGACCGTGTACTTTTTGTTATAACATAGTTATCAAGTTATAGCATTGCTGGTTCTTGTTTCCTTACCGTGCAAATTTCGGGACGAAATTTTGTTAAGGGGGGGAGGGTTGTAACACCCCAAAAAGACCCCAAAAAGACTCAAAATATAGTTTGAGGTGCAGGTCATTTTACACGGCATGGGACACGGGCGTGTCCCAGGGCGTGTTGGGGGTACACGGCCTGGGACACGGGCGTGTCCCAGGGCGTGTCACGCAAATTAAAATGTGGCCCGAGTCAGAAGATTACACGGCCTTGAACCAAGCCTTGAACACGGGCGTGTAAGGTTGGACACGGGCGTGTCCGATGCCGTGTTCCGACCCGTGTACTGCTTGCAGCTCAATGAGGCGGGGGTGACACGGGCGTGTCTCAGGAATGACACGGGCGTGTCAGGTTCGACACGGGCATGTCGATGCCCGTGTTCTGGTAAATCTCAGTCGGTACGATTACCGTGTGTGCCGCTTAAGGGTACACGGCCTGTGACACGGGCGTGTCACAGGCCGTGTCAGCCAAAAATTGGGTTTTTTGGGCAAATCGTGGCCGTTCAGATTTCTCTCTTTTGATCCAAGGGCTCAGGTGGTTTCCTGGCTGGATTTAATTCGTGAAGGCTGATGAAGATTCATCCTTCATGTGCTTAAGGAAGAGAGAAAGAGAGAGGAGGAAGAAGAAGGAGGAGGAGATCAAGCCACCGGTGGAGTTCCCGTGGTCCGATTCGTGATCCGAAGCCGGCGTTGTGAAGGCAAGGCTGCTGCGATTATTTCTCACCGGCTAGTTTTCGATGGCTCCCAAGAGATCGACAAGGGTAACGATCTCCCTTCTTGGACATGTGAAGTCCTTCTTTTCTGCATTGCATAGGGAAAACCCTTCCCCGCGAGTGTGCGGTGGGTTGTGGTGTCCCTTGGGGTAGATATGTGAAGTCCCCCTTGTTAGAGGCCGGAATTGGAGTACGACTCTAGGCATGCTGTGTGAAGCCCATCTGGACATGGTCTGGATTGGTGATGCTTGTTTGCATATCGGAGAAGGCTCCGTGATTATGGCTTGTGTTGCCTTGTGCCTACCTATTGCTTGGTACAGAAGGAAGTACTGGATGATGTCCAGGAAATGAAGAGGGTTGGATGCAACTCTTGTGGCCGTGCGTTGCCACTTTATGAGCGGTTGAGCCGTTGGGCTGCAACTCGATGAAAAGGCAGATTGCCGAACAGGAAAGGTGAAACCGACCCGCGCCTATAAATAGCCATGGATACTTCCGTATTCGAGGTGGCACGGCGACTTGAGCAACGGGGGGTGGCTGATCCGTACCTGCGTTAGGTCCGTCCGACTTGGAAGCCTGGTTATAGGTTTTGTTGGAGAGCCTAATGAGAGTCTTAGGCCCGCGCGCCGGAAAGACTAGAATGCTCAAATACCGTGTAGACGGTGGTGTTGACCCTGGTATTCCGGTACACCGAGAATGTGCCCTGAGTGCACGGACTGTCGGGCCGTGTGGCCGATAGTTGTGATGGCTTGAATGTGCCTGCGCGCACATAGTTGCTATATGATGATGCCATGCTTTGCAGGGAAAGAATGCCGAGAAAGGGGTAAGATTGTTATAATTGGGTCTGCTGAATGCTGACCGTTGCATTGTTTGCCACCGGTTGGGTGGATTGTTCCCGTGCAGGTGCTGGAGAGCCAAGTGGTAAGTGAAGGGCTGAAGCCCTACTGCTGTTGCTGCTGCTGCTGCGGCTAGCCCTTGAAGGCTAAGCGAATGTTTTTGATTATTTTCTTTTACTCATGTATGGCCGGCCTGCGCGCCGAGGTTTGTAAACCATACGTTGTAAAAAGAGGAACTGTAAGGCCTTAAGGCCAAACTCAATGTATTTGTGTATATTCCGTGATTATATATAAAGGTGGTTTATATATTGGACATTCCTGGTTAGAGTTCAAATTACTAGTTAAAGCTTCCGCTAGAATGCTCTGAGTTAGGATTCGTGTTTGGTTTGGTATTATCCTGTGACCTCACCGTCTGTTTGTGGCATATAGTGTGGGGCCCCGACCGGACCTTCTACTATACGTCATTTAACGGATGGGGTCGTTACATGCAACCCGTGGGGAGACGACACTCTAAGCATTGGACTATCCATTCCCTTCTATCAATCCATTATACATCCTGGCCGTAGTTCTAATCATTTACAAATCCTTCCAAATGAATTCAACATTTTATAGACATTGCGCATAATGGAGATCTACCAAATATAACAAGCCTTTCATTCACTTAGGCTTGATTCACATCTCGGCATAGGGATTCAAGTCCTCAAACATCAATCTTCACACTACCTCGGTGATTAACACAAAAGAATTCACCCAACCTCGTGATGAATTGCAACATCTATCCCATCGAATCCAAGTTCATATTATAATCACCTTGAATTGTATGTAATCTGGTCAGCAACTTTGACTGAGGATTCCTGTGGCTACAGGTATCGCCCGAAAACGTGCCACCACTCGTTGGAAAGGTAATTTCAAGGGCTACAACTTTCGTGTTTATTTGAAAGCCCAGATCCGCCCCCTTCTTGCTTAAAAATAGCCAAGAAGGTCGCTGCGTGCAGAATACAGATTCTGCACGCATCTTGAAGCGAGGTGAACGGCATCCGTTCATCTTCCTCCTCAAGCAATTTTTCCCCAAATCGCAGCCAGAAGTTCCTCCACCCTTATTCTCCCTCTTGAGGCCATTTCCTCTTCACGTGACCACCCCTATCATCACTTTGAATCGAGGGGAGGTTGAAGACGACTAAGCTTTAGAGCACATGCTCTAGCATGGCCTTCCTAGAATGCTTCATCTCACAAATCAAGACTCGTTTGAGTCGATGTCTCGCCTAAGAATAACTATAGATCTAGCACCAAGGGAGAGGGAAGGAAACTCACATCATTTCCGGCGTTTCCTCCTTTGCCGGCCATGGATCGCGTTATTCTCCGTGGCGGCATCCTTGGCTTCGTTAGCAGTGTTCTTCCACGGAAACGACGGAGCTTTTCCTCCAGAATCCGGCTTCAGCGACCCCCGATATCTCCTCTTCCACTCCCGTTGGTTTGCACGGTGACGGCTCGGCAAGAACAATCGGGTGCGATGACTAGGGTTTGGTTTACTCCCTTTTTATATTACATATTAGGCTAAATCCCTTCCGCCATGTGTCACTCTCTAATTGGACCGCCCAAACTAGGTTTCAATTGAAGTGACCGGTCCAAGGATCATTCAGCACGAATCCCGAAGTCCGGTTCAGTCCGCCTGTACAAGCCGGCGAATCTGCTTGGGCGAAGAAAATGCCCAAGTAAAATTCGGCGGAAATCGGTCGTCATTCTCGCCGATCGGCGAGAATCGTCAGGTCATTCTCGACGATCGGTGAGAACCGTCAGGTCATTCTCGACGAATTCGTCGGGAATCAACAATGATTCCCAACGATTTTCCCTTAGCCTTTTTACTGGACATCCTGCGTTGATTGCGTTGAGTATTCTCAGCGATACTCGACGATTGGTGGGTATAATAGGGGATTCTCGACGATCGGCGAGAATCGCCGAGCATTCTCGCCGAATTTCCCTTAGTCTACTTGCAGCTCTGTGTCCGGCGGGTATCGACCACCGATACCCGTCGAATCGGCGAGAATCAGTCCTCCATTCTCGACGATCGATGAGCATCAACCTCCATTCTCGACGACTTTTACTTAGCTGAGTTCCCTCATCTCGGCTACTAGTTGGGGTAACCTTGAACCCAACCCTACACTTATTCTATTCACCTGACACCTCGTGTCGGTGCACCCCGAGCCCGAGTTGAGTCTCTTGACTCAGAACACGTGCGAGGGGCCTAGCGCGAATTGGGACGTTACAGGCATCTCTTTTTCAGTCCTATACTGCACCCCCTCAATGTTAACTTGCTCCCCTCAGTTGCTGCTCCCTCTATGTCAGGAAACAATTCTTCTAGAGTGAATTCTTGTTGAATATGAACTAGGGATACAGCTGTCTCAGGAGCATCAATAACAACAGATGTATCCTCCATGATCACATCTAGTGCTGGACTGTTGAGATGAGGTGTGTAAGACCCCCTTTTTTTCTTTTTAAACCACTGGGGTCTTAGCCCAGAATTGCCGCTTTGCGGTGGCACCGACTCACGGGAAGGCAACCACAACAAAATGCCAATTCTGCCGGCCCTTTTCGATCACAAGAGAGAGAAGTAATTATACATAAAATGTAAACAAGTCCACAGAAATATGTAAATAAAAGTGAAATCACATCCAGTCCATCAGTAGGTAATAATAGGAAACAGATAAATGGGCTCGAGCCCAGTACATCAGAGTCCTCACTACAAATCACTCATCGCGGAAGCTATAAAATACTAATCACTCACGGAGCTGGTCGCAGGTGCACCGGTGCTAGACTGACCCACCTCCATGCGCACCTTACTCCGCTGGTGCTCCTCCCTCTCTCCCATCCGGAGCTCCTGTAATGTTGTAGTATGAAAACCATTAGTCATAAAGACTAATCCCTATCATCCCCTACCCCTCCCCCCACGGCTCCTAAGCACCGGGCGGAGAGGAGGAAAGGGAAGCTTCAAAAGTGGAGAATAATCAAGCAGATGACAAGGGAGCTAATCTAACAATTATTTAGAATAAAGTACAACTAGCAATCCTATGGTAGTAAATGGTAAAGAAGAGAAGTAATAAGTAGCAATTGTATAAAAAGGCAACTAGAGAACAGCAAGTAAACAAGCAAGTAAATAAGTAAGTAACCTTAACTTATATGAATGCTCATACAAACTTATAAGTTAAGGGGTCTTCTGCAAGGCTCCCATCGTATAAAAAGTCTCATACCGATTTATACGTTGGGGTGTCGGTTGTATGCAAATATGAGTGTAGTGATATACTATGCCATGATTCATGCAAGTGCAACTCACGCACACGACTCTATGCGCACAGACCTTTAGTTCCCCCTATTCGGGCAGCTAGCTTCACTCCCAGGAACCTCCGTAGTGGCAAACGGAGACAGTGGGTCGGGCCCCCCACTCCTAGGCGGGTATCCACACTACCAGGCCTAGCCCTTCCGTACGCCCCTAGAAGAACACAACCTAGAGTATCCACGTACTACTACTGGCTGTACCCACCAGACTTTCTTTGGCTAAGTGTCCCACACCGCCGAGTCAACATACCGATGCCGGTGTGAACGATAATCAAGTATCGAAGACCCACCACCTTTATTCTGTACTCCAACCCTCGAGCCCTCGGCCCCCCGGACAGTCCCGTCCGTGCATCTACCTTCAGAGCTATCGTCCGAATGGCAACCAAACCAATTATTCTACCTTCCTAGCTACCGAGGTGCGTGTATGTGCAACCCTAGTTATACTAGTTGCTCTTTTAATTTATTATTCCTATGGTTTACGTTAGCCCAAGACTGCCCCCGGCATACCCCGTGAAGGGCTCTCAAGGGGCACTAGGAACCAAGACCGGGCATTACGGCCCGAAGTTCCCTTTCGCAAGGCACTTATTATTATTGGTTGATCTCCCTTAACCCGATCCCCTTTTAGTTACTTTAGATCTAACCCTAGAGTATTAAGACTCTTCCATTCCTATCCCGGGTGGACGATCTTTCGTCGTTCCCGTACGCCACGTAACCTTAACCAGCCTCACACTCCACTTATCCTAACTTGCAATAATGAACTTAATCTTAGCTTGCCCTAACCAACCAGCAACTACCAAAATTCCATTTCCCAAGTTCATTATTACTCTAGATCAGTTTCCATGGTTTTACTATATGCAGACCATCTTAAGGTACATGAGGAGTATAAGGGGAGGTACTCCAATTTGTCTTCCGAGTCTCCTATAATATTTACTGGAGGTTTACCATGACATAATTAGTCTAAATCCAAGGTTTCCAAATTTTTTCCTATTTATCGGGCATTTAATTTATTTATCCTAAGATTCCAAATGCCCTAGTATGAACATGAAGTGCACTGATGAGCCAACAATAAATTATCATAAAACCAGTAAAAATCCTATAAGGCATTTATACAGTAATTCCATGTTTTGAGAAATTCCAGAGGTGTCTAGGCCTATATTTCCTAATTTACCGTTTTAGGCCACTTTTACTATATTATGAAGGAAGTACTGTAAATATATATCCAATAATTCCAAGAAAATTATAGAAGCTATGTAGGGACCTAAAACCATCATAAACCAAGTACCATAATTTTTCTCCAACATTTGAACTCTAAATTTATTTTAATGCAAGGTACTAATTTTCTTAACTTAATGAAGGAGGTAATGTTTTTAGTCATCTAAAATTCCAAAGAAAATTACAAGCTCACTATCATAATTTGAAACACCCACTTACCCAATTTCATAATTTTCCAAATAATAGTTGGACATCATTTGTATTTTTGACTATATATCACAATTAATACGTTAAAGAAGTATGTACCAGAAATAATTAGTTAAAATTTCCAAGAAAAATACTAAAGGTATAACATGCTATAAGATGCCCTAATCCAAGGTTTCATAATATTCCAATGAACATAAATTCCATAATCATCAAAATAAATATCTAGGGCACAATTAGAGTTGTAAATGAAGTACTGTATAAATTAATCCAACAATCTCAACAAAATTATATCATGGCTATTTTGACCAGAACATCCCCTTGCCCAAATCTTACTTGATTTGAAGTTCATTAGATAGCTTAATAATTCAAATTAAAGTTGGTGACCTAAACTAGGGTTAGGATTTTAGGTGGGCTAAAGGTCTCCAAATACCCTAATATTTTTACCATAGGACTTTAATGTCCCTATGATCCTCTCCACCAAATTTCAAGTCATTCCAAGGTCATTTGACCCCATGACCTTCACAACCCCAAAACTACCATTATGGGATTTTCCTTAGGGTTCTAGGGCTAACCTGCACCAAACCACCCCAAACTCCCTTGGAGGGTGTGTCATGCCCTATACAGCCTTTGGACAAAGTATCAGCCTCTATTGAGGTGATATGGCCACTCAAATACCAAGGAGCTGTTTGATCCTAAATTATCCTATAAGGATCATCCTAGGGTTGGACACAACCCTATTCAAAACATCTCCAAATGAGATGAAATTTTTACCAGGACCTTATGTTACACCCAGGGACCACTTACCAAAATTTGGGAGGGTTTGGAAGTAATTTGGCCATCTAATTAATTTATGCTAGGATTATTAAATTTTTCTAAAAACTATAGAAATATATTTCCCAAAAATCCTAATTTTTGGATAACACCTAGATATAGGTAAGATTTGGCCACACCCCAAATTTCAAGTCATTTTGATTACTGGATTGGAGTGGGGGATTTTTCTAAGATTAAGACCGCACTATGGATAGACCTCACCAAAAAGTGTGCTGTGGTCTAACCAGGACTCCAAATCGAGTGAAATCAATTTTGAATTAAACTATACTTCAAGGGCTACATTTTTTATGTTGACCACTTTTTATGTTTCAGCCCCTACGGGCAATAATTTTCAGTTTAAACCTAGTGTACAGTAAAGGGATTTAAATTCCTAATTATACAAAATATAATATAATAAAAATAACACTGTTCATCTTCTTCTTTACCCGAACCCGAACAGAACCAGAAAACGACTATTCCTGTAGCTTTTCCAAAGCTATTTCCTGGCCACCCAGCCATCTCCCTGGCCGGCCACCACCACCATCACCTCTGTTGAGGTGAGGGCTACCGTCGGGCGGCGGCACGGCCACCGGAGAGGCGGTTTCCGGTGAACCCGCCGCCATGAAATTTTCGGAAAAACCATGAAAACGCTCACCCGATCTGGCTCTTTTGAGCCCGATATCTCTCCTAACGACTTCTAAGATCTATCCGCAGAAGAAGAGGGAGGGGAGGACCTTGTTCGCGGGCTGGAGGTGTGCAGACCGTCGGGAAGCCATTGGCGCGGTGGTGGCGTCGTCGGAAATTCTTCAACAGCAAGGGGGAATCTGAATCCGTTTAATTGAGCGTGTAACCTTCTCCTCTTGCTCTTAGGAGTCTTTTATAGATCAGCAAGTGGGAAGGTGAAAGGATGAAACATTCATGGCCCTTAATATTTCTCTTAATGACGTTTCGGTTATGGTAGAGGCAGTTGAAATGCTGGAAATGAAGAGGTGTTTGCCAGGTGGCGATTTCCTATTGGACCAACATTCCCTTAATTTATTAAATAATCAGAGTAGGAAACGGCCCATAAATACACCTGGTGTAACTTCCCATAATTAGAATTGATTACAACGTCGGTTACCGAAATTTCCAGTCTGGCTGACGTTTCGGCCTTGGTCACGGGCGTGACACATAGGTCACGGGCGTGACAGGCACGGGTGGCCAATTCTGTGTTCGACGATCGTTGAACTGAGATCGACGATCGTCGAAGGGTTGTCACGCTCTATGTCACGGGCGTGACACATTGGTCACGGGCGTGACAGGCCCAGGTGACCAATTCTGGGTTCGACGATCGTCGAACTGAGGTCCACGATCGTCGAAGGGTGGTCACGCCCTAGTTCACGGGCGTGACACATGGGTCACGGGCATGATAGGGTCATGAGGCAAATTCCGCGCTCGGCGATCATCTCGCTGAGATCGACGATCGCCGAAGGGGGTCACGCCCTTGGTCACGGGCATGATACCTGGGTCACGGGCGTGATAGGGCCATGACGCAAATTCTACGCATCGATGATCGTCCCGCCGAGATCGACGATCATCGAAGGTGTCACGCCCTAGGTCACGGGCGTGACACATAGGTCACGGGCGTGACAGGCCCGGGTTGAAAAATTCTGCGCCCGACGATCATCTTCTTGAGATCGACGATTGTCGATAGAGTCACGCCCTAGGTCACGGGCGTGACGGGTCGGTCACGGGCGTGACCAACCCGTGACCCGAAATCTCGATCGATGTATTTCAATTTTTGGGCTTCCTAGGGTTCTGTCACGACCAACCGACTCCCAGGGGTCTAGCCGGAAATGGGATGTTACAAGGTGTTTCATGAATAGATTGTGAATCCATTTCACTTGCCAAGTGAATTCTCTCTTCCCCTTGTACCTGTGCAGTAACTGTCTCCCCCTGCACTTGTGCATTCTATGCATTATCCTGTACTTGTACACTATCTAGCTCCCCCCTGCACTTGTGCACTAACTATTTACTTCTGCACTTGTGCAGTCTCAGTAAGGTCCTATTCAGGAGATTTCTCAGCAACTTCCTGTCTTTATATATCTGGTAAGTCCTTTGTTAGGACTCTATCCCATCTTGAGATGATCCTGATGTCCATTCTTCTCATATGATTGATATTAGAACTAGGAATCTGGTTAATTACTTCTGGAATGGCTCCAGCCAAGTATAGACTCATTATTCTAGCCAAATTAGGCTTCTTGATGCTTTCCTTAATCTTCTCAAGAAGTACTACAGACCAATCTATGTTGAGTGTGAAGATTATCCTTGTTATGAGGTTGAACATATCGGCTGAAATCCAATCATGTCCCCCTGGCTTACACAGAACCACCTTTCCAACCACTTCTCAAAGGAATTTACCTTGCTGATTCATCCCTTTCCTGTTAATTGCAGCTCCAATCTTAAAGGTGGGATCCAATCCACACCATTGTAGTGCCTCCCTTGTTTTGATACTGGGACTTCTTATTCATCCTGAGTTCTTGGAAGATGAAAAATTTTTCTCAAACTTTTCATGGTCACATTTACTTTTGCTCCATGAACTGTAGATCTAATCTTAAGTCCTGTTGAGTCTATTGTTGCTGCAGCATAGAACTCAAAAACCTCCTTCTTCCAAATCTTGGTAGGTTCGGATATAAAAAACTCAAAACCACTTTCAGCAAACAGTGTAATTACTCTTTTAATCTTTGACTCCGCATCATTAAAGGCATGGCGAACCACCTCATACCCTTCGTTAATATTATCTTCAATATTTGGCGCCATTGGGATAGAGAGAAAACTTGAATTGAGAGAAGAGAGTTGGTCGACACAAGGGTTTAGTCTCGAAAATCTGGAGAGCGTGTCGACAGAATATGTTCTCGACCTATTTATACCCTTCTAAATAAAGAAGGTTAACAGGCGGGCAAAAATTGTCTAATAGTGTTGACACTGTTGAAAAGTGTCAACACATACTTCTATTATCTCGACCATGGAGTTGACTACTATTTGTCGACACCAATTGATGATATGTCGACACTAGACATACTTAGTAGTTCATCAGAAATTCTGTGTCGACTCTTATTGCAAGTGTCGACATAATTTTTGGAAGTGTCGGCACCATTACTCTGGTTGTGTCGACACCACTAACTGAAGTGTCGACACCACTTCTCTGGATGTGTCGACACAGATTTACTTAGCCAAATTTGTTAGACTAATCTATGTTCAACATTCCTAATTCAATTTTAAATTTATTGAATTTAGTTTCATCTAGAGGCTTAGTAAACACATCTGCAATCTGATAATCTATTTTGACAAATACTAGTGAGATGTCCTCTTTCTCTACATGTTCTCTAAGAAAATGGTATCTAATTTACATATGCTTAGTCCTACAATGTGAAACAGGATTATTAGCAATAGAAATAGCACTTGTAGAATCACAAAACAAAGCTGTTCTACTTACCTGAATACCATAGTCTTCTAGCTGGTGCTGAATCCACAAAAGCTGTGCATAACAACTTCCTGCTGCCACATATTCAGACTCAGCTGTGGAAATTGCCACACTAGTCTGCGTCTTACTGCTCCAAGACACCAATATTCCTCCTAGAAATTGACAGGTGCCTGTTGTGCTTTTTCTATCTTCTTTGAAACCTGTAAAATCTGCATCTGAATTGCCTGTCAGTAGAAAATCTCCATTCCTAGGGTACCAAAGGCCTAGATTAGGTGTGCCCTTTAGGTATCTCAAAATCCTTTTTACTGCAATGTAATGAGATTCTTTAGGGCATGATTGGTACCTAACACAGACACATGTTGCATTCATAATGTCTGGTCTACTAGCAGTTAGATATAGAAGTGAGCCAATTATTCTTATATACAAATACTCATCTATAGGTTTACCTGTATCATCTTTACATATAGGAATACTTGTTCCCATAGGAGTTCTCATGGTGGAGGATGATTCCATACCATACTTCTTAATTAAATCCTTGGTGAACTTAGACTGGGATATGGACAAGCCATCATCAGTCTGTCTTACTTGAAGGCCAAAGAAGAACTTAAGTTCCCCCATGCTGCTCATTTAAAACTTCCCTTGCACAAGTTTAGCAAACTTCTTGCAAAAGTTGTTTTCTGTAGACCCAAATATTATGTCATCTACATAAATCTGAACTAAGATTATCTTACCTTTGGATTCCCTTAGAAATAGAGTTTTGTCTATTTTCCCCCTTGAGAATTTGTTCTCAATAAGGAAAGTAGACAAGGTTTCATACCAAGCCCTTTGGGCTTGCTTTAACCCATATAAAGCTTTTCTAAGTCTATAAACATAATCAGGTTTAAGAGAATCAACAAAACCTGAGGGCTGCTCTACATAGACTTCTTCTTTTAGATTTCCATTTAAGAATGCTGATTTTACATCCATTTAGAATACCTTGAAGCCTTGATATGCTGTGTAACACCCCTATCCGTCGTATAGCATATAGCAGTAGGTCCGGCCGGGGCCCGACACCATATACTACGGACAGACTGGTTGGTTATGCGTTGAAACCATAAAACCAATCACCAACGTCCTACACAGAGTCATTCTAGCGGAAGCAAAATATTAAGTTGCACCAATTCAAGAACCCTGCCAAGAAAGAATGTCCACTACAGAAGTAACATTAGGAATGAAAAATACAAAAGTACCGGCCTTATGGCCTTACAAGGTTTGCTTAACAAAAACATGTCTTACATACTTCGGCTCGCAGGCCGGCCATATATGAAATAAACGGAAAGCATAAAAGGGTTAGGCCTTCGAGGGCCAGCACTGCAACATGGGCTTTAGCCCGCTATTTTTCTCTCGGCTCCGCAGCACCTGCAAGCACAAACCACCGCCCGGTGGCAAACAAAAGCAACAGTCAGCTATGCTGAACAAATTATAACGATCCCGCCCCCAAAATCGGGGCGGCGATGCTCTTTCCCTGCACTTTATTAGTATAGGCAATATATTAGTGTGAACACACACATCACAGGCGTAGGCTTGCACGACCACACACCTCGTGCACACAGGGCACATTCACGGCGAACCGGACAACGCCACGTCAATTCAAGCCATAGACGTTCCCGTTCCACCACCGCCTCATGGACGGCCAACCATATGAGCATTCTGCCTTCCTGTCCTTGGTCACGACAATTTAAGCCATAGACCGCTGAAGACCCTCATCCATGCCAACGGTCCTACCGTACAACATAGACCGGGTACGGTTCCGCCTGACCCGTGCTCACACCGCAATGGCAATTTAAGCCATATGCGCAGGTCAAGACTCACCGAGTCCCGTTTCCACCACAATAATCACATAACCCGATTATGTTCATGTTGGCTCCCCGGCCATTGTGTTGGCAAAACCCGCTTTTGCCCAGTTTTCCGGGTGCACCTTGGAGTTAATCTCCAAGGCTCCCTGATGCAATCTACCACGTAGAAAACCCGAAAACACCCAAACATCCGGATTCTTGCCCGGTTCAAATGCAATGCAACATCACCGATCCGGCTCTACTTGTCCGGATAGGCTTCACACACAATGCCTATGTCCGTTTTTGCATACGGACTCTACACAAGGGGGACTTTACATATCTACCCCAAGGAACGCTCCAACTCTTCGCTCACTCGCGAGAGAGGGATTCCTATGCAAAGGGAAAAAGGGCTTCACATGCCCAAGGATGAGAAATCGTTACCCTTGCATTCTTCCGCGACGCCATCGAAAACTATGCGGTTGGAAAGCACCGCAACGGCGTCACCTCCGCGGATCTGGACTCGGATCGAGATTCGGAGCTCCGACGCTCCACCGGCGGCCGGATCTTGGTCTCCAACCTCTCACCTTGCTCTCCCTTCTCTCTAGGATTTAGAAAGAGAAAACCCAAGTGAAAATGGGGTTTGCAAACCCTATTTCTGGGTTTAAGTTGCCAGCAACCACTCCCAGCCGTTGGATCCCAAGCCAAGGAAACGAACGGCCACGATTAGGCCTCAAAATACAAAAATCTGCGCCGAACACGGGTTGCAACACGGCCGTATGCCTGGCCGTGTCACCCATTCGCCGTCTCGATCGAGTCGAAAAACCAGCACATGGCCTTTGGCATGGCCTCCGACACGCCCGTGTCACCTGCGACACACCCGTGTCGGGACCCGTGTCACGCCCCCCATGTGCAATCGACCAACGTTTCGCAGTCAAAGAAGTACACGGCCTTATGACACGGCATCAGACACGCCCGTGTCAAATTTGACATGCCCGTGTTTGTGCCCGTGTCACAGCCCGTGTACCACCCTTGCAGAATCCCTGGAGTGACACGGCCTGGGACACGCCCGTGTCCTAGGCCATGTTCTACAACTCGACTAGCGTCGACCGCCAAAGCGTCGACCGCACGACCCGAGGCCGAACACGCCTGTGTCATGCCCGTGACACGCCCGTGTCACGCCCGTAACACCTGCTCCAAAATCCAAATTGGGCTTAAAACATCACCCGTCCCTCTTTTGAGTTTCGGGGTGTTACAACTCTCTCCCCCTTAAAAGAATTTCGCCCACAAAATTACTAAAGGAAAGTAAACATAAAACCAAGAGCGGTACCTGAGCGAAATAACTCTGGGTACTCCTCCAGTATGGTCTGCTTCCGTTCCCAAGAGAGCTCCTCACGACCGCAATTGTCCCAACGGACCTTGACCATTCGGATTTCCTTGTTACGGAGCCTCTTGACCTCTGCATCTTCAATACAAACGGGCTTGACCTTAGTCATCAACCCTTCGTCCACCGGTACTTGATCAACTGCGATCACCTGCGAAGGCTCTTGCACCGTCTTCCGCAATACAGAGATGTGGAACACATCGTGTAGTCTACTCAACTCCACCGATATCTTCAAACGGTAAGAAGCTTTGCCGACTCGCTCCAGAACCTCAAAAGGTCCAAGGTATCTTGGGCTCAGCTTCTTCAAGCGTCTCACCCGCGAAACCCCCTTGAACGGCTTCACTTTCAAGTATACTCAATCGCCTACCGCGAACTCCACGTTCCGGTGCTTGGCATTGTAATACTTCGCCTGCCTGTCCTGAGCGATCAACAAGCGCTCCCGAATGATCCGCACCAACGAGGTAGCACTCTCCACCTCCTGCTTCTTGTACAACCTTGCCTCACCCGTTTCAAGCCACGATAACGGCGTGCGACACTTCCTACCATACAGGGCCTCGAAGGGCGCCATTTGGATACTCGTCTGGTAGCTGTTGTTGTACGCGAACTCCACCAAGTATAGGTGGTCCTCCCAATGCTTCCCGAAGTCTAGAACACACATGCGGAGCATGTCCTCCATCGTTCTATTGACTCTCTCAGTCTGCCCATCCGTCTGCGGATGGAAGGCTGTGCTGAACTTCAACTTTGTCCCCAGCATCTGCTGCACCAACCTCCAATCATTGGACGTGAAACGCCCATCGCGATCACTCACAATGCTGCGAGGCACACCATACAGCCTAACTATATTGTCAACATACAACTTTGCCAATTTCTCCACTGGATCATCCTTCCTATGCGGAATGAAATGCGACACTTTAGTTAACCGATCTACGATCACCCAGATAACGTCGTTCCCTTTCTGCGACCTTGGAAACCCATGCACAAAGTCCATAGATATGTCGTCAAACTTCCACTCCGGTATAGGCAAGGACTTCAGAAATCCTCTCGGCTTTTGGCACTCCGCCTTCACCAAGGCGCGCGTTTGGCACTTAGCCACAAACAACGCCACATCTTTCTTAAGCCCCGGCCACCAAAACAGCTTCTTGAGATCACGATACATCTTCATGCTCCCTGGGTGGATTGAGTACTTGGTATGATGAGCCTCGTACATCAACTCTGCCCGGAGGTTACCCCCACTTGGGACGCACAACCGATGATCCTTCCTTAACAAACTATCTACTACCGAGAACTGGGAATTTGACCCATCCAGAGCAGCCTCCATAAGCTCCTTCATGGAGTCATCTAACTCAAATGCCTGCCGAACCCGGTCAGCCAGGTCATACTGAACTTCTGTCCAGTTTAACATTGCTTTGACGCTCGTCTGCCAGTCAATGCAACAGATCTCAAGCTCCTCCAACTCCCGTATCAACCGCTCATCATGCACCGACAACCAGTTGGCTTGGGCGGGAGCCCTGCGACTCAACGCATCTACAACTGCATTGCCCTTCCCGGGTACATAATGTATTTTGAAGGTGTAGTCCCCCAGGAACTCCATCCACCACCTCTGCCTCATATTAAGATCCTTCTGATCCAACAAGTACTTCAGGCTCTTGTGATCGGTATATATATCGACCCTTATGCCGTATAGGTAGTGCCTCCACAGCTTAAGTGCAAATATCACGGCTGATAACTCCAAGTTGTGGACCAGATAGTTCCTTTCATGCACTTTCAGCTGACGCGATCCATACGCAATCACACTTCCATGCTGCAACAACACGCAGCCCAAACCACTACCTGAAGCGTCGCTATAGACCTCAAAGCCCTCGGTCCCACTCGGCGAACTAAGCACTGGCGTCGTGGTCAACCGTCTCTTCATCTCCTCAAACGCTTGCACGCACTCCTGCGTCCACAAGAATCTCTGATCTTTCCTTGTCAATTTCGTGAGAGGTAGCGCTATCCGCGAGAAGTTCTCTACGAAGCGCCTGTAATATCCGGCAAGCCCGAGAAAACTACGGACTTCCGCGACAGAAGACAACGCAGGCCACTCCCGTATCGCAACGATCTTCGCCGGATCCACCGCTATACCTTCCCCACTAACAATGTGACAAAGGAACGCTACTGAGGGTAGCCAGAACTCGCACTTGGAAAATTTCGCATAAAGCTCATTCCTCCTCAAAGTCTCCAACACCAAATGCAAGTGCTTGAAGTGATCTTCTTCGCACTGTGAGTACACCAATATATCGTCAATAAAGACGATCACAAAGCGATCCAGGAAATCTCGGAACGTCCTGTTCATCAAGTCCATAAATACTGATGGCGCATTTGTCAGTCCAAACGGCATGACCGTGAACTCGAAATGCCCATACCTTGTGCTGAATGTCGTCTTCGGGATATCACATTCCCTTATCCTCAGCTGATAGTACCCCAACTTCAAGTCCAACTTAGAATATACTAACGATCCGACTAACTGATCAAAGAGATCATCAATCCTCGGGATCTGGTACTTGTTCTTTTCCGTCAGCTTGTTCAACTCTCTGTAGTCGATACACAACCGCATACTACCATCCTTCTTCTTAACGAAGAGGACCGGTGCGCTCCAAGGCGACGAGCTTGGACGCACATAACCTTGTTCCATCAGCTCCTCTAGCTGAACTTTCAACTCTGCCATCTCCTTAGGCGCCAACCTATACGGAGCACGTGGCACCGGTTTGGCCCCCGGCACGAGCTCGATGGTGAAATCAATCTCCCGCTGCGATGGGGCTCCCGGAAGACTATCCGGGAACACATCGGGGTATTCGCAAATCACGAGAATGCTATCCAATGTGGACTTTGGCTCCACAGCCCCCACTATTGCAAAGAACAGCTCTGCTCCAGCACGAACTGCCTTTACCACCTGAAGAGCAGACATCAGCGTCTTGCTCAACCCCTTGAGTCCCTCGAATGTTGTCCCCCGCCCAACACCCAGCTTGACCTCCTTCCGGTCGCAGTCAATCCAAGCTTTCTGCTCCGAAAGCCAATCCATCCCAAAGATCACGTCGAACTCTACTAGCGGCAGCAATGACGCTAGCAAGTCGAACTCTTGGCTCCCAATGTGAACCTTTACGGCGCACACCCTGTCCGCACGCATCGAGCACCCATTCGGTAGCAGCACATCCAACTTGTCCTTCGCCATCGAAGAAGGGACTCCGATGCGCGATATGAAATTTTCGGACAAGAAGGATTGTGAAGCTCCCGTGTCGAACAGTGCCCGTGCCGGACTATCACTAATCACAACAAAGCCTATACAAACAATATTAGGCTAACAAGCAATAGACAACAGTATATAAAGTTAACTTGCTGTAAATTAACTCGTACCTGTCACCACGTCAGCTTATTTGATGGCCTCCTGCTGGCCCAAGTTATAGACTCTAGGCTGAGTCGGAGCATAGTGGGACGCGGTTGACTCCACCGCCTTGCCCTTCTCTTCGTAAGTAGCTCCTTGCTTTCTCTCGGACTTTGGGCGTCCGCTCCAGCAATCACGGTCAAAGTGCCCCGTCTTTCCACACGTGAAACAAGCACCCGGGGTTCGATTAGTAGTTGCCCCCGAGGCACCCGTAGAAGAAGCTGGACCTGACGTCCTAGCCTTCTTGAAGAATTTTCGATAGCCCGACTTCGACGTAGTCGGCACTTTGAACTCCGATTTCTTCCCTCCAGAATCCTTCTTAGCTTGCACATTCTTCATGTCCTTCTCCAAGGACCGGGCCGAGTTGACCAAGGTTAGGAAACCCTGCGCCATGGGCCCTGACAGTAGCAACCTCAGCTCATCTCTTAACCCTTCATAGAAGCGGTTAGTCTTTCGCTCCTCGTCGGCAAAGGTAGCGCTAGCATATCTCCCCAACCGAGTAAACTCGTGGAGGTACTCGTCTACAGTGCTATCTCCTTGCACCAACCTTTGGAACTCGTTCTCCAATGCGATCCTCTGCGCTGAGGGGAGGTATCGAGCCATGAACAGTCTCGAAAACTCCACCATAGGAACTTCGGCCAACGACCTTCCCCTCAACTGGTGTAGCTCTAGGCCTTCCCACCATAACCTTGCGTCCCCATCCAATAGGAACATCGCTATTATGGTCTTCTGCCACTCTTCCGTTTCTGTAGCTGTCATCACCCTATTGACTCTTGAGAGCCAATCCTCAGCCTGGGTCGGGGTTCCCGTTCCCGAGAACACCGGTGGGTGGAAGCCCATCACATGCTTCAACTGTCTTTCAGTTGCTCTCCTAGGCAACTCCGGCTCCACCGCCACCTGCTCAACCCTTCTAGGCTCCGCCGCTTGGAGTGGCACTTGCTCCCCCGCAGGAGCAGGCTGCTGCACCTGTCTTGCAGGTTGCGCATTAATCATAGCAAAGACAGCTTCTGCCACCAATCTAATGGTCTCGGCAGACGGAGGTGTTGCAGGCGCTTCACTTGGCGCACTGCTTGCCTCAGAACCTTGCCGTTCTGACGGCCCAGCACCACTCCAAGTCACCTATAATCGTGCAAAACACCGATAAGGGACCAAAAATTACTGCAAATAGCAATTATAGGAACACACAGGTTCCTCAAACATGTATATTTTCATTCCTAAGTGGACATTCATGGGTTCTTTTCATGTTATAACGATGACGCACACATGTGCTCACCACCCCTTAAAGTGAATTCGTCCACGAATTCATTTAAGTTTGACCGAAACCAGTAGTCGGATACCAATTTGTAACACCCCTATCCGTCGTATAGCATATAACAGTAGGTCCGGCCGGGGCCCGACGCCATATACTATGGATAGACCGGTTGGTTACGCGTTGAAACCATACAACCAATCACCAACGTCCTACACAGAGTCATTCTAGCGGAAGCAAAATATTAAGTTGCACAAATTCAAGAACCCTGCCAAGCAAGAATGTCCACTACAGAAGTAACATTAGGAATGAAAAATACAAAAGTACCGGCCTTATGGCCTTACAAGGTTTACTTAACAAAAACATGTCTTATATACTTCGGCTCGCAGGCCGGCCATACATGAAATAAACGGAAAGCATAAAAGGGTTAGGCCTTCGAGGTCCAGCACCGCAACATGGGCTTTAGCCCGCTATTTTTCTCTCGGCTCCGCAGCACCTGCAAGCACAAACCACCGCCCGGTGGCAAACAAAAGCAACAGTCAGCTATGCTGAACAAATTATAACGATCCCGCCCCCAAAATCGGGGCGGCGATGCTCTTTCCCTGCACTTTATTAGTATAGACAATATATTAGTGTGAACACACACATCACAGGCGTAGGCTCGCACGGCCACACACCTCGTGCACATAGGGCACATTCACGGTGAACCGGCCAACGCCACGTCAATTCAAGCCATAGACGTTCCCGTTCCACCACCGCCTCATGGATGGACAACCATATGAGCATTCTGCCTTCCTGGCCTTGGTCACGACAATTTAAGCCATAGACCGCCGAAGACCCTCATCCATGCCAACGGTCCTACCGTACGACATAGACCGGGTACGGTTCCGCCTGACCTGTGCTCACACCGCAACGGCAATTTAAGCCATATGCGCAGGTCAAGAATCACCGAGTCCCGTTTCCACCATAATAATCACATAACCCGATTATGTTCATGTTGGCTCCCCGGCCATTGTGTTGGCAAAACCCGCTTTTGCCCAGTTCTCCGGGTGCACCTTGGAGTTAATCTCCAAGGCTCCCTGATGCAATCTACCACGTAGAAAACCCGAAAACACCCAAACATCCGGATTCTTGCCCGGTTCAAATGCAATGCAACATCACCGATCCGGCTCTACTTGTCCGGATAGGCTTCACACACAATACCTATGTCCGTTTTTGCATACGGACTCTACACAAGGGGGACTTTACATATCTACCCCAAGGAACACTCCAACTCTTCGCT
This sequence comes from Platanthera zijinensis, assembly GCA_039513925.1. Taxonomy (NCBI): domain Eukaryota; kingdom Viridiplantae; phylum Streptophyta; class Magnoliopsida; order Asparagales; family Orchidaceae; genus Platanthera; species Platanthera zijinensis. The sequence continues at coordinate 117,183,869 of CM077083.1, read as the reverse complement.
CACTCGCGAGAGAGGGCTTCCTATGCAAAGGGAAAAAGGGCTTCACATGCCCAAGGATGAGAAATCGTTACCCTTGCGTTCTTCCGCGGCGCCATCGAAAACTATGCGGTTGGAAAGCACCGCAACGGCGTCACCTTCGCGGATCTGGACTCGGATCGAGATTCGGAGCTCCGACGCTCCACCGGCGGCCGGATCTTGGCCTCCAACCTCTCACCTTGTTCTCCCTTCTCTCTAGGATTTAGAAAGAGAAAACCCAAGTGAAAATGGGGTTTGCAAACCATATTTTTGGGTTTAAGCTGCCAGCAACCACTCCCAGCCGTCGGATCCCAAGCCTAGGAAACGAACGGCCACGATTAGGCCTCAAAATACAAAAATCTGTGCCGAACACGGGTTGCAACACGGCCGTGTGCCTGGCCGTGTCACCCATTCGCCGTCTCGATCGAGTCGAAAAACCAGCACACGGCCTTTGGCACGGCCTCTGACACGCCTGTGTCACCTGCGACACGCCCGTGTTGGGACCCGTATCATGCCCCCCGTGTGCAATCGACCAATGTTTCGCAGTCAGAGAGGTACACGGCCTTGTGACACGGCATCAGACACGCCCGTGTCAAATTTGACACGCCCGTGTTTGTGCCCGTGTCACGGCCCGTGTACCACCCTTGTAGAATCCCTGGAGTGACACGGCCTGGGACACGCCCTTGTCCTAGGCCGTGTTCTACAACTCGACTAGCGTCGACCGCCAAAGCATCGACCGCACGACCCGAGGCCGAACACGCCTGTGTCACGCCCGTGACACGCCCGTGACACGCCCGTGACACGCCCGTGACACGCCCGTGACATGCCTGTGTCACGCCCGTGACACCTGCTCCAAAATCCAAACTGGGCTTAAAACATCACCCGTCCCTCTTTTGAGTTTCGGGGTATTACATGCTGCATTGGCACGGAACATCCTAATTGCTTCCTGTCTTGCTACTGGGGCAAAGGTTTAATCAAAGTCAATACCCTCTTCCTGCCTGTAACCTTTTGCAACAAGTCTTGCTTTGTTCTTCACAATAATTCCATTCTCATCCAGTTTGTTCCTAAAGATCCACATTATTCCAATGATGTTGTGGTCTTTTGTTTAGGAACTAACTCCCAGACCTTGCACCTTCTAAACGATTCAGCTCCTCTTGCATGGCATCAATCTAATGTGGGTCTAGAATAGCTTCTTCAAATTTCTTTGGCTCCGGTTGAGATATGAATCTTGAGCAAAGCACTGTGTTCAAATTCCTTCTTCTGGTTTGCACTCCATGTCTTAGGTCACCAATTATTTGATTTGCTGGATGATCCTTTAAGTGTCTAACAGCTGGAGGTAGATTATCTTCTGGTTGAACACCTCTAGTCTCTTCAATATACTGCACCTCTTGGTATACATCTGCATCTAGAGAGTCCTGTAATCCCACTCGACAGTAGCCACAATTTTCCACTTCCTGCTCTTCAGTTGTTTCTTCTGTAATGGTAAGCTTGTCCATTTTCTCATTAATACCTGTAGAACTGCATGAGCTACAAGGCAACTCACTGTTAATCAGTCTTGTTTCATCAAAAACAACATGTACAGACTCTTCTACAACTTGAGTAATCAAGTTGTAGACTCTATAAGCCTTACTATTGTTGTTATACCCAACAAATATCCCATCTTGGGATTTGGCAGCAAACTTAGTTAAATAAGACTTGTCATTGTTAAGGACATAGCACTTGTAACCAAAGATCCTAAAAAAGGATAAGTTTGGTTTTCTACCCTTCATGATCTCATATCGGAGTCTTTTTGTGGCTTTTGGTGATAGATGCCCTATTGATCACATGACATGCAGTGTTTACTGCCTCAGCACAGAAATACTCTTGGAGAGAAGTGTCACTCAATAGAGTTCTACCAGCCTCAATCAATGTTCTATTCTTCCTTTCAGCAATACCATTTTGCTGTGGTGTTCTAGGTGAGGAGAATTCTTGAAAAATCCCAAATTCTTCACACAGTTTTGTCATACTCTCAGATTGAAATTCAGTGTCATGGTCACTTCTGATTTTGACCACCAGACTGTCAAGTTCATTCTTAATTTGCTTGACAAAGCTGTATAAAACACTTGGGGTTTTTTTTTCTCAGAAAAAACACCCAGGAATATATAGAATAGTCATCTACCACCACAAAAGTGTAGACCTTCCTACCTAGACTATAAACTGGCATATGACAAAATAAATCCATGTGTAAGAGGTATAGACACCACACTGAATCCTTGTTTTCAAGGCTATGAAAGGAGGATTTTGTCTGCTTGCCTTTTTGACAAGCTTAGCATATCCAATCCTTTATGCACTTAACTTTTGGACCATTCCTTACAAACTCTTTGCTAAAGAGTTGGCCAATATATTTTGTAGTTAAGATGGGCCAGCCTCTTGTGCCATTTGACACAATGAGAGGCTCTCTCATTAGCTATAAGACAATAAGAGAACCTTTGTTCTCACACTCAAAATTAAGACAGTACACATTCCTTTTTCTGTATCCTGTCAAAATGACCTTTTGATCAATTTACCTTTTGATATGACATCCATTCTTTACAAATGAAATGTCATATCCTAAATCACTCAGCTGACTTATGCTTATAAGGTTGTGTTTCAAATCCTTCACATAGGCCACTTGATTGATAGTAATCTGGTAACTAGAAATGTTACCAAATTCTTTGATGATTCCTTTTTCAGATCCACCAAAGATTACTATAGGCCCATTTATGATAGGCTAGTACTCCTTCAGCAATCCCTTTGTTCCAGTCATGTTTCTGGAACATCCACTGTCCAAGTACCATATAGGGGTATGGTGACTTGGACACACCTGTAATAAAGAATTACCTCTCCTTAGAACCCAAGTAAGTCTTGGGTCCTTGGTTCAAGTTAGCTTCATACTTACCAAATCTACCTGCTGCTCTTCTAACAGGTAGACTATTGTTCTTCCTGACACTAGTGTTGTGCCAGCAATCTATGGCATAATGACCTTTCTTGCCACAACACCAGCATTCATACTTGTTGTATCTATTTTTAGATACATTCTTGGCAGTCTGGTTGACAACAAATCTTTTGTTTTGTCCTGGTACTATTGTAGCTACACCCACTGTTTTCTTAGGAACATGGGGTTTATGGACATGGGCTGTCTTATTGACATAAACACCCTTGTCATTCAGAACTTCAGTCTTACTATGACCATGAGTATTCTCAAAGTCATATTTGTTAGAAGGCACTTGTACCTTTCTAAAAACTATAGGGACTTTAAAATTCAGTGGCTGGACTGAGGCTTTGCCCTTTCTCTTGAATTAGATAGCCCTGGTGTTACCTTTAAAGCCTATTCCAGTCTTTCCCTTTTGAGCCACAAACACATCTATTAAGGGTAAAACTGATTTTGACTTGGAATAACTAGCCACCAAATATTTTTCCTTTTGAAGTCTATCTTCCAGACTTTTAATTAGATCATTTTTGTATCTGATTGTGCCCATCTGAATAACAGTTATAGTTTCCAGTTTGGCCATCTCATTCAATTTTTGATCCAACTCTTTCTTTAAGTCAGAGGCAGCCATCTTAAGATCTGTAATTTCCTTAGCCTGAGTTTTGGCAAGGTTCTTGCTTTTCTTTAGTGCCTGCAACAAGTCCCTATATTCATCTATCAGCTGATGAATATCACCTTCAGACTCAGACCCATCCACATCACTTGATGCAGATGTAGCTTACTCTGTGCCAGTACTACAATCTGAATTACTAGAAAAACATTGTACCTTGCTAGGACCAGGCTGATCCTGACACCTGTCTTCTTCTGATACAGCCATCAGTCCCATGCACTGATGCTCTTCGTATACATAGATAGAGTTCAGCAATTGCATAAACTCATCTTCTTCATCTGCTGCATATAGGCCAATGTATGCCTCAGCTTCAGATTCAGACTCTGTAGATGATTGGTCTGTCAAGCTCTTCTCCTTTTTAGAAACAAAGGATTTATCCTTCTTGCTCTTTTGTTGAGTCTTCCTTTTATCAGCATACTCCTTTCTTTTGTCTGGACACTCAGCCACAACATGTCCAGGCTTATTACAGCAGTAGCAAATAATCTTTGATGTTGTAGATTTGCTAGGCTCTGACCTGCTCCTGTCCTTCCTAGATGACTTCCTCTTTTGATAATAGTCATCCACAGGCTGAGATGTGGAGGGCCTTGATTTCCACTGCTTCTTCTTCAGGAATCTCTGAAACTACCTTGTGAAGGCAGCAAAATCTTTGTCTGACTCACTGCTGTCTTAACTTTGGTTGTCTGAATTATCTGAAGTAATTTCAGCAACAATCTCAGGAGGTGATGGAGACATCCTCCTATTCTTCCTAGTGGCTTCCACCTTGAAGGCCACAGACTATTCTTTATGATCTTCTTTAGCACTTTTCTCTTCCTCTTTCCTAGACAGCAGCTGCATCTCATATGACAACAATTTTCCAAACAAAGTTGGAGGAGAGATATCTGCAAGTTTGGCAACTTCTCTAATGGCACAAATCTTATTATCCCAATCCTTTGTCAAGGATCTTAGAAATTTATCATTCAGTTCATATGTACTGAAGATCCTTCCATAGGACATCAACTCATTTACTATTTTATAAAACTTCTTATAACACTCAGTTATACCATCTAACTTTCCTTGTTTGAAACTCTCATATTCCTAGTTCAGCATAGATTTTCTATCTTGTCTGACTTCTTCAGAACACTCCATGTAGACTATCAAAGTGTCCCACATTTCCTTGGAGGTCTTGCAGTGAATCAAATTTTGAAAGGTTGAATCATCTATGGCACTTACTATGATATTTTGGGCTCTTTTATCCATAGTTGCCAGGATGATCTCATCCTTAGTCATTTCAGAAAAATCTTTGGGAGTTCTTTGATTTGCATCTAAAACTGACACTTTCATTGGAACATAAGGACCTTCCATTACAGTAATGTAAATCCTTGTATCAGAAGCCTCCATGAAAAGCCTGACCATTTCTTTCCATATTCCAAAAATCTCTTTCCTACATATGGGTAATTTCATAGAACCTAGTTCCTTATGATTTTCTCCTGAACCCATTTTCTTGATCTTGAATCTGCCTTAAGGATCTTACTCAGACTGTGAAGTCCTTTTTTGAGTAACCTCTCTCTGATATCACTTGATAGAATTAATTTAAAGATAACCAAAACACCTAGAGGGGGGGGGGGTGAATAGGTTCTTTTCCTTTTTTACTTTAGGCAGAATATTTTTCCAGATCTTAAAATAGAATCTAACTATTCTACAACAATCACAGCACAGAAATCACAATCACACACAAATCACAGATTGCACACAGGTTTATAGTGGTTCCCCAAGGTCTGGGTACATCCACTTTCCCCCTTCACCTATCTAGCAGTGTGCTAGATTCGGCCTAACTTCTTCCAAGATCCACAGATCTTACAGCTCAGAACCCTGAAAGGTTCCTACAACTCAGAACCCTATAAGGTTTCTACAACTCAGGCTAACAGCCCTACCTCATCCTTGAGATAAGGCCTACAAGTGAGAGAAAAGTTACTCCTACACTTAGGCTCAAAAGCCCTACCACTCAGAGATCTATATCTCCTACACTCAGCCTTTATAATATAGGCTTACAACTCAGATCTATGAAAAGATCCTACAAAATTTGATAAGTGTTTAGATGGACTCTTACCCTTATTGAGAGAGAAGGGATAAGAAGTTTCTTGATCAGCTTCTTGATAAAACTGATGGCTGATAACAACCTGTTCTTAGCTTTCTTCAAAGCTTCTTGAATATAAACTCAGTAGGCTTGATCTCCTTTGAAGTTGACTGGCTGCCAGCTTCTTTCTTAGAATCCAGAAATAGGTCTGAATCCTTCTTAGCAGATAGTTCATGATCTGCTTCTTAGAAGACTTGTCAATGTCTCCACCTTTACTTCAACGCTAAAGATCTCTCTCACTCTTCAGAACTTATGAAGTTTCTTCAGAATTCTTGCTTGAATTCTCCTTAGATCTTCTCACGAAAATCTTATTCAGTGTGACGTGCACTTTCTTGATCAACAATCAATACTGCAATAGTTATGCCTGTTGTTATTATTCATCTCTTTTCATTTGATAGAATCCATCTATATATATAGACTTTATCCATGGTAACCAGCTGATCCGGTTTCTAACCAACTTCTGACAAGTCTGACAGCTTTATTTAAGTTTTTTGAATGCAAAGCTGTCAAGTCTCCAGTCAGTTCTTGAACCTTTGTCTTTATCAGCAAAGCGTCGAGACTGATTGTCATTATGTGTCGACACAAGTAGATTAAGTGTCGAAACAAGCTTTAGTGATGTCGACATAACTCCTTTAGTGTCGACACAGCTTCTTGACACTGCATCTGTAAAATGTGTCGACACTGTCTCTTTGTGTCGACATAGACACTTCTTTACTACACAGCAATCAACATTGTTGAAACTCTGCTGAGTGTCAACACAAGTCCTGTGTGTCGATACAGTTGATATTGTCTCAGAATTTGTGTGTCGACACTGCCTCCAGGTGTCGATACAATTGATGCCGACTAATACTCCTGTGTGTCGACACTGCCTCCTGGCATCGACACAGTTGATGTCGACTAATATTTCTGTGTGTCAACACTGCCTCCCGGTGTCGACACAGTCGATGTCGACTAATAAATTATGTGTGTCTATATAGTTCCTTCAGGTGTCGACACAGCTTTTCCAAGTGTCGACACAGACTTCTTTAAGTGTCGACACATGGACTTAGAAACTTTTTTATGCATTTTAGCCAATACTTAACCTGCACATATAAACTCAAAATAACATCAAATACACCTTGATGTATATCATTGAGCTAAGTGAGGCTTCTCCAAATCAGGTATATATTTTCCATTGTACCCAACAGTGGGGGACGTTGTCGTCTTAACATCAGATAGGAGAAGGGGCCTCATACGGTGTTAGCTCCCCCACCTCTACAGGTGCATGACCCGATAAGTCAAGATGGTCGTGGCCACCGACCAGTATTTTGTTTTGGATGCCACTAGCCTGGACATATCAGATCAGAGTGCCTGCATCAGTTTCGTCCTCTTCCTCCTCCTCCACCTCCAGTGGCCCCTCCAGTACAGTAGGGCCGAGGCCGAGGCTGAGGACGAGGTCGAGGCAGAGGCCAGGGATATCATGGCCGAGGTTGAGAGCAGGAGCAGGTATACGCACTAGACCTCGCCGAACCAAGGAATCCAGAGGAGGTCATCACAGGTACTTATACTATTGTAATTTAAAAAAGTTTATTTATATAGTACTTGATGTTATAGAATAATAGTTTATTTAAACCCAATAACCTCAAGCATAGTCATGATCAGCGGCAAGCTCGCTCGTACCTTGTTCGACATGGGTGCCTCTCACTCATTCATTTCTGAGGCCTTTATAGAAGGATTGGAGGGCATGGAGAGATTCCCAGGCTTAGAGATGAGGGTGCGTCTACCCGATGGGTCAGAGCTACGGACAACTTCCCATTGCAACATGGAGGCCGAGATTGGTGGCAAGGCATTTGAGGTACCGGCGATGGTCTTGAGATTACCAGATTTTGACTTGATCTTGGGCATGACATGGTTGCACTGGAATCATGCCCAGATCGATTGCCTGTCGAAAAGGATCAAACTGAGGCACGACGACTCCTTTGTCATCATCAAAGGTATTAGACCTATCTCCCACATATTATTATCTTCTGTATAGGCTGTGAAGGCCCACGAGAAGGGAGAGGAGGTATACATTATATTCTTCGAGATGGCGGGAGCAGAAGCTTCCCTTGCTGACATCCCGATGGTTCGGGATTTCTCTGATGTATTCCCGGAGAAATTTCCCGGATTACGGCCAACTAGAGATATGGACTTCTAGATACAGTTGGTGCCAAGAGCGAGGCCCGTGTTTCAGAAACCTTACAGGATGGCCCCCAAGGAGCTGGCAGAGTTCAGGACTGAAAGACTTAATTCAAGAGCCTAAACACCTAGAGGGGGTGGGGGGTGGGGTGGGGTGAATAGGTTCTAATATTTCCTTTAATATTTTCGGCAATTAAACATATCTTACTTTGCACAAACAAAATAAAACACAGCACAAAACATTCACAGCACAAAGAACACCAGATATATAGCGGTTCCCAAAGATATTGGTACGCCCACTTTCCACCTTCGCGTATCAAGTAGAGTACTGGATTCAGCCTAACTTTTTTATCCAAAGATCCTACAACTCAGAACCAGAATGGTTCCTACACCTCAGACTTTTTTAAGTCCTACCTCAGATCCTTCCCAGAATCCTACCTAAGGCCTCAGCCCTACCTCAGCCCTTATCTCTAGGCTTAAAACTCACTTTTGAAAGTCCTACCACTCAGGCTTACATCCCTACCTCAGCCTTTATAAATATAGGCTTACAACTCAGATATACAACAGATCCTATAAGTAATTGTGTAATAAAAGATATACAAAAGATATCACCAGATAGATCCCTCTATTAATGTTATTCTTGATCAGTTCTTGATCTTCAGTCCCAACCAGACTTAGTTGTTTCAAAGCTTCTTGATAGAACAAAATAAGGTTGGACTGTTCTTGATGTAGAAGTTGATCCACTGTCAGCTCCTTCCTTGAATTCAAAATGAGATCTTAATCTTCTCTACTAACTGTTCTATATCTGCCTTTTTAAAGGGTTTCCCCTTTTCTAGTTGTGAATCTTCTCTCTCTTTGTTGATGGCTTTTCTGGCCCTTTCTAAGTTGTTGTTTGTTTTTAAGGATCAGCCCTTTATATAGAGATTCCTCATGGTTACCGGCTGATCTGGTTTGTAACAACCTTCTGTTAGTTCTGACAAAGGTGTCAGACCTGTTGGTAATGACAGTTGTCGACCCACCAGTCAAGACAGTTGATTCCTTAGAGATTCTACAACACAGCATGATCCACTCAGCAATCTGCTCCTCATGTGTCGACACAAGTAGACAAAGTGTCGACACAAGTCTTGATTATGTCGACACAATACTCCAAGTGTCAACACAGTCATTTTTCTGCTTCTCGGCACATCTTCTATTTGTATGTGTTGACAAAAGTCCAGTGTGTCGACACAACTGCTTTTGGTCTCAACATAACTGCTGGGTGTTGACACAGCCTCTGCTTTAGGTGTCAACACAATTTTTTCCTCAGGTGTCGACATAAGTCCTTCTTTAAGTGTCGACAAAATTCCTGATTTAGGTGTCGACATAAGTCTTGCTTTAAGTATCGACACAATTCCTGCCTTTGGTGTCGACATAAGTCCCGCTTTAAGTGTCCACACAATTCCTGCCTTTGTTGTCGACATAGCTTCTGGGTGTCAACACAGTTCTTGGGTGTCGACATAATTTCTGGGTGTTGACACAAATCTAGCTTCTGGTGTCGACACAACTTCTGGTTCTGGTGTCGACATAATTTTTAGGTGCTGACACAATGCTTTGTTGCTGGTGTCGACACAGGTCCCGTGTGTCGACACAATTCTTCACAAGTGTCGACAATTGTACTTAGAATATTTTTCTTCCAACCCTTCACCCTGCACAAGGAAACTTAAACATACATCAAATACATATTGATGTATATCATTGACTAGGATGAATCTTCTCCAAATATGGTACATACTTCTAGTGTACCCAACAATCACCCCCTATTTGGAGAAGTCATAACCTTTAGTCAAAGATATACACCAGTCAAGATAAAACACATAAGACATAGATGTACATTCATTCCAGTGCAAGTAAACATTCAAACATTGTAAACAATCTAAAATAAACAGTAAAATTGATTTTAATAAACAGAAAATATTTGTTTTACATATTTTCTCTTAGAGAAAAAATCAACAAGTTATATTGTTTCTTATCATAAGCCTAACTATCCTAAGATTTGCTAGGCTCCCTTATGACAATGCCTTGGCCAGACTCTATCTTTGCCTTCACAGCTGGTTCTGTATCTTAAGTAGGCTTCTTTCCTTTAAGATCCCTTTTCTTTAGTTCTTCAGCTTTTATTTTTTGCCTTTCAAAGTAGTGAAAGGGCTTAGGAAAATACTTGCTGGGCTCTATAGCATTTACGGGTAGCTTCCCAGCTTTTGCACTCCTCCTATGCTGAAGAATGGCTTCCTGTCTAGCTTGATATTTATTCCACTCCTGCTCTGAGTACCACTTTCCCCTATCATAGGTCTTGTACTTAACAACCTTCCATGCAGTCAGAATGATGTTCCTTGATGTAGGGCTCCATTGTTCAAAGTCTGGCTTTAACTCAGCCTGTTCTCTGAATCTTTTCTTAGATAGCAATTCTTACCTTTGAGTTTCTTTGGCAGCCTCTGACATTTTAAATTTCTCAAAGACCAAATTCTGTGGCTCTTGTGGAGGGCTGTATATTTTCTGCAGTTGGTCATGAACCATCTCAAAATTACCAGGAGGATATATAACCTTTGCAACTTCTGGCTGATCTCCCTCTACATATGCAGGTTGTATTCAAGATTCAGTAATATTATCATCATCACAAAGAGAAGGGAAGCCAAGAGTATCTATGATGGTATTGGAAATCCATTTGGTATGCTCAGAACTAGCTTGGACTAACACCCTCTACCCTTTCGGACTTCTCTTTCAATATGATCCTTGAGATCATTCTTGTGAAACCTGACTTGACCTTCCAGATGATCAATCCCTTCTCTGTAGTAGACCCCAAATTTATTAATTTGAGTTGTAATAGCTGTTTGGGTAGCCATTATCGCCGTTTTGACCGCAGCTAGATCAGGCTCAATTAGTTTTGTAACTTCTGTTTTGACAGCAATAGATAGGGCTGCAATATTTGTGAGAATTTCTTTATGAGAATTCGTGAGATTCTCATATGTTCGAAATTGATTTTCTAAGATATAGGCCTGTTTCTCTGCCAAATCAGCTGCTTGAGTTTTCAGTTCTTGCTACTGATTGGCCAGATACATAACTGCATGGCTTCCTTTCTCAAAGCAGGCTGTCATTTCTTTCTTGTGCAGACTCACCTCAAATCTGATTGACTTGATTTCCTTAGCTAGCTAGTTTTGCAGCTCCTTATGAGATTCATCCACATACTTTTTAAGAGCAGTCCTTTGAGCATCAAGTTTTAGTTGCAATTGGACCATTAAGGAATTGAAGTCCATACTTGGAGCAGGAGGTGGTGTGGCTATTTGTAAGGCCCTCTTATATCCAGAGCTTTTCTTCTTCATTTCAGCAAGTTTCTTTTTCTTAGCCAAGTTGGCTTCTTCATCATTAGAAGATGAACTTTCTATGTCAACAGTCTCTTTGTCTACATTATCATTCAACATTTCCTCCCCCTCAGTCTCTAGAAGTTCTTTGTCCTGTGGTTGTTGCTCCCCCTCAGTCCTTACTGCTGGTGAGTCAGGGAACAACTCCTCTAAGGTTACTTCCTGCAACATTTGAACATGAGGAATAAGATTAGTTGGTAAAATACATGGTTTTCCTTGGACTTCCATGTCCTTGTCCAGTGACCTTTCTAGGAAGGAGTTACTTACTTGCCCAATCTTAACAGTATCCTTCATTTGCACCTCAGGTGCCTTTCCTCTACATGCAGTAGTTCTTCCCAATTTATATCAAAAACTATATCCATCACAGTATCAGCTGCTAATTCACTCTCTAGTGTAGCAACATCATTTACTCCCCCTTAATTAGGCAGATCAGTAAATATAGTGTCTTATACAGCTGGTGCAGGGTCTTTTCCTCCTAGAGTAGAGATTCTTTGTTGCTCTTGGAGCGTACTACTGTCCACTTGTCCTTGTGCATCTTGCTTTTGTTATTTGTCTTCATCAGAACTAAAGACCACCTCTTCTTCTGAATCACTAGATGATTCTTCCTGTTGAACAACTTTCTTCTTCTTCTGTATTGTTTTGGTCTATTTTTGAGGAGTAGTAACCTCCTTGGTCAACACCCTATCCCATCTTGACAGAATCCTGGTGTCCATTCTTCTCATATGATTGATTTTTGTACCAAGAAGTTGGCTCATTACTTCTGGTATTATAGATGATAGGCACAGACTCAGAATTCTCCCCAGGTTCAATTTCATGATACCTTCACGTAACTTATCAAAGACTATGGTAGTCCAATCAGTATTGAGCTTGAAAATGATCCTGGTCATCAGGTGGAATATAGTGGCTGAGATTATGTCATGTCCACTTGTTTTGCACAGTATGACCTTCCCTACAATCTCAGAAAGGAACTTCCCTTGTGAATTCATCCCTTTTCGATTGATAGTTGATCCTATCTTAGTTTTTGGGTTTAACCCACACCATTATAAAGCCTCCTTGATCATAGATGGTTGTACGTCATCTTCTTCCTTAACGTTTGGAAGTTGGAGTGCGTGTCAGATTATTTTCAAGGTAATCTTTACCCGGGTATCTTAAACAATTGCTTTCATCTTCTTCCCATCTGCGTCTATAGTTGCAGAAGAATAAAATTCCAGAACTTCTTTCTTTCATATCTTAGTTGGTTCAGAGACCAAGAATTCCAAACTGATGTCTGAGATTATGGCCATTACTCCCTGAATCTCTGGTGATGCTGTTGTGAACCCACCACGGACCAGCTCATATCCTTCGTTCACCTTTTCTTCTGGATAAGGCGCCATTACCGGAAGAGAGAGATGGAGGTGAAAAGTTAAGATGATTCTCGTCGACAGGGGGTGCAGAGCCAGGAAATCAGAAAGCATAGTCGACCAGATTTTGGCTTCACCTATTTATAGTCTAAGTGTAAAAGGGAGTTCAAAAGACGCGCCTTAGCACAAGGACTAGTCGAAAAAATCTTATATGTGTCGACAGAATAGGTCTAGGTCTCGACAATACTGAGGTTTAGTCGACACATGTATATGTCGACATACTAATGTTAGTGTCGACATAGATGTCAACATGTCTCGACACAGAGTGTCGACTTTGATTTTTGTGTGTCGACTCAAAGATCAGCTGACTGAAAGTCTCGACATAGTTGTGTCGACACCATCTGTTGTGTATCGACACAAAAGTCCTCTAGTTATATGGTCTTGACATAGTTTTGTCGACACCTTTTTTTCAGTAGACACAGATATTATTCCTGTATCGACACATCTGTTTTCTTTGTCAACTCAACATACTGAGAGTTTCGACACAAGGTCTGCTTGTGTCGACACAAACTTGGTACTTAGCCAAATCCTATGAAACCTTGAGCTTACAAGTTCTACTAAACGTATCTTGCGCTAACCTAATCTAGATTTAAAATACCTAATTTAATTTTAAAATAATTGATTTTAGTTTCATCCAGAGGTTTTGTAAAAATATCAGTAATTTGATTATTTATATTCACAAACTCTAGACTAATATTTTCTTTTTCTACATGTTCTCTGATGAAATGGAATTTAATTTCTATATGCTTTGTTCTACTGTGTGATATAGGATTCTTAGCAATAGAAATGACACTAGTAGAATCAAGAACAGTGGAATTCTATTAACCTTGATGTCTTAATCTTCTAGTTGGTGCTTTATCTACAATAGTTATGCACATCACCTTCCTGCAGCTACATATTCTTACTCAACTGTTGATATAGCTACACTGGTCTGCTTCTTGCTGCACCAAGACACCAGTCTTCCTCCTAAGAATTGACAAGTTCCTGTAGTACTTTTCCTGTCTTCTTTGCATCCTGCAAAATCTGCATCTGAGAAACCAGTTAGTGTGAAATCTCTATTCTTAGGGTACCAATGACCTAGATTAGGCGTGCCCTTGAGATATCTCAAAATCCTTTTAACTGCAGTATAATGAGATTCCTTAGAGCATGCTTTGTATCTGGCACAGACACATGTTGCATACATGATGTCAGGTCTAATAGCAGTCAAGTAAAGTATGGAGCCAATTATCTCTCTATACAAAGACTCATCAACAGGTTTCCCTGCCTCATCTTTGCCTATAGGCATACTTGTTCCCATTGGAGTTTTCATGGTGGAATCTGAGTCCATTCCATATTTTTAATCAACTCTTTAGTGAACTTAGACTGAGATATGGATAGTCCATTATCAGTCTGTCTGACTTGAAGTTCTAAAAAGAACTTCAGTTCACCCATACTGCTCATTTAAAACTTCCCTTGCATAAGTTTGGCAAACTTCCTGCAAAGGTTGTTCTCAGTAGATCCAAAGATAATGTCATCAACATATATCTGAACTAAGATTATCTTTTCTTTGCATTTCCTATAGAATAGAGTTTGATCTTTCTTTCCTCTTGAGAATTTATTCTCAATAAGGAAAGCAGACAAGGTTTCATACCAAGCCTTGGGGGCTTGTTTTCAAACCATATAGGGCTTTCCTAAGCCTATATACATAATTAGGACAGTGAGGATCTACAAAACCTGAGGGTTGTTAAACATAGACTTTCTCTTTCAGGTCACCATTTAGAAATGCTGACTTCACATCCATCTGAAATACATTGAACCCTTGATAGGCTGCATAGTCCAGGAACATCCTTATAGCCTCCAGTCTTGCTACTGGGGCAAAGGTTTGATCAAAGTCTATTCCTTCCTCTTGTCTATAGCCTTTTGCTACCAGCCTGGCCTTATTCTTGATGATTGTTCCATTTTCTTCAAGTTTATTTCTGTAGATCCACTTGGTTCCTATGATATTGTAATCCTTAGGTTTAAGAACTAGTTTCCAGACTTTGCATCTCCTGAATTGATTCAGATCTTCTTGCATTGCATCAACCAAGTTAGTATCTAGCATTGCTTCTTCAAACTTTTTGGGTTCTATTTGAGAGAAAAAGCTAGAACACAAAACTATGTTCATGCTCTTGCTCCTTGTTAAAACAACTTGACTTGCATCTCTAATTATCTGGTGAGTTGGATGATCCTTTAGGTGTCTTCTTACTGGAGGAAACCTGTCTACCTCATGACCTTCTTCATTTTCCTCCACCTGATGCTCCTCATTCTCTTCTGTTTCTAGTGTGTTTTGTTCTCCCCCTAGACAGCATGCATCATTAATCCTAGCAGGAGCTTCATCATTAATGGTCATCTTGTCTAGCCTATCTGTTAGACCTGTAAAACAAACTAAAATACTAGACAATTCATTGTTAATCAATCTAGACTCATCAAAGGCAACATGAACTGATTCTTCTACAACTTGGGTAGTCAAGTTGTAGATCCTGTATGCCCTACTGTTGTTGTTGTACCCAACAAATATCCCTTCTAGCGATTTGGCAGCAAACTTTGTTTGGTAGTGCTTAACATTCACTAGGACATAACACTTGCTACCAAAGATTCTGAAATAAGAAATGTTTGGTTTTTTGTCTTTCAAAATCTGATAGGGAGTCAACTTAAGTTTCTTATTGATGGATGCTCTATTGAGAACATGACAAGCAGTATTTACTGCCTCTGCCAAGAAATATTCAGGGAGAGTAGTGTCACTAAGTAGGGTTCTACCAGCCCTAATGAGAGTTCTATTATTTCTTTCAGTAATCCCATTTTGCTGAGGTGTTCTAGGTGAGGAGAACTCTTGATAAATCCCAAGTTCTTCACAGAATCTTGGCATACATTCAGATTGAAATTCAGTTTCATGGTCACTTCTGATTTTGACCACAGAATTGTTAAATTCATTTTGAACTTGTCTAACAAAAGTCTGGAAAATACTAGGGGTTTAGGATATCTTCCTTAAGAAGAACACCCATGTGTATCTAGAATAGTCATCCACAACAACTAATGTGTATGCTTTTCTAACAAGACTTTGAACTGGCATAGGACCAAACAAATCCAAATATAAGAGATATAGACATCTCATTGAATCTTTGGTATCAAGTGCTGGAAAAGAGGACTTAGTCTGTTTGCCCTTTTGGCAAGCTGAGCACACTCCCTCTTTTATGCACTTGACATTAGGACCATTTCTCACCAACCCCATGCTGAACAGCAGTCCTATGGACTTATAGTTCAGAAGAGCTAGCCTCTTGTGCCATTTGACACATAGTGAGGCTTTTTCATCTTCAACTAAGCAAATAGGTAAGTTGTTTAACTCACAATCTAGGTTAAGACAATAAACATTTCCTTTTCTAGTGCCAGTCAAAATGATCTCTTGATCACTTGATCTTTTAATTTGGCACTCCCCATTGTGAAAGGAGATGTCATAACCTAGATCACTAAGTTGACTTATGCTTATCAGGTTGTGTTTTATACCCTTCACACAAGCCACTTTAGTGATAGTATTTGAGTCACTAGAGATGTTACCAAATCCTTTGATGACTCCTTTTTCTGATCCACCAAAGATGACTTTGGGACCATTCTCTATGGGTACAAAGTCCCTCAGCATTATTCTTGTTCAAGTCATATGTCTTGAACAACCATTATCCAAGTACCATATAGGGGTATGGTCACTTGGATTTACCTGCAACAAATAAATGATTACTCATCCTTAGAACCCAAGTTATTTTGGGTCCTAGGTTCTTGTTAGTCCTGGAAACAAAAGGTTTACCTACAAGTTTTTCTGATAGGTAAACTACTCTTGGTTTTAACACTTGTGTTAAACCAACAGTCCACGGCAAAGTTGCCTATCTTTCCACAACACCAACACTCAAATCTGTTATACCTTTTCTTAGGTACATACTTCAGAGTCATTTTGCCAACAGTCTTTTTTAGTGTGGGTGCTAGAGCAGCAAACCCCATGGATTCCTTTTGAATCTGATAGGCTTGCATATAGAGTGGCCTCTTGTCATTTGCACACTTGCTAAGGTGAACTCCATACTCATAGTGACCATGAGTAGTTTCATGATCATACTTATTTGTAGGATTCATCACCTTCCTAAAGAAGATAGGGGATTTTGCAGCTAGAGGCTGAACTGGGGACTTACCTTTTCATTTTGAATTGGTGGACTTAGTTCTTCCCTTAAAACCTAGACCAGTCTTCCCTTTTTGTGAGATGAAATTGTCAATTAAGGGTAAGACAGATTTTTGTTTGGAGAATTTAGCCACTAGCTCTCTTTCATGCTGAAGCTTTGCCTCAAGTTTCTTGATATGATTCTCCTTGAAAGAGATTATGCCCATCTGAATAACAGTAATGTTTTTCAATTAGGCAACCTAATTCAATTTTAGATCCAACAGCTTTGTTGAATCTGCTGTAGCCAGCTTAAGAGACTCAATCTCTTTGGTCTTCTCTTTGACAAGAAGTTTGCTTCTCTTTAGAGCTTGCAACAATTAACCATACTCATCAATGAGTTGGTGTACATCCCCTTCAGACTATGAACCATCCCCATCTCTTGATGCTGATGCTTCTGATTCTGATCCAGTAAAATAATCAGATGTTGTAGGAGAGTTATATACCTTACTAGGACCATCTTGATCCAGGCACTGATCATTTTTTGTTAGGGCCATCAACCCTCTGTAGCAGTATTCTTCCACTCCATTTATGGAGTCCAGCATTTATAGAAATTCTATCTCCTTAGAATCCTCTTCAGTTGAGAATAACCTAACATATATTTCAACCTCTTCTTCTTCTTCTCCTTATTCAGATAATGAAGAATATGTCCAGCTTTTCTGCTTTTGGGCAACAAAAGATTTTTCTTTATTGCCCTTCATTTGTTGCTTCTTCTTGTCTTTTGATTCAGCCCTCTTGTTTGGACAGTCTGCTATAACAAGTCCTTGCCTGTTGCAACAATAACACACAATCTTAGAATTAGATTGTTTACTAGGTTTAGAAGCAGACCTGTCTTCCTTAGGTGTTTTCTTTTTCTTGTATTACTCATCCTTTGAAAAGGATGAAGAAGGTCTGGTTCTCCACTTCTTCTTCTTCATGAATCTTTGGAACTGCCTTGTGAAGGCTGCAAAGTCCTCATCTGAGGTGTGGCTGTCTGATGAAGTGTTGTCAGGAATCCCTTCTTCTGCCTCAGCACTCCTTCTGGGAGGAGAAGGAGATTTTCTCCTGCCCTTTCTTGTGCCTTCAGCTTTGAAGGAAACTGACTTTTCCTTGTATTCAGATTTGCTGCTCTTCTCTTCCTCCTTCCTGGTTCTAAGCTGCATTTCATATGAAAGCAGCTTCCCAAACAGTATGGGAGGAGGTGTGTCTGCCAGCTTGGCCACTTCTCTGATGACACAAATCTTGGTGTCCTAATCCTTTGTCAGAGATCTCAGAAATTTATCATTAAGTTCATAAGTGCTGAATACTCTTCCATAAGTCATCAGCTCATTTACAATCCTGAAGAATTTCTTGTAGCATTCAGTTATGCTGTCATTCTTGGCTTGCCTAAAGCTTTCATACTCCTGATTCAGCATAGATTTTCTATCTTCTCTGACTTCTTCTGTTCCCTCCATGTAGACAATGAGAGTGTCCCATATTTGTTTGGAGGTTTTGCAATGCACTAGATTCGGAAAGGTGGCATCATCTATGGTACTTACAATGATATTTTGTGCCCTTTTGTCTAGAGTTGCAAGGATGATTTAATCCTTTGTCATTTCTGAATAACTCTTAGAGTCTTTATATTTGCATCCAGTGCTGATACCTTCATTAGAATGAAGGGTCTGAGAGGTCTAAGTTGTTAGCCTAAATCACCTAGAGGGGGGTGAATAGGTGAGATGCGTGTCAAATGCGGAATTAAAAACTAACACAGCAAATATCAAGCAATCACAGAAGACAAGAGATTTATAGTGGTTCCCCAATCTTGGGTACGTCCACTTTCCTCACCGATCTAGCAAATTACTAGACTCGGCTACTCCACTATCTCGGATTGAAAACAATCCTACACCTCGGAACCACGTTCCTACAAATCTCGATCCCAAAACGGATCTACAAAAACTCGGAAGACAAAACTTCCTACAAGTCTCGGAGAAGAATCTCCTACAATGAAATTTGGTTTGAAAATAAAAATCAAAACAACAATCTCAGATCTGAATCTTTGACGGTCTTCTTCTTCAGGAACTTCGGCTAGATCAGAAAACGTAGAAGACGACTAGAGAAAGATCCACGAATCTGAGATCTAGAACCACCTCGATCGAGAAAGTAGATCTGGAATCTTCAAGGCTTGGCAAGATCGAGTGGTTCTCTTTCTTCTGGATCGCTGGAGAGAAGATCGATGAAGACGAAGGTGGCGATCCAAACTTTTCTTCTTCTTCCGTGAACGGCAATGGCGGCGGCGTGAAAATTAGGGTTCACTGAATTTCTCTTTCTCAAAAAGAATATTTCTGTAATTACGCTTGTAAAGTCATTTATGAAAAGACCTATTTATAGGTGGGTTCCAACGGTCAAAATATTGATTATTGATGACACGTGGACCAATCAGAATTGACAGATTCAAAATACTTATGATGAAAATGGACTTAGAATAATTCTGGAGAAGTTGACTGCGATACTCGAGTAATGGAGGATATACACGAGTATGGAGAGATGGATTACTCGAGTAGCAAGAAGCAGTATACTCGAGTATAGAAAGAGAGAATTACAGGAGGGAAGAATGAATTACTCGAGTATCAAAATGGTATACTCGAGTATCAGAATTGTATACTCGAGTAATAGAAAGTATACTCGAGTATCAAGACGATATACTCGAGTATCAAAAGGCTAAACTCGAGTATCAGAAAATATACCTGAGAAACGTTAACATACACGAGTATCAGAGGATATACTCGAGTATGGAAGAATTTACTCGAGTATCAAAGATCAATTACTCGAGTATGAACATACTTACTCGAGTATCAGAAGATATACTCGAGTATCAGAAAACACTTACTCGAGTATAAACATACCTACTCGAGTATCAGAATATATACTCGAGTATCAGAAAACACTTACTCGAGTATAAACATACTTACTCGAGTATCAGAATATATACTCGAGTATCAGGAAACACTTACTCGTGTATTACAAGGAAATACTCGAGTATAAAGGACTTAGGAAAATTCTAAGAGGAAATTTGCTCCAATGCTTCTGTCCATCAATCCAAGTGCATGAAGGAAGTGTATCCCAATAGAGAGGCTATACATGGGCCAACACTTTGGATCACACAATGAGGGATTACATTGTATGGTCCTGTGTTTGGTGACCCATTATAGACTGACATTGGTCTACACTTGGCAATTAGAACCTGCATACATACAACTTAACACAGCATCAAATACACCTTAATTCATCTTAGTTCAAGGTCTGACCTCCTACAAATCTGAGGTATTGTGGAGACAAATCCCAACAATCTCCCCCTATTTGTAGATGTCAGCACTCTCTATACTAAGGTGAATTGCTTAAGAGTAAAAGAACAGCAAGCATATAACAGGAGAATAAGCTTAACTAAAGCAGAGTAAACAAAATATGGCCATAATCAGAATTAAATATATATATATATATGAGGAAATGTTTTTAAAGCACATAAACAAAATAGTCCAATTCCACTTTCTCAGATCCACTCATGATGGAGCATCCTTGTGCATTCTTTCCCTTTTGAGCTGTTGCCTCTCCAGGTAGCTGTAAGGCTTTGGGAAATAAGTCCTGGGCCTGGGAGGAGCAGCAGGGTTGTTGTGTCCCCAGTTTCTGTCATGGAGTCTGATTTTAATCTGTGAAGCTTCATATGCTTTCCACTCTGAGTAGCTGTAATGATTGTCTCTGTTTTCCCCATGATCTGTCACTAATTTCAGGGTATCAAGAATAAGGGATTTTGAGGTTGGACTCCAAATCTCTGAGTGAACAATTGCTGGATCTCTTCTGGGTTCAGAACGACTTGCAGAAGCACCTTCACCATACTTTCTTTTCCTTTTAGATGGACCTTGAGAACTGGAAACAAAATCATCTTGCCACAAGTCAGAGTAGTTGAGAGGAGGCTCAGTCAGATCACCCTCAGGTCTAGGAGAGAAGACTGGCACACCACTTTCTGGAATGGAAGCTTGGACAGGGGCATCTGCAGAGGGTTGCTCTTCAAGAGGATTGAGGTGCTGAGGAATGATGGCTGGGTTGAGCTGAGCATTGGGGAAGTTCATGTTATGCAACCACACAGCAGTATCATATGTATAAAACTTTACAGATTGAAGTTGAGAGAGAATGTCTGCTTTCATTTCCTTTACAATTCCATCCACTGTAGTTTGAGCCTGTTTAGAGAGAGTTTCAACTTGTTCTTTTGCAACTGCTTGGGCTTGCTCATAAAGTTTTTCCACTTGTTCTTTTACAACTTTCTCCCCCTTGCTGATATCTATGTTTAGCTTTGCAATGGCTTCATCTTTGAAGGTGCCCACTTCATTACATACTGTCACAACATTCATTTCTGCTCTCTCATCCAGCTTGATTTGATTGTGAGCTACTGTCTCAGCCTGATTTCTTAGCTCACCAATGCTTGTAATGGTGTGGTCTATGGCTTTGCCTCCAAGTTGGAACAACCTTTTTAGTTCATCAGTATTTGCTTGGATTTCTGCAAAGCCTCTGCTCATCTCTGTTTCAAGAGCAGAGACCTTGGATGTTACTGATTGCAGAGAGGCATCAAAGTATTCTCTCTGTTCTTTTAGCATAAGCTCTATCTTGCTGATAAAATCTGAGGATGAAGAGGAGGGAGCTGAGGTTGGTTCAGGAGCTGAAGCAGCAGGAGCAAGAGCAGAAGTAGAAGCAGAAGCAGTCCAAGGAGGGATTTCTGAGATCACCACAGAGCTGACTGCTCTCTTGAATGGAACTGTTTCAACATCTTCTTCTGAGGGTAGGAGAGAGGGCATGGAGAAATCCAAATTCTTCAGAGGTGCCTCCACAGGATCTGGAGACATCTCATCATCAGACAGGAGAATATGAGCTGATGTACCAGGCTCACTCTCAGGAGAATGGACTGGAGATCTTGCAGGAGATGGAGCTGGGGTTCTAGCAGGAGACTGAACTGGAGTATGGACTTCAGACTGAACTGGAGACTTAGCAGCTGAGTCATTCTGGAAGAGAGGGGCATCTGACCTGAGCTCATCAATGAATTTGTTGATATCTTCAGCTGTAGACAGAAGGGCTGCTGAGTCTGGAATCTCTGAGACTGGATTTGCTGAGTGAATATCTGCTGGAGGAGGAGAGATTGGAGGAGTAGGAATTCTTACTTCTTCTGTTTCTGGAATTGCTGATTCTGAAGAGACCTGATTCTGAGGAAGAGAAGAGGCAGGCTCCCCCTCAATTGCTGCACCCAGAGTGTCAGCAATTTGATGTTGAGGAGGAGATGGGGTCCTGATGACAGCTTGCTGTCTGGAGGTTTGGGCAGGGTTCATGATCTTGAGGTCATACCTCTGAATGGATGATATTGAGATTTTCTTCATGTGGTGAAGAGGAGTCCCTTTAGAGAAGTCAAACACTGTAGGATTTATCTCATGGAGGAGGAGGGAGATAATCCTGGCAAAGCTGGGATGTTTGACACTTTCTTTGATCTTATCCAGAATCATCATTCCAAACTGAAACTTCTTCCTACAGACAATAGCTTGCATAACTTCAAAAAGAGTTTGTGATACATCTCGAATGGAGTAAGTCTTGCACCAGAGGATTTTGGCAATGATGTCAACTAGAAACTTCCCTTCTGAATTGAACAGAGAGCGGTTCAGGGTTTCACCTCCACCCTCTGGATCTCGACCACAGAATAAGGAGGTGCGGTCGGCATCTGCCTTGTCTAAATCATCTTCTTCGTCGACCACGGGCATCCGAAGCAGAGTGGCGACAGAGGTTTTATCTAACCGGACATCAACTCCCCTTACCTTTGATTTCAGAACTGTACCATTGTGTCTAATCTTCAAGTTTTTGTAGAACTCTTCAACATCAGAAAGCAAAAGGCGGCAAGGTTCTTGAAGAACGAAGGTTAATCCGGCCGTGTCGAGGAGAATCAGGAGGTTCTTGAAATCATCGGAGATATCTTCAATGCCATCAGTCACTAATTCCGAGCCGATTCCAAACTTGGAGGAGGGAGGAGCCATCAGCGATTCTGCAATGAGGAAGACGGAAATCTGCGGCGACCGAAGACGAAGAGCAGGGTTTCGGGAATACGAACAGCCGGCGGCTACTCGAGTGAATGAGAAGTGGAAAGGACTTTGTCGTTTTGAATATATATATATAAATAATCCTAATTAGGTTTAAAACGAATTAAGTATAAAGACATACCTGAAGAGGCGGCAAATTAGTTGTGCGAATAGAGAGTTTGAAAGATTCCAGAGAAATCCGATTACACGAGAGAAGTTTACGGCATACACGAGTAATCCTTAACATATACTCGAGTATGGACTGAGTATACACGAGTATTAAGTCTAGACGGATTTTTCCATACTCGAGTATAAGAAATTCATACTCGAGTATCAATCTGATTACTCGAGTATATGAAGTTCAATACACGAGTATTAAATTCTGAAGACTTTTCATACTCGAGTATAAGGAGTGCATACACGAGTATTGATTTGATTACTCGAGTATGTTGGACTTGTTACTCGAGTATTCACTATTTCACTCGTGTAAATGTAACTATTCTCGAGTCTCAAATTTCTTGAAGGAATTTTCACTAAACAAAAAATGTACCTCAGAGTATCCAGCATTTCTGACCTCTTCTAAATTTCTGAGTCCATCATTGGTCTTCTTTGTTAAGCAGTCCAAGCTCAGTTTTGAAGAATGAAAACTTGGATTCATCCAGCGGCTTGGTGAAGATGTCTGCAACTTGCCTGTCTGTGGAGACATACTGTAGATCTATATCTCCATTTTCCACATGCTCCCGGATGAAATGGTAGCGAAGCTCTATGTGCTTGGTCCTGCTGTGGGAGACTGGGTTGTTGGCTATTGCAATTGCACTGGAAGAATCACAGAACAGTGGAATGTTCTGGAACTTCATGTTGTAATCTTCAAACTGATTCTTGATCCACAAAAGCTGTGCACAACAGCTCCCTGCAGAGATGTACTCTGATTCAGCCGTTGAGATGGCTACACAGTTTTGCTTCTTACTGCTCCAGGAAATGAGTCTCCTTCCGAGGAATTGGCAAGTCCCGGAGGTGCTTTTCCTGTCGTCTTTGCTTCCTGCAAAATCTGCATCTGAAAATCCAATTAGTTCACTATCATTACTTCTTGGGTACCATAAGCCAAGATTTGGTGTTCCTTTGAGGTATCTCAAGATTCGCTTTGCAGCGATGTAGTGAGATTCCTTAGAGTTCACCTGAAATCTAGCACATACACATGTCGAGAACATTATATCTGGTCTACTCGCAGTAAGGTAGAGCAAGGACCCAATTATGCTTCTGTACTTGGTTTCATCAAAAGGTTTCCCTTTCTCGTCCTTGTCTAGAGACATAGCTGAGGCCATTGGAGTCCTCATAGAGGTTGCATTCTCCATTCCGAATTTCTTAAGCAGCTCTTTGGTGAACTTGGTCTGAGAGATGAAAATTCCATCCTCAGATTGTTTCACTTGTAGCCCTAAGAAATACTTCAGCTCTCCCATACTGCTCATTTCAAACTTCCCTTGCATAAGTTTAGAAAACTTCTTGCAGAGGTTGTTATCTGTAGATCCAAAAATGATGTCGTCGACATAGATTTGCACTAGCAAAATCTTGCCTTTTATTTCCCTAAGAAATAATGTCTTATCTATCTTTCCTCTCGTGAACTTGTTCTCAAGAAGAAAGGTAGATAGCGTCTCATACCAAGCTCGAGGAGCTTGCTTAAGACCATATAGTGCTTTTTGCAATAAGTAAACATAGTTAGGAAAGGTTGAGTCAACAAAACCTGGCGGTTGCTCTACATACACTTCTTCCTTTATGTCACCATTCAGGAAGGCGGACTTTACGTCCATCTGATAGACGGTAAAGCCCTTAAGTGCAGCGTAGGCAAGAAATAACCTGATTGCCTCCAGTCTTGCTACTGGAGCATAAGTTTGGTCGAAGTCGATTCCTTCCTCTTGACGATATCCCTTGGCGACAAGTCTGGCTTTATTCTTTATAATTGTTCCGTCTTCATCCATCTTGTTCCGGTAGACCCATTTTGTCCCGATGACGTTCTTATGCTTGGGTCTAGGAACAAGTGTCCAGACTTTGCATCTTTTAAACTGGTTTAATTCTTCTTCCATGGCTAGAATCCAGGATGCGTCGGAGTTGGCTTCCTCAAATTTCTTTGGTTCAACCTGTGAGAGAAAGCTTAAGTGTAAATTCTCGTTAGTTGTACCTCGACGAGTTCTGACACCATCCCGAGGATCTCCTATGATTTGGTCAACAGGATGATCCTTCAAGTGTCTGAACTCTAAAGTTCTTGCATCTGGGATCTCTTCAGCCACTGGAGTTATATCTTCAGCTGGGATGACTTCTTCATCTTGATCATCTCCCTCTCCGAAGGTGGTTGTAGAGGGGATCTTGATGAACGTCTCATCTTTATCTTTAATAGGTTCATCCAAGCTGAGTTCTTTCAACTTTGTACCTGCATCTACAATAGGCACACTAGACGAGTTGCTTTGCAACAGACTCGTCTCATCAAATACAAGATGTATCGACTCTTCCACAACCAGAGTTTTTCTATTGAAAACTCTATAGGCCTTACTATGGCTACTATAACCTACGAAAATACCTTCAAAGCTTTTCTCGCTAAACTTTGTAGTGTGATACTTGCCATTGTTAAGTACGAAGCACTTACAACCAAAGATTCTAAAGTATGAAATGGTTGGTTGCCTGCCTTTTAGAAGTTCGTAAGGAGTCTTATCATGGTCTTTGTTGATGAGTGCTCGATTTTGCACGTGACAAGCGGTGTTGACGGCTTCAGCCCAGAAATACTCCGGAAGTGAGGCATCACTCAACATGGTCCGACAAGCCTCTATGAGTGTTCTGTTCCTTCTCTCAGCCACTCCATTTTGCTGTGGTGTGCGGGGAGAGGAAAACTCATGAAAGATACCTTGACTTTCACAAAATTCTGTCATGGCTCCAGACTTGAATTCCGTTCCATTGTCACTTCTGATTTTGACTACGGAACAGTTGTATTCATTCTGGATTTGCCTGACAAAATTAGTGAAAATACCGAAGGTATCTGACTTGTGTTTCAGAAAGAACACCCACGCAAAGCGCGAGTAATCATCCACAATAACCAACGTATATTCCTTACCTCCCAAACTTCTAACCTGCAGTGGACCAAACAAGTCCATATGAAGAAGCTGTAAACTTCTATTGGAATCCTTGCCTATTATGCTTTTAAACGAACTTCTTGTTTGCTTGCCTTTGATGCAAGCGTGACAGGGACTGTCCGTAACGCACTTGACCTTGGGTGCATCACGCACTAAGTTTTGAGAGAATAATTTATTAATAGTTTTGAAATTAATATGTGCTAGTCTCTTGTGCCATTGGTCAGCAAGAGATGCACTACTTTTTGCCAAAAGACACACTGGTGTTGAAGAGTCTATACAAATAAAGTTCAAACAGAAAATATTTCTGCTTCGAGTGCCTGATAAGATAGTTTCCATATTGTTAACCGATTTTATCAAACACTTGTCTGCATGAAATTCAACTACGTATCCTTTGTCGCATAGTTGGCTTATGCTGATGAGATTGTGTTCCAATCCTTCAACATAGGCTACATTCGAGAAGGATACGCTACCGTTAGAAATCATACCATAGCCTTTAGTGATTCCTCGATCTGAACCTCCAAAGATGACCTTTGGTCCGTCGCAGACTGAGGTGTAGTTTAGTAGTAGGCTCCTTGTCCCGGTCATATGCCGAGAACATCCACTGTCCAAGTACCAGATTGGCATTTTGGTGGCCTTTGGACATACCTGCAATTACAATCATTTAGCCTTAGGAACCCAAACAAGTTTGGGTCCTTGGTCTCGAGTTAGAATACTCCCCCTACGAGTATTAGCCTTATGAGTGGTCACTCTCACGTTGCTAACCTTAGGGGTTGCAGCATTTTCAGGATTGAACCAACAATCACTGGCAAAATGACCAATTCTGCCACAGCACCAACAGTTGAACCTGTTGTATCTTTGCCTTGTGTAGTCCTGCTTGACTTTTTGGAATGACGGTCTGGCAGGAGCTTTACTCGTGGAGGAGGAGACTTCATGATGATGGCAGTTACATGAGGTCTTCTCCTTCATAGGCTTTTCTACAATGGGTTTTACTTTTGGTGTCTTCTTAAAGTTATGACCATGAGCATAAGGTCCATAGCTTTGAAGCTGAATCTCCTCATAAAGTGCCTTGAAGACACTCTCGCCAAAGTTACGAGGACGAGTCCAACCTTGGTATCTTGACTTAGGCTTCTCAGGGATTGGCCTAGAAAAGTGTCCGTAGGTGGACTCATAATCGAGTTCGTTCGTGGGAAAGATAACTTTCTTGAACACAACAGGTTCCAAGGGGGCTTTCCCTTTTTCTTCAGCTAGAGTCTTTCGGGCAGCCTTATTCTTTCTCCTGGCCTTGTTTCTTCTAGAGGATTTACTAGAAGACCCAATGTGGCCTAAGCCAGCACCCTTGGCCTTAGTAGAGAATTCAGCAACGATTGGAAGAACTGTCTTAGGCTTAGAGAAGCTCTCAACAAGCTTCTTTTCAGCCTCGAGTTGTTTTTCCAGTTCTTTGATGATTTCCTCTTTAAGGTCGAGGTGCTTGAGAGCTTTATTGTATTCCTCCATAGCTTCATTTAGGTTCTCTTGAAGAGAGTTAGTCCTATTGACTTCTTCTCTCAAGTTGCTCTCACTAGCCTGTAGAGAATTGATCTCTTTGGCTTGACTTCTCACCATTCTACGACATTTCTCGTAAGCGGTGAGTAATTCCTTATACTGTCCCATGAGTTCAGATTCATCTTCAGAGGAATATCCCTCTTGCTCATTGTCATTTTCAGAATCAGAGAGAGGAGTGTGAGATTTTACCTCCCCAGTAAACTGGGGGACTTGTTCATCATCCGAATGAGCCATGAGCCCAAAGTAAGCTTCCTCTTCTTCACTCGACTCAGATGAGTCAGAGTCGCTGAGGGTTTTGCTCTTCTTGGCTACTAGGCTTCTCTCTGTCCTCTTCTTGGGGTGTGAGGATTTCTTTTCCTCTCTTCTTCCACCCTCTTTCTTTTTGTGAGGGCAGTCAGCGATGACGTGACCTGGCTTGTTGCAACAATAACAAATGATGTCAGTAGAAATCTGTTTGTTCGGTTTAGGATTGTACCTGTCATGGCTACTTGAGCCTTTCTTCCGATGATCACTGTCATGTCGTGATCTTCTATATGAGGCATCCTTGCCTCTCCATTGCTTCTTCTTGTTCAAAAATTTCTTGAACTGCCTTGAGAGTAGGGAGAACTCTCCATCAGATAGTTCTGAGCCAGATGAGCTAGGCTCAGATGATTCTTCTTCATCAGCCTCAGGAACTGGGGCAGGAGAGCTAGCTTTTATCTTCCTTGAGCTATCTGCCTTTAGAGCGACAGATTTCTCCTTGGATGCAGACCTGCTTGTCTCTTCTTCAGCTTTTCTTGAGTTGATTTGCAGCTCGTAAGACATAAGCTTTCCGAACAGATTCTGCGGGTCCGTCTCAGCTAACCTTCCAAACTCCCGAATGGCACATACCTTATTATCCCATTCCTTGGTTAGGGATCTTAAGAATTTGTCATTGAGTTCCCCGTTGGTGAAGACACGGCCATACACTCTTAGGCCATTTACTATCTTGAAGAAGTTCTCAAAGGTGTCAGCTATGGCCTCCTTGTGACCTTGCCGGAAGGCTTCATACTTTTGATTCAGAAGGGATCTCCGATCATCCCTCACTTCTTCAGTGCCTTCCATCAGAGTCACCAGGGATTGCCACATCTCCTTGGCAGACTGGCAATGAATTAGATTCTGCAGCATTGAGTCGTCGACTGCACTTGCTATAATATTTTTAGCCTTCTTGTCCAGAGAGACAAGTGCAATCTCATCCTTGTCTAGATCCATCAACTTCTTGGGAACTTGCTTGGTGGGATCTATGGTGGATGCAGTCATAGGAATGTGGGGACCTTCTTCAACAATCATGAAGATCCGGGGATCTACTGC
The DNA here is from genome assembly GCA_039513925.1 of Platanthera zijinensis. NCBI lineage: Eukaryota > Viridiplantae > Streptophyta > Magnoliopsida > Asparagales > Orchidaceae > Platanthera > Platanthera zijinensis. The sequence goes on along the minus strand of CM077083.1, from coordinate 117,154,913 downwards.
TTCCATGAAGAACTTTACTCTTTCCTTCCACATAGGAAAGTTGTTCTTGGTGCAGATAGGGAGTTTAGCAAAATCCTTGGTCTTACTCATGCTTGATACTTTTCAGAAAACAACTTAGAAGGATAAGATCAAGGTGTTAACCTTTTAACGATCAACCTCCCTCTGATACCAATTGAGAGGTCTAAGTTGTTAGCCTAAATCACCTAGAGGGGGGTGAATAGGTGAGATGCGTGTCAAATGCGGAATTAAAAACTAACACAGCAAATATCAAGCAATCACAGAAGACAAGAGATTTATAGTGGTTCCCCAATCTTGGGTACGTCCACTTTCCTCACCGATCTAGCAAATTACTAGACTCGGCTACTCCACTATCTCGGATTGAAAACAATCCTACACCTCGGAACCACGTTCCTACAAATCTCGATCCCAAAACGGATCTACAAAAACTCGGAAGACAAAACTTCCTACAAGTCTCGGAGAAGAATCTCCTACAATGAAATTTGGTTTGAAAATAAAAATCAAAACAACAATCTCAGATCTGAATCTTTGACGGTCTTCTTCTTCAGGAACTTCGGCTAGATCAGAAAACGTAGAAGACGACTAGAGAAAGATCCATGAATCTGAGATCTAGAACCACCTCGATCGAGAAAGTAGATCTGGAATCTTCAAGGCTTGGCAAGATCGAGTGGTTCTCTTTCTTCTGGATCGCTGGAGAGAAGATCGATGAAGACGAAGGTGGCGATCCAAACTTTTCTTCTTCTTCCGTGAACGGCAATGGCGGCGGCGTGAAAATTAGGGTTCACTGAATTTCTCTTTCTCAAAAAGAATATTTCTGTAATTACGCTTGTAAAGTCATTTCTGAAAAGACCTATTTATAGGTGGGTTCCAACGGTCAAAATATTGATTATTGATGACACGTGGACCAATCAGAATTGACAGATTCAAAATACTTATGATGAAAATGGACTTAGAATAATTCTGGAGAAGTTGACTGCGATACTCGAGTAATGGAGGATATACACGAGTATGGAGAGATGGATTACTCGAGTAGCAAGAAGCAGTATACTCGAGTATAGAAAGAGAGAATTACAGGAGGGAAGAATGAATTACTCGAGTATCAAAATGGTATACTCGAGTATCAGAATTGTATACTCGAGTAATAGAAAGTATACTCGAGTATCAAGACGATATACTCGAGTATCAAAAGGCTAAACTCGAGTATCAGAAAATATACCTGAGAAACGTTAACATACACGAGTATCAGAGGATATACTCGAGTATGGAAGAATTTACTCGAGTATCAAAGATCAATTACTCGAGTATGAACATACTTACTCGAGTATCAGAAGATATACTCGAGTATCAGAAAACACTTACTCGAGTATAAACATACCTACTCGAGTATCAGAATATATACTCGAGTATCAGAAAACACTTACTCGAGTATAAACATACTTACTCGAGTATCAGAATATATACTCGAGTATCAGGAAACACTTACTCGTGTATTACAAGGAAATACTCGAGTATAAAGGACTTAGGAAAATTCTAAGAGGAAATTTGCTCCAATGCTTCTGTCCATCAATCCAAGTGCATGAAGGAAGTGTATCCCAATAGAGAGGCTATACATGGGCCAACACTTTGGATCACACAATGAGGGATTACATTGTATGGTCCTGTGTTTGGTGACCCATTATAGACTGACATTGGTCTACACTTGGCAATTAGAACCTGCATACATACAACTTAACACAGCATCAAATACACCTTAATTCATCTTAGTTCAAGGTCTGACCTCCTACAAATCTGAGGTATTGTGGAGACAAATCCCAACAGGGTCCTTCTTGTACTGTGATGTAAATTCTTGGATCAGAAACTTCCATAAACAATCCGACCCTCTCCTTCCATATGCCAAAACATTCCTTCTTGCAGATAGGTAGTTTCATTGATCCAAACTCTTTTTGGTTCTCACTTTAACCCATTCTTGAATTTTGAAGATTTCCTAGGAGAATTACTATGACTATTAAGTCAATCCTTGAGTAACCTCCCTCTGATACCACTTGAAAGACTTAATTCAAGAGCCTAAACACCTAGTAGGGGGGGGTGAATAGGTTCTAATATTTCCTTTAATATTTTAGGCAATTAATCATATCTTACTTTACACGAACAAAATAAAACACAGCACAGAACATTCACAGCACAAAGTACACATGATATATAGTGGTTCCCCAAGATATGGGTACGTCCACTTTCCCCCTTCGCCAATCCAGTAGAGTACTGGATTCAGCCTAACTTCTTTCCTCTTACTCAGATCCAAAGATCCTACAACTCAGAACAAGAATGGTTCCTACACCTAAGACTTTTGCAAGTCCTACCTCAGATCTTTCCCACAATCCTACCTCAGGCCTCAGCCCTTATCTCTAGGCTTAAGACTCAGACTTTTGCAAGTCCTACCACTCAGGCTTACAGCCCTACCTCAGCCTTTATAAATATAGGCTTACAGCTCAGATCTACAACAGATCCTACAAGTAATTGTGTAATAAAAGATATATAAAATATATCACTAGATAGATCCCTCTATTGATGTTCTTCTTGATCAGTTCTTGATCTTCAGTCCCAACCAGACTTAGTTGTTTCAAAGCTTCTTGATAGAATAAAATAAGGTTGGACTGTTCTTGATGTAGAAGTTGATCCACTGTCAGCTCCTTCCTTGAATTCAAAATGAGATATGAATCTTCTCTGCTGACTGTTCTAGATCTGCCTTCTTAAAGGGTTTCCCCTTTTCTGGTTGTGAATCTTCTCTCTCTTTTTTGATGGCTTTTCTGGCCTTTTCTAAGTTGTTGTTTGTTGTTAAGGATAAGCCCTTTATATAGAGATTCCTCATGGTTACCGGCTGATCTAGTTTATAACAACCTTCTGTTAGTTCTGACAATGATGTCAGACCTGTTGGTAATGACAAGTGTCGACTCACCAGTCATGACAGTTAATTCCTTAGAGATTCTACAACACAGCATGATGCACTCAACAATCTGCTCCTCATGTGTCGACACAAGTAGACAAAGTGTCGACACAAGTCTTGATGATGTCGACACAATACTTCAAGTGTCGACACTGTCATTTTTCTACTTCTCGACACATCTTCTATTTGTATGTGTCGACACAAGTCCAGTATGTCGACATGATGAGTATAAAAATATACAATTTTGTATAATATTAATTTTGCATATTTATAAATAAAACCTTAGTTTTTATATATATAACTAATTATTTTTGACATATTATGTTTTATATTTATTTTCTTAGTTTTTCTGATTTTTTGTATTTTTTTCTTAGGTCACGCCCAGAGTCACGCCCGTTACCTAGGGCATGACAGCCTTGTTTTAATCATTTTTATTTTCTGATTTTGCTACTCAGGAAAATCAGAAATATTGGTTGACGCGCCCAAAGTCACGCCCAGGACCAACGAACACGCCCGTGACAAAATCAATACGCCTGTGCCCTGAAGTTCTATCAAAAATGCCAGCAAGCTTCCGCGCTGTCGACACGCCCCATGTCGCCTAATGAATATGCTGCTAGACACGCCCATGACGTCATCCGACATGCCTGTGACCTGATCAAATTCTATCCGAAGTTCAGCCTAGCTCGACACCTGTCCCGACACATTGGCAGTCATGCCCGTGAACCTATCATGCCCTACCCGACAACCCGTGTCAGGGGCGTATCACTTGAAATTTGTTTTCTAAAAATAGGAGGGCAGGGCTGAGTAGAATTATTCGAACACCAGCAGCTTCCTTAAGAACTATTAGGACTCCCCAGCTCTGAAATAAGGAACTAGTAGTAGCTTTCATGTATTCAAAAGTTCTGTAAGTTGTAATATTTTAGCTTTCTTTTAAGCTTTTTAGAAAGTTGTAATAATTTTGGACTTTATAAAATAGACTCTTTAAATTTTAATTCTGAGTACTTTACTGCTTTATTTTTCGTTTTACTTTCCCTTTTTTAATACTATCCCGAATGAAAGGAGAAGCTCTGCTTATGTCTTGGATTAAGATAGCGTGAAACTGCTTTAAAAATTATTTTCAAAACATTATTATTTCATACGATCCCGATTGAAGGCCAAGGCGAAAGCCTATGACCTGGATTAAGATAGTGCGAAAGCTCTGCAAAATTTTAGATTTTACTACCCTATCCCGAATGAAAGGTGAAGCGAATGCTTAAGTCCTGGATTAAGATAGATAGGTAGATATTATTTTCTGTACTTTATACCACCCCCATCCTGAGCAGAGGCTAAGAACCCTTAGCAATTGGTCAAGATGAGCTCTGGACTGGATATTATTTTCAACTATTTCAACTCTACTTTCTAGTTATCCTAACTAGGGTTTTCTGTTAATTGATCATATACCAGGTGAAGAGACACTACGTTTACGTTAACCCATTTTAAACGCAAGCCTCCCCGATCGTACTTTCGAGTCAGTGATACTACCAATGGGACCCTCTCGTTAAGTTAGGTAATAAAGAAATAAAGTTGTTCTTTAATATCTGAATTAATATTCTCTCAAAATAATTATGAAATCGAGGACTACCTTCTAAGTCCCTATCTTAATAAAATCACGTATATATTTTTTTATCTTTTGTTTTTAAATGTAAACTCCACTTCGTTCGTTCGATAAAATAATAGTCTGTTCTAAAAAGTAGAATAATTAATACCGATCCAAAGAAAAATACGACCTTTATATTTTCTACAAAATACTATACTCCTATGCGATAGGTACTCTTGCCTTAATCCACAAGATATAAGTAAGTAAAAAAAGAGATAGACTTATATACGTAAAAGATTATATAAAACCAAATCTATCTTCTTTAAAACAAACTTTAATTATCAAGCTTTTTGGCGTCGTTGCCGGGGATTTGTTTATATGTTTTAATATTTGAAAATAAAAGAACGCTATTAATTTTATCTTTTCTTTTTCTTGTTATTTAAAAACCTTAGTTTTTATAAAAATAAAACAAACATAAAATTCCCATAATTTAAAACTTTGTTTTTTATAAAACCTAATTTTTTATTAACAAGTTTATTAACCACTAATGAATTCTAACAAAAAACCTAACCTACTATTTTAACGTATTTTATATAAAACTTTTCTTCTTAAAAAACTAGTTTATAATAAAACTGCTTTTTATTATAAAACCTATTTTATATAAAAAAACCTGTTTTTAGGTATTTTCCTGTTTTAAGACTTTTAGTGTGTTTGTATTTGTGTGTTTACTTGTTTTTAACTTAGTTTTTTTAACTTATTGTTGTTTTACTTTGTGTTTATTTTTTATTTTTTTTGTAAAAAGTATTTTTTAGAGTATGACCCGCAGTACTCCATCTGATTTAACTCTTGAACTTGATCCTAAAATCGATCGCATATTTCGCAGGCGCCTCCGATCTCTGAATCAAGAGCTTGTATTAAATTTGGAAGAGTCCGTAGGCACCGCACATGTTCAAGAAATTGCAGTAGAGCAACAATAAATGCCAGAGGTGATCCCCCAAAGGACCATGTCTTATTATGCACGACCAAATTTAGATGACACCGGGTCTAGTATCGTTCGACCACCAATTGCTAATAATAACTTCGAGATTAAATCGAGTATAATCCAAATGATTCAAAATTCTGTTCAATTTGATGGATTGCCCGACGAAGATCCAAACACGCACTTGCCCAACTTCTTAGAAATATGCGACACATTTAAGATAAATGATGTCACTGATGATGCCATCCGTCTTCGCTTATTTCCTTTTTCGCTACGAACGAAAGCCAAACAGTGGCTAGGTTCTCTCCCCAGAGGATCTATTGCCACTTGGGCTGAAATGACTGAAAAATTCCTTACAAAGTACTTTCCACCTGCAAAAACCACACGTCTGCGTGCGGATATTTTTTTCTTTTGTGCAAGGCGAGTCTGAGTCTCTTTATAAGACTTGGGAACGTTTTAAGGAATATCTATGTCGGTGTCCACATCACGCACTACCAACTTGGCTCCAGGTATAAATATTCTATAATGGTTTGAATAATCAAACCAGGCAAGCCATTGATGCTGTCGCTGGAGGCACGCTCAATAACAAAACCCCCGAGGCCGCTCAAACCCTCTTTGAGGAGATGGCCATGAACGCATACCAGTGGAATGTGCCAAGGTCATGCCCTTAACAAGCTGGGATTTATGAGCTCGACACTTCTTCTACTTTAGTACTCCAAGTAGAAAATTTAACTAAATAATTGGCAGGAATATCTGCTTCCTCCGCCACAACTACTTGGAATCTGAATAATAATGTAATTGAAGAAATTGATTATATGGGGAACTCTTATAGACCTTCCTATAATACAAATATATACTTAAATAATAATTCTTATAATCTAGGATATAGGAACCATCCTAATTTTTCATGGAGCAACCCCAATAATGCTCAATGCCCTCCGATTGTAAATCAAAGTGGATTTGCACTGCAACCCCCACAACCACAAACACCACCACCACAACTGCACCAATTTAGGCCAATCCCGATAGAAGACATATTAACGAAATATGTCAGTATCAATGAGTCCAATATCCGGAACCTGACCGGATCAATTAAAAACTTAGAAACACAAATTGGACAAATATCAAAAATGCTATCGGAACGCCAAACTAGTAATTTGCCAGGAAATACGGAACCAAATCCGTGGGATACTGGCCATTCCAGTAACCCACCAAGTTGATAAGCCGTCAAACTACAAAGTGGCAGGGATCTACCACCACCCATAAGGGTAGAAAAAGAAGCTAAGGTTAGCCTCCCTACACCACTTCCCGTTACGTCTCTGACTCCTCAACCCTCGCGAATTTCTTCCCCACATGTTGTTTTACCTTATCCATCTAAATTAAAAGATGAGCGAGAAGATGAACAATATACAAATTTTCTAAAAATGCTAAAACAAATTCAAATCAATATACCTTTCTGCGAGGCAATTGCACAGATGCCAAAATACGCAAAATATTTAAAAGCGTTACTTTCAAATAAAAAGAAACTCGGAGATATTTCGAGAGTTTTTCTTAACTTCGAATGTTCAGCCGTTTTATTACATAAATTACCCCCAAAATTAAACGATTCGGGATGATTTTCCATCCCGTGTCTCTTCGATAATCTATTAATAAAAGATGAGTTAGCAGACTAAGGTGCTAGCATAAATTTAATGCCCTACTCGCTCTTTCAGAAACTAGGATTAGGTAACCTCAGCCCAACTAAAATGAGCATCAAGTTAGCAGATCGTTCTATTAAATATACAATAGGGATAGTAGAGGATGTTCTGGTCAAAATAGGCAAGTTTATCTTCCCGGTAGACTTTGTTATACATGACATAGAGGAAGACGCCGATGTTCCCATAATTCTCGGTCGTCCTTTTCTCGCAACCTCTCGCGCGATAATAGACGTAAGTAACGGTAGACTTCTCTTATGAGTAGGAGATGACGAGGTTAATATCGATATAGATCCCTCTATGAAAAATTCTTTAATAAACGACGATTCCTGCTATCTTGCGGAAGCCTCTTTTGAGGAAAATGGTTTTCCCTATTTTGATTTACTTTCAATAACTATAGAAGAATCGGACTTGGCAGACTTACCCCGTTCATAAGAACTGCCTACCGTGACCCGTTAGAATCGTTTATATCCTTATTAACTTCTACAACTCTAAAAACTCCAACTTCGTATGAAAAACCACCAACCCTCGAGCTGAAAACACTTCCTGCACATTTAAAATACGTTTTCCTTGAAGCCGAATCTAAACTCCCTGTTATCATTTCTGCCGAATTAAATGATAAGAAAAAGTCTGAATTAATAGAAGTGTTAAAACAACATCTCCATGCATTAGCATGACAAATGTCTGATATCCAAGGGCTCAACCAATCTTTTTGTATGCATAAAATATTTTTGGAAGATAACCATCGTAAATCTATCCAGCCCCAATGTTGTTTAAATCCTAATATGAAAGATGTCATAAAAGCTGAAGCAATGAAATTATTAGACGCAGGAATTGTGTATCCAATCTCAGATAGCACATGGGTTAGTCCCGTATAAGTTGTCCTTAAGAAGGGCGGTATAATTGTAGTGCCAAATGCTAATAATGAACTAATTCCAACACGTACTGTTATGGGTTGGAGGACGTGCATCGACTATCGAAAATTAAATGATGCCACCCGTAAAGATCACTTTCCACTACCGTTTATAGATCAAATATTATAGCGACTCTCGGGTCACTCATATTATTGTTTTCTCGATGGTTATTCAAGGTATTTACAAATTCCTATAGCCCCTGAAGACCAAGAGAAAACTACATTCACTTGCCCCTTTGGTACTTTCTCCTATAGGCGAATGCCGTTTGGACTTTCTAATGCGCTAGCTACATTTCAAAGATGTATGCTAGCTATTTTCGGCAAGTTAGTAGAGGACATTATGGAAGTATTTATGGATGATTTCTCCGTATTTGGAGACTCATTCCATACGTGTTTAGATAACCTCGCTCGTGTTCTTCAACGCTGTGAAGACACGAATTTAGTGTTGAACTGGGAGAAATTCCACTTTATGGTTCGCTAAGGTTTAGTTCTCAGTCATAAAATTTCTTCCCAGGGAATCAAGGTCGATAAGAAAAAATAGAAATAATTGAAAAACTTCTTCCTCCAACAAATGTAAAATCTATTCGAAGTTTCTTAGGCCATGCAGGTTTTTATAGACGGTTCATTACAATTTTTTCTAAAATAACAAAACCGTTAACTCATTTATTAGAAAAAGAAGCCCCATTTATATTCGATAGTGAATGCTTAGTAGCATTCAATATTATTAAAGACAAACTTATCAACTCTCCTATTTTAGTAGCCCCAGACTGGTCCTTTCCTTTTAAGAACATGTGTGATGCGAGTGATTATGCGGTAGGAGTTGTCTTAGGACAACGAGTAGACAAATATTTTCATCCTATCTTTTATGCAAGTAAAACTCTCACATCAACACAAACCAATTACATGACCACGGAAAAGGAACTACTGACGATTGTATTTGCATTTGATATGTTTAGATCTTATATCACGCTATCAAAAGTTATAGTTTTTATGGATCATTCTGCTTTAAAATATTTACTAACTAAGGCAGATGCAAAACCCCATTTATTACGTTGGATTCTCTTATTACAAGAATTTGATTTAGAGATCCGAGATAAGAAAGGCACAGAGAATTTAGAATCCGATCATCTTTCTCGACTAGAGAATACTGCAACAGATACACTCGTGGAAGCCGACATCGAAGATAAATTCCCTGAAGAAAGTATCCTCGCTCTTGAAAAGGTAACAAACTCTTCTACTCCTTGGTTCGTAGACTTGGCTAACAATTTAGTAGCCCAAGTCCTTCCAAAAGCTTTTTCAATTCAAGAAAAGTGGAAATTCTTTTCTGACTTGAAAAACTACTTTTGGGAAGACCCGTATGTATTCCGAGTCTATGCCGACCAAGTAATTAGAAGATGTATTTCAAATGAGGAAGGACTAAAAGTACTACAGCACTGCCACGAAGGACCAACCGGCTGACATTATCAATCCAACCGGACTGCACGTAAAGCCCTTGAAGCAGGATTCTTTTGGCCTACTTTATTCAAGGACGCTCAAAAATTGGTAAGCGTTTGCAACCGCTGCCAACGGTCAGGTAACATTTCCCGTCGGGACGAAATGCCCCAAAACTTTTACTTAGAATGTGAAATTTTTGATCTGTGGGGCTTAGATTTTGTAGGCCATTTACCTCCTTTTAAAAATCATTATATCTTAGTAGCGGTCGATTACATTTCACGATGGGCTGAAGCGCAAGATTTTCCTACCGCTGACTCGAGAGTCGTCGTTAAATTTCGGAAAACCTTATTTTCACGTTTTGGCATGCCTAGGGCTATAGTTAGCGATCGAGGTACTAATTTTTGTAATACCCAGATCGCTAAAGTGTTAGCCAAATATGGAGTTAGTCATAAACTCGCTATCGCTTATCAACCCCAAACAAGCGGCCAAGTGGAGTTAGTCAATAGAGAACTAAAGCGCATATTAGAAAAGACCGTAGATACCAATCGAAAATATTGGTCCCTCAAATTAGATGATGCACTATGGGCCTACCGTACAGCATTCAAAACTGCGATTGGTTGTACACCTAATCGTTTAGTATATGAAAAGGCATGTCACCTACCTATAGAATTAGAACATCGCGCATACTGGGCGCAAAAATTTCTTAACTTAGATACAAACTTAGCCGCCGAACAACGAAAATTTCAACTCAATGAACTTGAGGAATGGCGTGCAAACGCCTATGAAAATAATAAATTTTATAAAGAGCGATCTAAGTTTTATCATGATAGGAAAATTAAATTTCCAAAATCTTTTTCACCAGGTGATCTTGTCCAACTATATAACTCCTGCCGTAAATTATTTCCAGGAAAATTAAAATCTCGATGGACCGGACCCTTTACTGTGAAACAAATCTGGCCATATGGGACCGTTCTTATTTCGAACCCTTAACTAGGAAATTTCAAAGAAAACGGGCACCGGTTAAAACTATATTTTATTGGGGTCCCTGTTCAAAAAGAACCTAAAACCCTAACACTACTCCATAACATCGAAATATATATTCACTTGTATATTTCCATCTTTTATGCTTTTAGTATATTCTGTACATATGTTTTTTTTGTCTTTATTTGTCACTTCATACCTATGCCTAACATAAGTATGAGGGTGCTTTTAGCTGCAATTTTTATCACTTTTATGTTATATTTTTCCTTTTAAATAAAAAAATTGTTTATTTTATTACTCATCCAAAATAAGTTAAAACTTTCAAAACCATACTATTTATATATATTCCAAAAATCTGCATTGATAAAAATACAAATTATTCAATTTTCAAATTTACTACTCCTTATAACTAAATAGATATAAATATCCGGAATAAATTTGTAAACCCTACATTGTAAATTTCATTACAATCAGAGTTATTATTTTAGCAAGCCTGGTTTAACATATCAAAAATACATATATATATAATAGAAGCAAACATATTATGTTCACCAAACAATTTCAGATTGTAATTTTCCTTACTCCATTCTTAACGAAATATAAGAAATACAAACTATTATAATTGCTCTCAAAAAATTTTATCCAACTCCTGAATATTTATTTATTTCTACTTGGCATGTTTTCTTACGCAAACAAGTATCTAGGAGTATGTGCTCCTAGTAAAAGAAAAGATCTTATGTCCATGGGAATAAAAAAATTCCGTAAACATAGACATCCAATAAATGTTATAAGACCATATGAAATGGAGTATGTGCTCCTAAACATATGCATTGGATTAATTCAAAGTTCAATTCTACAAAGTTTTTTTTCAATTTTGGAAAATATTTTCCTAAAATAGTTGTGACAATGCATGAATATAAAAAAACGGGGTGAGAGGATAAAATTCATCACCTCCTACATTCAAAGCCTCTGTATGGGCAAAACCACCAAGTTGATATCCCCTAAAACTATTACAAAATTAAATTAATTTAGCTAAAAATTTTGAGAGAGCATAATTAATAGGTTGTAATTTTTCAACATATCTCATGCAAGATATAGTAGTCATTAAGTCATTCTATCTTTGTTATGTCTGATTTTAATATTTGCTTACTATTTGTTTTAAAAAACTTTTTATGGCTATAAATTCTAACTCTGGTATCAATGATATATATATACGATAGCATTTAACTCTTTATCCACTGGATGTTTATACCTATTTTATCTTAAAGAAATAAATTGATAGTAAATAGAAAATTTCATAACTTGTAAATATACTCAACTCTATATTTGCTCTGGAATTGCAAAATCAAAGTATGACGGTAATTGATGAGTATAAAAATATATAATTTTGTATAATATTAATTTTGCATATTTATAAATAAAACCTTAGTTTTTATATATATAACTAATTATTTATGTTATATTATGTTTTATATTTATTTTCTAAGTTTTTCTGATTTTTTGTATTTTTTTCTTACGTCACGCCCATAGTCACGCCCGTGACCTAGGGCGTGACAGCCCTATTTTAATCCTTTTTATTTTCTATTTTTGTTACTCAGGAAAATCAGAAATATTGGTTGGCACGCCCAAAGTCACTCCCAGGACCAACGAACACGCCCGTGACAAAATCAACACGCCCGTGCCCTGAAGTTCTATCCAAAATGCCAGCAAGCTGTCGCGGTGTCGACACGCCCTATGCCGCCTAGTGAATCAGCTGCTAGACACGCCCATGACGTCATCTAACATGCCTGTGACCTGATTAAATTCTATCCGAAGTTCAGCCCAGCTCAACACCTGTCCCGACACGTTGGCAGTCACGCCCTCCCCGATACGCCCGTGTCAGGGGGCGTGTCACTTGACATTTTTTTCAATAAATAGGAGGGAAGGGCTGAGTAGAATTATTCGAACACCAGCAGCTTCCTTAAGAATTGTTAGGACTCCCCAGCTCTCTGACAAGGAACTGGTAGTAGCTTTTCAGTATTCAAAAGTTCTGTAAGTTGTAATATTTTAGCTTTATTTTTAGCTTTTTAGAAAGTTATAATAACTTTGGACTTTATAAAATAGACTCTTTAAATTTTAATTCTGAGTACTTTACTACTTTATTTTTCGTTTTACTTTCCCTTTTTTCATACTATCCCGAATGAAAGACGAAGCTCTGCTTATGTCCTGGATTAAGATAGCGTGAAACTTCTTTAAAAATTATTTTCAAAACCTTATTATTTCGTACTATCCCGATTGAAGGTCAAGGCGAAAGCCTATGACCTGGATTAAGATAGTGCGAAAGCTCTGCAAAATTTTAGATTTTACTACCCTATCCCGAATAAAAGGCGAAGCGAAAGCTTAAGTACTGGATTAAGATAGATAGGTAGATATTATTTTTTATACTTTATACCGCCCCCATCCTGAGAAGAGGCTAAGAACCCTTAGCACTTGGTCAAGATGAGCTCTGGGCTGGATATTATTTTAAACTATTTTACCTCTACTTTCTAGTTATCCTAACTAGGGTTTTCTGTTAATTGATCATATACCAGGTGAAGAGACACTACGTTTACGTTAAACCGTTTTAAACGCAAGACTCCCCGATCGTACTTTCGAGTCAGTGATGCTACCAAACAGACCCTCTCGTTAAGTTAGGTAATAAAGAAATAAAGTTATTCTTTAATACCTGAATTAATATTCTCTCAAAGTAATTCTATAATCGAGGACTATCTTCTAAGTCCCTATCTTAATAAAATCACGTATATATATTTTTCTATCTTTTGTTTTTAAATATAAACTCTACTCCGTTCGTTCGATAAAATAATAGTCTGTTCTAAGAAGTAGAATAATAAACACCGATCCCAGGAAAAATATGACCTTGATATTTTCTACAAAATACTATACTCCTATGTGATAGGTACTCTTGCCTTAATCCACAGGATATAAGTTAGTAAAAAAAGAGATAGACTTATATACGTAAAAGATTATATAAAACCAAATCTATCTTCTTTTTTTACTTATCACGACACAACTGCTTTTGGTCTCAACATAACTGTTGGGTGTCGACACAGTCTCTACTTTAGGTGTCGACACAATCCTTGCCTCAGGTGTCGACATAAGTCCTGCTTTAAGTGTCAACACAATTCCTGCTTTCGGTGTCGACATAAGTCTTGCTTTAAGTGTCGACACAATTCCTGCCTTTTGTGTCGACATAAGTCCTGCTTTAAGTGTCGATATAATTCCTGCCTTTGGTGTCGACATAGCTTCTGGGTGTCGACACAGTTCCTGGGTGTCGACACAATTTTTTGGTGTCGACACAAATCTGGCTTCTAGTGTCGACACAACTTCTGGTTCTGGTGTCGACACAATTTTTAGGTGTCGACACAATTCTTTGATGCTGGTGTCGATACAGGTCCCGTGTGTCGACACAATTCTTCACAAGTGTCGACACTTGTACTTAGAATATTTTTCTTCCAATCCTTAACCCTGGACAAGGAAACTTAAACATACATCAAATACATATTAATGTATATCATTGACTAGGATGAATCTTCTCCAAATCTGGTACATACTCATAGTGTACCCAATAAGGACCGCTTTAGGAGCTCGTGGATTCAGGGTTTGTTCGGCCCAGTTCATCACCGTGGGTAGCACCAGTGCTATTTGTCAAGAAGAAGGATGGTTCATTGCATCTCTGCATTGACTATCGGGAGTTGAACCAGTTAACGGTTTGGAACACGTACCCGTTACCTCGGATTGATGAACTATTTGATCAGCTCCAAGGAGCCTTCTTGTTCTCAAAGCTGGATTTACGATTCGGGTATTATCAGTTGCAAATAAAGGAGGAAGACATTCCGAATACAGCCTTCAGTTCTCGTTATGGTTTGTACGAATTCACGGTGATGCCTTTCGGACTCACGAATGCACCCTACGTATTCATGAGTCTGATGAACCGTGTCTTCGAACCCTACCTGGATAGGTTTGTTTTAGTGTTCATTGATGATATCTTGGTCTACTCCCAGACAAGGGAGGAGCATATGCAGCATTTGGCACAGGTGCTGGAGAAGCTGAGGGAGTATCAGTAGTATGTGAAGTTTTCCAAGTGCCAGTTCTAGTTGCAGGAGGTGGCATTCTTGGGACATGTTGTTAGTGGAGCCGGGATTGCCATATATCCAGCCAAAGTACAGGCAGTGCGTGATTGGCCGCGACAAAAATCAGCTTCTGATATACGTAGCTTTTTGGGACTTACAGGTTACTACCGTAAGTTCGTGGAGGGGTTTTCAAGGATACCACTCCCCCTCACATCCTTGACAAAGAAAGAGGCAGCATTCACTTGGACGGAGAGATGCGAGGCAGCATTTCAGGAGCTAAAGGACAGGCTCACCTCTTCCCCTATCCTTGCACTTCCATCTGGGAAGAAAGGATTTCAGATTTACACTAACGCCTCATACCAGGGGATGGGTGCTATCCTGATGCAGTACGGTCATGTCATCGCTTATGATTCGAGATAGTTGAAGAAGCATGAGCAAAATTACCTGGTGCATGATTTGGAGCTCGGAGCCGTAGTATTAACACTTAAGATTTGGATACATTACTTATATGGGGTTCATTGTGATATCTTCTCGGATCACAAGAACCTCAAGTACATCAACACTCAGAAGGATCTGAATCTCCGACAGAGGAGATGGCTGGAGTTCTTGTGTGACTATGACTATCAGATGCACTACCAACCGGGGAAGGCAAACACTGTAGCGGATGCCTTGAGTAGGAGGGTCGGCACTTCTGGACCGAAGCCCCGGGTGATGGATATAGAGTTGACCCGGATGATGGAAGGGATGCACATTACCATGGTGTCCGAGTCAGAGCCATAGCTATACAGGGAGTACTTGGGCTCCTTAGTCATGCAGTGTAACATTCAGGACCGCATTCGGGCACATCAGAGATCGGATACAGCATTGGAGCCAGTATTCAGAGCCCTGGAAGCGGGCAAGATGGAGGAATATTCACTGCTTGTTGGCCTTATTCACTTCTGTGGTCGCATCTACATCCCCGAAGGTGGTGGTATCCGGGAGGATATTCTCAGGGAGGCACATTGTTCTCGTTATTCAGTGCACCCCAGTATCACCAAGATGACAGCTGATTTGCGGAGGGGTATGTACTGGCCGGGGATGAAGAGGGAGACCATATATTATGTGACACATTGCGAGACATGCCAGCGGGTGAAGGCAGAGTGCAGGAGCCCGGGAGGACTATTACAGCCATTGCCAGTGCCAGAGTGGAAGTTAGAGGATATCTCTATGGACTTCGTACACGGGTCTCCTCGCTCCCACTCTGGGCATGATTCTATTTGGGTAATTGTCGATAGAATGACCAAGGTGGCATGATTGATACCGGTGCGAAAGGACAACCCAGTTGCTGTGTTGGTGAGATTTTTCGTGGAGCAGTTCGTCAGGTACCACGGCGTCCCCAGGACGATTGTCTCGGATCGTGACGGTCGGTTCACTTCTAGGGAGTGGAGGGTAGTACAGGCATATTTGGGCTCTCAGCTTTCTTTTAGCACTGCCTTCCATCCAAAGTCCGACTACCAGATGGAGCAGACCAACATGACTATGGAGAATCTGTTGCGGCTGTGCATACTTAATACAGGAAAGCCCTGGGAGCGACTGTTGCAACTGATTGAGTTCTCCTACAACAACAGTCACTAGGCAAGCATTGGGATGGCCCCGTATGAGGCTTTATATGGAAGAATGTGTCTGAAACCTCTGTCTTGGGTTCAGGATGTAGAAACGAGGACTCTTGGTTCGGAAGGTTAGATTCGACTGATCAGGGATCAGATGCTGGAGGCTCAGAGTAGGCAGGCTAAGTATTACTATGCACGACATTATAAGGTGGATTTCTAGGTAGGAGACAGAGTGTTCTTGAAGATACGTCCAGTGCATGGTGTCTCTGGGGTGCGGAGACATAAGAAGCTCAGTCCACGATATATGGGGTCGCACTTGATCCTAGAGCGGATCGGTCCCCTTGCTCATAGACTGCAGCTGCCACCAGAGTTGGGGACCTTGCACGATGTCTTTCATGTCTCTTCACTACAGAGAGCAATCCTCCGGCCGGAGCAGCACATTACTACTATAGCTGGCCCGATAGCACCTGATAGATCAGTTCGTTTGAAGCCGATCCGGATTGATGATACAGCCGTCCGAGTCTTGCGGAAGAGGAAGGTCCCTCTTGTGAAGGTGTTGTGGTCCAACCATGGATGGGAGGAACACACCTGGGAGCTGAGGGACCTGATGATGGAGCAACACCTAGAGCTTTTCACTTCATGTATGCCTTAGTTTTATCTTTAAAATTCCTTAATTACTTGCAAGTAGAACCCCGTAGGCCCGAACTTAAATTTCGG
The DNA here is from genome assembly GCA_039513925.1 of Platanthera zijinensis. Classification (NCBI taxonomy): domain Eukaryota; kingdom Viridiplantae; phylum Streptophyta; class Magnoliopsida; order Asparagales; family Orchidaceae; genus Platanthera; species Platanthera zijinensis. The sequence continues at coordinate 117,137,962 of CM077083.1, read as the reverse complement.
GGACGAAATTATTTTTTTTGTTTATTGGGATTTCTAACATCCCATTTTCAATTAGGCCCTTCAACTTAGATTTGGGTTAGGCATGGGGTGGGTGATATGGATATTTAGCTAGGTTTGACCCTAGAAGGTGGGGTATAGCCATGTGAGGCCCACTATTGGGCCCAAGTCAAACTAGGTCAAACTAGCCTAAATAAGGATCCTAGCCACACCATGACCCCATCACATTGCCCTAACCCTAAAAAACAATCTATGTGGACACTAAGACGTATCATTGGGTCACCCCATGACCCAAGTTGACCCAAGTCAACCCTAACCCTAATATGGTCAAACCTTTAACCATATGCCCACTTCGCCTAAGTAGATCATCACCTTAACCCAACCACAGTTGGGTAGTGTCATTGGGGTCAATACCTTCACATGGGGCCAGCCCACTCATAATGGTTGACCAAGTCAACTCCAAGTCAACATATTGACCTAAAGAGGAAAATAATGGCTAAGCCCACTCGCCTTGGGCTAAGCCCACTAGCCAAGGCCCATTATCAGCCCGAGTGGTCAAAAACTACCCCTACCCCTATGGTTTTAGAGAGAGGACACATGCAAAGGGACATTTTTGGGAATTCACCAAAAAAGAGGAGAGAGAAATGGAAAGGAGATGAGAGGTGGCCATGTGGCCCTCATTGCTTCTGTCCAAAGCTGTTGGTCGGACACCCAAAGAATTCCAGAGCATTTTGGCTGCAAGTATGGCCACTTGGCAGCTAAGGTGAAGCATCCAAAGCTAAACCAAGCTCCCCCTGGGTCTTATCTCCTTATACAACCACTTCCAGCTCAAACCGACCACACCATCAGCTTCAATGAGTGGAAACGAGTGGAGAACGAGTCCTGGAGAAGAGCTTTTGGTGGATAAACCAGGATTTGAGCAAGATTCACCAAAGTATAGACATCCATGGCCAACCATCGCGAAACTCGCCACCCAGCCACCATTCGGGTTTGTTTCGCCTCACCTCTACCCGTACTAGGATCCTAGATCGTTTACGAGAGATATTGGGCTCAATTGAGCCCGATACCATGAGAGAAGAGGGTCAAATTCTCGAGCTTTTCTTCTTGATCGGGATTGCCGAAGGAGCCGCCTCCGGCCGCCTCACCGCCAGGAAACGCTAGCAACAACCTCAACGGAGGTGGTGGTAATAATCGCCGACAGTGGCGCCGGCCAATGTGGCCGGAATTGGGCAGCAACTTCGTCCACGATTGTTCGATCTCAACCGTCGGTTGATTGGTAATGATGAATGAATGCCGTTCAAATTCCTGGAATTAAATTAAAATCTATGCTTAATATTAATAAATGAACAGTGTATATTCTGTCACACTTAATCAGTGACATTACATGCAAATTTTAGGCCACCTAGGGACATTTCCAGAGGTAGTGATGAATAGGAAAGTTGTAGGCCTTTCTCTTAACTTACATTTGCCACCCTAAAGTCCAATTTTAGGGCAGTAGAACTCCCTGTAGAGCTACTCTACTAGAACTGGTCCTAGGCAAGGATAGAATTTTAAATGCATCAAACTAGAAGTCCACATGACCCAAAATTTTGGGTATATGCTTGACTATGGTAGACTTAATCCCTGTCCAAAATTTGTAATTTTTGGGAAAAGTTTTTCTATAGTATTTGTCAAAAGACATAAAAATTAAATTAATGAAATATTTGGAGTAATAAGACTTCAAATGGCCCCAAATCTTGGTGGATTGACCTTTGGGTCAATATATATCCCTAGTAGAAATTTCAGCCTCATTGGACCACTACATGTTGGGCAACCCCACTTGCAAGTGTTGGTTATACTTTAGTTTGGGGTGCATTTAACAAAAACCACCAAAGTGTGTATTTAACCATTTTCACACTTTTCATGTCAAGGAAACTTTGGGCATACGTTCATAGGGATGGATTATACCCCTCACAGAAATATTGGGATTTTTGATCCCAAAAATCCCATTATTTGGAATTTTGAGAAATTAGGTTATTTAATTATATTAATTTGGAATAAGGTCTATGTATGAGAAAAAATCCCCAAATTCTGTTTAGAACTCAAGGGTGTCATTATTAAACCCTTGAAATTTTTATGGTTCTGTTGATGGATTTAAATAGTTGATATGTGAAAATTATTATTTTACCCCTATATTGTAATTATTTATAAATGGTTGAAATTACACTAGGAAATTTTGGAAAAATTCATCTTGGTGTATTTATGCATGCATGACCTTATATAATTATCTCAGAATTTTAAGGCAGGGAAATAATGTTTACAACTCCATAATGGCATTTTGGTAATTTAATAGAAATGGAATTTTGTAGCCCATTACACTATGAATGATTATGAATCTCTGCACTTATTAATATCTCATCATTATACTTGCCCTTAAATTTTCTGAGAATTTAAGTAGAGTAATTTCTATACCTCCTTTAGAAAATAGCATTTTTTAGGATTTTGTATTTAATAATAATTAAATGGAATCCTTGTTAGGCAAATTGTAAAATTTGTCAGACATGATTATTTTTCCATATTATAGTACAGGAAAATTCCTTAGGTAAATGGGATCATTAATTATAGCACTTCATGTTTTAAATGTCCTAGGGAATTAAATAAAGGATTTAATTTAATGGTTTAAATAATTTAGAAAATTGTGAAATTTATCATGGTCAACATATAGGTCCATACGATCCTAGGATAAATAGATTGGGGAATATGGCCCAACAAATTGGGAAGACCTATTTGTGGATGGTATTGAGTCAAGGTTAGGGTCTAGCACAGATACCCATACTAGTAGGGCCACCGGGGGAAAACTGATTAATAATCGAAGTGAGGATTACATTTAAGGAATAAGTCCTAGATGGTCCCCTATAGGATACTTCTGGAACATGAGGCTAGAGTGCAAGTCCCGTGACGGTAACAATAACGGTGGCCGGCGGAAGACCGTCGCCCTCCTAATAACATCTTAAGTCATTAGGATCATACTAGAGTAACAATGAGAGCTGGGTGTGAATCTTGGGTAGACACTAATAAAAGTAAATATCCTTGCAAATGGGAACTTTGGGCTTCAACCCATCGTAGTTCCTAGTGCCCCCGAGAGCCCTTCACCGGGCATGCCCTGGGATTAACCTTAAATCGCTAAGTATAATAACCCTTAGACAAGAGTAGTCTAATAGGTTAAGGTTCATGATATCATTCTCACCCGTGTAGGGTTGGAGGGATTTGTGGTAATATTCTCACCCGTGTAGGGTTGGAGGGATTCAGTGCAATTTGGCACTGCGAGCTGGAGGCTCGAGTTGAAGTACTTGCATAAGAATAAACAAAATAGTGGAGGGTCATGCGGTACTAGGCCAATCGGCACACCGATGGCAGTACGGTGACTCAGGTGAGGTGTCCGGGTGGAGAGGCCAGTATATTATTTATACTGCGGTCTGTAGACAATCCCTGAAGATGCACACCCGACCTAACAAGACTGATGGGTAGTCAGTTTTTAGTACGCAATACTCTAGAGTGCACCTAGGACGTGTACAGAGGCATATGGGAGAGGTCTAGGCATGGTAGTGTGCATACCCGCCTAGAAAGCAGAAGCTCCCATTCCACTGCTGCTGTTGCCACAACGGTGGTACGTGAGAGTATTGTCAGCTCTCGAAAAGTTGGAACTAAAGGTATGGGATCTCATAGTCGTGTGTGTGTGTTGCACTTGCATGTTTCATAGTTCATAGCATAACATTCATTCGCATTAGGTCATATGCTCTATGGATCCTTATCATATAAATTAGTATGGGCTCTTTTATATGATAAGTTAATTTTGGAAACTCTAACTTATAAGTTTGTATGGGCATTCATATAAGTTAGGGTACTTCTGTGATGGTAGTGTAGTAGTAGCATAGCTTCTCTTACTGCTCTTTACTTCAGCTTTTACTTACTTCAGTTCTATACTTTACTTACTTCACTTTTACTTCTTACATAGAACTGCTAGAGTAAAACTACTATTACTCCTTATATACATGTTAGTATAGTGCCACTATCACCTGTTTATACTTAATACCCCTTGTTGTCCTCCGCTTCATCCTCCCGCTTGGTACCTAGGAGTTGTGGGGCGAGGTGCGGAGGAAACGACTAAGACTTTTTGACTAATGGTCGGTGACCAAATCATTTTAGGAGCTTGAGGAGATGGAGCACCAGCACGACCAGCAGGACGAGGGGGCAGGACATGAGGAGCAGATACTGTTACCACCGACTACTACTACTGCGCGTCCATAGGTGGGATGAGTGGATGATGATATTTATCTTCATCTATTGATTTAAGAGAGGGAGATTATTGATATTCATGTACCGGGCATAAGCCCTTATTACTTTCATTTCTGTACTCATTATGGACTGATGCATTTCCTTTTCATATATATATATATATATATGTTGTGTGACTCTTGGACTAGTTAGCTGTTTTTACACTGCTTTTCACTTCTGTTTCTCAGATTGGCCGATTGGTTATATGATCATACTAGCCGTGAGAATTGGCGTCTTGCGGTGTCGACTAACCCGTGAGTTAGTGTCACCATAAGGAGGCAGTTCTGGGCATAAGACTGGGAGCCTCCTTCGTAAGGGGAGGGGTATTACAACCCCATCTCCGACTGTAGAAATGGAGTGGGGACCGGGGGTTGTGGTGTAACATTTGGAGTCGACTAGACTCTGCCCTGTGGTGTAGGATGTACTAGGGTCTGCGTAACAAAAGTCATTCGTAAGTAAATTACTAAAACCTAATTAAAAGGTGGACAATTTACATGTGATCTTCCATATGAGCCCACCAGTACTTCTGTTGCTTACTTTGTCCCAAAACTAAACTCGTGCGGGGGTGACCTAGGGATTGTGGACTGCTACTTTTTCCGATCGAGGTCTTCTTTGATATCACTTGTAAGACACCTTTTTTTTATTTTTACACACCGGGGTCTTAGTCCCAGAACCACCGCTTTGCGGTGACACCTTCACACTCTTGAAGGTTGCCACTATAAAACGCCGATCCTGCCTGCCGATCCGATCACAATAGTAGCAAAAAAAAAAGAGCAAGTCCACAACAATCACATATAAAGTAAATAGTCTCCACAAAGGGAGTGTCCACAGATATAATAAAAGTACAGAAAGTTAAGACTCATGCCCGGTACATCAAAATCCTCACTATATATATCACTCATAGCGGAAGCAAAACTATTAAACTTCTAGAGATCTGGACACACAGTCCCAGTAATCTGAACTCCGGTACTAGACATCCCTATCTCCAACCGTGCCAACCTCCGGGGCTGCTCCTCCATGTTGGGCTCCACGGTCCCCTAAAATGATGTGGTTCAAAAACGTTAGTCTAAAATACTAAGTCCTATCATCCCCCGCCCCTTCCCTCATGGCTCCTAAGCATCGAGTGGGAAGTAAGAAAGGAGAGAACATGATAGTGGAGAATAGAAAAAGCAGGTGATGGCGGAACTAGACTAGTAGTTTGATAAGCATGTAGAAATATAACAATAACAAAGGTAAGAAAAGCTACTCAAGAAATAAGTAACCTTAGCTTATATGAAAACACATAAGCCAAGGGATCTTTTGCAGGGCTCCTATCGTATAAAAAGTCTCATACCAATTTATACGATAGGGTGTCGATCTTCTAGAAAGCATACATTTATATTTACCGAATAAAAACCTTAACTTATAAGCACGCTCGCGCGAACTTATAAACCGAGGGGTGGTTTTGTAGGGCCTATTGTATAAAGCGTCACATACCACTTTATATAATAGGTGTCAGGGTTATATACAATGGTTATGCAATGACATGCAATTATTCCATGACGTGAACATGCAAGTGCAACACACCCACTCGACTCTGTGTACACAGACCTTTAGTTCCCCCTTTCTGGAGCCGAACCTCCAAGGATACCTCCGTAGTGGCAAATGGAAGCGGTGGGTTGGGCCTCGCCCACCTCTAAACCGATAATTTCACTACCAATTAGACCTATCGTATGACTCAATGCTGGTGCACTAAGCGGAGCACCTACGTACTCTTGCTTGCTAGCGCACCGGACTTTTATGGCGAAGTTCTAACCACACTTGTCGAGTCGACGTATTTGCGTCGGTGCATCGGCCCACTAATACCGAAGATCCACCACCTTATATCTTATGCACATGTAATATTAATGTATTATCCACCGAGCCAAAGCTACCCAGACTATCCCATCTATCACAACACAAAACCGAGCCAAAACTCCCTGGACTATCCCGTCCGTGAAAACCAACAACCGAGCCAAAGCTCACTAGGCCAACTTGCCCATCACCAAAATCCCCTAGGCCTACAGCCCGTGTGATCGAAACTAATATCTTGAGACATCGAGCTGAGTGAAAGTGAAACCCTAGTTATACTAGTTGCTCTTGAAGTTTATTATTCCTACTTTTTAGGTTAGCCCAGGACTGCCCCTCGTATACCCCTTGAAAGGTTCTCAAAAGGCACTAGGAACTACGATGGGCTGAAGCCCAAAGCTCCCTTTTGCAAGGCACTTATTGTTATTGATTGTTACTCGTTACCCGTTCCCTTCTCATATTACCTTGGATCTAACCTAGTGTATTAAGACCCTCTCCTCGGAAAAGACGATCTTTTGTCGACCCCAAACACCTCTTATCATTAGTCAAACTAACCTTTCCTCATCTTTACTACTAAAGATACATTCATTCACCTGTCTAAATCAGTATTCTAATATCCCAAATTCTCTAAGTTCATTCTGCACCTTATTCTGATTTCTACAGTTTTTACTAAACACAGACCATCCTAAGCTATATGATGTATACAATGGGAGGTACTCAAAATTATCATCCAATATCTTTATTATAATTATTGGGGGTCTACCATGCCATGATTAACCTAAATTCAGGATTTCATAATTTTCCTAATTTACTTAGTAATTTATTTAATTTTCCTAAGTAATCCAAGACCCAAGTTTGAACATGAAGTACCCCTTTCAGACATGAAAATGCTATACAAAATTTCTGATAATTACATGATAACTATTGAATACTAAAATAAGAGTCTTCCAATTTTCCAAAAAGGTTTAGGCCTCTAAGTCTTATTTTAAATACAACCTACATTAATCATTTTAAAGAGACAAGTACTGCCAATATACTTTCAAAAATTCTGAGAAAATTCAAGGATGATCATAAAAGCATATAAACACTCTAGGTCTAGTTTCATAATTTATCAGGGAAAAAGAAACTCTAAACTTGATTTTCTCATAGTAATCCAAGTTAACAAGTTAATGAACTAAGTATTGCAATTATTCATCTAAAAATTGTAATAAAATCTCCAAATGAGCATATAGACCTAGGAACACTACTAATTAAGTTCCACAATTTTACAGCAAAAAATGAGCTCTGAATAAATTATTGAACAAGTTTCCATTTTGATGCACTTGTGAAGTATGTACTGGTATTATACATCTAAAAATTATAACAAAATTCATGTATAAGTATAATAGTCTAAAACTTTGTCTACCTCAATTTCATAACATTCAAGTGAACAGTGAGGTTATAATAACCAAATAAGTAATAGAGGCTAATACATGTATTGCAAAGGAGATACTAAAAATATGCTTCCAAATCTCCCAATAAAATTACCAAAAGCTCTTACTGACCTTGAAAGTGAGGGTAAGATCTATCTCAACTCTAGAGGGGGGGGGGGGGGGGTGAATAGAGTATTTTAAAATAATTTTTCACAGTTGAAATAAACAGCACATATAAAATTCAATTTATGATATAGTGTAGAGTGCTAGTAAGAAGTTAAAAAACCAAGAAGTAAAGAGCACAGCACACAGCAGACAAATCACACAAACAAACCAGAAGACACAAGGAAATATAGTGGTTCCCCAAAAACCTGGGTACATCCACTCTTCTACCACCCTTGGTAGGAATCCACTCAGGATGAGTTGATCAGGTGTCCTGACACCAATGAGCTTTTGATAAGGTGCTCAAAAACCAAAACTGGATTTTTTGATAAGGTGTCTTGCCACCACTGAGTTTTGACAAGGCTCTCAGAACCAGACAAAACTTTTGAAGGGAGTTCAAGAACCCTTTACAGTAGGAAAAAGAAAAAGGTAAAGAGGTGAGGTTGTCTTCTCTGTTCTCAAATCAAATGAGAGAAGACTAGTGGATCTTTTGTTGTCAAAGCTCCCCCTAAGATGTTGAATGAATCAGGAATGGAAGCTTTGCTCTAGGGTGATAGGTCTTCAGATCTTTAGATCTCCAGCAAAGAATTGTTTCAGCAAAGAGGCTGAAAGATGAGGTGTATGGAGTTCTTTGAGATGAAGCTTTGATCACTTTTCTGTAAGCAAGAGGATGGTTATCTTTCACAGCTTAATTCTTCTTATTCTTCTGTAACAGTGTGTGTCTCTTGATTCTATTGTATATTGACTCTGGATTGATTCTCTCGAAGAGTAGTGTTGGAGAAGACGATCTTATTCTCTGAATATAATTCTTCCAAGATAGCCGTTATCAGACATTAAATGCCTTCCATAAATGATTTGTCTTCTAGAGGAAAGTCCAATGAAACATTCCTGAATAATTCCTTGAAACTTGTTCCAGAATAAATGAAAACGGCTGGCAAATCTTCTTGAAATTAAATGCTGAGAGAATTCAAAAACATTCCAAAGACTGGCATCATTTGAATCCTTAAGAACGTCGATCTCTCAAAATAAACTTCGATCTGAGCTCCACGATCGTCGACCAGAGCTCAGAGAAGGAATAGATCATTCTGACAGAAAACGTCGATCAGAGCTCGAAGATCGTCGACCTAAATTTTCCCAGAAATAGTCGACCCAAGCACAGCCAGAGATCGTCGACCAAAGCTCGACGATCGTCGGACTGAAGCTCGACGATAGTCGACCGAAGCCAGCAACAAGCAGAAGGCTGAGGACATAAGTAGTCGACCAGAGCTCGACGATCGTCGACCTGAGCTCGATGATAGTCGACCGTCGTTCGACTATTTATATCTCTTTACTTAGCTTGAAATACTGAGCTTGAATGGTCCTTGGGGGCAGCTTCAAACCTAAGTTCTAAGCCCTAGACTCATTCTAATATTGACCTTTACACTATACAACTAGGTCAACCTGGTTTCCTAAGAGACATAGTGATCCTTGCCCAAATTAGTAATAGGATGTTCAAACAATCTCCCCCTATTTGGGTTAGGATTACTATTTACAGACAGAAATAGGAAATAAATAAGCATACATCAACACATAAGCTAAATCAATACTGCAGAGGAGATATATAGCAGCAATGCAGATCACAGATAAAAAGACAGCAAATATCCAAGGGAGAATGATGTTCAGCTTACACAGATCACTTCTTTTCAGTTCCCTTTTTAAAAAAAAATTCTCTGTTAGGATTCTGACTTTCTTTCTTTGATCTTCTGTCGTCCTCTACACCTAGAGAAGTTTGAGATCTTGGCCTTGGAACTACAGCCTCTGGGTGCAGCTTCATATAGTCTTCTGGATTAAAAAACTTTCTAGAAGCATATCTTTCTAATTCTTTCTTCCTTTGATCTGACAAAGTTGTTATATTTGAGATGTCCATGCCTTGCTCTCTGGCTTTCTTTAATTGATCAAGAGCAGCTAGTTCTTTCATTCTTGCTATCCAAGATAAAGGATTGTTCTCAGGATCCTCAAAAGGAACAGGAGGTTCATACCTGTTGAGAGATTCAGAAGCAGGAGGAGTCCTGGAAACAATTGAGTCTTTCAGCCTGTAAGTGAAACGACCTGAAGAAGAGTCAGAGTGGCCTTGTCCTTCCCTTTTATAAGATCTTTGTCCTTTCTGATTTCCTCTATATTGATCTCTTCTGGATTGATATCCCCTTTGATGCTGTCCCCTTTGATAGGATCTCTGATAGGACTGGGAAGAACTGTGTCTGGAAACTGGAGCTTGAGGGGCTGAGCCTGATCTAGAATCTGGAGGAGGAGGAGGAGGAGGAGGCTGATATTGAGAAGATCGCTTTTCATACTTGTCTAGCTTCCTCTTCTTCTTCATAGCCTTTAATTGGTTCTTGGAGTACTGCATCCAAGGCTCAGATAAGGGGCAGTCATGCAAGATATAGTAGGGAATATCATTGGAGTCCTTTGCTTGAGCTGGGGAAACAGACATCATTGCTTTGCTTCTAGCTTTCCTTTTCTTGGCAATAGTGCTAGCAGAATCATCAGAATCTGTCCTGTACTGATCACTCTCAAAACTCTGAGGTTGATCATACAGATCATCAATTCTTCTGATATACTCTTCTTGAGCTTTAAGCTTTGCAGAAACAGCAGGAGTAGGAGGAGAGGGAGCAGCAGCAGAGCAAACAGAATCAGCAGCAGAAGTATCAACAAGCACATCAGAATCAACAGCAATATCAGCAGAAAAATCTACAACAGCAGTGGCAGCATCATCAACAAGAGGCACAATGGCCTTAGTAGCATCATCAGAGATGGACATAACAACATCCACAGCCTTCCAAGAATTTATATATGCTTCAATTTGGCTGGGATTACAGACAGAAATAGGCACAATGGCCTTAGACAGATCTTCAGTATGAGGAACTGGCAGGAATCTAAAGTATCCAGCATTAAACTTGGAGAGCAGGCTCTGGAGGTTCATTGCAAAAACTACTTCATATGGCATCTCCCCCTGCCTTGGTTCAGAGATAAGTGAATCAAGGCACCCAGAAGATGAAGTTGCCTGAGAGGAAATGAAAGATGATAGCTTGGAAGACAGCTCCTTGACATGGGTCAGGAGTGGAGCCAGAGTGGTCTCCAGTAATGAGGTTAGCTTTGGAGCTAACAGCTCATATAACCTGTCAGCCAGGGCTGATAGATCTATATGCTCAAGAGGGGCTTGAGCAGAGGTAGGAGAGAAGGTTGTTGAAAGGATGTTGGCTGGAGCTGGTGGCATGGGGAAAGAGGAGATAGGAGGTAAGGGAATGGATGGTTCTGATATAGGAAAGGAGGAGATAGAATGAGGTGAGGTGGAGATAGAAGGGGTAAGAGAAGGAGTGAAGATAGGTTGAGAGAAAATGTCTTTCATCATTTATTGGAAAGAGGAGGTAGAGGGAGGCTCAGGAGGAGAGGAAGGATGAGAATCATCCATAAAGGATTCATCTAAAAGAGAATATGATGGAGTGGAAAAGGATGGGTAAGAGAAGAGAGGAAGGAATACCTCAAAGGTAGATGCTGGAGAGGATGAAACAGGTGAAGAAATGGCTATGGTAGAGATTGGAGGTGAGGATGAAATGGCTGGGGTAGAGACAGCTGAAGGAGAAGAAGGAGCAGGCAACCCTTCTGCTGGTGCAGAGACCAGGGGTGGAGTGACTAAGACAGTCCTTGTGCCTGAAGCAGGAGTCGATGCAGCAGCTCTGGAGGGATTGATGATCTGCCTGTCCCATTGCCAAAAAGGGCACAGGAGAGCCTCTTGGATGCATTAATGAACATCCCAGAAGAGGTCAGCAACTCAGGGCATTTGAAATGCAGATAGACCCCTAGAATTCTCCCAAAGCTGACAGCAGTCTTATTCAGCTTTTTCTTAATCAGATTGAAGAAAATTGATCCCCAGTTCAGATGTTTCTTATCCAGCAGAGCTCCCATCAGACAAAACTGATATCTTGAAATTGTATCATGGGTAGAGTGCTTGGCCAGCAGCACTTTCCCAACTACATTAGCCAAAAACTGAAATTCCAATGACAGATTCTTCTTCAGCAGTTTATTAGGATTCACAGCATTGTGACCCATCCGATCAAGCATGGAATCATATTCTTCTCTAGATAATTCAATAGAGTCTTCTCCAGTACTGAGATGAAACACTTCAGTTAAGAGAGTCGGGGACAGTTGTACCTGGGTCCCTTTTATGAAGCCGATGACAGAAATTTCATTCTCATCTGTCGCAGAATAGCACCATTCTTTTATTTCATCTGAAGCAATTTTCATTCTGGCAGTCATTATTTCCAATAGCTGCTGATCTCTGAACAAACTGAGAATGTCCTTGAAGCATTGATCGCTTCCATCAAACGAGCTTATATCGATATCAAAACCGGTATCAAATTTCATCTTCGAAAGGGCGGCAACAGTTGAAGCCATCTGTACCTGCAAAGATTGAACAAACGCGACCAAGTGTAGAAGGTTTTGGAGGGAAAGAGAATTTGCAGAGAGTATGAAGGCGTAAACGACGAGCGGCGGCCGAAAAATGATTTTATATTAGGGTTCAACGCGAAAAAGGAAAATCGTAGTGCTTAGTTCGACAGTACGTCGATCTCAGCTCGACGATTTGGGCTACAAAGGGAATTTGAAGAGACGCCAATAGCGTCGAACTCCGTTCGACATTATTGAGAGCGTCGAGCTCCGCTCGACGACCAAGGAGCAGACAGAAGGAAAGCCTAGATCTAACGGCGGCACTGAACTCAGATCGACGCCCCATGAACTGTCGATCTCCGGTCGACGATTTATGGGAAAACGTCGATCTCCGTTCGACATTTTCTGGGAAAACGTCGAGCTCTGTTCAGAGACAGAACTTATTCTACAGACACAAAAAGAATTGATTTTTAAGCCTAGTCTTGGTCTGTTTTATCTTTTCAAAATCTTGTAATTTAATTTAGGCTTCCTCCATCTAACATGCCTAACTGATTTAGGAAGAAACTGTGTTTCTTTTCATCCAAGGGTTTTGTGAAAATACCTCCCCTTTGCAAATCAGTAGGAATATATTGAAGTTCAATTTTATTTTTCTCTACATTATCTCTTAGAAAGTGATGCCTAATTTCTATGTGTTTTGTCCTACTATGGAGGACTGGATTTTGTGCTATAGAGATAGCACTAGTATTATCACAGAAAATTTTAGACTTCTCTAAGTTGTAGCCATAGTCTAAGAGCTGATTCTGTATCCACAATATTTGTGAACAGCAACTGCCTGCAGCCATATACTCAGCTTCAGCAGTTGAGGTTGACACAGATGTTTGCTTCTTACAAAACCAGGAGACAAGTCTGTCACCAAGTAACTGACATGTTCCACTGGTGCTTTTCCTATCTATTCTGCATCCAGCATAATCAGCGTCTGAAAATCCAGTTAAGTCAAATGCTGAATCTTTTGGATACCAGAGACCTAGATTTGGACAACTTTTCACATACCTAAGAATCCTCTTAACAAAGATTAAGTGTGACTCCCTAGGGCTAACTTGGAATCTAGCACAAATACATGTAGCAAACATTATATCAGGCTTACTAGCTGTAAGGTACAATAAAGAGCCAATTATTGCTCTATATGTTGTCTTATCAACAGGTTTCCCATGTTCATCAGCATCTATTACAGCATTTGAGGGCATGGGTGTTTTCATGCATGATGCATCAGACATACAAAATTTCTTAACCAATTCTTTTGCATACTTGGTTTGAGAAATAAATATGCCTTCAGCATGTTGCTTGACTTGCAGTCCAAAGAAGAAGGACATCTCACCCATGCTACTCATTTCAAATTTAGAATGCATAAGCTTGGAAAACTTTTTGCACAATTTTGAATCAGTAGAACCAAAAATAATGTCATCTACATAAATTTGCACTAGTAGGGTATGGGACTTATGGTTTCTAATAAAAAGAGTTTGGTCTACTCTCCCCCTAACAAAATCATTTTCCAGAAGAAAGCATCCTAGGGTCTCATACCATGCTCTAGGAGCTTGCTTGAGACCATATAATGCTTTATGCAATTTGTAAACATAATCAGGATGAGTTAGAGAGATAAAACCCGGAGGTTGTCTAACATAGACATCCTCTTTGATGTCCCCATTGAGAAATGCACTCTTTACATCCATTTGGTACACTTTGAAACCTTTGTGAGCAGCATAGGCTAGGAATATTCTAATGGCTTCTAACCTTACAACTGGTGCAAAGGTCTGATAATAGTCTATTCCTTCTTGTTGAGAGTACCCTTGAGCAACTAGCCTTGCCTTGTTTCTGACTATAACTCCTTGATCATCCAGCTTGTTCCTGAATACCCACTTTTTTCTAACAATGGGATGATCCTTTGGCTTAGGCACTAGTTCCCAAACCTTGTTCCTTTCAAATTGATTCAACTCCTCTTGCATTGCAAGGATCCAGTGTGGATCTTGCTCTGCATCTTGAATGGATTGAGGCTCAATTTGAGATAGGAAGCAAGTGTGCATCAGGTTCTGGTTGACCTGATTTCTAGTTTGCACACCAACTGAGATCTCTCCAATTACTTGGGTGATTGGATGATCTCTTGTTGTTACTAAATCAACAGGGAGTGATGATTGTTCACCAGCCTGTGTTGTTGTCTCCTCTAGTGGGACAACAACTGGCTCTTCAGGATGATTTTCTTCAAGATGTTGAACTTCTTCTTCATCATCACTGCTCTCATTCTTTTCAGCAACTTGCAATTTGTTCAAGTCTTCAGCTAGAGAATGTACCTTCAAAGGTTCTATGGTAGAAGCATTCTTCTCCTTAAAAGACATGTTAGCTTCATCAAAAATAATATGAACAGATTCTTCAATTTTACAGGAAGATTTATTATAAACCCTATAGGCTTTGCTGATCATGGAGTATCCCAGAAACACTCCTTCATCAGCTTTAGCTTGAAATTTTGCTAGATATTTCTTGTCATTATTATGAAATAAAACAAGTGCAACCAAAAACTTTAAAATAAACTATTTTAGGTTTCTTCCCTTTGAGCAATTCATAGGGAGTCTTGCCCTTCAGTTTGTGTATCAGGCTTCTGTTCAACACATAGTTGGAGGTGTTCACTGCCTCAGCCCAAAAGGATAGAGGTAGGTGAGCATCTGCCAATAATGTAGTTGCAGATTCAATGAGTGTTCTATTTTTCCTTTCAGCTACCCCATTTTGTTGAGGAGTTCTAGGAGCTGAGAAAGTGTGCCTGATCCCTTCACTCTAACAGAACTCTTGCATGAGAAGAGAATCAAACTCTGTCCCATGATCACTTCTGATCAGGGCAATGTGAGTGTTGAACTCAATCTGAATGCATTTGAGAAAATCTGTCAAACACTTGAAGTTATCAGACTTCTTCCTCAGAAAGAATACCCAAGTAAATCTTGAGAAGTCATCTACAACCACTAAAGTATAGGATTTCCCTCCTAGGCTTTGCACTGATATGGGTCCAAAAAGATCCATGTGCAACAGGTACAGAATCCTAGGTGAATCACTCTTATTAATTAATTTAAAACTACTTTTAGTTTGCTTGCCTAATTGACAAGCCTTGCAAAGTCCTTCCTTCTTGTAGGGACCAGAAGGTAGTCCTCTAATAAGGTTGTCTTTGGATAGCCTAGCAATGGTTCTAAGGTTAATATGCCCTAGTCTCTTATGCCATAAGATATTAGGTTTTGAAATGGAATTGAATAAACAGATATCTACTTTAGAAGAAAGAAAATCTACTAAGTAAATGTTACCTGTCCTTTTACCTGTTAACACAGTTGTGTTATTTTCTGACTTGATCTTACACAGGGATTTGTTGAAGGTCACCTTGTATCCTTCATCACATAGTTGACTGATACTTATCAGATTGTGCTTCAGCCCTTCCACATATGCCACCTTCTTAAAAGTGACTGAGCCTATCTGAGCAGCACCATATCCTTTGGTTTGACAAAAATTTGAATCACCAAAAATCATCTTGGGTCCAAGTTTGGTTATGAAGGATGATAGGTTCTCCTTATTCCCTGTCATGTGCTTTGAGCACCCACTATCCAGATACCATTGTTGGTTAGATACTGGATAGGTCTTCACCTGATCTTCCTCTGGTTGATTTTCTGAATCTGAATCTGATTCTCCATCAGAGTTTTGCTGTGAGGCATTGATAGCCATAATGCAGAATTCTTTTTCATCTTCATCATCCTCATCATCATTGGAACTGGATGAGGCTTCAGATTCCTCTTCAGTCTCACTCCATGTCTCAGCAACAAAGCCCTTCCTTGCATGTTTGTTCTTGCTAGAGGAGGCTTTGTCTGAGCTGTTCTTCTTGTAATCCTTTTCTTTTCTTCTGTCTCTTCTTTCCTTCTTGTCCTTATTCTTGTTTTCTGGACAGTCAGGCACAATGTGGCCTGGTTTCCTGCAACCAAAGCATATAATTTCTTTATTGTTATTTGATTTATCATACCTTGGTTTATCATGACCCTTGTATGGTCTCTTTCTGAAGTCTTTTCTGGCCATCTTGTAGAATCTTTTGGCCAGTAGACTTATGAGCTCATCCTTTCCTGTAGCTTTATCTTCAAGCTCCTCTTCTGCAGCTTTGAAGGCTATGGTCTTTTCTTTCCTTGTGGCTGGAGAAGTAGCATTTTGTTCGTCTTCTCTATTTTTAATGAGCAGCTCATAGGATTTGAGCTTGCCTAGGAGAGCTTCAGTGGTAATCTCATTTAGACTTCTGGCATCCTTGATTGGCCAGATTCTTGAATCCTAAGTGCTGGGGAAGCACATCAGGATTTTGTCATTCAGCTCAGTCAGTGAGATTTCTTTGTCCAGGGTTTTTAACTCATTGACAATTAGACTTAGTCTATTGTACATGTCAGCCACTGATTCAGCTTCTCCCTTTTTGAAGTTCTCATATTGGCTTATCAGATGAGATCTTCTATCTTTTCTTTCATCAGCAGACCCTGAGACAATTTCAAAGAGCTTGTCCCAAATTCCTTTGGCTGAGTTGCAGTCAGCTACTTTCTGAAATATCTCATCAGACATTGTCTGAGCTAAGATGTTCATGGCCTTTGCATCTGCAGTTTTCCATTTCTTTATGTCTGCATCTGTTCCTGAGGGAGGTGGAACAACATTTGTGCTTGAGCTTTCTTGTGGACTTGGACAAACTGTCAAGATAGAATTGAAAATATCTTCATCAATAGAATTCATGTATAATCTAATCCTTGCCTTCCAGAGTGCAAACTTGGAAAGGTTGCACACTGGTGGTCTGGTGCTTGCATAATCTTTGTTCTGTGTCATGTCTTTAAATAAATAGAT
Organism: Platanthera zijinensis; assembly: GCA_039513925.1. Taxonomy (NCBI): domain Eukaryota; kingdom Viridiplantae; phylum Streptophyta; class Magnoliopsida; order Asparagales; family Orchidaceae; genus Platanthera; species Platanthera zijinensis. Next base: position 117,120,941 of record CM077083.1, on the reverse strand, counting down.
AGATGTATAGAAAATAATTCTCTTAAGAGATTGATCTTATCAAGGATCTTTTGGTTCAGGTGTTAGCCTGTGTGAGCAACCAACCTCCCTCTGATACCAATTGAAAGTGAGGGTAAGATCTATCTCAACTCTAGAGGGGGGGTGAATAGATTATTTTAAAATAATTTTTCACAGTTGAAATAAACAGCACATATAAAATTCAATTTATGATATAGTGTAGAGTGCTAGTAAGAAGTTAAAAACCAAGAAGTAAAGAGCACAGCACACAGCAGACAAATCACACAAACAAACCAGAAGACACAAGGAAATATAGTGGTTCCCCAAAAACCTGGGTACATCCACTCTTCTACCACCCTTGGTAGGAATCCACTCAGGATGAGTTGATCAGGTGTCCTGACACCAATGAGCTTTTGATAAGGTGCTCAAAAACCAAAACTGGATTTTTTGATAAGGTGTCTTGCCACCACTGAGTTTTGACAAGGCTCTCAGAACCAGACAAAACTTTTGAAGGGAGTTCAAGAACCCTTTACAACAGGAAAAAGAAAAAGGTAAAGAGGTGAGGTTGTCTTCTCTGTTCTCAAATCAAATGAGAGAAGACTAGTGGATCTTTTGTTGTCAAAGCTCCCCCTAAGATGTTGAATGAATTAGGAATGGAAGCTTTGCTCTAGGGTGATAGGTCTTCAGATCTTTAGATCTCCAGCAAAGAATTGTTTCAGCAAAGAGGCTGAAAGATGAGGTGTCTGGAGTTCTTTGAGATGAAGCTTTGATCACTTTTCTGTAAGCAAGAGGATGGTTATATTTCACAGCTTAATTCTTCTTGTTCTTCTGTAACAGTGTGTGTCTCTTGATTCTATTAAATATTGACTCTGGATTGATTCTCTCGAAGAGTAGTGTTGGAGAAGACGATCTTATTCTCTGAATATAATTCTTCCAAGATAGCCGTTATCAGACATTAAATGCCTTCCATAAATGATTTATCTTCTAGTGGAAAGTCCAATGAAACATTCCTGAATAATTCCTTGAAACTTGTTCCAGAATAAATGAAAACGGCTGGCAAATCTTCTTGAAATTAAATGCTGAGAGAATTCAAAAACATTCCAAAGACTGGCAGCATTTGAATCCTTAAGAACGTCGATCTCTCAAAATAAACGTCGATCTGAGCTCCACGATCGTCGACCAGAGCTCAGAGAAGGAATAGATCATTCTGACAGAATACGTCGATCAGAGCTCGAAGATCGTCGACCTAAATTTTCCCAGAAATAGTCGACCCAAGCACAGCCAGAGATCGTCGACCAAAGCTCGACGATCGTCGGACTGAAGCTCGACGATAGTCGACCGAAGCCAGCAACAAGCAGAAGGCTGAGGACATAAGTAGTCGACCAGAGCTCGACGATCGTCGACCTGAGCTCGACGATAGTCGACCGTCGTTCGACTATTTATATCTCTTTACTTAGCTTGAAATACTGAGCTTGAATGGTCCTTGGGGGCAGCTTCAAACCTAAGTTCTAAGCCCTAGACTCATTCTAATGTTGACCTTTACACTATACAACTAGGTCAACCTGGTTTCCTAAGAGACATAGTGATCCTTGCCCAAATTAGTAATAGGATGTTCCAACAGACCTTATGACTACACCACCCAAGTTTTACAACTTTTCACAACACCTTGACTATCCAACTTACCATTTAAAGGTTTGTGTCCTAAACTAGGGTTAGGGCTTTGAGAGGTTTAAACCTCACTTAATCCAATAAGATTTCTACCAGAGGACTGTAACTACCCTAGAGTCCTCTCCACCAAATTTCAAATCATTTCAAGGTCATTTGACAACATGCCCTTCTCAAACCCCCAAGCCCAAACATAGGTTTGAACTTGGGTCCTAAGGCAATTCAATCCCAAACCACCCCATATCCCATATGAGGATGTTATATGTCTTGCCAAACAAATGGCCGAAATCCCAAACTCTGTTTAGGTGATTTGACCACTCAAAACTCATGTGCACTTTTGACCTAAATACCCTTATTATGGCAAAGCTAAGGTTTGCAAATATTCAAAGCAAATCATCTCCAAATGAGATGGAATTTTATCCAAAGCCAAAATGACCCCAAGGACCACTCACCAAAATTTGGGAGGGTTTGGAGGTCATTTGGTCCCTTAATTAATTTAATCATGGTTTATTAAATAATTACAAAAACTATAGGAAATTTATTCCCAAAAATTCTCATTTTCGGAAAAGACCTAGATATAGATAAGGGAGACTCCCTATCCAAATTTCAAGTCATTTGGACAAGGGATGAAGTGGGGGCACTCATTTTAATTCCTGTATAGCTCTAGGTATAGACCCCACCAAAATGGGTGCCCTTGTCAAACTATTTAACCAAATTGTCCCAAATCAATTTTAAAATAAAGTAGACCCATAGGACTACAAATTATTTGTTGACCATTTCCTCATATAGTGCATCTAAGTTTTTTCAAATTTATTTCACGGTGACTAATATTAGGAGACAGAAAACTCAAAATCAGGAATTAATAAAATATCACCAGCACACATCTTAAAGCATAATCGTGGGGCTCCTGGCTTTCTTATTCCTCCAGCCAAAGGCCAGGATTCACCTGACCTGGATCCTATCCCGAGCTTGTTTCCCGGCCACACATCACCCTCCCCAACCGGCCACCATTGGCACCACCTCCGTTGAAGTGGGGGTTATCGTCGGGCTGTGGCACAACCGCTGAAAGGGTGGTTTCTGGCTAATTCGGACATCATTTTCACGGAAAAATCCATGGAAAAGCTTCACCTGATCGGGCTTAACTGAGCTCGATTCTCACCCTAAAAGACTCCTAAGATCTGCCCATAGAAGGAGTAGAGGAGGACCTTGCTCGCGGCCTGGAGACATGTCGATCGCCGGGATGCCATTGTCGGTGGTGGCGCCGCTCGATTTCTACAACTACATAGTGGGCTTCCTTGGCTACTTAAGGTTTTGTGTGGAAACTGCTCCTCTAAGTCCAGTGAGTCTTTTAAAATGATAAAAATGGGGGAGGGGAGGGGTCTAGATGGCGGTGGACATTAATGCCCCTGGAAGAGCTTTTCCGTAACTGTAATTCTCCTCCCCTAGTTGCTTTTATGGCCAAAAAAGTCCTTGGCCTTCCGTAACTGATCGGGGGAGTTGATTTCAGCAAGAAGAGTGGGCCCTTGGCCTTCCAAGCCATGAATTGCATTTACTCCTCTCTTTTTCTCTCTCTCCACTAACATGGAATTTTGGTTTTAACCGTCCGCCACGTGGCACCCTACCATTGGACCGTTATTATTGTTTAAATAAGTCTTAATGCATGAAATAAATGAGCCTATAAATGCTCTTGCGCAATTCCCGAGAAGATCTGGTTGAGCCTATTCTCCCGAACCAGCAAAAAGGGCCGAGAATTTCGCTAAGGCAAAAGTATTGAGACAAGACTCTACAATCAATGCCAAAATCGTCAGGAATTTTCTAAGTACCATGGCGTTGAGTGAGCTCAGCTCCCTCGATGCCATTCAGTCTATGACGTTGAATGAGCTCAACTCACTTAATGCCATAATTACAGAAATTTTTCAAAGTACAATGGCATTGAGTGAGCTCAGCTTACTCGATGTCAATCAGTCTATGGCGTTAAGTGAGCCCATAACGCCATTCAGTCTATGGCGTTGATTGATCTCAACTCACTCAATTCCATAATTCCAGAAAATCCTTTCTCAGTATGATGGCGTTGAGTGCGCTCAACGCACTCAACGCCATTCAGCCCATGGTATTGAGTGGACTCAACGCACGCAACGCTCGAACTCCAAATTCTTTCTAAGTAAGATGGAATTGAGTGCACTCAACGCACTCAACGACATACATCCTATGGCGTTGAGTGCACTCGACGCACTCAATGCCCGTGCCCAATATTCTTCCTAAGTAAGATGGCGTCGAGTGCACTCAACGCACTCAACGCAATTCAACCTATGGCATTGAGTGCACTCGACACACTCAACGCCCGAGCCCAAGATTCTTCCCAAGTAAGATGGCGTTGAGTGCACTTAATGCACTCAACATCATTCAGCCTATGGCGTTGAGTGCACTCGACGCACTCAATTCCTGAGCCCAAAAATCTGTCTAAGTAAGACGGCGTTGAGTACACTCAATGCACTCAACGCCATTAAGTCCATGGCATTGAGTGCACTCCACGCACTCAACGCCCGAGCCCAAAAACCTGTCTAAGTAGATACATGATCTACTCATAGAGTTTTGTCGACTCACTCGACGCTTGCTAGACTTGAGTCATCTTGGCCTCTTTTTGGATGACCACAATGGGTCCGTAGCAACATATTGGCCTCCCTTTAGGTTAGAGGTGCCATGATGGGATCATGGAACCAAGTTAAAACCCTAAGGTCATGGATAGGACTGTAATTAGGATTCTACTACTTGCAGACCAAGGTGATTTTCACCTTGAGCCTTGTTCACTTGGTCTTCTTGGGCTTTTTAGGGTTTTGTCATGACCTAGTCATGTCAAAACCACTCCTAGGGGGTCTAGTTGTTTGAGGGTTGTTACACATTTAGTTACACCTTTCTGGAGCCGAACCTCCCAGGATACATCCGTAGTGGCAAATGGAAGCGGTGGGTGGGCCTCGACCACCTCTAAACCGGTATTTGCACTACCAGTCAGACCTATCGTACGCCTCAACGCTGGTGCACAAAGCGGAGTTCCTGCATACTCTTGTTGGCTGGCGCACCGGACTTTTATGGTGAAGTGCTAAACCACACTTGCCGAGTCAACGAATTGGCATCGGTGCATCGACCCTCCAATACCAAAGATCCACCACCTTATATCTTTTGCACATGTAATATAAGTGTATTATCCACTGAGCCAAAGCTCCCCGGACCATCCCGTCCGTCACAACCAACAACCGATGATGTAGGCTTGACCGTTTGGGGGTTGTCAAGATGGACGCAACTAAAAACTAGACTCTCTAATGCGTCTGCTATATCAAACAATAATAAAACGCAGCAATCTATTCTCGTACGTCGAAGAAATATTAAACTAATACGTTGGCTTTCTCGGAGAGGAATTAGTACAAGCATGTGGCGTGCGTGTTGGAGATGACAATAAAAAGTCCATGTACTTGAGCATTAATACAAACATGAGGGGTGCATGAAAGGGAAGAGAGCCTTAATACAAATTCAGATTTTTCCATGAAAAGGACCCATATATGATTTCAGATTTTAACGCAACTTCAGATTTTAACAAGCAATTTCAGATTTTCCATGAAGGTGAATTAGCCAAGCCCATTGACATTAATCACAAGCTTTCACAATCATAATCGAAGAGGTCCCGGACTAAAGCAATGATTCAAAATAAGTCCGAGTTATCCCCAAATTAAACAACAAAAGGGTATTCCTCCAATCTAAATTTATACGAGAAAATCGGACAAATTTAGTTTTAAAATCAGATTTTCTAAGACACAAATAATATCAATATTTCGGATGAGAATCTCGGCCTCATTCTCCACCATAACCTCACCAATATTAAGAAGAAAACGCACAAGCAAGAGGGAGAGATTACCCCAAAATCTGAGAACAATGTTTGAGATCTAGTAGAGATAATCCGGCTTCCACGGATGCCGTCGGAACCACTCCGTTTGGAGACGCAAGCTACCTTCTTCGGATCTCGGCGGAGGGAGTCCTTTTTTTGTTGAATCTTCAATAGTGGGGGGGGGAATGAAAGCTTGGGGGGCTGTCCAATATTTATGGAGAGGAGGAAAGGGTTTCGGCCTTGTGAGTGGAGGGTGTTGAAGAGGAATCGGCAAGGGGAAAGGTGGAGGGCTGCTCGGTTTGGAAGAGGGCTGGTGGCTGGGCGATTTTGGAGGGAGGAGAGAGGAGGGGGTTCCACGAGATGAGAAGATGAGGGGGAGGAGGGGTGGCCGGCGGCCACAAGAAGAGGGAGAGAAGGAAGGTGGGCGGCAGCCCAAGGAGGAAGTAGAGATTAGGTTTCAGAAATCTGAATAGGGTTTTTTTTCATCAATTGTCTAAATGAAAAGTTACAACACAAAGCCTTATAAAGGCTCACAACACCAAGGCTATATGCAGCCCAAAGTTTGTCTAAACATAGGCCATAATACAGGAAATACGCACACACTAAAACACATAAGATGACACCTCATTTCTAAGAAAATAAAATACATAAAACTAAACAAATAAAATATATAATTATACATTTATTCTTTAATTGGAATAAATATATAACCATATATTTTTAAGCTTCGGCGACGGCGGCGGATAGAGCGGTAGCACTCCAAGTCTTCACATTCGGCGGCCAACTTGCGACAACGGCCATCATCGTCTTCAAACAAAATGTCGCGGAGGCGACCCGCAACATCAACTAGTAAATCTCGAACCCATGGCGAAGCGACGTCGCCATCAATCCTCCCCCGCTCAAAATCACTCATCGCCGATGAGTGGGCCGAGAGAGAGCGGCGGAAGAAGGAAGAAGCACCCGGAGGAAAATCTGGCCTGAGTAGCCATGTAGTAGAAGAGCGGTCATCATCCACCAAACAGAACCTGTCAAGCACAATAATAGCAGCAAGACTTTCGAGGAACCTCGAAAGGGTGTCAATCAAAAGAAAAATAACTATTTTCTTACCATCCGATGCAAGAACGGAGGAATCCGAGTGGAAGAGAGACACGACAGAACTCACACTCCCCAACCCAAGAGAATATATAGTGGGAGGTAGAAACGTCATAGAAAGCCACTCAGGTGGAAAAGAGACGTGCAATATAAAATCCGGAAAATTGAAAAGAGGTGAAACACACCATACATCGCAAAAATCCAAATAAAAAACGTCAATTCCGAAATTCTCGTTGGTTATAGAAAGGTTGGCGTTCCTAAATGTTATTTTATTGACGGCGTCAAAAGACATCCGCTCGGGGACTTACCAGACCAAATCCAAATCACCAGCTCTAGAATAGGACGCTCTCAGCAGAGAAAGGAAGTACGTGCGATACAATGCAAAATGATCAGCTAAAGTCATCGACATGGGCAAAAGAGGATCAAAAGTGTAAACAGTAGTGGACACCACGTCAAGAGGCACAATCAAAAGAGGTTTGTTAGCTACCGCAATCGCAGACATACATGATGACGTATACTCAGGAAAATATTCTATCATAGAAAATGCGTAGTCAGATCGACGTAGTGTGGTGTACAGACCGAATATGAAAACTAGTAACTCATCCATGCAAACATGTCGGGACAGTCCCAAAGATGGGGCAACAAAATCAGACAACGCATACAAACTCGGACTAGGCATAACAGGATCATGTCCTAACATAGGTGCTAGTCGGAAAAAAGGATCAGGGGGGAGGGCCGATAAAATCAAGTCTGGTGACAAAATCAAATTAGATAGGTCATCAAGACCAGTGGAAATCATCAGGGGAATGTCATCCGGAATATCACCATAAGAGTCATCCGAAAATGCCTCTCCCACACAAGGTAAGTCTACCAATACGTCATTTCCCTCGTCAGCTAACTCTTCCCACGACGAGGGGATGTCATCAAAATCAGGACAGGGGGTAGGACAGACCAAATCCCGGGGAAAATCAGACTTAGCTTGAACTTCAAGCAAAGACGATACAATCAAAGAACTACCTCTCGGGTGTTCACTACTAACATCATCCCAAGGGGCCTCGTCCAAAGCAGTCAATACATCTACCAGCTCGGGGTCATCAGAAGACTCCACAATAATCATGGGACTGCTTCCCGGGTGCCGAACACTAATATTAGCCCAAGTTGACTCTTCGGATCCAGACAACGCATCCACCAACACGGATTCATCAGAAGACTCCTCAATAATCAAGGGATCCGGACCAGTACTATAGGCAAGGGATAAAGGGATAATCCCAGGGGAGGATATCTCAGAGGAGAAATCCTCATCCAGATCACTAGGATACCCAAGATCATCAGCGTCACTAAGATCGTCAGAAATATCTAAATCGCCCTGAGTAGTGGGCTCAGTCAAGGACACAGACGCAGACTCAATAGGATAGTCAGGGACACGATCAAACAGCTCGGGGGGAGTCTCTAAAGGGCCTATGGGTGTAGTCGGAATAATACACTCAGTAGGGACAAGATCAGGCACGCCTCTAGACTCACATTTGGTGTTCGACGGGATGTCGATCGTAATAGGAATACTCTCACCCCGTGGGCTCATGGCAGTCCTATCAATCGCATCTACCGAACTCAGAACAGACGAACTAAGCTTCTCCTTTACTCCAAAGGTGGGTTTAGGAGAGCTAGGGGTAGCTCTACCAACCCGAGGCAATGGTCTAGTACGAGGGAATAAGAGAGGTCGATAATCAGAGGGGGGACTAGTGCCCCGGAGAGAAGATGTCAAGTCATCCGACATACACGCGGGAGCGTACTGGTCGGTGAGGAGATTCTTCATGACAAGCCAACAGACAACTCTCCCAATGCGTTTCACTTCGCTGAGCCAGAAGTGTTTGGCTCGACCCAATAAATGCATGTTTGCCACATAGACTATGGTGTAGCCCTGTAAACGCTCATGCTCGAAATAGAGCTCCATGTCATCTACCCAACGAAGGAAAATCAGGGGACCTCCCAACCCATCGTAGGTGGGGGCAACGCTCCTGGAAGGGTAAGACACGACATCAGTCAATTGGTCGGGATAATGATTAGGCTGACGGTAAGGCCAAGGGGTATGGTGCCCAGGAGGTGGAGGTTGGTGTCCTCTAATTTGGGCAGTCCATTCCTTAATGTAATCTAGTTGATGTCTCGTCCCGTGGCGGGAGGCATCAACATCATAGGCCATGACTCGTGTGGGTGGAAGAGTATACTCTAGACGGGTCGAATGCATGCAAAAGTGTAGAAAACAGTTTTGAAAAAGACTTAGAAAAAAAAGCAGATTTTGAAGGGAAAATTGGCCTAAAGCTGACAAAAATTACGACGAAATATTTTATACCGAAGTCGATACTAGCCTAAAGCAAGATATTATTTAAATTTAATACTACTAAGAGAGTGAAGAAAAAGCAGAAATTTTCTTTTTTTGAAAAAAATTAAAATTTCAGATTTTAACGCGCTATTCGCAGGCCAAAATCTGTATTTTTTTTTAAAATGCAGGAATTTGATGAAATTGCTGAAATTTTTTTTTTTGCTGAAAGTGACTAACCAAGATGACAATAAGAAACTAACAAGCCTACGAGAGAGAGAAGGATGGTGTCGATTGAGAAATCGGCAACAACCTCCCTCTAATACCAAATTGATGTAGGCTTGACCGTTTGGGGGTTGTCGAGATGGACGCAACTAAAAACTAGACTCTCTAATGCGTCCGCTATATCAAACAATAATAAAACGCAGCAATCTATTCTCGTATGTCCAAGAAATATTAAACTAATACGTTGGCTTTCTCGGAGAGGAATTAGTACAAGCATGTGGCGTGCGTGTTGGAGATGACAATAAAAAATCCATGTACTTGAGCATTAATACAAACATGAGGGGTGCATGAAAGGGAAGAGAGCCTTAATACAAATTCAGATTTTTCCATGAAAAGGACCCATATATGATTTCAAATTTTAACGCAACTTCAGATTTTAACAAGCAATTTCAGATTTTCCATGAAGGTGAATTAGCCAAGCCCATTGACATTAATCGCAAGCTTTCACAATCATAATCGAAGAGGTCCCGGACTAAAGCAATGATTCAAAATAAGTCCGAGTTATCCCCAAATTAAACAACAAAAGGGTATTCCTCCAATCTAAATTTATACGAGAAAATCGGACAAATTTAGTTTTAAAATCAGATTTTCTAAGACACAAATAATATGAATATTCCGGATGAGAATCTCGGCCTCATTCTCCACCATAACCTCACCAATATTAAGAAGAAAATGCACAAGCAAGAGGGAGAGATTACCCCAAAATCTGAGAACAATGTTTGAGATCTAGTAGAGATAATCCCGCTTCCACGGATGCCGTTGGAACCACTCCGGATGGAGACGCTAGCTACCTTCTTCGGATCTCGGCGGAGGGAGTCCTTTTTTTGTTGAATCTTCAATAGTGGGGAGGGGGGAATGAAAGCTTGGGGGGCTGTCCAATATTAATGGAGAGGAGGAGAGGGTTTCGGCCTTGTGAGTGGAGGGTGTTGAAGAGGAATCGGCAAGGGGAAAGGTGGAGGGCTGCTCGGTTTGGAAGAGGGCTGGTGGCTGGGCAATTTTGGAGGGAGGAGAGAGGAGGGGGTTCCACGAGATGAGAAGAGGAGGGGGAGGAGGGGTGGCCGGCGGCCATAAGAAGAGGGAGAGAAGGAAGGGGGGCGGCAGCCCAAGGAGGAAGAAGAGATTAGGTTTCAGAAATCTGAATAGGGTTTCTTTTCATCAATTGTCTAAATGAAAAGTTACAACACAAAGCCTTATAAAGGCTCACAACACCAAGGCTATATGCAGCCCAAAGTTTGGCTAAACATAGGCCATAATACATGAAATAAGCACACACTAAAACACATAAGATGACACCTCATTTCTAAGAAAATAAAATACATAAAACTAAACAAATAAAATATATAATTATACATTTATTCTTTGATTGGAATAAATATATAACCATATATTTTTAAGCTTCGGCGACGGCGGCGGATAGAGCGGTAGCACTCCAAGTCTTCACGTTCGGCGGCCAACTTGCGTCAACGGCCATCATCGTCTTCAAACAAAATGTCGCGGAGGCGACCCGCAACATCAACTAGTAAATCTCGAACCCATGGCGGAGCGACGTCGCCATCAACTGATCCAAAGCTCGCCGGGCCAACTGCCCATCACCAAAATCCCTCGGGCCTACAGCCCATGTGAACTAACCTAACCTTCTGAGACATCGAGGTGAGTGAAAGTGAACCCTTAATTATGCTAGTTACTCTTGCAATTAAGTTTTACCTACAGTTTAGGTTAGCCCAGGACTGCCCCCGGCATACACCGTGAAGGATTCTCAAAGGGCACTGGAAACTATGATGGGATGAAGCCCAAAGCTCCCTTTCGCAAGACACTTATTTTTATTGGTTGTTAACCATTACCCATTCCCTTCTCATATTATCTTGGATCTGACCTAGTGTATTATGACCCTTCCTCTCCTCGGGAAAGACGATCTTTCGTCGACCCCGATCACCTCTTAACGTTAGTCAAACTAACCTCTCCTCATCTTTACTACAAAAGATGCATTCATTCACATTTCCAAATCAGTACTCAAATATCCCAAACTCTCTAAGTTCATTCTGCACCTTATTATGATTTCTGCAGTTTTTATTAAATGCGGACCATCCTAAGCTATATGATGTATACAATGGGAGGTACTCAAAATAATCATCCAATATCCCTATAATAATATTGGGGGTCTATCATGCCATGATTTGCCTAAATCCAGGATTTCATAATTTCTCTAATTTACTTGATAATTTATTTAATTTTCCTAAGTAATCCAAGACCCAAGTTTGAACATGAAGTACCCCATTCAGACATGCAAATGCTCTACAAAATTTATGGTAAGTACATGAAAACTATTAAATTGTAAAATAAGAGTCTCCAAATTTTACAGCAATGGTTAGACCTCTAAATTTAATTTTAAATACAACCTACATTAATAATTTTAAAGAGACAAGTACTGGCAATATACTTTCAAAAATTTTGAGAAAATTCAAGGATGATCATAAAGACATATTAACACTTCAGGTCAAGTTTCATAATTTATCAGTGAATAATGAACTCTAAACTTGATTTTCTCATAGTAATCCAAGTTAACATGTTAAAGAACTAAGTACAGTAATTATTCATCTAAAAATTATAATAAAATCCTCAAATGAGCATATTGACCTAGAAATACTATTGATCAAGTTTAACAATTTTACAAGAAATAATAAGCTCTGAATAAATTATTGAACAATTTCCATTTTGATGAGCTTGTGAAGTATGTACTAGTAATATACATGTAAAAATTATAGTAAAATTCATGTATGAGTATAATAGTCTAAAACTTCCTCTGCATCAATTTCATTGCATTAAAGTGAACAGTGAGGTTCTAATAACCAAATAAGTAATAGAGTCTAATTCATGTATTGCAAAGGAGATAATAAAAATATGCTTCCAAATTTCCCAATAAAATTACCAAAAGCTCTCACTGACCTTATGACTACACCACCCTAGTTTTATAACTTTTCACAACACCTTGACTATCCAACTTACCATTTAAAAGTTTATGACCTAAACCAGGATTAGGGCTTTGAGGGGTTAATGTAACATCCCATTTCCAGCTAGACCCCTAGGAGTCAGTCTGCCATGACAGAGCCCTAAGAAACCAAAGAATCGATGTCCATCAGCCCAGATTTCGGGTCACGGGTTGGTCATGCCCGTGAACGATTCATCACGCCCGTGACCTAGGGCATGACCCCCTTCGACAATCGTCGGTGTCAGTAAGACGATCGTCGGGCGAAGAATTTTGCCACCCGGGCCTGTCATGCCCGTGACCGACTTGTCACGCCCGTGACCTAGGGCCTGACCCCTTCGACGATTGTCGACCTCAGGAAGACGATCGACGAGCGCAGAATTTGCATCATGGGTCTTCACGCCCGTGACCGACATATCATGCCCATGACCTAGGGCGTGACCCCTTCGACGATCGTCGATCTTAGGAAGACGATCGTTGAGCGCAGAATTTGCAACCCGGGTCTTTTACGCCCGTGACCGATTCGTCACGCCCATGACCTATAGCATGACCACATTCGACAATCGTCGGTCTTAAGAAGACGATCATCGGGCGAAGAATTTGTAACCCGGGCCTGTCATGCCCGTGACCTAGGGCGTGACCCATTCGACGATCGTTGGCCTCAGGCAGACGATCGACGAGCACATAATTTGCATCATGGGTCTGTCACGCCCGTGACAGACATGTCATGCCCGTGACCTAGGGCGTGACCACTTCTACGATCGTCGATCTTAGGAAGACGATCGTCGAGCGCAGAATTTGCAACCCGGGCCTATCACGCCCGTGACCGACGTGTCACACCCGTAAACTAGGGCGTGATCCCTTCGACGATCGTCGATCTCAGGAAGACAATCAGCAAGCTCAAAATTTGACACCCAGCCCTGTCAAGCCCGTGACCTACGTGTCATGCCCATGACAAAGGCCGAAACGTCAGCCAGGCTGGAAATTTCAGTAACCCAAGCCATAATTAATTCTGCTTATGGGAAGTTACAGTAGGAGTAATTATGGGTCGTTTCCTTCTCTAATTACTTAATAAAATGAGGAAGAGTTAACCCAATAGGAAATCTCCACCTGGATTAGTCATTTCATCTTCCACCTTTTCCTCTCCCTCCACCGTAACCGAAATAATATTTAGAGAGAGAATTCATGGCCGTGAATGCTTTACCTTTTCCCCTCCCCATTTGGAGATCTATAAAAGCCCTCTTAGAGCAAGATGAGAGGTTTACACTCTTGGCCGAATGGATTCAGATTATTGTGCTTGTTGTAGTCGAAGTTGGGGAACGCCACCACCGCACCATGACAATCCGACGTTCATCTCGCCTCCAAACCGCGAACAAAGTCCTCCTCTACTTCTTCTTTTGTGGGTAGATCTTAGGATCTTAGAAAGGAGTTCGTGCTCAACGGAGCCGAACCTATCTCGAGTTTTCATGGAGAAACCATGAAAAATATATTTTCGGGTACGCCGAAAATCGCCACCTCCGGCGGCCAAACCACCGCCGACCGATAGCCATCGCCTCGACGGAGGTGGTGGTTGTGGTGGCTGGCCAGGGAAGTGAACAGATGGCCGGCGACGGATCACGGAAGGGCTACAGAAAATATATATTTCTAAGTTCAGTTCTCTGTTTTGAAGAAGATGAATAGTAAAACATTTTTATTATATAAAATTATGTGTATGATATATAAAGGAAATATACATTAAATGGGTCATTTTGATATTGCAAAACGAGGCACATAGAGGCCGATTTAGGAAAAATTGCCAGTCATGAAAGTTGTATCCCTTTGAGTCTAGATTAATTTAAAATTTGTTTCAACCCGTTTGGGTAAGCAGTTTCACCGCAGCACCCATTTTAGTAGAGGCTTTACCTAGAGTTGGGCAGGAACTAAAATGAATGCCCATGCTTCATACCTTGTCCAAATGACCTGAAATTTGGGCAGGATGTTATCCATAGTCATACCTAAAGGCTGTACAAAAATGGGAGTTTTTGGAGTTTCTTTGCCTTAATTTTTTGTTTTAATTTAATAAAGTTAGAGTAATTTATTTAAGTGGTCAAATGACCTCCAAACCCTCCCAAATGTTGTTGAGTGGTCCCTGGCTATAAAACCTAACTATGTACAAAATTTCAACTCATTTGGATGAGTTTTGGATAAAAAGTCACATATTCTTAACTAGGCATCAATGAGACGTTTTTGAGTAAAAAGTGCACTAGAGGTTGGAACGGTCAAATCACCTCAACAGAGGCTGATATTTTGACCACTGACTTAGAGGGGTTATTATAACCCACTTGGAGAAAATGGTATTGTTTAGGGTTGGTTTACCCTAGGATCCAAACTCAAACCCTAAATGGAGGGTTTTGAGGGTTGTGAAGGACATGGGGGCAATTGCTCTCATATTGCCTTGAAATTCCGTAGAGTTGACATTAGCATGATAGGAATCATCTGGATGGAATCTTGGAGGATTTGGAGACAGGTAGATACCTCAAAACCCTAATCTTAGCTTAAGGCTAAAATACTAATTAAGCACAATCTGTCACTAAACATTATGTAAAGGCTGTGAAACTCGTGTAGAGTAAGTCTTGGGGCGGGTAGAACCTATGACAATTTTATTGGAATTTTATGATGTCTATTTGAAGCACTTCATTTGTAACGATTGTTATAGCCCTAATCTATGTTTTAAGTATTTGAATCTTTCTGTTCATTGACACCTCATGAAATCTAGGAAGTACAAGTTTTAGGAACAAATGGTTGCTCCTGAATTTTTGTATAATTTTTAGTTGAGTAAATCCAGTACTTCCTTCACAAATGTTAAAAAAGGGTTTTATGCTTTGAAAATTAATTATGGATGATATTTTTGCTGGAAAATAATGAAACATGGTCAATGCTATTTTTAAGGTTGTACCTGCATAATATAATTAATTTATAATTTTTGGATGGATATACTCTGTACTTGGTTCATAAATAATGGAAGATAGAAATTATTTCTAAAATAGTTTTAGTGCCCTTTTGATGCTAGAAAAATTGTGATACCTTGGATTTACCATATTGAGATAGCAAAGTATTTATAATAATTTTGTTGGACATCTTGCATTAGTACTTAGGGTAGTTCATGTTCAAACCGGTAGCCCGCCGAATTTTTGAGGAAATTAATTAAATGCAAGATAAATTAAGAAAATTGTAATTTTCTGATTATAGTCTAATCATATAATGATATATCTCCAGTAAATAAGTTAGGGTATTTGGATGAGTATTGGATCGTTTCCTAATCGGTTAGACATATAGTCTAGGTTGATTTGCATATAGCAAATTGTTAAATTGCAATAGGACATGATCTGGAATAGTTGTTGGACTTAGTCATTTTAGCTGGATGGACTGATGTAGATGATTTCACTATAGAGGGATAGGAAGAGTAGTGAGAAGTGGTGATGGCTAGAGTTAAGAGGTGCTCGGGTTCGACGAAAGATCGTCTTTTCCGAAGAGAGGAAGGTTAAAAATCACACTAGGTTAGTCCATCATAATATGAGAAGGGAATGGGTAAAGGGAATCAACAAATAACAATAAGTGCCTTGCGAAAGGGAACGAAGGGCTTCAGCTACCATCATAGTTCCTAGTGCCCTTTTAGAGCCCTTCACGGGGAATACCGGGGGCAGTCCTGGGTTAACGTAAACCGTATTAACAAACTGATAAGAGTAACATAGTAATTAGGGTTGCACGTTTCACAAACACTGTTAGCACAGGAAGATGGTTGGGAGCTTCGGCTCGGTTGGTTAAGAGATGGACGGAATGGTCCGGGGAGCTTTGGCTCGATTGGTTTGATATGTTAAACTTGCATGTGCATAAAAGTAAAGAAAATTAAGGTGGTGGGTCTTCGGTATTGGAGGGTCGATGCACCGACGCCAATACACTGACTCGGCAAGTGTGGTTAGCACTTCGCCAACAGAAGTCCGGTGCGCCAGCCGGCAAGAGTACGCAGGAGTCCGCTTAGTGCACCAAGCATTGAGGCGTACGATAGGTCTGACCGGTAGTGCTTTACTGGTTTAGAGGTTGCGAGGCCCAACCCACCGCTTCCGTCTGCCACTACGGAGGTATCGTGGGAGGTAACGGCTCCGAAAGGGGGAACTAAAGGTCTGTGTATACAGAGTCGGGTGTGTGAGTTGCACTTGCATGTTCCATCATACCCACTTGCTTGTCATAGCATAATAGATTCATTTAACCATGACACCTAAAGTATAAGTGGAATGGGACGCTTATACATAAGGACATGCAAAACGACCCCTTGGTCTATAAGATTGTGTGGGCAAGTTTATAAATTGAGGTTAAATTCAACATATATATACTACTGTTTGATAATCGACACCCCAATGTATAAGTTGTATGGGACACTTTATATAATGGGAGCCTTGCAGAAGATCCCTTGGCTTATGCGCTTTCGCACATAAGTTAAGGTTTCTTTTCCTACTTTCCATTTCTGTCATATTTATTATAAAATTGCTAGATTAGTTCCGCTGCCACCTATTCTTTTGAGTTAATCTCCACCTTCATTTCCTTCCCTTTCTTCCTCTCCGTTCGGTACCTAGGAGCCATGGGGGAATGGGTAGGGGATGATAGGGCTTAGTCTTTATGACTAACGGTTTTTGAACCGCATCATTTTAAGGGATCGTGGAGCTCAGCACGAGGGAGCAGTCATAGGGACCAGTGCGCTTAGAGATGGGGCAGTGTACCTCCAGAGTTCATACAGCCAGGACCGTGAGTCTCGGCCTTTAGTAGATATTTTGTTTTTGCTTCCGCATGAGTGACCTGTAGTGACGATTATGATGTACCGGGCATAAGCCCGTATTTTTTGTTCTCTGATATATTATTATGTGGACTCTCCCTTCGTGGAGACTTTATTTATATATATGTGATTTTCATGTGGACTTGCTTTCATTTATTGTGCTACATTTCTGTGATGGAATTGGCCGGCAGAATCGGCGCTTTTTTTGTGATGACCCTTCAGGGCGTGAAGGTGTCACCGCAAAGTGGCGGTTCTGGGCCTAAGACCCCGGTGTTTAGAAAAGAAAAAAAAGGGGGGGGGGGGTCTAACAAGCGGTCTCAGAGGAAATCTCGATCTGAAAAAGGTAGCACTCCACAAACCCTTGGTCACCCCCGATCGAGTTTAGTTTGGGGAGAAACTAAGCAGCGGAAGCAGTTGTGTCCCTATAAGGGAATCACATGTAAAATTCTACTTTTTCATTAATTGGAATTCTTCTTTGTAGGCTGCGGTAAACCCTGCCCCTTGCAGGGAACACCTTTGGCTACAAAAATCTCATCTTAATTCTCTAGCCAATGCGTTAAACTCAACCCACTAGGACTCATAACTAACCATGACAACTTATAGTATTCCCTAGTTAAAAATAGACATTGGGTATGAATTTGGTTAAGGTAAGGAGATACCCAAAGAGAATAAAGGAGGAGTTTAGCATGAGAATGACCACCTAAGACGTAAACTCAGGTATCCCTACTATCCTAATCAAGGATTACTCAAATTGGTTGGACGGCCTTAAGGAGAATTGAGGCCAATGATCTATTAGCAGAATTGCAGAACACATTTTATCTCGACCCTCGTACAAGTAACAAAATTACCTGGAGGCAACCACCGAGACAAACACTGAGGTCCGAATAGGAATTCAAGTTCGGAAGATACCCATTTGGGATTGGGAACATTTTGACCCTATAAGGTCGTCGTAAATATGACTCATAAAGTTTAAAGTATGGAGTATATTGACAAGTTTAAGGTTGGAATCCCAAGCCGAAGATTGATGCCCTAGGGATTGTGCACCCAGCTGGGACGAATATAACATTGTAATATCAAAGATGGTTAGCCCAAGATAGGTAGGGGTTTATATTTTGTTTATTTGGGGCTAAACTTTTGTTTATTAGGCAAATTAGTATTGGCTTGGGTTCCCTTGGACCTAGTTCCAGGTGTACACAGACGCATCCTACCAGGGGATGGGTTTCGTTATGATGCAAAACAAGCACGTAATAGCCTACGCCTCCCGACAGCTGAAGATACATGAGAAGAACTATTCGGTGCATGACCTAGAGATGGGTGCAGTGATCTTTGCTCTGAATGTCTGGCGCCACTATCTTTATGGAGTCCACTGCGACATCTACTCCGACCACAAGAACCTGAAATACGTGGACACACAGAAGGAGCTGAATATCAGACAGAGGCGCTGGGTGGAGTTCTTAGCGGATTACCAGTATGGGATGCACTACCATCCAGGGAAGGCAAACGTGGTGGCAGATGCTTTGAGCCGGAGGGGAGATACCTCAGGGAAGGGACCACACCTGATGTCAATGGAGCTAGTCCGGTCCTTCAGAGATATGCAGATATCCCTGGTGTACGAGAATGATCCAGAGCTGTATAGGGAATATCTAGCATCGATGGTTGCCATAGATGATATTCGGGACCGCATCCGGGACGGGCAGAGGACAGATGCATGGGCAGAGCTGATATTCCAAGCCTTGGAGGATGGTTCGACAGGGGATTATTCCCTGAGAGAGGGATTGCTATGTTTTAGAGGCAGGGTTTATATACCCGTAGGAGGCCAGATTCGGGAGGACATCATGGCGGGGGCACATTGTAGCAGATATTCTGTACACCCGGGGATCACCAAGATGACGGCA
Source organism: Platanthera zijinensis (assembly GCA_039513925.1). NCBI lineage: Eukaryota > Viridiplantae > Streptophyta > Magnoliopsida > Asparagales > Orchidaceae > Platanthera > Platanthera zijinensis. The sequence goes on along the minus strand of CM077083.1, from coordinate 117,102,026 downwards.
GACTTGAAGAAGATGATGTTTTGTCCAGGGATGAAGAAGGACATTACATACTTCGTGTAACATCCCTCAGACAGCTAGACCCCTAGAGATAGTTTTGTCATGACTAGGTCATGACAAAGCCCTATAAAGTCCATAAAGGCCAAGTGAGCCAAAGATTGAGGATGAGACCACTATGGTCTACACATAGTAGATTTCTGAACATTGGTTTAAGGTGATCATGGGGCTTCACCAAGACTCCAAGACCCCACCCATACCTTCATAACCTTAGTAAGGGGTCAATGGGTCACTAAGGACCCATGGAAGGCAGTCAAAGGGGCTAAGTTGACAAAAGTCAACTATAACCCTAATTGGGTCAAACTGACCTGCACAAGGGTCAATTGCAGTCCCTTAGCCAAGTGCACCCCACACATACCCTCCTAACCCTAGTGAGAGGCCAAAGGGTCACCAAGGACCCATTAGGACCAATCAAAAAGGCTAGGTTGACCAATGTAAACTCTTAACCTAAAATGGTCAAAGTGCCCTAGTTAAGGGTCAAGTGACCTTCAAGGGCCAATCCAACCCCACCTTGACCCTAGGGGAGGCCAATGGGATCACCAAGGATCCATTAAGGAAACTTCAAGGACCAAATTGACCTAAGTGGGCCCTAGTCCAAGTTTGTGTCAAGCTAGCCCCAATAGGCTAACTCAAGCTCAAACCCATTTTAATTGGGCTAACCTTATTTTGATGAGTGAAATGGACTTGTGGGCTGCCATTGGGTTAGGTAGGAGCCAAAATTCAGCTTGGTGTGTAGGAGAGAGAAAGAGCCACCATGGAGGAGAGAGAAAGAGAAGGAAGATAAGGGAGGAGGACTTTGGGCTCATCCTCCCCCTCCCTAACCCCCTCCATTCATTGCTTTAGGACAAGGAAGGCAGCCCCAATTCAACTAGCCAATCCTTGACTGGTTGGAGCCATGCATTCCCCCCCTACCAACCATAGCCGCCAAGCTTGACCTTGGCCAATAATGGCATGGAGGATTTCAGTCACCTAACCCCCCCCCCCCCATCTCTCCATCTTAAAAGCTTCCCTAGACTCCAAGGAGGATTTCCCACCACTTTCCGGAAGGAGCCAAGCAGTTCTATTGTACTGTTGTAGAAGGCCGACCACCACCAGCCACCACCATGCCAATCCGGCGATCAGCACGGCTACAGCCTTCTCCACAGGTCCTCTTCTACTCCTTAACCCATGGGCAGATCTTAGAAATCATTAGGGCCAAGGTTCAGGCTCAATTGAGCCCGATCCAAGTTTCAAAATTCATGGTTTTTCTGAAAAATTTTACCTCTCGTGTTCGCCGGAATAGTGCTCCCCGGCGACCGTGCCGCCGCTTGGAGATAGCCACAACCCCCACAAAGGTGTTGGCGGCGGTGGCCGACCGGGGAGGTGGCCGGATCGCCGGCGACAACAGCTGGAAGATAGCCCAGGCGGGATGAATCTGGGCCATCGGCTGGAGGTAGAAGACGACGGGATGCCGTCCAAAGGCGCGTCAAGATTCGTGCCGCATGATTAGAAACTATAGATTATTAAAATTCTGATTTATTTCATTTCTGTCACAGTTTTTGTATTTAATGATTTTAAATTTTAAAAATACCTAGAGGCATGTTCATGAAAAATGATAAACATATAAAATGTAGCCCTGTGGGTCTAAGTTCATACAAAATTGGTTTGAACTAATTTAGGTGCCTGGTTTGACCAGGGCACTCCTTTTGGTGGGATCTATACAAATAGCTCGCCAGACATTAAACTAAGTGCCCACACCTCATCTGTAGTCCAAATGAATTTAAATTTTGGCAGGGAGTCACCCTAACCAATATCTAGACCCTGCCCAAAATTGGGAATTTTGGGGGATAATGTTTCTATAGTTTTTGTAATTAATTTAATTTATGTAAGGTAAATTAATTTATGGTTTAAATGAATTCCAAATCCATCAAAATTTTGGTGGCTGGTACATGAGGTTAATAGTAAGCTCTGGTTAAAATTTCATTAATTTTGGAGGTGATTTGAATGGAAATCTTGCAAACCCTAGCCTTTCCTTAAAAAGGGCTTTTTGGTCCAAAAATGTATTTGTTTTGGCTTAGAATGTCCAATTCACCTCAACAGAGGTTCAAATTTGGGCCACTGACTTGGCATGACTTTTTGCACCATCCAATGAAAAATTGGGAGTATTGGAATTGATTTGGCCCAAGACCCTATGTCAAACCCTAAGGAAGGACTTTTGTACCTTGTGAAGGGCATATGTCCAAGACACCTTGTATGACCATGAAATTTTGTAGGAAGGGTACTAAGGTAAGTAAAACCCTATGGTGAAAATCTTAAGGGATTTTGGAAAGTTTAGGACCCACAAAACCCTAACCCTAGTTTAGGGCACAAATATGGTAGGGTTGGAATAAGCTAGTTAAACTCCTTAAACTAAGATGAAATTTTAGTAGAATGGTCATAAGAATAATATGAACCTCTAGTAATTTAATTAGAATTTTTGGGATAATAATTGTAGTACTTCTTTTGTAACACAAGGGGATTCCCTAATTAATAAATTGATCATACTAGTCTCTCTACCCCTTGGGAGGTCATGAAAGTTTGGCATAGAAAGTGTTAAGTATTTATAGACATATATAAATTTTATGAGAATTCTTGAATACATATTTGAGGTACTTACTTCACAAGCTTGGTAAATAAGGAAATTATTCAATAATTTATTTAAGGCTCTTTACTGAAAAATAAATTATGAAAATTGGCCCAAATCATTTATATGCCATTAAAATCATACTTGAATTTTCTATAAATTTTTGGAAGTAATATAGCCTTACATATCTCTTTAAATGACTTATTAAGGAATAAATTGAAATAAGAAATGGGGCACAAAACCTTACTGAAAAATTTGGATATTTTGGATGGTAAGTTGAATACTTATTTTGAATATCATATAAAATCAGTGGAATGATATCTTGTCTGAAATTGGTACATCATGTTCATTATTGGAATTTTTAGTCACTACAATAATTAAATTAATGATTAAATAAATAGGAAAATTGTGGATCTCTGGATTTAGGGCTTAAAGTTCATAATGGACCTCCAATAATTATTATAGGAGTACTGGATGATTATTTGATGTACTTTCCATTTTACATGACATTTAACCTTGGTGGTCTGCATTTAGTAATTTTTGAAAGTTGTTCATTAATTTGTTTGAAACTTATTACTCCTTAATAACTTATGTTATCTGACCCAGAGCATTTATATGCTCTTGCAATCAAGTTAGAATTTTCCTTGAATTTTTGGAAATAATATTGCCCTACTTATCTATTTAAATTAATTATTGTAAGTTACAATTGAAATAAAACTTACTGGCCTAAACCTTGCTGAAAAATTAAGAGACCTTGGATCTTAGGTTAAATGTTTCATATTAAGTATAACTTAAATCTGGAGGAATTTTACCTTGTTTAAATTTGGTATTTCCTGTTCAAACTTGGAGATTTTGGCCACTATGAAAATTTAATAGATTATTAGATAAATAGGAAAAAAAATGTGAAACTCTGGATTTGGGCAATAAAGGTCATAATGGACCTCCAATAATTATTATAGGAGTACTGGATGATTATTTGATGTACTTCCCATTTTACGTGGCATTTAACCTTAGTGGTCTACATATAGTAAATCTGCAGAAAATATGTGGAGTGTAAAGTTGGGCACATGTGTCGGGATTAGTCGATGTAGGTTTGGATAATTTAGAATGAGTTCATCACTCGAGTTAGGATAAGCAAGGGTTGGGTTTTGGCTAAATGTTAGATGGTGCTCGGGATCGACGAAAGATCGTCTGACCCGCAAGAGGATTTGTCAAATTACTAGGGTTAGTCCGGAGAGCTTTGCTCGGTTGTTGATTATGACGGACGGGATAGTCCGGGGAGGTTTGGCTCGATAATTGACGGACGAGATAGTCCGGGGAGCTTTGGCTCGGTTGTTGATTATGACGGATGGGATAGTCCGGGGAGCTTTGGCTCGGTTGTTGACGGACGGGATAGTCCGGGGAGCTTTGGCTCAGTTGTTGGTTGGACTCATAAATATTGCATGTGCATAAAAGGTATAAGGTGGTGGGTCTTCAGTATTGGAGGGTCGATGCACCGATGCCAATACGTCGACTCGGCAAGTGTGGTTAGCACTTCGCCAACAGAAGTCCAGTGCGCCAGCCTGCAAGAGTACGCAGGAGTACGCTTTGTGCACCAAGCGTTGAGGAGTACGATAGGTCTGACTGGTAGTGCTTTACTGGTTAAGAGGTGGGCGAGGCCCAACCCACCGCTTCCGTCTACCACTACGGAGGTATCCTGGGAGGTAATGGCTCCGAAAGGGGTAACTAAAGGTCTGTGTACACAAAGTCGAGTGGGTGAGTTGCACTTGCATGTCCACGTCATGGCATAATTGTATTTCATAGCATAACCATTGCATATAACCTGACACCTAATGTATAAGTAGTATGGGACGCTCTATACATTAGGCCCTGCAAAACGACCCCTTGGCTTATAAGTTCGAGCGAGCATGCTTATAAGTCAAGGTTCTCATTATGTACTATATATTTAAGCCTGCTAGTAAAACCGACACCCTATCGTATTAATCGGTATAGGACTTTTTATACGATAGGAGCCCTGCAAGAAATCCCTTAGCTTATGTGAAATCACATAAGTTAAGGTTACTTTCTTATTCAAATTTTTAATCATTATTACCATCTTTTATACCTTAGAACTGCTAGTTTAGTTCCGCTTACATCTGCTATTCGATATTCTCCACTTTCATGTCCTTCCCTTTCCTTCTTCCCGCTCAGTGCTTAGGAGCTATGGGGGAAGGGGCGTGGGATGATAGAACTTAGTCCTTTAGACTAACGGTTTTCGAACCACATCATTTTAGGGGACCACGGAGCCCAGCATGGAGGAGCTGCCCCGGAGGTCGGCACGCTTGGAGATCGTACAGTCTAGTACAGGAGTCCAGACAGCAGGGACTGTGAGTCCCGACCACTAGTAGTTATATTAGTTTGCTTCCGCGATGAGCGACTTGTAGTGAGGACATGATGTACCGGGCATAAGCCCGTGATTTCTGTTATATGTTCTATCTGTGGACACTCCCTTCGTGGATATTATTTTTCTATTCATGTGTGGCTTATGTGGACTTGCTTATTTATTTTCTATAGTTGTGATCGATTTGGCCGGCAGGATCGGCGTTTTGTAGTGATGACCTTCCCGGGTGCGAAGGTGTCATCGCAAGGCGGCGGTTCTGAGCCTAAGACCCCGGTGTTTTAAAAGAAAAAAAATGGGGGTCTTACACTTCGTGACTCATTGCGAGGCATGCCAGTTGGTGAAGACGGGGTGCAGGAACCACGCTGGATTGCTATAGCCACTCTCGGTGCCGGAGTGGAAATTTGAGGACATCGCGATGGATTTTATTCATGGACTCCCCCGATCACGGACGGGAAATGACTCGATTTGGGTCATCGTCGATCGGTTGGCGAAGGTGTCCAGATTCATTCCGATCAGGAAGGATGACTCTTTGGGAGTACTAGTGCGGAGATTTGTGGAGCAGTTCGTTCGGTATCACGGGGTGCCCAAGACGATCGTGTCGGATCGGGATGGCCAGTTCACTTCTAGGGAATGGAGATCCGTGCAGGCTTACTTAGGCACGCGATTGACCTTCAATACTGCATTCCATCCCCAGACGGATGGGCAGACGGAACGCACAAACCGGACGCTGGAAGATCTTTTGAGGCTATGCATTTTGGACCGCAGGGAACCATGGGAGCGGAACCATGGGAGAAGCTCCTACCCCTGGTCGAGTTCTTCTATAACAACAACTACCAGTCCAACATCATGATGGCGCCTTACGAAGCCTTGTATGGAAGGAGATGTAGGACCCCGCTTTCTTGGATTCAGGACGAGGATCCGAAGGCGTTGGGATCGGATTTTGTTGAAGACACCGAGGTTCAGGTGAGATTGATAAGAGACAGGATGTTAGAGGCCCAGAGCAGACATGCTAAGTATTATGACGCCTGACATCGTCAGGTGGAGTTTCAGGTTAGGGACCGAGTGTTTTTGAAGATCCGGCCCATGCATGGAGTTTCACGGGTGCGCAGTCGGAGAAAGAAGCTCAACCCTAGTTATATGGGCCCTTACAGGATCCTGGAGAGGATCGGGGCCCTAGCCTCCAGGCTGGAGTTGTCACAAGAGCTGGCAACTCTGCACGATGTCTTCCACATTTCTTTGCTGAGGAGGGCTCTACTACGCCCGAAGCAGCAGATTTTGACCACCGAAGGACCGGTAGCTTCAGACCAGTCTGTTCACTTGGAGCCGGTTCGGATCGATGACAAAGGAGTACGAATCTTGTGCCACAAGAAGATTCCCTTAGTCAAGGTTCTGTGGAGGAACCATGGTTAGGAGGAGCACACCTGGGAACCGCAGGACCTGATGAGGAAAAAAAACCTGGAGTTGTTCAGTCAGGTATACCTCACCACCTCTTGGTATACTATAAATTACCTTCTTGTATTGAACCGGTAGGACTAGATAAGGGAAATTGAGAACATAGGCATACGCAGAAAAGTAGGTGCTAATCTTTTGTTTATTGGGGAGATTAACTTCGTTTAACAAACAAGTAAATCTCGCTTCGACTCAATAGGAAAACCATATGGGATGTTACAAGTTTATCTTATTTCGGTAGAAATCCCCGTAGGCTAAACTTCAATTTCGGGGACGAAATCTTAATTTTGTTTATTGGGATTTGTCATATCCCATTTCCGGCTAGACCCCTAGGAGTCGGTCTGCCATGACAGAGCCTTAGGAAACTAAAGAATTGAAGTCCATCGGCCCAGATTTTGGGTCACGGGTTGGTCATGCCCGTGACCGATTCGTCATGCCCGTGACCTAGGGCGTGACCCCCTTCGACGATCGTCGGTCTCAGGAAGATGATTGTCGGGCGAATAATTTGCAACCCGGGCCTGTTACACCCGTGACCGACTTGTCACGCCTGTGACCTAGGGCATGACCCCTTCGACGATCGTCGACCTCATGAAGACGATCGACGAGCGCAGAATTTGCATCATGGGTTTGTCACGCCCTTGACCGACATGTCACGCCCCTGACCTAGGGCGTGACCCCTTCGACGATCGTCGATCTCTGGAAGACGATCGTCGAGCATAGAATTTGCAACCCGGGCCTGTCATGCCCATGACCGATTCGTCACGTCCGTGACCTATGGGGTGACCACCTTCGATGATCGTCGGTCTCAGGAAGACGATCGTCTGGCGAAGAATTTGCAACCCGAGCCTGTCACGCCCGTGACCGACTTGTCATGCCTGTGACTGACTTGTCATGCCCGTGACCTAGGGTGTGACCCCTTCGATGATCGTCGGCCACAGGCAGACGATCGACGAACGCAGAATTTGCATCATGGGTCTGTCACGCCCGTAACCAACATATCACGCCCGTGACCTAGGGTTTGACCCCTTCGACAATCGTCAATCTCAGGAAGACGATCGTCGAGCACAGAATTTGCAACCTGGGCCTGTTACGCCCGTGACCGACGTGTCACGCCCGTGACCTAGGGCGTGACCCCTTCGACGATCGTCGATCTCAGGAAGACGATCGGCGTGCTCAAAATTTTCCACCCAACCCTATCACGCCCGTGACCTACGTGTCACGCCCGTGACAAAGGCCGAACAGTCAACCAAGCTGGAAATTTCTGTAACCCAAGCCATAATTAATTCTGATTATGGGAAGTTACACCAGGAGTAATTATGGGCCGTTTTGATGTAGGCCACTCCCTATATGGAAACCAGGCACGAAATGACAAGGGAAATTCCTATGGGAAATTTAAGCGAACACATTGGGTGCGGGTTAAATCTATGAATTAGTCACATATGCCTCTCAACAATTCAATCCTACACTCGCACATTCGTCACGCATCACACTCATTGGACACCTTTATCAAGTTAACGCTATCGTACGGTAGCCACGCCGTTTTAAGATCGAACAAACGACTATAGGTCGTCGTTCTCTCAAGCAAAAGGGCCAATATTGGACCCGACCGATCGATGGTTGTACCAAAAGAGATCTACCAAAAAGTTCGGTTCGTAGAGGTAGATCTCTCCCAACAAAACGAAAGCGAGGCTCGCCAAACCTCTCGGAATATTAAGCAACTAAAAATAACAACCCAAGCAGTCGGAAAGATAATCCATGAACGAACAATGATACCAAAATAACGCAAACGTATTCCACTGAAATGAAATTCTAAAATAATAGGAATCACACAAAACAAGTAGAGGATCTCGTTACCCAACCGGGATAGATGATTCCGGTTCACTTTCTGGGACCGTTCTTCCACGACTCTGCCGGAGTTGCGCCGACCGGAGAGAGACTTGACCACTTTAGTCGCTTCACGCCGGAATGGAAAACTCACAAGGAAGGAGCCTTGCTCTTGGCTGAAATCTTCAAGAGGAGGGTGGTCGGGTTTTATGGATGAAAGGGGTGGTCGGCTATTATGGAGGAGAGGTTGTCGGATTTGTGAGGGAACGGGTGGTGTGGTTTTGCTAGAGGAAGAAGGGAGAGGGAAAGAGGAGGAAGACCGAGAAGGGGTGGGGATATGGTGGCCGGCGGCCAAGAAGAAGAGGGAGGGAGATGGAGAGTTGGCCGAATGCCAAGGGAGGAAGAAAGAGAGAGGGGGGCGGCCAAGAGGAGAGAAATCACAAGGAGGTTTAGGGTTTTAATTTTTGTTCATTCACTAAGTAAAAATATGAAGGTCCATGCCTATATATAGGCTTACAAGTTCAACATGGCTATAGGCAGCCCAAATAGAAATAAAAATAAAACACTCTCAACATTAAGACAACATGATGAAAATAAAATGCAAATAAAAGACTAAATATTATTTGAGAGTCTTCTTCTTCATCATGTAGCAAATCGCCGTCGCTGTCATAATCTTTAACATGTAGGAAGTCACCGTCGCCGTCGCCATCATCATCTTCAACTGTAGGAGAACGTCGTCGCCGTCATCATTTTCAACTTTGACACGTTGGGGGTTGCCGCCATCAATCCTCCCACGCTCAAAAGAACTCATCACCGATGAGTTAGCATGGAGGTGCTGGCGCCGAAGGACATCATCCAAAAGAACCATCGCCGAGTCCGGGATCCAAGAGTCACCGGGGACTGGACGATCACACCATCGTATCATGGAACGCTGAATACTGCCGCTTGGAGAGGAGAGCAAACCACCAAAGTTGAACCTGTCTAGCAAAAAGATTGTCATGCGGTACTTGGGAAATGCATTAGGCAAAGAAAGAGAAAATTTTTTTGCATCAACAATCAACGTACCTCCGTTGGAGACAAATGGAGAGAACGATCCAAGAACAAGCTCACCCCCCAACCCAAATGAAAATTTAAAGGCACCAAACGTAGAGTTAGATATTTCAAATGGTTGAAAAACACAAAGCGTAAAATTGGAAACATTTAAACATGGGGAATTACCCCTTTCAGTGGTTAACTTCAATAGAAATGTTGTTTCTCCTAGTTGATTAAAAATCCGAAAAGTTCTAACTCGCCAAATCGCCAACGTTTCTTTAGTGCCCGAAGGCATCCATTTAGGGACGAGACGCACTAAGAGTAAACCGAAAACCTTATAGGGAGTCACTCTCTTATGTAAGTTAGCGGTAAGTTGATAAGAAGACATTTGTGTGAAAAGCGCTTCCTTAACGTGCTGATGTGAAATGAGAATACGAGAGGCAACTAGTTGTGCATTTTGACTTAACATAGAAAGTGGTGATAACGGAACTATATAAGGTGGTACTAGCAGAATGAAATCATGCGCTAAGTAAGGTGATTTCTCAAAAGTGCGCCTGACTAACTTGCTACCGTGTGGTGTGAACCCATGCGCAATGTGACTCACCCCAATTATAGTGAATAAAGGAGTTAAGTCCGGGGGAACGGGATCCTTAAAATCAATGATGATCTTCAAAGGCTTGAAGATCACAGTTCTAATTTTATGTTTAATATAATCACACGTGGCAAGAAGATACGTCAAAGTAAGCAACTCATCACTAATACTAGTAAAGTTAAACGCTCCCGGGTGTGACAACAGGTGCGAGCTACACAACTCACGAGGCCTAGCCGAGGTCACTAACGAGTGGGAAAAAGGATCATAAAATGACGTGGGATAAATGCGAGTGACCGGGTGGGGTATATAAATATGAGAATCGGACACCACAACCGGCCTGGGAATACCGACTCCACAACCTAAACTATCGACTAACGAGGGCACAAAATTAAGAGGAAAGGTCGGAAAAATCACACCCGGAAAATCCAAATCAAAATTATTTTTACCCAACAAAGCTATCACCCAAGAACCTTCAGCCGGGGGGAAAACCAAAGGATCATCCAATAACACACGATGTGACATGTTCCAAGGTGGATCCAGCTTGAACGGAGAAACAAAATGACTCAAATCAGGCAAAATAAATTCATATCCGAAAGGATCCGCTGGTCGGGTCAACATAACAGGAGGGGTAGTCGGTAAAACTAATATAGGGAGAGAGCTAAAATTGCAATTAAATTCACGCCACAGAGTTTGCATCAGGGGACGCTCATCCGGGTCTATCTTAATATCGTCCTCCAAAAATGTAACCCTCTCACTAGGAATTTCTCCCAACACATCAGTCTCCACATCAGTGGAAGTGAAAATCGCAGAAGTGGGCACTACAGTATGTCTCAGACTAATAATAACTAGCTCGCATCCAAACACTTCATCGCCTAAATCACAAATGGGTAAACTCTCAGCATAAGGTAAATCTTCTGACTCAACTGGAATATCAACTGCCTCAGGGCATTCAGAGACTCCATTGAAATCAAGGGTAGACGACTCGGAAATATCGTCGAAAGGGAAAGGGAGTGATTCCTCAGAGGAGAAATCATCATCCAGGTCACTCGGGTAACCCATCTCTTCCACATCAATACTATCGTCAGTAATTTCAGCCTCGCCCTCAGTGACGGGCACAGTCATAGGCACGACCTTAGACTCAACAGGGGAATCAACCACTAAATCAGGCAACTCAGGGGAAGACTCAAAATGTCCAACGGGAGTATTCGGGGTAAGACGCTCAATAGAGCCACTACCAGATTTGCTAATAGAATCACATATAGTAATCGTCTGACATGTAACCATACTCCTAGGAATTTGGTGCTTCTCGATTTCCAAAGCCGTAATAAAGATGGCGTCTAGATCGGTGTGGAAATAACGTAGTAACTTCCCCTTGATGTAGGGGTCTAACCCCCTACGAAACCTAGATAGGGTAACCTCGGGCATTTCCTTCACACCGCTCCTAACCGTCCTTTCCCTAAAGAGTTGCATATATTCTGAGACTGACTTATTCCCTTGTTTAAGGGTAGCCAAATCATCAGTTATATGTCGCTTGGCCTGGGCATTTGGTCTATAGTCACCCCTAATGGTTGATGTGGAACCTACATGTTCCCTTCGGGAAACGGGGACATCATTGGCCATTTTCCCGTGGGAAAAACCGTGGATAGACTACTTAGATTTAGAGCACAAATAAGGATAAAAAAGAACCTGAACCACAATTTTATAATATATGGAATTGTTCCCACTAAAATAATATGATACCTAAAATATTTTTTTTTGTTTTCTTGTAGGAAAATAGTTGAAGATTATTAATAAATTATTTTTTTGATGTTTTTGCTGAAAAATAAGAAATTTAAGCCGCTATTGGCAGACCAGAAAATTTTTTTTTGTGATTTTTTACAGCTAACGTGCAAACAAAAGTGAGGGTAACGTGCCACAAGATTGGGGAGGGGTGCCAATTAGGAAATTGATGTGAACCTCCCTCTGATACCAAATTGATGTAGGCCACTCCCTAAATGGAAACCAGGCACGAAATGACAAGGGAAATTCCTATGGGGAATTTAAGCGAACACGTTGGGTGCGGGTTAAATCTACGAATTAGTCACATATGCCTCTCAACAATTCAATCCTACACTCGCACATTAGTCACGCATCACACTCGTTGGACACCTTTATCAAGTTAACGCTATCGTACGGTAGCCACGCCGTTTTAAGATCGAACAAACGACTATTGGTCGTCGTTCTCTCAAGTAAAAGGGCAAATATTGGACCCGACCGAGCGATGGTTGTACCAAAAGAGATCTACCGAAAAGTTCGGTTCGAAAGAGGTAGATCTCTACCAACAAAACGAAAGCGAGGCTCGCCAAACTTCTCGGAATATTAAGAAACTAAAAATAACAACACAAGTAGTCGGAAAGATAATCCACGAACGAACAACGATTCCAAAATAACGCAAACGTGTTCCACCGAAATGAAATTCTAAAATAATAGGAATCACACAAAACAAGTAGAGGATCTCGTTACCCAACCGGGATAGATGATTTTGGGTCACTTTCTGGGACCGTTCTTCCACGACTCCGCCGGAGTTGCGCCGACTGGAGAGAGACTTGACCACTTTAGTCGCTTCACGCCGGAATGGAAAACACAGAAGGAAGGAGCCTTGCTCTTGGCCGAAATCTTCAAGAGGAGGGTGGTCGGGTTTTATGGATGAAAGCGGTGGTCGGCTATTATGGAGGAGAGGTGGTCAGATTTGTGAGGGAACGGGTGGTGTTGTTTTGCTAGAGGAAGAAGGGAGAGGGGAAGAGGAGGAAGACCGAGAAGGGGTGGGGATATGGTGGCCGGCGGCCAAGAAGAAGAGGGAGGGAGATGGAGAGTTGGCCGAATGCCAAGGGAGGATGAAAGAGAGAGGGGGGCGGCCAAGAGGAGAGAAATCACAAGGAGGTTTAGGGTTTAATTTTTCTTAATTCACTAAGTAAAAATATGAAGGTCCATGCCTATATATAGGCTTACAAGTTCAACATGGCTATAGGCAACCCAAATAGAAATAAAAATAAAACACTCTCAACATTAAGACAACATGATGAAAATAAAATGCAAATAAAAGACTAAATATTATTTGAGAGTCTTCTTCTTCATCATGTAGCAAATCGCCGTCGCTGTCATAATCTTTAACATGTAGGAAGTCACCGTCGCCGTCGCCATCATCATCTTCAACTGTAGGAGAACGTCGTCGCCGTCGCCATCATCATTTTTAACTTTGACACGTTGGGGGTTGCTGCCATCACGTTTCCTTCTCTAATTACTTAATAAAATGTGGAAGAGTTGACCTAATAGGAAATCGCCACCTGGATTAGTTATTTCATCTTCCACCTTTTCCTCTCCCTCCACCGTAACCGAAATAATATTAAGAGAGAGCATTCATGGCCATGAATGCTTTACCTTTTCCCCTCCCAATTTGGAGATCTATAAAAGCCCTCTTAGAGCAAGATGAGAGGTTTACACTCTTGGTCGAACGGATTCAGATTATTGTGCTTGTTGTAGTCGAAGTTGGGGAACGCCACCACCGCGCCATGACAATCCGACGTTCATCTCGCCTCCAAACCGCGAACAAAGTCCTCCTCTACTTCTTCTTTTGTGGGTAGATCTTAGGATCTTAGAAAGGAGTTCGTGCTCAATGGAGCCGAACCTATCTCGAGTTTTCATGGAGAAACCATGAAAAATATATTTTCGGGTACGCCGGAAACCGCCACCTCCGGCGGCCAAACCACTGCCGACCGATAGACATCGCCTCGACGGAGATGGTGGTGGTGGTGGCAGGCCAGTGAAGTGACCGAACGGTCGGCGACGGATTACGGAAGAGCTACAGGAAATATATATTTCTGAGTTCAGTTCTCTGTTTTGAAGAAGATGAACAGTAAAACCTTTTTATTATATAAAATTATGTGTATGATATATAAAGGAAATATACATTAAATGGGTCATTTTGATATGGAAAAACGAGGAACTTAGAGGCCGATTTAGGAAAAATGGTCAGTCACGAAAGTTGTAGCCCGTTGAGTCTAGATTAATTTAAAATTGGTTTTAATTCGTTTGGTTAAGCGGTTTGACCGCAGAACCCGTTTTAACAGAGGCTGTACCTAGAGTTGGGCAGGAACTAAAATGAATGCCCACGCTTCGTCCCTTGTCAAAATTTCAACTTTGTACAAAATTTCAACTCATTTGGATGAGTTTTGGATAGGAATTCACCTATTCTTAACTAGGCATCAATGAGTCGTTTTTGAGTAAAAAGTGCACTAGAGGTTGGAACGGTCAAATCACCTCAAAAGAGGCTGATATTTTGACCACTGACTTAGAGGGGTTATTATAACCCACTTGGAGAAAATGGTATCTTTTAGGGTTGGTTTACCCTAGGATCAAAACTCAAACCCTAAATGGAGGGTTTTGAGGGTTGTGAAGGACATGGGGGCAATTGCTCTCGTATTGCCTTGAAATTCTGTAGAGTTGACATTAGCATGATAGGAATCATCTGGATGGAATCTTGGAGGATTTAGAGATAGGTAGATATCTCAAAACCCTAATCTTATCTTTAAGCTAAAATACTAATTTAGCAAAATCTGTCACTAAACATTATTTAAAGGCTTTGAAACTCAGGTAGAGTAAGTTTTGGGGCGGGTAGAACCTATGACAATTTTATTGGAATTTTATGATGTCTATTTCCAGCACTTCATTTGTAATGATTGTTATAGACCTAATTGATGTTTTTATTATTTGAATCTATCTGTTCATTGAAACCTCATTAAATCTTGGAAGTCAAAGTTTTAGGACGGAATGGTTGCTCCTGAAATTTTGTATAATTTTTAGTTGAGTAAATCCAGCACTTCCTTCACAAATGTTAAAAAAAGGTTTTATGCTTTGAAAATTAATTATGGATGATATTGTTGCTGGAAAATTATGAAACTTTGTCAATGCTATTTTTAAGGTTGTACCTGCATAATATAATTAATTTATAATTTTTGGATGGATATACTCTGTACTTGGTTCATAAATAATGGAAGATAGAAATTATTGCTAAAATAGTTTTCGTGCCTTTTTGATGCTAGAAAAATTGTGATAACTTGGATTTACCATATTGTGATAGCAAAGTAATTATAATAATTTTGTTGGACATCTTGCATGAGTACTTAGGGTAGTTCATGTTCAAACCGATAGTAAGCGAAATTATTGAGGAAATTAATTAAATGCTAGATAAATTAGAAAAATTGTAATTTTCTGATTATAGTCTAATCATATCATGATATATCTCTAGTAAATAAGTTAGGGCATTTGGATGGGTATTGGATTGTTTCCTAACCGGTTCGACATATAGTCTAGGTTGGTCTGCATATAGCAAATTGTTAAATTGCAATAGGACATGATCTGGGATAGTTGTTGGAGTTAGTCATTTTAGCTGGATGGACTGATGTAGATGATTTCACTATAGAGGGATAGGAAGAGTAGTGAGAAGTGGTGATGGCTAGAGTTAAGAGGTGCTCGGGTTCGACGAAAGATCGTCTTTCCCGAAGAGAGGAAGGTTAAAAATCACACTAGGTTAGTCCATCGTAACATTAGAAGGGAATGGGTAAAGGGAATCAACCAATAACAATAAGTGCCTTGCGAAAGGGAACGATGAGCTTCAGCTACCATCATAGTTCCTAGTGCCCTTTGAGAGCCCTTCACGGTGAATACCGGGGGCAGTCCTGGGTTAACGTAAATCGTAGTAACAAACTGATAAGAGTAACATAGTAATTAGGGTTGTACGTTTCACAAACACTATTAGCACAGGAAGATGGTTGGGAGCTTCGGCTTGGTTGGTTAAGAGACAGACGGAATGGTCTCGGGAGCTTTGGCTCGATTGGTTTGATACGTTAAACTTGCATGTGCATAAAAGGAAAGAAAATTAAGGTGGTGGGTCTTCAGTATTAGAGGGTCGATGCACCGATGCCAATACGCTGACTCGGCAAGTGTGGTTAGCACTTTGCCAAAAGAAGTTCGGTGCGCCAGCCGGCAAGAGTACACAGGAGTCCGCTTAGTGCACCAAGCATTGAGGCGTACGATAGGTCTGACCGGTAGTGCTTTACTGGTTTAGAGGTGGGCAAGGCCCAACCCACCACTTCCGTCTGCCACTACGGAGGTATCCTAGGAGGTAACAACTCAGAAAGGGGGAACTAAAGGTCTGTATGCACAGAGTCGGGTGTGTGAGTTCCACTTGCATGTTCCATCATACCCACTTCCATGTCATAGCATAATCGATTCATTTAACCCTGACACCTAAAGTATAAGTGGAATGAGATGCTTATACATTAGGACTTGCAAAACGACCCCTTGGTATATAAGCTAGTGTGGGCAAGTTTATAAATTAAGGTTAAATTCAACATATATATGTTATTGTTTGATAACCGACACCCCAACGTATAAGTAGTATGGGACACTTTATATGATGGGAGCCTTGCAGAAGATCCCTTGCCTTATGCGCTTCCGCACATAAGTTAAGGTTACTTTTCCTACTTTCCATTTCGGTCATATTTATTATAAAATTGCTAGATTAGTTTCGCTGCCACCTATTCTTTTGAGTTAATCTCCACCTTCATGTCCTTCCCTTTCTTCCTCTCCGCTCGGTACCTAGGAGCCATGGGGGAAGGGGTAGGGGATGATAGGGCTTAGTCTTTATGACTAACGGTTTTTGAACTGCATCATTTTAGGGGATCGTGGAGCCCAGCACGGGGGAGCAGTCCTAGAGACCGGTACGCTTTGAGATGGGGCAGTATAGCTCCGGAGTTCATACAGCCGGGACCGTGAGTCTCGACCTTGAGTAGATAGTTTGTTTTTGCTTCCGCATGAGTGACCTGTAGTGAGGATTATTATGTACCAGGCATAAGCCCGTATTTTTTGTACTCTGATATATTATTTTGTGGACTTTCCATTCGTGGAGACTTTATTTCTATATATGTGATTTTCATGTGGACTTTCTTTCATTTATTGTGCTACCTTTCTGTGATGGAATTGGCCGGCAGAATCGGCGCTTTGTGGTGATGACCCTTCAGGGCGTGAAGGTGCCACCGCAAAGTGGCAGTTCTGGGCCTAAGACCCCGGTGTTTAGAAAAGAAAAAAAGAGGTCTTATAGTTTATACCTCACTAAATCCAATAAGATTTCAACTAGAGGACTGTAACTACCCTAGAGTCCTCTCCACCAAATTTCAAATCATTTTAAGGTCTTTTAACCATATACCCGTCTTAAACCCCCAAAGCCCAAACATAGGTTTGAACTTGGGTCCTAAGGCAATTAATTCCCAAACCACCCCATATCCCATATGAGTGTGTTATATATCATGCCAAACTAGAGGCCCAAATCCCAACCTCTGTTGAGGTGATTTGACCATTCAAACCACAAAGTGCACATTTGACCTAGAAACCCTTATTATGACAAGGTTATAGTTTGCTAAAACTCAATCCAATTCATCTCCAAATGAGATGAAATTTTATCCAGAGCCTTATAATGACACCAAGAACCCCTCACCAAAATTTGGGAGGTTTTGAAGGTCAGTTAGTCCCTTAATTAATTTAATCATAATTTATTAAATAATTACAAAAACTATAGGGAAATTATCCCGAAAAATTCTCATTTTTGGGCAGGACATAAATATAGACTAGGGTGACTCACTATCCAAATTTCAAGTCATTTAGAGAAGATATGAAGTGGGGGCACACATTTTAATCTCTGCCTAGCCCTGGGTATAGACCCCACCAAAATGGGTGTCCTGGTCAAACCAGTTGACCAAATTGTCCCAAATCAATTTTTAAAATAAAGTAAACCCATAGTGCTACAAATTTTTTGTTGACCATTTCCTCATATAGAGCCTCTAAGTATTTTTCATTAATTTTCTAAAGTGACTTTTATCATAATACAGAAAATTCATTTAAAAAGAAAAGGATTTAAATGATCCGACGGTTGCTGGATCGTCTTCTTCCTCTAGCCGAGAGCCATGATTGGCCGAACTTGGAGCTTATTCCAAGAAATTTTCCAAGCCACCCAGCCACCTCCCTGGCTGGCCACCGCCACCACCACCTCCGTTGAGGTGGGGGCTATCGCCGGGCGGCGGCACGACCGCCAGAGGGACGGATTCTAGCGAACCCGACCACTCATTTTTTTGGAAAAACCATGGAAAAATCATCACCCGATCTGGCTCATTTGAGCCAGATTATCATCCTAAAAGATTCCTAAGTGTACAACCCCATATTCGCTGGGAGGGACCCGAAGGCTTCAACAGTCAGGATTGGGTTAGTCTCAGGCTAACCTCGGGTTAACCCTGAGGCATGCTTGTGGAGTTCTCGCCCTATAGGAGCTCTCGGCAGAAGAGATCATCGACCGGCAAGGGCAGATAGTCGACCTCTCGGCAGGAGAGATCGTCGAACGACCGAAGCAGAGGGCCTGACTATGGAAGTTTTCGCCTTAGGGCTGGCTCCCGCCCAGGGGAGGCGAGAAGGCCCCAGGTAGGCCTTCGGTCGCGATAGTTTAAAGACCGTAAAGAGCGCGAACCTCCCCGGCGAGAGGTCTCGCCAAGGTTGGCCCGGGCGGGGGTCCAGCGAGAGCCTTCTCGTCCAGGGTTCTCGCCAAGTGGGCCCACGTGGTAGGGCCCGGCGCTCGTAAAGGGGATTAGTTTATAACGTATATTATCCCGAGGTAAAATTACCCAAATGCCCTTGGAACGACAGCGGGATTTGGCTATTGGCAGACCCCTCAGGGGTATTTCAGTATTTTCAGGTCAACACAGGACTATAAAAAGACCCATAGGGGCTCTTTGGAAGGCAAGATTTTCATTTTCATCTAACTCTAGTGCCTTCTGAGGAGCTCCCAGCCCAGCATTTGGCTTTGGAGGGGAAGCTCTCAGAGATCTTCCGGGTGAGTGGTGGGACCTCCCAGCTGAGGCTTCGGGTCAGTCTTTTGACCTCAGCAGCCAGTCAAGGGTCGAGATAAGAGAGAAGTAGGCGTCGGCTGCACCTTGGTTTGTGAACATTCGTTGGGGTCATTTTTGGCTTCAACAGTTCTGGTGCGGTGAGCGTGGAAGCAGTCGGTGCAAGAAAATCTTGAGTTAAGTCCCATGGCAGGAGGCGAGGGTGAAGGATCAGGCGCGGGAGGATCCCCCACCCGGGTGGACGAGGCGACGAGGAAGATGTTTGAGGACTTCAGGCGAGAAGTCATGCAGACGATCAACTTGGCCTTCTCGGCAAGGAACGAGTGGGAGACGCCGCAGGTTCCGGTGGAGGTGGTTCCGCTGCTAGGCGAGAACGCTCCAGGGCAGCGCCCCGGGAAGGAGGTCCCGGTGGAGGCAGGCGAGAGAGACGTAGCCGCGCGGGAGCTCTTCTTAGGTCAGCGTCTCGGGAAGGAGCTTCCGGCGGATCTGGGCGAGAAGGAGGCGACGGTGCGGGAACTCTTCCCTGGGCAGGGTCTCGCGGATCGGTCCAGCCAACCGAGGTCGCGAGACGTGCCTTCTCGCCAGGCAGGGGGCGAGACCCCCTTTAGTGAGCTCATTGTCTCGGCTCCAGTGCCGGAGGGGTTCCGGGAGCCGGACATGACCTACTACACCAGGAAGGATGACCCGGACCAGCACGTGCAATGGTTCGAGGACGTGGTGTCCATCAGGCAAATGTCGGATGCCTTCAAGTGTAGGCTTTTTGCCATCACTCTAAAAGAGAAGGCCAGGGACTGGTTCCACCAGTTGCCGGCGAGTTCCATCTACAGTTTCGAAGATCTGCGCAGAGGATTCTTGCTGAGGTTCTCGACTTCAAAGAAGCGGAAGAAGGAGGCTGAATGCTTGTTTGCAGTAAGGCAAGGCCCGGAAGAGACGCTGGGTCACTATGTCGACCGGTTCCAAGAGGAGGTTCTCCTGGTCCAGGAGGTCCCGGGGTACGCGCTGATGCTTGCCTTCACCCTGGGGCTGAGACAAGGGTTTTTCAGCATGGAGTTGAAGAGAGTGCCCCCCTCTCTTTTGAGGAGCTCATGGAGAGGGCTGCGAAGGAGATAGACTTTGAGAGGGCAAACCCTGCGTTTGCAAGGAAGCTGGCCAGGTTGGCCGAGGATGATGTGAAGGAGCCGGTGGTGGGAAGGCAGAGAGAGCAGAGAGAGCAGAGAGAGCAGAGGGATCCGAGGGAAGATAGGAGAAGAGAAGAGCCCCGAGGGCAGGGACAGCAGCATGGGGGGGCCAGGGAGCCAAACAACCGACTGGGTTGGAGGCCTCAGGAGGGTCGCCCCCAGGGCCAGGGAGGGCTTCAGGGAAGAGATAACTTCCGGGAGCCCAGAAGGCTGGAGCAGGGAGGATGGCGACAAGGACCAAGGGGTCATTTCCCACCGCCGCAGGAGGATATGGAGGTGGGAAGGGGAAGAGGAAGAAGATTTCGGGGAGCCGGAAGAAGGGGAGGAGGAGAAGGAAGAGGGGGCAGAGTGGGGTTGCCTTATTGTGACTTCCATCAGGAGGAAGGTCACGCAACGGCCACATGCCCAGAGTTTCTGGAGATTAGAGGGGCCAGAGGGGCCGGAGGGCAGGATCCGCCTGTAAGGATCGTTGAAGTACAGCGGGAAGGCGTGAAAGACAGATGTGAAGACAGGATTGACGTGGGGACCCGAGGAGGGATCGGAGTGATCCACGGGGAGTAGGGATCGAGGCAACCCGCAAGGGGAGCCTTCAAACCATGTTCCGCCGAGGGGTCGCCTCGACCTCCCAGGCCCCCCCCCCCCAGAGGAGAAGATCACTTTCTCATCCGCGGATATGCCAGATTACGAGGATCCGTTCTGCGACGCGCTTGTGATCCAGACAGCGGTGGAAAACTACACCGTCTCCCGGATACTGGTGGATAATGGGAGCTCGGTGAATGTGATCTTCAAGAAGGCTTTCGATGAGATGAGGGTGGAAGGAAAAAGGGTCCTGGCTTCTGATGGACCGCTTTTTGGCTTCTCCGGAGAAAGGAAAGAGGTGGAAGGAGGAGTAGGCTTGCATGTGAGGCTTGGGGGCGTCTCACGGAACTGTCGGTTCGTAATCGTGGATGCCCCGAGTAGTTACAATGCCATCTTTGGGCGCCCCCTCATCAGCGCCTTTCGCTGTGTACCCTCCTCGTACCACCAATGCCTCAAGTTCAACAATGGAGGGGTGCAGGTTAGGATCAGGGGGGATCCGAAGATGGCAAGGCAGTGCTATGTGACGGCGGTTAACACCGTGTCGTGGATGGCGGAGGCAGAGGAGTTGGAGAGGGAGATGGCTGAGCAGGAAGGAGTTGAGGAAGGGGGGATGAGCCTAGGAGAGGCGATGGAGGTTGCCGAGGAGATGGCGGAGGCAGAGGAGTTGGGGGAGATCAGCCCAGAAGAGGCGAGAGGAGTGGTGGATGAAGAAGAGCAGAGGCAGGAGGAGAGCCTGGAGGAGGCGATGGAAGTTGATGAGGTTGGGGGAGAAGAGCTCGAGTTTGAGCGGGAAGAGGCAAGGGTAAGTTGGGAGCGGTCGGGGCTGGAGCCGGCCGAAGAGGTGGTGGAGATGGAGGTGCTTACAAGAGCGGGGGAGGCACAAAGGATTCGGATCAGCGGAGGCTTGAGCCTCGAGGATCAGGAGCGGATGCGAGCCTGCATCCAAGGCAACGTCGACATCTTCGCTTGGAGCGCGGCAGACATGCCGGGAATCGACGCGGACGTGGCCTGTCATCGCTTGAACCTGGATTCCAGAGCCCGCCCCATACGCCAAAAGATGAGGGCCATCGCCACCAAGCTAGAATCCCCCATCCGAGAGGAGGTCCAAAAGCTCCTGGACGCAGGCTTCATCTCAGAGATCCAGTATCCAGG
Organism: Platanthera zijinensis; assembly: GCA_039513925.1. Taxonomy (NCBI): domain Eukaryota; kingdom Viridiplantae; phylum Streptophyta; class Magnoliopsida; order Asparagales; family Orchidaceae; genus Platanthera; species Platanthera zijinensis. Next base: position 117,080,257 of record CM077083.1, on the reverse strand, counting down.
CTGGATCTCCAATGTGGTAATGGTGAAGAAGGGAGGAGGAAAATGGCGCATGTGTGTTGATTTTTCGTTATTAAATAAATCATGTCCCAAGGATTGCTACCCCTTGCCTCGGATCGACGCGCTGGTTGACTCAGCCGTTGGTTTTTCTCTTATGAGTTTTTTAGATGCATTTTCAGGTTACCACCAGATCCGGATGCACCCTCCTGATGTCAAGGATGTTTCCTTCATCACGAGAGAGGGATGCTTCAGCTATAAGATGATGCCCTTCGGATTGAAGAACGCAGGGGCGACGTACCAACGCATGATGGATCGAATCTTTCGAGATTAAAGGGGAAGGAACCTGGAGGTCTATGTGGATGACCTCATGGTCAAGAGCAAGTGTGTTGATTCCCACCTGCGAGACTTGGAGGAGACATTTGCCACCCTGCGAAGGTTCAAGATGAGGTTGAACCCCTTGAAGTGTGTCTTCGGGGCTAGTCGCGGAAAATTCCTCGGACACCTCTTGACTCCTGCGGGGGTAGAGCCTAACCCCGATAAGGTTAAGGCTATCCTAGACCTGGAATCGCCTCGCAGTGCCAAGGAGGTCCAGCGCTTGACCGGGAAGTTGGCCGGGCTGAGCAGGTTCCTCTCTCGGTGAGGGGATAGATGTTCCTCTTTCTTCAAAGTACTTCGTGGCAACCAAGCATTCGAATGGACGGCCGAGTGCGAAGAGGCTTTTCAGGGACTGAAGAGGCAACTCTCCCAAGCTCCGTTACTTCAAAGCCCGAAGGAGGGGGAGGACCTAGCCTTGTATCTAGGAGTGGGAGGAGAGGCGGTGAGCTCCGTCTTGGTTAGGGAAGAGGGGAAGAAGCAGTTACCCGTCTATTATGTCAGCCGAATCTTAAAAAAGGCGGAGCTCCGATACCCCATCCTGGAGAAGCTAGCATATGCTTTGGTTATCTCAGCTAGGAAGCTTCGCCCTTACTTTCAAGCACACTCGATTAGGGTGATAACAGACCATCCCCTTCGCAAGGTCTTGGAGGGGGTGGAGCATTCAGGGAGGTTGGCAAAGTGGTCCATCGAGCTAAGCGAGTTTGACATCTCTTTCGTCCCAAGGCTCTCCATCAAAGCCCAGGCCGTAGCGGATTTCCTGGCGGACTATGTTACCGAGGCCGAGGCTGAAGAACCAAAGCCGCAAGAAGCGTGGAAGATGGTGGTCGACGGGGCCTCAGGAAGGCACTCCCTGGGAGGAGGTGTGGTGTTAGTAAGCCCTCAGGGAGTTACCATAGAGCAAGCCGTGACTTTCCATTTCCCTGTAACCAACAACCAAGCAGAGTATGAGGCTGTGATCGCCGGCCTTCGCTTGGCAAAGGAGCTGGAAATCCAGGATGTGGAAGCCTTCACCGACTCGATGGTGGTAGCATCACAGATCCGAGGCGAGTTTGAGGCCCGGGAGCCGACTCTCGCGAGGTATCTATCTAAGGTAAGAGCCCTCATTGGGGGTTTTCGTTCATTCTCTATTCAACATGTCCCCAGGGAGGAAAGCGCAGCAGCTGATCGACTGGCGAAATTCGGGCCTCGGGGAGGAAGTACCCTAACCGAACTATTCCGACCAGCCATTGAAGAGGGGGAGTTGATGGAGGTGAATCGGCGGTCCTCATGGATGGATCCATTGGTGACTTTCTTAACCACAGGAGAACTGTCGGAAGAAGTCAAGGATGCAAAGAGCTTCAGGCACAAGGCGGCTCATTACCTGATGCTGGAAGGGAGCTTGCATCAGAAGATGTTGTCAGGGCTCCTCGCGAGATGCGTAACCGAAGAGGAAGTCCCGAGGATCCTGGAAGAGGTGCATTCTGGAGAGTGCGGCAGTCATTCAGGGGGAAGGACATTGGAAGAAAGGGTGATAAGGCAGGGATATTTCTGGCGGACCATAAGGAAGGATACAGCTGAATTCGCAAGGAGGTGTCGGAAGTGCCAAGTACATGCTCCTCTCCAGCTCTTGCCCGCCCAAAGACTTCGAAGCATCACGGCGCCATGGCCCTTCGCCATTTGGGGGATGGACCTGGTTGGACCCTTCCCTCCAGCTAGCGGGCAAAGGAGGTTCCTCCTAGTGATGATTGACTACTTCTCCAAATGGCTGGAGATCAAGCCGTTAGCCAAGGTAACCTCCCAGGTCATCAGAAACTTCGTTTGGGGGGAAATCATTTGCAGGCACGGATTGCCCCAAGCGATAGTGACAGACAATGGACCTCAGTTTACCAGTGAAGAATTCATCAGTTTCTGCACCCAATTGGGGATTGACCTCAGGTTCGCCTCTGTCCATCATCCTCGGAGCAATGGTCAGGTGGAGGCGGCAAACAAAGTCATCGTCAACTTGCTCAAAAAGAAGGTCGAGAACCTGAAGGGTAGCTGGGTGGAACAGCTCCCTTCCGTCCTGTGGGCCTTGCGAACAACTCCGAACACGGCCACTGGAGAGACCCCCTTCAAGCTCTCTCACGGGTGTGAGGCTGTCCTCCCGGTGGAGTTCGAGGTTCGGTCCCCAAGGGTCGCGGCCGCAGCTGAGGGAAGCGAAGCTTGGAGGTTGGAGAATGAGGAAGGGTTGCCCCTCTCATTAGATATGGTGGAAGAGCTGCGGGATGTTGCCGCCATCAGGCAGGAGGAAATAAAACGGCGAATGGCTCGGTACTTCGATAAGCATATCCGAGTCAAGCAATTCGCCGAGGGGGATCTAGTACTGAAAAAGGTCGACGCTGCGGGAAGGTCGGCCGCGGTTGGTAAGCTCAACCCTAGCTGGGAAGGGCCTTATATAGTAGAGAAGGCTCTGGTTAACGGAGGCTACTATCTCCAGGATGCGGAAGGAAGGACCTTGAGTCACACCTGGAATGGTGATGACCTGAAGCGCTTCTACCCATAGGAGGAAAGAAGGATTGTAATGATTGTAAACAACTATTGCATTTTCGATAAGTTTATTTCAGAATATTGACTGCTTCCAAGTACGCAATCTTTAAGTCTCTTTTGTTTTTACCGACTATGACTCCTCTCCTCGATGATGGAATAGGCCTGGTTTGGTTATCTTCATCAACACCCCGAGCTCGGCTCGGCCCCAGGTAGACCCGCTGCGCAGGCTCTCATCTAGCTAGCAGGTCCGAAGGCTCGCCTGTGGGGGAGAGGTTTGGTTATCTTCATCAACACCCCGAGCTCGGCTCGGCCCCAGGTAGACCCGCTGCGCAGGCTCTCATCTAGCTGGCAGGTCCGAAGGCTCGCCTGTGGGGGAGAGGTTTGGTTATCTTCATCAACACCCCGAGCTCGGCTCGGCCCCAGGTAGACCCGCTGCGCAGGCTCTCATCTAGCTGGCAGGTCCGAAGGCTCGCCTGTGGGGGAGAGGTTTGGTTATCTTCATCAACACCCCGAGCTCGGCTCGGCCCCAGGTTGACCCGCTGCGCAGGCTCTCATCTAGCTGGCAGGTCCGAAGGCTCGCCTGTGGGGGAGAGGTTTGGTTATCTTCATCAACACCCCGAGCTCGGCTTGGCCCCAGGTAGACCCGCTGCGCAGGCTCTCATCTAGCTGGCAGGTCCGAAGGCTCGCCTGTGGGGGAGAGGTTTGGTTATCTTCATCAACACCCCGAGCTCGGCTCGGCCCCAGGTAGACCCGCTGCGCAGGCTCTCATCTAGCTGGCAGGTCCGAAGGCTCGCCTGTGGGGGAGAGGTTTGGTTATCTTCATCAACACCCCGAGCTCGGCTCGGCCCCAGGTAGACCCGCTGCGCAGGCTCTCATCTAGCTGGCAGGTCCGAAGGCTCGCCTGTGGGGGAGAGGTTTGGTTATCTTCATCAACACCCCGAGCTCGGCTCGGCCCCAGGTAGACCCGCTGCGCAGGCTCTCATCTAGCTGGCAGGTCCGAAGGCTCGCCTGTGGGGGAGAGGTTTGGTTATCTTCATCAACACCCCGAGCTCGGCTCGGCCCCAGGTAGACCCGCTGCGCAGGCTCTCACCTAGCTGGCAGGTCCGAAGGCTCGCCTGTGGGGGATAGGTTGGCTCTTGCGATACTTTATTCTTAGCCACTTCAACGACACCCCGAGCTCGGCTCGGCCCCAGGTAGACCCGCTGCGCAGGCTCTCATCTAGCTGGCAGGTCCGAAGGCTCGCCTGTGGGGGATAGGTTGGCTCTTGTGATACTCTGTTCTTAGCCACTTCAACGACACCCCGAGCTCGGCTCGGCCCCAGGTAGACCCGCTGCGCAGGCTCTCATCTAGCTGGCAGGTCCGAAGGCTCGCCTGTGGGGGATAGGTTGGCTCTTGTGATACTCTGTTCTTAGCCACTTCAACGACACCCCGAGCTCGGCTCGGCCCCAGGTAGACCCGCTGCGCAGGCTCTCATCTAGCTGGCAGGTCCGAAGGCTCGCCTGTGGGGGATTGGTTGGCTCTTACGATACTTTGTTCTTAGCCACTTCAACGACACCCCAAGCTCGGCTCGGCCCCAGGTAGACCCGCTGCGCAGGCTCTCACCTAGCTGGCAGGTCCGAAGGCTCGCCTGTGGGGGATAGGTTGGCTCTTGCGATACTTTGTTCTTAGCCACTTCAACGACACCCCGAGCTCGGCTCGGCCCTAGGTAGACCCGCTGCGCAGGCTCTCACCTAGCTGGAAGGTCCGAAGGCTCGCCTGTGGGGGATAGGTTGGCTCTTGTGATACTCTGTTCTTAGCCACTTCAACGACACCCCGAGCTCGGCTCGGCCCCAGGTAGACCCGCTGCGCAGGCTCTCACCTAGCTGGCAGGTCCGAAGGCTCGCCTGTGGGGGATAGGTTGGCTCTTGCGATACTTTGTTCTTAGCCACTTCAACGACACCCCGAGCTCGGCTCGGCCCCAGGTAGACCCGCTGCGCAGGCTCTCACCTAGCTGGCAGGTCCGAAGGCTCGCCTGTGGGGGATAGGTTGGCTCTTGTGATACTCTGTTCTTAGCCACTTCAACGACACCCCGAGCTCGGCTCGGCCCCAGGTAGACCCGCTGCGCAGGCTCTCACCTAGCTGGCAGGTCCGAAGGCTCGCCTGTGGGGGATAGGTTGGCTCTTGCGATACTTTGTTCTTAGCCACTTCAACGACACCCCGAGCTCGGCTCGGCCCCAGGTAGACCCGCTGCGCAGGCTCTCACCTAGCTGGCAGGTCCGAAGGCTCGCCTGTGGGGGATAGGTTGGCTCTTGTGATACTCTGTTCTCAGCCACTTCAACGACACCCCGAGCTCGGCTCGGCCCCAGGCAGACCCGCTGCGCAGGCTCTCACCAAGCTGGCAGGTCCGAAGGCTCGCCTGCGGGGGACAGGTGGAGTCCTTGACTTATTGATCCTTGGTTCTTGATTGGTAGTTACTACGTTACAACGTGCTCGGCTCAAACCCCGGTAGACCCGCTGCGCAGGCGCCCATATAAGCTAGCAGGTCCGACGGCTCGCCGGTGGGGTAGGGGTTTAATTGGTTGGAAAAATATGTGGGCAGGACCCTGACCTAGACCGGGGGCAAATCCCTAAAGGTCTCGGCTCAGGGGTCTCGGCCAGTAAAAGTCTCGGCTTGGAGGTCTCGGCCAGTAAGGATCCCGGCCCAGAGGTCTCGGCCAGCAAAGGTCTCGGCTAAAGGAGGTTCTCGCAAAAGAAAGCTCCCGGCGGACCTAGACAGGACGATTCAATCGACGACGCGAGGTTCCCGCCTAGCTGATTTCTAAGGAAGGTCACCCTAAAGAGACTAAGGGTCTCGGCGGAAGCTCGCGCGGAGGTCATTCGGCAGAGTAATATACTTTCAAAGCACGCATGGACAATAATAATAAAGAAAAAAAAAGAGGGGAAATGAAAAATGAAAACGAGACATTACTTTATAAAAAAGTTATTTACAGAAGTAAGGAGGTTCTCGCTCAGTACAAAAAGATATTCAAAATAAAAGACACCTCAGGGGGACGCGCTGTAATCCCCACTGGTGCTCTCGCTTGAATCATCGACAGAGCCTTCTTCGGACGTCTCGCCAATAGCGGTAGAGGACCTCGGGACGTCTGAGAGTGGCGAGTCCGGCGCGCCCGGGGGTTTGGGAACTGGATCGTAGAGCCAAGGAAGAAGTTGGCGAGCGTCGATGGTCGCGCCATCCTCCTGGAGCAGCTTGACGTCTCGCAGCGTCTCGAGCGTCAGCTTGACGGTCGCCTGAGCATTGGCTTGAAGCAGCTTGTCGACGTCATATTCCGAGAGGTAGCGACTCCGCAACCTCGCATCTAGCTCCGGGGCGGGACCTTCGCCAGCTCTGTGCGGAGCTGTTCCCTCAGGAGGACACTCTCGCAACGCGCGTTGGCCAGCTCTGCGCGAAGCTCCCTGACTTGGGCGGAATCCTGCAAAAGGGATAAAAGATTTTAGCCTAGACGCATTACACAGTAGAAACTTCGAGGAAACGGGGGCAAGGGTTCAGGAGGATCTCGCCTACCTCGGTCGCGGGGCACAGAGACAGCGCCAATCTAGCATCCGCGAGCTCCTGTTGAGCTCTCGCGAGTTCTTCTTCCGCGGCGTGTGCGCGAGCTATCGCGTCCTCCCTCGCCTTGCGCATATCAGTGAAGTTCTTGTCAATGGTGATGCTTCGACGCGCACACATATGTGTAAGCTCGAACCCGCGCATTACGGCCCGGGTGGCGTCGAAGGCTAGAAGGCGGGTAGGCGTCTGGTCGAACACGCTGGCATCTTCCCGGCTGTAGAGACCATATCCAAGCGAGAAGGCCTCGCCGGTCACATTTTCCCCCTCCGCCCATCGGGGAAGGAGGGTCGAAACCCTGATTGAGTTTGTCTTGGGGTCCCATTCCATCTGAGGCTTCCCCTCCGAGTCGGCGTACCTGACGCCTAAACCAAAGTTCCGGTGCCCTCTCGGCACCTCCTGGGGCGGGACGCTGGCGGAGGTTTCGGCGGCGACCACTTCTCCCCCAGCCTCGCCTGCGGCCGATGTGTTCCTGGCGGAAGCCTCGGCGCGGCTCTTGGCGGCGGCATCCATCTCACTGGCCCTCTGAAGGATCACTTCAAAGGACCTGCCCTCAGGAGGAGGTTGGACGGGCGAGACCGCCAACGATTTCCCCTTGTCGACGGCAGAAGTCTTGGGCCTCTTCAACGCGCGGAGAGGAGGAAGGGTGGCCTTCCGCTTCTTGGCCGGTGGCGGCAGGGAAGGGACTGGATCTTCTCGGCAGGCGCTGGCGCTAGCTTCCGCAAGCGCAAGGGGGCCTCTCGCTGCCAGACCCTCGACACCCCGGCCTGCGGCGAAGGGTTGGCGCAGAGGGACCTCCCGCTCTCCTGCAAAGTAAAAACGCTTTAGCACTTCAGCGCAAGAAAATCTTTGATAAAAAAAGGGAATCTGAGGCGAGACCGTACCTTCGCCCGAGTGAACAAGTGGGAGGGAGTCGACGTCCCGCAGAAGATAGGGGACGTCGAACTCCTTGGTCCCGAAGAATTCCAGGATTGCGCTCTCGCGCGATCCCAGAGCGGGCGGCTTGTAGGCAGCGTCTTCATACTGAACGGGCTGAAGCGGGACGTTGCCGAAGTCCCCTCTGACGTAAACGAACTTCTCGCCCCAATGGTGGTGCTTGTTGGCGAGACCGGTAACCTCGAGCTGTTGCCCGGAGAAGAAAACTACCCCCCCCCCTTGGCACGGAAGTTGAATAGCTTCCGGAAGATGGGCAGACTTAACTCGATCCTCTCGGATCGCATATAGCATATGAATGCTATAAGGATCGCGACGGAGTTCGGGTTTAGCTGGGCGGGTACCACCCCATAATAGCGGAGAGCTAGCCGAACCTCCGGCCAAAGGGGGAGGCGGAAGCCCACCTCGAAATGCTCGAGGGGGATGGCAAGCTCTCCCGCCCCGGGAGTATTCACCTTATCATGATTCCCCGGGTTCCGCGCCGAGAAGCCGGCGGGAACGTAGCGGTCGATGATCATGTTGTATTCGTCGAGGGTGAGCTTGCAGGAAGGGAAGAGGTGTTTCTGGAAGGCTTCCGCACAATGGGCGCGACCCTTGTTCTCGCCAGGCATGGCTAGTTCGTGAGTAGGAGCGAGAGCTGTAGGGGGGTCGAGGCGGAAGCAGGAACGCGAGAGCACGGAGGGAAGGCTGAGTTTCCGGATCGGAGAAGTAAATGTGGTTGGTAGACTTCTCTATTTATAGGGAATCGTAGTCATCATGCGTTCATCCGGCAGAGAGAGAAAGTGACAGCGGAGTACAGCTATCAGAATCCGGGCTAACGACGCCTCGGTTCTCCCCCTCAGGATGACGGCGGTCAACGGTCGCTTCGGGTTTCGACGCGACTGCCTGGATCGGCGCAAGCCTCCTAGACCGGCGCAGGCCTCCTGGGTTAACGCAAACCTCCTAGATCAGTGCGAGCATCCTAGTTTGGGGTAAGCGTCTTGATTAGAAAACCCCGCAGAGCGATAAAAAGGAAAAGGAAAAGAGAGACATGGATAGAAGCGGGACTCTCGCTAGCGCAAGCTGGATAAAACTTAATTAATAATAATGTTTATTACAGACATTGAAAAAGAGAAAAAAAAGGGGAGAAGAAAAAAGAGATACATTAGGATTCAGAGCGTGAAGGCTTGTAGGGTTTCCAGCACCATCGTCCCCGTTCTCGCCGCCTAGTTCTTGGGGGCGCCAACGGGTTGAAGTAAGACGATAGCGTGGTACACCCAAGGTTGATCCGCCTGGCGTAGTCCCGGATCTGCGAGATGCACCTCCCTGGCGAAGACTCGGCGGAAGGCCCGCGCGGGCAATCAGTCTCGCCCAAGAAGAAGTCCCGCTCCAGAGCCTCCAGCCTTTGCTCCACGGATTCGCGGAATGCTTTCGCCGCGGCAGTATGGGCACGGTCTCGCCGGACAAGCTTGGCCAGGATGACTGAGATCTTCCTCCGTCTCCCCTTCGCGCTCCCAGCACTGTTTAGGGCTTCCTCTATCTCGCCAGACGAAGGGAGGGGGGACTCTTCATCCTCTTCTTCCTCGTCTTCTTCTTCTTCTTCCTCTTCCTCTCCTTCCTCGTTGACTCCCGACCGCAAGCCAGGGTCACCTGCGGAAGAAACACGCGAGAATTTTGGTCAAGGCATGACAATCGACAGTCCAGAAAAGTTTTCGCATACCTGCGGCTGGGCGAGAACCGTCAGCCAAAGTTGGACGAGAAGGCCCGGCCCCTCCGTTGGTTCCATAAAGGAGGTGAAGAGGCTTGCCCAGCCCCAGGCGGAAGGGCTCGCGCACGATGATCCCGGCCTGGCCGGAAGCATGAGGGGAGTTGTCTTCTCTCAAGGGGCGATCAGCATCCTTAAGAGTAGCGGAAGGTTCAGGAGCCGCCCCTCCCGCCTGCAGGAGAGGATTGGCCACCGCAGGAGGCACTTCGACGGTTCTCGCTTCGTCTTCCTGGGTGGTTAGACCCGGGTCGGCGGGAGCTGGCACTGCGAGAAGGCGGTTCAGAAAAGAAAGGGTCGGGTTGAAATGTTGACAAGGGAAAATGTACCTATCGTTCCGGTCTCGGCTAGAGGAATCCTCTCCGAGACCCGTGTTTGGCCCTCGGGGGATGAGCGGGTAGGTTCGAAGAGCTGGGCGGAATTTCGGCGTCATTATTGGGAGCGGACTCCTGCGAAAGCATACTTTAATCATCAAATCTAATGCACAGTCAGCTCGTAGGTAGGCACGGGCGAAAGGCTTACCTTCTGTAGGGAAGGATCTCCGGCAGGATTGGGAGTGGGGGAAGGAGGATCCCTGTTCTCGCGAGAAAGGTCCCGCCGGACCGCCTTCGCCCTTTTCTTTTCCTTCTTCTTCGGCTCCGAAGGCCCGGCGGTTGAAGTCTTTTTCGCTAACCACGGGGCCACCGCCGCACAGTTAGCCAAGGCCCGCGCCTGGGCAGCGGCTAACCGGTCTTGGAGGTCTTGCGGAAGCGGTTTGGCAGCACGTTTGGGATGCATGGTAAGCTCGCGCGAAAATCCCTGAGGCGAGAGCTCAGTTGGAAAACCGTATTTTAAGGGCAGGGCGTATGGACGCCTATCAGTGCATATTTATAGCCGCAGTGGGACCCACCAAAAGATTCCATCGATAGGCGGGCACGTGTCCAGCGAATATTTTGGGGGTTGGACTTATCTTGTCGAGCGCAGGGCTAGCTCGAAAAGAGCGGGGATTGTGTACAACCCCATATTCGCTGGGAGGGACCCGAAGGCTTCAACAGTCAGGATTGGGTTAGTCTCAGGCTAACCTCGGTTAACCCTGAGGCATGCTTGTGGAGTTCTCGCCCTATAGGAGCTCTCGGCAGAAGAGATCGTCGACCGGCAAGGGCAGATAGTCGACCTCTCGGCAAGAGAGATCGTCGAACGACCGAAGCAGAGGGCCTGACCATGGAAGTTTTCGCCTTAGGGCTGGCTCCCGCCCAGGGGAGGCGAGAAGGCCCCAGGTAGGCCTTCGGTCGCGATAGTTTAAAGACCGTGAAGAGCGCGAACCTCCCCGGAGAGAGGTCTCGCCAAGGTTGGCCCGGGCGGGGGTCCAGCGAGAGCCTTCTCGGCCAGGGTTCTCGCCAAGTGGGCCCACGTGGTAGGGCCCGGCGCTCGTAAAGGGGATTAGTTTATAACGTATATTATCCCGAGGTAAAATTACCCAAATGCCCTTGGAACGACAGCGGGATTTGGCTATTGGCAGACCCCTCAGGGGTATTTCAGTATTTTCAGGTCAACACAGGACTATAAAAAGACCCATAGGGGCTCTTTGGAAGGCAAGATTTTCATTTTCATCTAACTCTAGTGCCTTCTGAGGAGCTCCCAGCCCAGCATTTGGCTTTGGAGGGGAAGCTCTCAGAGATCTTCCGGGTGAGTGGTGGGACCTCCCAGCTGAGGCTTTGGGTCAGTCTTTTGACCTCAGCTGCCAGTCAAGGGTCGAGATAAGAGAGAAGTAGGCGTCGGCTGCACCTTGGTTTGTGAACATTCGTTGGGGTCATTTTTGGCTTCAACACTAAGATCTATCTATAGAAGAAGCAGTAGAGGAGGACCTTGCTCGCGGCCTGGAGACGTGTCGATCGCCAGGATGTCATTGTCGGTGGTGGCTCCGCTCGATTTCTGCAATTGCACGGTGGGCTCCCTCAGCTCCTTCAGGTTTGTGTGTGGAAACCGCTCATCTTAGTCCAGTTTGTCTTTTAAAATGAAAAAATGGCGGAGGGGAGGGGTCTAGCTAGCGGTGGCCATTAATGCCCCTTTAAGAGCTTTTCAGCGATGGAGGAGGATGATGAATGTGGGCTCAATCCAGCAAGGAAATGGCTGGAAACTCCTCCTATTCCTCAGAGGAGTTGAATCCAGCCCTAAAAGAGGGAGGGGAATGAGGACAAGGCATCAAGTTCCATTAATGGCCATGAAAGCCAAATTTCGGCCATGGCTTTGGGGCTTTTTCTCTCTCCTCCATTAAAGATGAATTTGGGTTAAACCGTCTGCCATGTGGCACCCTACTACTGGACCGCTTATTATTGTTTAAATAAGTCTTAATGAATGAAACGGGCAAATTAATCCATCTTGGCAAAGTTCCTGAAAAGTTCCGGTTCAGTTTATTCATACGAACCAGCAAATAGGGCCGAAAATTTCTCTAAGGCAAAAGCATTGAGACAAGCCTCTACACTCAATGCCAAAATCGTCAGGAATTTTAAAAGTACAATGGCGTTGAGTGAGCTCAGCTCACTGGACTGAGCTCACTCGATGCCATTCAGTCTATGGCGTTGAGTGAGCTCAACTCACTCAACCCAGGAATTCTAGAAAATCCTCTCAATATGATGGCATTGAGTGCACTCAACGCCATTAAGACCATGGCGTTGAGTGGACTAAGCGCACTCAATGCCCCAAGCTCAAAATTCTTTCTAAGTAAGATGGCGTTGAGTGCACTCAACACACTCAACGCCATTCAACCCATGGCGTTAAGTGGACTCGACGCACTCAAAGCCTCGAGCTCAACATTCTTCCCAAGTAAGATGCCGTTGAGTGCACTCAATGCACTTAACGCCATTCAGCCTATGGGGATGAGTGCACTCGACGCACTCAACGCCCGAGCCCAAGATTCTTCCGAAGTTAGATGGCGTTGAGTCCACTCATTGCACCTAATGCCATTCAGCCTATGACGTTGAGTGGACTCAGCACAGTCAATGCCCCAAACTCAAAATTCTTTCAAAGTTAGATGGCATTGAGTGCACTCAGTGCACTCTACGCCATTCAGCCCATGGAGTTGAGTGGACTCGACGTACTCAATTCCTCGAGCTAAACATTATTTCCAAGTAAGATGATGTTGAGTGAACTCAACGCCATTCAGCCTATGGCATTGAGTGCACTCGACGCACTCAACGCCCGATCCCAAGATTCTTCCTAAGTAAGATGTCATAGAGTGCACTCAACGCACTCAACGCCATTCAGCCTATGGCGTTGAGTTCACTCAACGCACTCAACGCCCGAGCCCAAGATTCTTTCTAAGTAAGATGGCGTTGAGTGCATTCAATGCACTCAATGCCATTCAGCCCATGGCATTGAGTGCACTCCACGCACTCAGCGCCCGAGCCCAAAAACCAGTCTAAGTAGATACCTGATCTACTTGTCGAGTCTTGTTGACTCACTCGACGCTTCTCAGACTTGAGTTATCTTGGCCTATTTTTGGTTGACGCCAATGGGTCTATAGCGATATATTGGCCTCCCTTAGTGTTAGAGGTTCCATGATGGGATCATGGAACCAAGTTAAAATCCTATGGTCATGCCTAGGATTATAATTGGGATTCTACTACTTAAAGACCAAGGTGATTTTCACCTTGAGCCTTGTTCACTTGGTCTTCTAGGGCTTTCTAGGGTTTTATCATGACCTAGTAATGACAAAACCACTCCTAGGGGGTGTAGTTGTTTGAGAGATGTTACATGTTCCACCTTTTTCGACGACGAACAAATTTCCGACCAATGATTAAGACGTGACGTGCCTTTCACGCCCTCCTACACGGGCGTGTACCAGGGCGTGTCCACCATCTTATAGAAGCAATCCTCATTCTCTCCAAAATCCAGCGCCCGAGGTCAACTCGGTACTCGACACTCCCCCCTAACACGTCCTCCCCGGGCGTGACAGGGGGCGTGACCAACCCTTGAGAAAACTTTATAAATACCAGGCCATTCCATGCATTCCAGACCAAGTTTTGGGGAGAGGGGGAGGTGCTGCTAGTTTCATTCTAGTTTTATGTGTGTTTTTTTCCTTATTTTTTGCTCTCTCTCTCCCTCCATTTCTAGTTTTATTTTCCATGCAATGTAATTTCATTTCCTGTAATCTCTTTTTATTAGTATTGTAGTAGTCATTAGCTCTCTTTTCATGCACTTGTAATCTCCATTTTTAGTTGTAATCATTTTTTTCTTAATGAATTCTAGTTAGCTTTCTCTCTTTCTCTTCATTTTGTTCTTAATGCACTTTTATTATTTACCCCTCTCTTTCCCTATTACCATGATTAACTAATCATCATTTGTACTTGATCGCGATGATCTGGGAATGGGTTTATCAAGTTATGATGTTTTAGCTTTCTTTTTCTTATTAAAGTAATTACCTTTGATTTACTCTTGGTTTTTATTTAGTGGGACTATATTGCCGGTATATAGTTTCCATTTGAGTTTTCACTCTTAGTTAGCCGAGAGGCTCGTAGATTGAACCAAACACCCAAGAGTAAAGAGAGTTGCACGCACCCCTCGAGAGAGGCAGATGTCCAGATCTCCCGGATTAGAGTGAAATCAAATAGCGATGCTCACCACTTAAGGCGAGCTTTATGTCTTCGATTTGGATGAGAGTTCGGTCGGACCTTCCTAAACTCAGGTGGGCACGACTTCGAGAGAAGCGTGTTCATGCTTTGGGAACCTCTACAGTCAAGGTGGTTTTACATTATTTAGAAATAGGTTGTTATTTTATTTTGATTTTTCTTTTTTCAAAGTGATTCAAGATTGAGTACTCCCCTTTATCTTTAGCTCTAACCCTTTTTATTTCTGCAAGTAATTTAGTTTTCTTTTTTAGTTTAGTATTTTAATTCCTGTTTCTAGTTAAGTAATTTAATCTTAAAAATCATTTGATAAAATAATAGCGATCTCCTCAAAGTAGAAGTAATCATTACGCCCTATGGAAATACAACATGGATATTAATATTATTATCCTATACAATAAATGATTAGGTACGCTTGCCTTTATCGGATATAGAATCGGAGAATATTATCAACTTCCACCACATCCACCTTCTCTTCTCTTTAAGCCCTCTCTCCACCTTTGTGATTCTAAGTATCAGTGAGTGTAAGTGACAGTGGGTATTAATGGTTACTCTTTTAGTCTACTTATTCCTACGGTTTAAGGTTAACCTTGGACTGCCCAGTGCTTTTCCTGTGAAGGGCTCTCGAGGGCAATAGGAACTACGATGGGTTGAAGCCCAAAGTTTCCTTTCGCAAGGCACTAAGTTTTATGAGTATCTATTTATTACCAAACCCTTTTCCCATGTTGCCTTTTTGCAAATCCTAAGTGAATTTATACTTCCCGGGAGAAGACAAAACTCCGTCGACCCCTAACACAACCAAAAATCCAAGTTACCCAGACTACTTAGAACTTGGCCCTAAGGGTGACCTCATCATGACTTCACCCAAACCTAGTGCACCCACTATAAATTCACCCATGTATGGTCTACAATTATACCCTGAAACCTTGAATTCACTATATGCAGAGCATGTGATTGATCCTAAGCGTATGAAGGTAAACACTCTGAATACCTTGTCCAAACCTTATAATTATTATTGGGGGTCTACCATGATATAATGAGCCCCAAACAAGAACTAGGTATTTTTCTAATTAAATCTGCCTTTAATTTAATTTCTCAAAAAGTATTCCTCCTATGACTTTGAACATGAAGTATGAGAATCTAACATGCAATGACCTTACTAAAATTTTCACAGCTTCATATTGCCTAAATAACATCAAGGTGTAAATTTCATAATTTTCCAAAAAAGAATTTTACCATAAATCTAAATTCAAACCTTTTGATCAAAATGACAATTTACAAAGTGAGTATTAGATCTTGCCATCGAAAAATTATAACAAAATTTTTAGAGGACTATAATGATCAGAAAACATGTCTGCAAAAATTTCATAATTTTCTAATTCCATTTAACAATTTCTTTGAATTTATAAAATAATTTATCTCTAGAGCAACTGGGTAAGGAACTACTATATATACTCTTCCAAATTTTTTAATAAAATTAACAAGGCATTACAAAAACATAATAAGTTTACCAGTCAAATTTCATAATTTTCCAATACTCAGTTTGTTCTATAAAATTATATTTCTCCAATCAACAAACTCTAGTGTTACAAAGGAGGTACTAAAAATCTTTAACTTAAAATTATAATAAAATTTGCAAATATAAACATCATTTGTAAAGATCTATTGCCCAAGTTACATGACCATCCAATAGTTATAAACATGTATTAAATACTTGATAGGGAAGTTTATATCCTATTCAATAAGTGATTTGTGGGGGGTGGAATACTCATAAAATTCTAATTAAATTATCCAAATGGTTTCTCTTCCCATTGAACCTATCTACAAAGTTTTGAGCCAAGGCTTGGAGAGGTGACCATGTTTCATTCAATTACCCTAAAATCCAACCCTAAGGTTTGAACTAGGGTCCCATGGTATTTCATCCCTAAATACCTCTAAATCTTTTGCTAGGGTTGTTACATGAGATAACAATGTATTGGCCTAAGTTTCACCATGTTTAGTTTAGGAGTTGATAATTAAACCATACTAAGTGCACTTTCTTAAAAACTAGGCTTATTACCTTAAATTGACCAACTTTACTCAAAGAGATATCCCCTCAATTCAACTCCAAAAGAGTTGATATTTTATTCTTATCCCTATAATACACCATCTGGTCATTCACCAGAGTTTGGTGAAAATTGGAGGCCCATAGACCCTATTTATGTCTCATATATGAATTATTAAATTATTACATAAAATATAGAAAAATCATCTCCAAAAATTCAGATTTTTGGGTAAGATTAGGGTCATGACTAGACCAGCCTATGATCCAAATTTTAGGCTATTTTATCGAGTGGGCCACTGGGAGCACTCATTATAATTTTTTGTTAGCCTTTAGACACCTTGCACTAAAAAGTGTGATGAAGGGGATCCATTGGTCCAAATGGTTGATTTAAATTTTATAATAAACTAGACACCAAGGGCGAGGTTTTCTAAGTTAGACACTTTTATAGAAAAAGAATCTAACTATTTTAAATAATTTAAACAAGGTGGCTGTTAAAAATGTCACAGATTATTTAAAACCTATGCTTTAAACATTGGCCTGTATATATCGATCAGTAAGATGAACCGATGCCTGCTCATCATCCCCGATGAGCCAAGGGCCTGGATTGAGTTAACCTTGAACCATTCCAGCTCCATTTCCCGACCACCCGGTCGGCTCCCTGACCGGCCACTACCACCACCACCTCCATTAAGGTGGTGGATATTGCCTGGCGGCGAGATAGCCGCTGGAGGGGCATATTCCGGCGAACCCGAGAGGTGCGTTTGAATAGAAAATTTTGGATTTTCTCCTCACCGATCGGGCTCAATTGATCCTGATTTCTCCGCCTAATGATCTATAGATCTAGCACAGGAGAGAAGGAGAAGGACTAGAACTGCAGGCGAGCATGGCAGCGTGTGATGTGGTGGTGTTCCATGGCCGACGATCTCAATTCTCATCCTTGCCGAATTCTCAACTCTCCAACTAAACAGTGATGTAAACATTCATTTTGATTGCTTGGAAGCTTTTAAAGCTGATGGAGGGGTTGTTTTGGGGAGTGGGAGAGGCTACACTGAATGACCATTAAAGTCCATGGAGGGGGGTGTTCGGCCATGATGGATTGGTGCCTTTTCCTATGCTCGCCTGGCTGAAATTGATGGCAATCGACTCCTAAAGGTTAGGGGAGATGAGCAGAGGTTTACGAGGGGAAGAATGGGGAGACTCTTTGCATTCTCCATTACTCTCCAATCATTCTCTCTCCCCCTCAAATGAAAACTCTCATTTTTATGTTGCCCACTTTTCATGATTAAGCCCCTAAGCGCCTTGTTTTTCCGATTTAAAAGAGTTAATAAAAAATGGGAAAATAATCATAACATTTTATAATGTATCAGATCCAACCGCATTGAGATCTTCTTCAACCTCCAGCCAATGGACGTGATCAGCCTGAACTAGAGATTTTTTCCAAGCCATTTCCCGGAGATCCAGTCCCCTCCCCTGCCGGCCACCACCGCCACCACCTCTGTTTAGGTGGTGGCTATCGCCAGAGGGCGGCACGATCACCGGAGGGGTGGTTTCCGGCAAGCCTGCAAAATATGAAAACAATGAAAATTCATGGAATCCGAAAATGGAAACAAACCCAATTGGGCTTGATTTCAAATCTGATTGATCTAGGAAACTAGCACAAGGGAGAGGAGAAGAAGCAGACCTTGTTTAGGGTTTGACGACGGCAGAGGCAGTGGTCGGCTAAGGCATTTTTCCTCTCCATCGAGCTTGCCCGATTCCTAGATCCTCCACCAAAACCATTGATCCAATACATTATTTTGACTGCCAAGGACGTTTTGAAGGTGATGGGATGGTCAAAAATGGGAATAGGGGATTTATATTTTTCATTGGAGGGGAGGTGACATGGTGGTTGTCCATGGTGGTTGGGCTCTCCTCTTGTTGTCCATAGGCTGGAGTTGATGGGAAGATGAATCCCAAGCATCAGGGAATCCAAAAGGCTGCTTAGGGGAGGTGGAAGAAGTGACCCATAGTCTTCCTCCATTAATCCTATCTCTCCTTCTTCTTCCTCTCTCCTCCATTAAAGGGCAACTTGACTTTCTCTCTACTAGTCACCATTTCCAGAATTTAGATAGCATTCCATATAATATCAGCCCTGTAAAGTTAATGGGCCACTCAAGTTGGGCTTAACCCTTGTGGCTTGGGCTTGGTTAGGTCATTTAGGCTTGTTTGACCTAATTTAATGGTTGAGTTGACTTTTGTCAATTTGACCTTTTGGGTTGACCTAAATGGGTCCTTAGTGACCCATTGGCATCTCCTAATATCTAGGAAGGGTTGGGTAGGATTGGTTGGGCACCTTGGAGCTCACTTGACCCTTAATTAGGGCACTTTGACAACTTTGGGGCTAGGGTTGACTTGGGTCAACTTGATCTTCTTAGTTGACCCCAATGAATCCTTAGTGACCCAATGAACCACCTTTAGGGCTAGGGAGGTTTAAGTAGGGTCAAATTGGCTAAGGGAAGGTCCTCTAGCCCTAGATAGGGCACTTTCACCATTTTGGGGTTAGGGTTGACTTGGGTCAACTTGACTTTCTTAGTTTACCCCAATGGATCCTTAGTGAACAAATGAACATTCTAAAGGGTTAGGGATGTTATGGTGGGGTCAAAGAGTCAAGGTGAGGCCCTAAAGTCAAACTCTAGCTTGGGTAATTGGAAAGTGTTATTTGTAGACCATGGTGATTTCACCTTTATGCCTAAGTTCACATGGTCTCTTTGAGCTTCCTAGGGTTTTGTCATGACCTAGTCATGACCAAACTATCTTAAGGGTCTAGTTAGAAATGGGATGTTACATATGTTCTGAACTAAGTTGTGTAGTTCTAACGGTTAAGCTATGTTTTGAATTATTGTTCGTTGTATTTGTTAAGATGTCGTCTAGACGTGTTATGAAGTGGTCGACTCCCCAGTTTAAGGGTGAGTCATCTGGTGCGCAGAGTGATGCTGTGATTGAGGGACTGTGATAGGGCAATAATGCTCTATCAAGGCAGATGATGGAGATGTAATCGCAGATCCAAGCGATGTTGACTATCATTTTACGGCAGAAGTTGAGAGTGCAGGACTTGCTGTGGGTCAAGCTGTTCCTCTTCCTCCTGCTCCTTTGGTGTATCTAGTTAAGTTGCCACCAGAGATGAATTTTTTCTTGCATTTTTAGCGATTAGGACCTCCTACCTATGACAGTAGAGCTTACTTTATGGTATTGGATGATTGGATTATCTCGATCGAGGAGATGTTCTCGTATTTAGGAATTTCTTCGGACCAAAGAGTGATGGTTTCCGCTTACCATCTTAAGGGTCTTGCAAAGAGCTGGTGGTTAAGAGAAAAAGAAAACCTCACTGATGGATGTTCATGTGGATAGTTTAAGGAGTTGCTGCTTGGGAAGTTTCTGCCGTCGGTCGAGCAAGACGGTTTGATGAATAACTTCTTGCATCAAAAAAAGAGACAGCTTACCATCAGTGAGTATGAGGTAGAGTTCAGTAATTTGAGCTGGTTTTCCCCAGATTTAGTAGCCTCTGAAGCTAGTAGAGTCAAGAAATATCTGGGTGGTCTTAGGAGTGACATCCAGCAGCTAGCTAGCTCTTATAGACCTGAGAACTATGTTGAGGCAGTGGAAGCTGCTCTTAAAGTTGAAGCTATTGATAATGACATGAATCAAGGCATGCAAATGAGGTATGAATAGAGAAAGTCAGATGATGGTAAGAGCTCCCCGTATTCTGAACCTGCTTCGAAAAAAGGATGCAAGGAGATGTGTAGTTTCTATGGCTGGTCGGGCTACACGTTTGAAAAGTGTTACAAGAGGTTGGATGCTCATAAGCAGCAGCAAGTGCATGCAATTCAGAGCGCTCCCAAAGGAGACCTGGTTTGTGCTTGGTGCAAGCAGAAAGGGCACAATGGTACCCATTATTGGGGTAAGGATAAGGTCTGCTTCTAGTGTGGACAGAAAGGGCATTTTAAGTCAGAGTGCCCGCGGTCTCAGTCCCCGCTATAGCCAGTTAAGCTCCTTGCTTTGCCGCAGCCGCAACATTTGGATAAAGGGAAAGGCAAGTTAAATATGGTGACTTTGGAAGAAGGGCAGACTTCCGCCCAAGTGATCTCAGGTTAGATTCTAATCTAGTTTTGAGCTTTTAGCTTTAGTTTTGAAGTTTGATCGTGTAGTTATGTATGCAATTTTATAGGGAAATTTAAGGTAAAGAATAGTTGGGCATGCATTATTTTCGATTCTAGTGCTACCCACTCATTTGTGGCTAGTACTTTCGTAGGGCATCATCATCTGACTCTCGATCTCATTGGCAATTTGTTTCTCATTAAGTTTCCTTCCGGTGATTCGGTGGTGTCGGACCATGGGATCCAGAGTTGTCCGATCCTTTTAGGTTATTTTTACCTTTGCTGATCTGAAGGTATTAGACCTGGAGGAATTTGATGTGATCTTGGGCATTGAGTGGTTGTCTAGATATGATGCAGTTATCCAATGCAAGGTTAAGCATTTGGACTTCAAGATGGACAACGGCCACCCCAGGAGTGTTTATGGTTTTCCATGCCAGGATTCCCCAATCATTTCTGCGATATGTGCTCAGAAACTTTTAGATTCCGGTTGTTTTGCTTATTTGGATTCTATTTTGGAAACCGTTGGTAGTTCACCGTGTGTTGAAGATGTTGTGGTGTGAGAGTTTCCTGATGTTTTCCCAAGTAGTCATCCTGGTCTTCCGCCTGAGAGGGATGTGGAGTTTGTAATTGATTTAGAGCTGGGCACTTGCCCTATTACTAAGGCACTATACCGGATGGGCCCGCATGAGCTGGAAGAGTTACGTACCTAGCTGGATCAGTTGTTGCAATGAGGATTCATTAGGATAAATTATTCCCCTTGGGGTGATCTCGTGTAGTTTGTGAAGAATAAGGATGAATCTATGAGGGTGTGAATTGATTATAGGTAATTGAATAAGGTAACCATCAAGAATTGGTATCCCTTATTGCGAATAGATGATTCGTTTGATCAGTTGCGTGGTAGTACAATGTTTTTGAAGATTGACCTTCATTCAGGCTACCATCAGTTGATGATTCGTGAGACTGATGTTCCGTGGACTGCTTTTTTTCTCGGCATGGACATTTTGAGTTCTTGGTAATGTCCTTTGGATTGATGAATGCACCTTCGGCCTTCATGGACATGATGAATAGAGTGTTCAAAGATTTCCTAGAAAAATTTGTGGTCAATGTTATTGACGATATTCTGGTCTATTCCCGAAGTGCTGAGGTTCATTCCCAGCACTTGCATATAGTTTTGTCTGCTTTAAGAGAGCATAAGATGTATGCAAAGTTGAGTAAGTGTGAGTTTTGGATACCTTAGGTGTCCTTTTTGGGTAACGTTGTGAATAAGGACGGAATTTCTGTTTACCCAAAGAAGATAGTCACTATCATGGATTGGAAAAAACCTACCACACCCAAAGAGATAAGGAGCTTCTTGGGCTTGGCAGGCAATTACAGAATGTTTGTGGATGGACTTTCCTTATTATTTGCACCTTTTACTAAGCTCATGCAAAAGAATGTTGCATTTGTGTGGAACGATGAGTGCGAAGAAGCCTTTCAGGAATTGGAGATGATATTGTGCGCTGCTCAAATTTTGACCTTGCCTACCGAGGGAGTAGAGTATGTAGCTTATATGGATGCGTCGCACATCAGGCTGGGATATGTATTGATGCAAGAGTGAAAAGTGATTGTGTATGGGTTAAGGCAATTGAGGGTTCATGAAAAGAATTACCCTACTCACGATTTGGAGTTTGCTGCCGTGATCTATGCCTTGAAGCAATGGAGGCATTTGATGTATGGCGCATTGTACAAGATTTACACGGACCATAAGATCTTGAAGTATGTCTTCATTCAGAAGTATTTGAATTTGTGCCACCGCAAAAGGTTGGAATATGTCGCGGATTATGATGTTTATATCCTATATCATCCTGGTATGGCCAATGTAGTGGCCGATTCCTTGTGTAGGTAAACCGCGTAGATATTTAATTTTTTGGTGGAATCCTTGGTGGAAGTGTTTTTGTTAATGGGTATTTCTATTGTGAGTAGAGATTCGCCAAGCAGCTTGGAAGTGGCAGAGCCTTCTTGGACTACGCTTACGAGGTTACATCAAAAGAACGATCCTGATTTGCAGCACCTTCATAGTAGAAAGGAGAAAGGGGAATTACCAGAGTTTTCAATTGATAATGCGGGTACTTTGAAGTACCACGGTAGATATTATATCCCAACTATTAAGGATATTCGAGCTAAGTTGTACAGCGAGGTGCATAGTTCTAGTGTTTCCTATCACCCTGGTCCTACTAAGATGTATAAAGATCTAAAGTAGAACATTTGGTAGTATGGAATGAAGAATGATATAACCAAGTTTGTGTTTGAGTGTTTTACTTGCAAGCGAGTTAAGGCAGATCATCAATGGCCTAGTGGCAAGCTAACGCCTATGGATATTCCAAGTTGGAAATGAGAGAGTATTTCAATTGATTTTATTACCGGTCTGCCGAGATGTCCCCGAGGACATGATTCAGTGTGGGTATAGTGGACAGACTAACAAAGTGTTTTCACTTTGTGCCGTTTAAGATTGATTATTCCATGAAGAAAATAACAGTTATATTTTGATGAGGTCATCAGACTATATGGGGTTCCTATTAGTATTGTGTTAGATCGAAATTCTAGGTTTACGTCTCGTTTTTGGAAGAGTTTGCAGGAAGGTTGGGTACCAACCTCAGATATTAAACCACTTATCATCTACAGACCAATGGTTAGACGGAGAGAGTTAATCAGATTTGGTAAGATATGATTAGATGCTACATCTTGGTCCCCAAAGGGTCGTTAGAAAAGGTGCTGAGATTGATGGAATTCACCTATAATAACAGTTATCAGGAGAGTTTGCAGATGACCTGATGAGTCCTCTTTATATACCTATTTTCGGACTCATCTAGGCTTATTTTCTTGTCTTTGCACACCGTTTAGCATCATTTGCACTCCTTTTGGTTCGCTACGGTTTTACACGTCTTGTGCACTCTTTTAGCCTATTGCTGTGCGTGTGTGTATTTTCCCTTTTTGCTTGCATTTTATTAATGTCTGTGACTGCCATGTTCGACATCCCGTCCAGTTTTCCTGCAGGTTCTGGGATCGTGTGGGCGTCCGGCATCGGACTTTCACCATTTTTGGCAAAGGAGTCAGTGGTCGTGCGTTTTTACCCACGCACGACCATCGACCTCTTTGGCGCACGATCATCGGTCGTGCGCAGTCATGACCTCTCCTGTGAAAGTTCTGTCCCGCCATATCGCACGATCACCAGCCATACCGCGCACGATCACTGCTCGTGCGCTGCCGGTCGTGCGCAGTCATTATATCTTTTTCCACTTTTCTGCCTCCATATCGCACGATCACTGACTATATCGCGCACGACCACTGGTCGTGCGCCAGTGATCGTGCGCGCTGTTTAAATTCTGTTTTCTATAAATAGCGCAGGTTTCGCCCTATTCCGGAGTTCGACATTCTTCCGCCGTTTTTCGTCCCAGACGAGGGTTTCCGCCGTCTTCCTCCATCTCCCACCTTAGGGAGGGTCTCCGGGCAAGCTTTCAACGCCAAATCAACGCCGGAGCATCCTCTCGGCCTCCTCCTTCATCCTCAAGCTTCAAGCGGAGTTTTGACCGAGCTTTCTCCATCAAGCAAGGAAGGGCCGGAGCCGCAATCTACGGATCATTTCAACGAAGAAGACGGGTCCATTGGGAGTGAGTGACAGCCTCCTCTACCCCGGACGCAGTTGAGGACCGAGCTTGGACTCGGAATGACAACCCGGGATTCCAACCGTGAACCCTCAACAAGGCTTCGGATTCGGTCGATTCGCACACCTCTTCCTCTTGTTGTTGTTAGCTTAGTTATTTTCCATGTATTGATGAAGAATGTTTATTTGTAGTTAACATTTACTCTTATTCATGTCTATGTGAGTTAGTGTTTGTGTTATATTTACTTGAGGTGCGCCATATTCCATCCACCACCATCCACCCTTACCGCACTAGCAATTGCTAGTGGCGTGCGTTGCGAAGAGGTGCTCACGACCCTCATTCCGCCGTTCTAACCACCTCATCCGCTAGCCTACTCTTCCATCCGCCAAGCGATTCGGTGCATAGCGGCCCGTGTAGTTTCCATCCCGCCTGGCGAAGCAGTGCATAGCGGCCTGCATAGTAGGATTTCCGCCGTTCTCTCCACCTCATCCGCTAGCCTACTCTTCCATCCGCCGAGCGATTCGGTGCATAGCGGCCCGACTAGTCTTCCATCCCGCCTGGCGAAGCATCGCATAGCGGCGTTGCATAGGAGTAGTTGTTAGTTTTTACTTTATTTTCCACAACCATCAAAACCCCCATCGTTACCTTCGCCCCGAGGACTTCAATCTCAAGTCCTCCTCGACATTAACTCATCCCTTACTGTGTTCCTCAAGAGACCGACACTCGGGGATTTATTCCCAAACTTTATTACTTGTGCGACCGGTGCGCTTGCCGTAATCCACGCATCAAGTTTTTGGCGCCGTTGCCGGGGAACACAGTCGTTTGAGTTTTTGAAGAGGTAGATGCGAGATAGTCGCCCTTGTCCATTTGTTCATACCCTGTTTTGTCTTTATTTTAGTTTTTGAAATTGTTTACTTTATTTTTTTTCCTGTCCCTTCCTTGTTTTCTTTTTTTTTTTATATTGCAGATCCGAGTTGTTTTATTCTTGTGTGTAGTAATTTCCGATAAATATTTCTGTTCGCGATGGATTCTGCTGCCGAGAGTCGTATTATTGACGCTTTGCGAAGATGCATCGATGCCATAGCTGTTTCTAATGCCGAGCACTGTTTTCGGTGTATTCTATGTCAAGGTGTGGGCCATATGTTGAAGGATTGCCCTCGCTTGTGCAAGCCTTCTACCTCTGTGGACGCATCCGTAGCAGTCCCCTGTTCGCGGGAGACTACTATGGATAGGCCTACCAGGGTGTTGCCTGGCCCATACACTGACATGGCGCACCTTGCTCGATCTTTGCCCGTTGAGATTACAGAAGAATCTCTCGCCGCATATAGTTCCTTCATGGGTTCCTCAACCCCTTTTTACGAGCTTCCTTTGAGTGATCATTCTCACTCGGATGTTAGCCCGCAAGGAGTGGATCGGGAACTCATGGACGATCCTGTATGGGACGATGAGAGTGTTCCGGTCGTCGACGGGGTGGCATCTGCGGATGATGTTGCGAAGGGGCCTGCGCATTCTATGCCTGATTTTGAGAGCAGCCTTGCCCCTCCGCAATTTTTGCCGGAGTTTTCTACTCCTTTTTCTTGTGAGTCGGCTGATGAGGCCGTTATTGTGGATGATTCGGTGCCCGAGGTTGCGCCGAAGTGGGATGAGGATTCTAGTATCTCCGACGGAGAATGTGGATCTTCGGAACACTTCTTCGCACCCCGGTGGGACGAGGAGTATTACCTTTCGGATGAGGAGGTTTGCACCCCCCTATCTGACGAGGCGATCCCCCTTTCCACCGCGGACTTCGAGTTCTCGGATTCTCCCCAATACGACTCATATGACACTGACGATGATCATTGTTTGGATCCTGCTGGGAGTGATACCGGGATCACTCCCCCGATTTCTGATTGTTTTTGTCCTTCTTCTCTTTTATTCCTTGATCCCCCTTCCATATCTGAGCCTGTGCGGGTTGATTCTCCGCTGATGTGCTGGGATGACGATGAGCCTTGTGCTCAAGCCGTTGACTCCTACGCGCCTGTGTGGGATGACCCCTTGCTAGGCAAGGATATTTTTTGTGGTGAGATGAGTGAGGACCAGTGCTTCTCCTCATCTTACTTCCTATTTCCTCTACCTGTGCGTCGCAGGTATTATTACTCAGGTAGAGGGGTAACTGCTCTTTCTCCGTATCGGTACTTGCTACCGCAACGGATAATGGAACAGTTACCTGTTCATCTTCTCTTTCATAGGCCCATTAGCTAGAACTTTTCTTTTGCTGAATAAGTCGTGCTGGGATGACAATAACCCAGTAGTTATCTTAAATTTCTGCATTTTACTTTTTATGTCTAGCTTAGTTTAGTATTTCTTTTTGTATATTTTTCTTTTGTTTTTTGCGGAGCTCACCCCTGCAGGTATTCATGGAAACTACGCATTGGCGGGGTTGTGATTCTTCGTATGGCGGGCCTGCTTCTAGTTTTCACGCGTCTTCTGGTATGCTCACTTGCTGAGCATTGGGTAACCTCTTCCCTTAGCTCATTCTGATTTTAATTTCTATATCATTTGCTGTGTTGTTTAGTTTAAGTCTGGGGGAGAGCATGTTTACCTTTTGCACGCGCACCTTTCCTGCGCATACTAGAAGCTTTTATAGTTATTATTTTGTTTAGTCCATTTCTTGCACACCACTGCACCCACATGAGCGCGAGCTTAGCTGTTAGCGTGCCGCGAGTTAAACTTGTGTCTTTGATAGACTTGGTAAAATTATGGTGCTGGCTTAGGATTGTGAGACGGAGTAAAATGTTGGCCTTGCTGTGTTTCTAGTCAACTGCTCTCGTTTTGTATAGAAATTTGTGTAGATTTAATTTTTCTGTATGCTTATAGTTTTATATTTTTCTATTTGCGTACATACTTTTTATTCTACTCAAAAGTTGGTGAATCCGGTGTGAATCAAACGGTAGTGTAGGAATGTGTGTAGCCGCCACTAGACTCGTATTGCTTGAGTCGGGAGGAAGGATTATCTTTCTCGGTTGCTAAGAACTTGCCCCAAGCTATTCTTGAAGCATTGGTACACGGTTAGTCTAGCGTGAGAGTGATGTAGGCCACCTTTTGGCCCGGTTGAGCTTTGTACCCATTCCTAACATCGCCCTTGCTAGCCCCTTTGTGCCTACCCTTCCTTTTGATTCAGCTCCACTATATTCGCCAAAGCCTCATAGCCGATCCTAGTCGCACACCCAAGTCGAGCTTAGTGTTTTATATTTTCATGTTGGGTTGTGATGTGGTGTTATTATTTGTGAAAATGTGGAAGTGCTTCCAAGTTATATCTGCTGAAATTATGAAAATAAAAAGATGAAAAAGAAAAGAAAATGATTTAAAAAAGAAAAAGAGAAAAGAAAAAGAAAAAGAAAAAGTTTAATTGAAAATCTTTATTTGAGATGATTTGGATTTGGAGTAGGCGGTGCACACACCCATGTTGCAAAAGTTAAGTCTGGGAGTGTGGTGCACCTGGTTATATTGTGGTTTGCTGAGCGATTCTTTTATGCTAGCTCAGTTGGGATAGGTGCATAGCCGTCATGTTTATCTTTGCTTTCCTCACCTAATCCCAAGCCCCGTTATTATCCTAAAGTCCTACGGACTTGCGCTTGAGTTGACTAGTGCCGTGGAGAGAGTGCGAACGGGCAAGCTTATGGTTTCCGACATTGGTGGATTCCTTTGGGGGTAATCTTGAGCCCCGGTCTTCGGCAATGCTCACCTTAGTGGCATGTCTACTTTCACCCTGCGTAGGACCGGATGATTCACCGTGATTCCACTTTTGAGTAATAATAAATTTCTGATACGCATTGTGAAAAATATAAAATATCTTGTATACTTAAAAATTTCCTCTACTTTATTTTTATGCACGCGAGCATGCGACTTCGCATGGTACTCCGTTTTGCAATTTCTTTGTTAGCTAGTTCATTTTCCCCGTCTGCTTAGGTTTTGTTTGCTCGGGACGCGCAAATGGTTAAGTCTGGGGGTGTGATGAGTCCTCTTTATATACCTATTTTCGGACTCATCTAGGCTTATTTTCTTGTCTTTGCACACCGTTTAGCATCATTTGCACTCCTTTTGGTTCGCTACGGTTTTACACGTCTTGTGCACTCTTTTAGCCTATTGCTGTGCGTGTGTGTATTTTCCCTTTTTGCTTGCATTTTATTAATGTCTGTGACTGCCATGTTCGACATCCCGTCCAGTTTTCCTGCAGGTTCTGGGATCGTGTGGGCGTCCGGCATCGGACTTTCACCATTTTTGGCAAAGGAGTCAGTGGTCGTGCGTTTTTACCCACGCACGACCATCGACCTCTTTGGCGCACGATCATCGGTCGTGCGCAGTCATGACCTCTCCTGTGAAAGTTCTGTCCCGCCATATCGCACGATCACCAGCCATACCGCGCACGATCACTGCTCGTGCGCTGCCGGTCGTGCGCAGTCATTATATCTTTTTCCACTTTTCTGCCTCCATATCGCACGATCACTGACTATATCGCGCACGACCACTGGTCGTGCGCCAGTGATCGTGCGCGCTGTTTAAATTCTGTTTTCTATAAATAGCGCAGGTTTCGCCCTATTCCGGAGTTCGACATTCTTCCGCCGTTTTTCGTCCCAGACGAGGGTTTCCGCCGTCTTCCTCCATCTCCCACCTTAGGGAGGGTCTCCGGGCAAGCTTTCAACGCCAAATCAACGCCGGAGCATCCTCTCGGCCTCCTCCTTCATCCTCAAGCTTCAAGCGGAGTTTTGACCGAGCTTTCTCCATCAAGCAAGGAAGGGCCGAAGCCGCAATCTACGGATCATTTCAACGAAGAAGACGGGTCCATTGGGAGTGAGTGACAGCCTCCTCTACCCCGGACGCAGTTGAGGACCGAGCTTGGACTCGGATTGACAACCCGGGATTCCAACCGTGAACCCTCAACAAGGCTTCGGATTCGGTCGATTCGCACACCTCTTCCTCTTGTTGTTGTTAGCTTAGTTATTTTCCATGTATTGATGAAGAATGTTTATTTGTAGTTAACATTTACTCTTATTCATGTCTATGTGAGTTAGTGTTTGTGTTATATTTACTTGAGGTGCGCCATATTCCATCCACCACCATCCACCCTTGCCGCACTAGCAATTGCTAGTGGCGTGCGTTGCGAAGAGGTGCTCACGACCCTCATTCCGCCGTTCTAACCACCTCATCCGCTAGCCTACTCTTCCATCCGCCAAGCGATTCGGTGCATAGCGGCCCGTGTAGTTTCCATCCCGCCTGGCGAAGCAGTGCATAGCGGCCTGCATAGTAGGATTTCCGCCGTTCTCTCCACCTCATCCGCTAGCCTACTCTTCCATCCGCCGAGCGATTCGGTGCATAGCGGCCCGACTAGTCTTCCATCCCGCCTGGCGAAGCATCGCATAGCGGCGTTGCATAGGAGTAGTTGTTAGGTTTTTACTTTATTTTCCACAACCATCAAAACCCCCATCGTTACCTTCGCCCCGAGGACTTCAATCTCAAGTCCTCCTCGACATTAACTCATCCCTTACTGTGTTCCTCAAGAGACCGACACTCGGGGATTTATTCCCAAACTTTATTACTTGTGCGACCGGTGCGCTTGCCGTAATCCACGCATCATGACCCCATTTTAGGCTTTGTATGGGGGATGTTGTAGAACTCCCTTGTTTTCGGTCGAAGTTTGTGAAGGATCATTGTTGGGTCTAGAAGCCTTGGAAGAGATGAATACTTCTGTGATGCATATCGAGAGAAGCTTCATATAGCTGAAGAGTGTTATGAGAAGAATAGTAATCGACAAAGGATTGATTTGGAATTTGCAGTCGGTGACATGGTTTTTCTCAAGGTTTCTCCGATGGCAGGTGATAAGATGTTTAGAAGGAACCACAAGTTGGATCCTAGATATGTGGGGCCTTTCCATGTTGTTTAATGCATCAGAGTGTCAGCTTATAGGCTGGTATTGCCCTTAAATTTCCCTAGTGTGCACGATGTGTTTCATGTGTGCCAATTATAGAAATGTGTGCTTAGTGACCGACTTGTCCTTGACTCGGTGCCCCAATTGCAGCCTAATCTTTCTTATATCGAAGTGCCTGTTCACATTCTAGATACTTAAGATCGGGTGTTACGAAGAAAGACAATACCCATGGTCAAAGTTTTGTGGCGAAACCAAGATGAAGAGAGCGCGACTTGGGAGTTGGAGTCAGCTATGAGGGAGGTTAATCCTCATTTGTTACCCTAGTTTCTTTTGGTTAGTGTTTTTATTCAATAACCCTTGGTTATTTTCCTTCTTTAGTAGATACAGTTATGTATCAAGTTTCAGGATGCAACTTTCTTTTAGGGGTAGTGGTTGTAATGCCCCTAATCTTTCGATGTATTTTTAAATTCCTTTAGTGACATATTTATTATATCAGGGTGTTACATTTACATGTAGTTGATAGGTATCATTATTGGAGCGTGACTTTTTCTTATTGGTATCCGAGGTTTTGACTTAGAATATTAGCATGGCTAATTTCTATTGTGTTTTTGAAATTTCCCTTGCGAACCGTGTTTATTTTTGAACTCGGTGGAGCCTTTTAGTAATATTTGGTGTTTTGACATCGGGGAGTTTTTACCCGAGTTTATTTTGTCGGATTCTTATTTCGACTTCATCATTAATTTTGAAGCATCGGTATTTAGCTTCGGTGAAAATTTCGTGGAAATTTGTGTTGATTCGAGTTTTTGGTCGTTTAGACGTTTAACTAATAATATAATATATATATATATAAGCGTCTACATTTTGGCAGAACCCTATTCATCATCTTCTTTCCAAGCCGTCAGACCGATTCACAGAAGAGAGAATGTGTAGAACATAACAAGCATTCAATCGTCGACTGTAGGAATCCTGGTGCGCAAAATCATTGACAGAGGGTAGATTCGGAAATCTCACGCCGAGATCTACGTGTGAGAGGTGAGTTTTCCTATTTCTTGGATTTTGGGGCATTATGTTATTCATTTTTGACCAACGTTTTCCTTGAAAAATTTCAGGAAGTGTAGCCAAGGTTTCTTGCGGCTGGATCCGTGAGGAGGAGCGCTCGTAAGGCCGCAGTTTGGAAGCTTTGAGGCAATTGGTGAATCTACCCCTTGCTATTTTCTTGCTTTTCATTCCCTTCTTTTTCTTCCCTCCTTATAAAGTAGGTGTAGTGTAAAGTTCGGCCAAGATCGATCTGCTGAGTAGAGTAGGATTTCTGCCAAGGAAATTTCATCGGATAAGGGCTTAGTACAGTTAGAGGAAATCCATCGATTATAGGGGAGTCAACCTAAGTTTAATTCGTCAAATATGGTAGGGTCATTCTGAGTGAAATTAATCAAATATGAGTTTTGGGGCTAAGTCAAATTCATCGGGTATTCTGTATGAATACGTTGAGTATCAGCCTTGGTGTCGAGTGATTCTGCATTCGTTGAGTTTAGGCACCGAGTTCGTCAAGTATCAGTCTTGGCGTAAAGTGAATTTTATTTTGGCACCGAGTGATCAGTGTGTCTAAGTATTTTTCGTAGAGTTAAGACTATTTGGCATCGAGTGCGTAGAGTGAAACTGTATGGCGTCGAGTGCTTTGAGTATAAATGCCTTTGGCATCGAGAGTGTTGAGTAAACTCAGCTAGGCATTGACTGAACTCATCTAGGCATCGAGTGAAGTAAAGTTCTTAGAGTTAAGTACAGTCGTTGAGTGAAACCACCTTGGCATCGAGTGCGTTGAGTGAACTCCAAATTCATCGAATATACTCGACGAATTTCCCATGTACTTGGTGATTTGAGCTGATTCGTCGAGTATCAAGGTAATGTTAGCCGATTAATCGAGTATCGCTAGTTAGCCAGATTTTTTGCTAGTAGAATTCGTCGACTGTCTATTGCGTTCATTGGATATACTCGACGAATCAGAGTGGACTTAGAATTTTCTTACCAAATTGACTCCAATTCGTCGAGTTTGGCCTTAGGGTGAATTTCGGGATTTTTTTCTTCCTTTTTTCCATTTGAGTAATCCTTTGTTTCAGCTAGGGTTTTATATGTGTTTTATGGATGTTTTTGGTGTGGCCCATGGTTGGCAGTGGATAATGTACCACAAAACTAAGGCCAGCTTATGAATCTTTGCCATGGTGGGTTTACCTGGTGAGGGTTTGTGACTAGGTGTTGGATCCCTAATTTTGATTTGGGCTATGTCATCTCTATTAGGCGCAATTGACCCAAGATTTATCTATGGTCAATGGTTAGAATAAATGTTAGTCTACCCTCAGGCTAGGCTAGTTAAGAAAGGTTTGGAATGAGAATTTGGTTTAGTAGTTTTGTGCTCGATGATAGTCGAACTTCGCTCGATGATCTTCGATTGATGATCGACGATCTCAGAGTCACATGAACTCTGAAGTGGGATCGATGATCTGCTTCTCAGATCGACGATCGTGTTGCCCTGGTCGATGATTTCTGTGAAGATAGTTTTTCTTCAGGTCGACGATCTGCTTGTTCAGATCGACGATCTTCATTCTCTAGTCGACGTTTTCTGTCTGCTATTATCTGTATTCTTTTCATTTGAATTATTAATTTATTACCTCATGTTTAAGACATATTATTCAGATATTCTACTTAATTTAATGCCTATATTCCTTTGTTTTTTTGCAATATTCCTTGTGCATTAATTGAGAGATTTGGCAGAATAAAGTCGTTTGTTTTATTAGAGGAAATCGTGTTTTTCTAACAGCTATAATATAGCCGTTATGCCTTGCTTCCTGTGCCAATTTATATAGTCAATTTGATAGGATATTTTAATATCCTTAATTCTTTTTTGGGAATGACAGAAAAATATTTCTGGCGCAGTCTCTTTATTTGTTTTATTGTATTATTTGGAAAGATCTTTTAATGCAGGGCTCGAGGCATTATTCAAAGAAGAGAAGTTTCTATATTATCAGTGCAGTCGGTTGAATACAATATACAACAATACAATACAATTCTAAAAAGACACGGAACCAGAATTCTCAAGAGAAAAAGAAAAGTTCTTCTTCTTCCTGAGTTCATCCTGTCTTCAGGAAAATCAATTCTCAGTGCTTAAGCTTTCAAGAAGAAGATCACTGCCAGATTGCTGAACATCATTGCTGTAGATTGCAAAAGCTACTGAAGAAGAACATTCATTCAAAAGCTAGAGTCTTCTTCAAGGCTGCATCAAAAAGTCTACTCAAGCAATTTGGAGATCCTACACCCTAAAGAAAAGCTTCTTCCTGGACATTCTCTAATCTAGGGGGATCTTTGATATATTCAGAGAAATCCACTAGCTTCTCTGAACACAGTGAAGACACCTTCAACTCTTTCCCTTAACCTCCTGTAAAAGGGTTATTACTCCCTTCAAAAGTGAACCTTGGTGGCAGGGCACCTGATCAAAAACCTGTGTGTTTGGTTCTTAGGCACCTGATCAAAAGACTGAAAGGTTTCTAGATCTACCTGAAGATATCTTGTTATGGCAGGGCACATGAACAAAAACCTGTAGTGGATTCCTACCACGGTGGTAGAAGAGTGGATGTACCCAATTGGGGAACCACTATAAAGCTCTTGTGTTGTCTGGTTGTTTACTTTAATTTGATGCACTGTGGCTGTGATAGATATAACTAGGTTGCTAGTAGCTGTGTTCAGACATATGCTCAACTGAAACTTCAGTTAGCATCCTCTATTTTTCACCACCCTCTGTTTCGATTTAAGTATAAAGCTTTTAGTTTTTATATTCCGCAAATTGCTCAATAGAAGTGTTTAGAGTCTCTTTATTTTTGAATACTCTATTCACCCCCCCCCCCCTCTAGAGTAGTATCTTATCCCCTCACTTTCAATTGGTATCAGAGGGAGGTTGGTTATTCAACAGCTTAACCATTTCTAGGTTTATTGGTTGAACAGGCTAAAACTTGAACTATAAGACCTTGTGATTAGATACTTTGATACCATATTCACTCACATTAGATTCATGGCCCAGTACAAAGATTATTCTAGCACCAGACCTCCAGTATGCAATTTAGCCATGTTTGGCATCTAGAAGGCAAGAATCAGACTTTACATGAACTCTATTGATGAAGATATTTTTTTTCCTCTATCTTAACAAGGCCACCAACACCACCTGCTGCAGCTACTGCTACAACATCTACAAATCTCAGTGCAGTTCCACCTCCTAACTATAATGAAACTTACAAGAAGGCCAAGATAGCTGATGCCAAAGCTATGAATATTCTGGCTCAGACTATGTCTGATGAGACATTCTAGAAAGTGGCTGATTGCACCTCAGTAAAAGCCATGTGGGACTCACTGAATCAGATTGTAGCTGGTTCAGCTGATGAGAGGAAGGACAGAAGGTCCAACCTAATATCCCAATATGAGAACTTCAAGAAGGAAGAGGCTGAGACAGTAGAACTGGCTCAGACTATGTCTGATGAGACTTTCCAGAAAGTGGATGATTGTACCTCAGCAAAAGCCTTGTGGGACTCACTGAATCAGATTGTAGCTAGTTCAGCTGATGAGAGGAAGGACAGAAGGTCTAACCTTATATCCCAATATGAGAACTTCAAGAAGGAAGAGGCTGAGACAGTAGAAGCCATGTACACAAGGCTCAGTTCCATTATCAATGAGCTAAGGACACTTAATAAGGAGATTACATTGACAGAAGTCAATGATAAAATACTGATATGCTTCCCCAGCACATGGGATCTAAGAATCTGGCCAATCAAGGAGTCCAGAATTACAACAGAGATATCAACTGAAGCTCTCATTGGCAAACTCAAATCATTTGAGCAAGTACTGAAGACAAGGGAAGTTGAAGCTGAAGCCAAAGCACCTACTCCAACAAGGAAAGAGCAAACCCTTGCTCTTAAGGCTGATGATAAGTCCAAGGTGAATAAATCAAATGAAGAACTGATGGCACTCTTTGCCAAGAGGTTCTACAAGATGGGAGGAAAAGACAACAGAAGAAAGCCATCAAAATATGATGACAAACCAAGGAATGATAAAACCCCATCTAAAGAAATTGTTTGTTATGGATGCAGGAAGCCTGGACACATTCTCCCTGAGTGTCCAGAGACAAAGCATAAGGAAAGAAGAAAAGAAAAGGAACATGAGAAGCACTACTCCAAGACATCCTCTCACAAATATAAGAAGAAAGAGAAAGGTCTTGTTGCAAAGACCTGGAGTGATACTGAGGAAGACTCATCTTCCTCCAGCTCTAGTGAAGATGATGAAGAAGAGAAGAAAGCTAAAGAGATTTGCCTTATGGCAATTAATGCCTGCAGTAGTAACTCAGCTGCAGATATGACTGAAGATGAGGATGATGAATTATCTGTTGAAGACCAGGTAATTGCATCTTATGATTTCAAATATGCTGAATTTAAGCATGATTTTAAAACTCTTTGCCTAGATTTACATAGCTCAGAAAAGGAGATTAAATTGCTTAGAGATAAACTAACTGGATCTGAATCTCTATCTAGTGAAAACATTATGTTAGAATCTGAACTCACTAGAGCATCTGAAGAAATTAAATTTCTTAAATTAGAGCTAGCTAAAGCTAAGAGGTTAGAAGATTCACTTTGTGGCAGAAGCCTTAAGTTGCTAGAGATCACAAGCACTACCAACACTAGGACAGATAATAATAAGTTAGGCTTAGGTGCCTCACCTAGTGAACCCCCATTGCTCCTTGAATATAATCTGTCTACTCCAGTAAAGTTTGTTTCTGAAAAGGGAATACACAACACTGAGGTTATTCGAAAGGCTAAGAAAACCTTAAATAAGATTAAGAGAAACAAAAGGAAACAAAAATTCATAGAAATACAAAAATCGTCGAACGCCCATCGACGATCGCTGCACCCATCATCGAACAACAATCGACGATCTCTGAACTAACCTGCTAGGTACAATTACTCAGCAATGAGGGATCGACGATCTCAGCCTTAATCGTTGAACAGAGATCGAAGATCGTGGAACCCATAATTCTATTCTGTGAACCAAGATCGACGATCTGGGTACCGATCGTCGACCACCGATCGACGATCAGAACTAAATTTTCAGAATTACAACAATGCTTACAGGAATAATAAGTTTAATAGAAACCCTAGGTCTGCTAATCTATCTTCAAATTGGACTATCCCACCTACGAGATCTCATCCCTAAGGATATCATCCTCAACCTGCATACTCTTTTATTTCTAGTTTTTCTTATGTGAAGAACAAAGGACCCAAGGTTACCTGGGTCCACAATGTTTAATCTATCTTATTGCAGGTGAAGACCTATCCTATCACTTAGGACAAGTAGTATTTGGATAGTGGATGCTCCAAGAATATGACTGGAAACAAAGAGAACCTTTCAAACTTCAAAGCCAAGTTGGGACCAAAGGTGGTATTTTGTGATTCCAGCTGTGGTCAGACTGAAGGATACGGCAAATTCACCTTAGGGTCAGTGACTTTCAAGAAGGTAGCTTATATCACAGGACTGAAGCATAATCTCATTTCTGTAAGTCAGCTTTGTGATGCTGGCTACCAGGTTTGGTTATCTAATACTCTGTGCAATATTACTTTGAATAATAACATTGTATTAGTAGGCATTAGGCAAGGAAATATTTATCTTGTAGATTTTAAATCCACTTCTTTTGAAATCTATTTATTTAATGAGGTGAGTAGTAATAATACTTTGT
Organism: Platanthera zijinensis; assembly: GCA_039513925.1. NCBI lineage: Eukaryota > Viridiplantae > Streptophyta > Magnoliopsida > Asparagales > Orchidaceae > Platanthera > Platanthera zijinensis. The sequence continues at coordinate 117,044,033 of CM077083.1, read as the reverse complement.
GGCAGAAGAGGCTAAGTCATGTTAACCTTAAAAATATATCTAGGTTATCTAAATACAACCTTGTTAGAGGTTTGCCCTCTTGCCCCTACAAGAAGGAAGGCCTATGCAAGGCTTGTTAGCTAGGCAAGCAAACCAAGAATAGTTTCAAAGCTGTAAGTAAAAGTGATTCACCTAGAATTCTGTACCTATTGCACTTGGATCTTTTTGGTCCAATAGCTGTACAAAGTCTAGGAGGGAAATTCTATACCCTTGTGATTGTAGATTATTACTCCAGGTTCACTTGGGTGTTCTTCTTGAGAACTAAATCTGATAACTTTAAAGTTCTTACAGTCTTTCTACATTGTATAAAGATTGAGTTCAATACTCACATTGCCCTGATCAGAAGTGATCATAGGACAGAGTTTGATTCTCTTCTTATGCAAGAATTCTGTGAGAAAGAAGGTATCAGGCATAACTTCTCTGCTCCTAGAACTCCTCAACAAAATGGGGTAGTTGAAAGGAAAAAAACAGAACCCTGATTGAAGCTGCAGGAACATTGTTAGCAGATACTAATATGCTTCTATCCTTTTGGGCAGAAGCAGTTAGCACAGCTAACTATGTACTGAATAGGAGTTTGATACATAAACTAAAGGGGAAGACTCCTTATGAATTTCTTAAAGAAAAGAAACCTAAAATAGATTATTATAGAATTTTTGGCTGTGTAGTTTACATTCACAACAATAACAAAGAATACATTAGAAAGTTTGAGGCAAAGGCTTCAATGGGAATTTTTCTAGGATATTCCCAAGTAAGCAAAGCCTATAGGGTTTTTAATCCATCCTCATTAAAAATTGAAGAGTCAGTACATGTATCCTTTGATGAATCCAAGATGTTTTACAGAGAGAAGCAAACTTTCTCCAGTAGTTCTTTGCAGGTACCTGAATTATGCAAGAATTTGTATGAGCTGAAAATCACTAAGGGGATTCAACTAGCTCCTCAGTTATCTAATTCAGACAGTGATGAATACCTAGTAGAAGTGATTGCAGTTTTACCAACAGCCAATCTAATTCCACCTGAGGAATTAATTCCAACTGCTGTTGAAGATCACATACCACCAATTGATTATGTCACACTTAGAGATCATCCTACATCTCAAGTGATTGGAGACATTTGAACTGGTGTGCAAACTAGACATCAATTAAGTCAAGATGTGATGCTTGCTTGTTTTCTATCTCAGATTGAGCCCCTAACCATAAAAGATGCTGAGCAAGATCCCCACTAGATCATTGGTATGCAAGAGGAGCTAAATCAATTTGAAAGATGCAAAGTTTGGAAGTTGGTACCAAGACAAAAAGGTCAACTGATTATAGACACTAAATGGGTGTTTAGAAATAAGTTGGATGCTCAAGGAACTATTATAAGGAATAAAGCAAGGCTTGTAGCACAGGGCTACAGACAGGAAGAAGGAATAGACTATGATCAGACTTTTTCTCCTATTGCAAGGCTAGAGACAATAAGGATTTTTCTAGTATATGCAGCCTACATGAAGTTAAAGGTGTTCCACCCCCTAGTTTCATTTGTTCAACGACAATAAGAGTGCATTCTTAAATGGTTAGCTAAAGGAAGAGGTATTTGTTGAACAACCCCCTGGTGTCATTTCTTCAACTTATCCCTCATATGTTTTTAAGTTGGAAAAGGCTCTTTATGGACTTAAGCAGGCTCCTAGAGCATGGTATGAGACTCTAGCTAGTTTCCTATTAGAACATAAGTTTGATAGAGGAAAAGTTGATAGAACCCTTTTCATTAAGCACCACAAGGACAAAATCCTGTTAGTTCAAATTTATGTGGATGACATTATATTTGGGTCCACTGATCCTAAACTATGCAAACGGTTCTCAGACCTAATGCATTCTAAGTTTGAGATCAGTAGTATGGGTGAGCTGTCTTATTTCCTTGGTCTCCAAGTGAAACAAGATGGTGATGACATCTTCATCTCCCAATATAAATATGCCAAGGAATTGGTAAAGAAGTTTTGGATGGCAGATGCTTCAGCAATGCACACTCCTATGGCTACTAATATAGTTATTGATTCTGATGATAAGGGCAAGCCAGTTGATCAGAAAAATTATAGGGCCATTTTTGGTTCCCTACTATATCTAACTGCAAGTAGGCCTGATATAATGTTTTCCACATGACTATGTGCTAGATTTCAGGTCAACCCCAAGGAATCTCACTTGACTCTTCTCAAGAGAATCTTAAGATACTTGAAGGTATGTCCTAATTTAGGACTTTGGTACCCAACTGAATCAGAATTTGAGTTGATTGGATACTCAGATGTTGCCTATGCTGGCTGTAGAGTTGACAGGAAGAGCACCACAGGGACTTGTCAGTTCCTAGGTGAGAGATTAGTCTCATGGTTTTGCAAAAAGCAGACTTCTATTTCAACTTCAACTGCAGAGGCTGAATATATAGCAGCTGCTAGTTGCTGTTTACAGATTCTGTAGATTCAAAATCAACTCTTGGATTATTGGTACACACACAAAAACAACAAAATTATGTGTGACAGTACCAGTGCTATTTCCATAGCACAAAATCCTATGAACCATTCTAGGTCTAAGCATATTGACATTAGACACCATTTTCTTAGAGACTGTGTTGACAAGAATAAGATAAATCTCGAGTTTATACCCACAGATCTTCAGAGAAGTGATATTTTCACAAAGCCTTTAGATGAACAGAAACATCTATTCTTTTTGAATCAACTAGGCATGATGAATGGATCAGACTAAGTGAAAAATCTGCTAAGTTGAAATCTGTTCTGAGATCGTCAAACGGTTTTCGAAGATAGTCGAACAGGTTGAGATAAATCGTCGACCCTAGGTCTACGACAACTCTTTGCGTTTAGAGACAAAAATCATCGATCGATGATCGATGACTCTACTTTGGAAATCGATCGTCGACCGATGATCGATGACCGATTCTCTTGATCTTCATTCAGAGATCGACGATGCCAGTTTATCTCAAACCGATCGTCTATTTAGGTCTGAAGATCATCGATGGAGCTCGCCTTTTTGTTTTCTGCTTCCAGGCTTGTTTCGAGCTCTCGTCTCGCGCTTTCTATTCTCTCTCTCTGTGTTTTCTCTTATTTCAGGTACTCTCATCAATCAAATGGCGATTTCCTCTGCAACCCTGTCCGTGATGAAGTTCGATGCAGGCTTCAGTGTTGATTTCGAGTCTTTCAGAAACTGCGAACAAGTTTTTCAGGAAATGATGTAGTTGTGTGAAGATCAAGGTCTTAAGAAACTCATGTCCTCAAAGCTCAAACTGCACCTATAAAAAAATCAAGGAATGAGTTTATACATCGTCTTCTGATGACAAAGAGATGAAAGGATCAATCAGCGGCGTGGAGGTAACTCTTACACCAAAAAATCTGACTGAAATTTTTGAGTTAAAGAATGCCTCTGATGAGTATGAGCAAGATTCTGCTAAGTACGGAAGGATGCTGTTAGAAATGGGTCATGATACGCCGATAACGTATATAAAAATAACGCAAGTGTACGTGCCGGTTCAAGTAATATAGAGTGAGAAGTGATCGTTCCCTCGAGGAAGTGAATGATTTGGTGCTCGCAATTACTAGCTTAAACTTTTCCTTAAATTCAAGTGAGATAATTGGTGAGACTTAGTTAAGCGAAACTAGAGATAATAAATAATACTTAGTTCTTATCTAGAAATGACTTTTCCTTACTTTGGAGAATTAGTCTTGCATGTTGTTTTCCTTAGACCTTTATGACAAGTGCTTTTGAGTCATCTTTCATAATCGGATAATTACTATCCTGCAATGATTTTAAAAATGGATAACATTATCTCTCGATCTCCGAAATCCGCTTACCCTACTTCCCCTAGTCATCTCTAACTTAGGCGGATTTAGAGTAACATGAAGCGCTGAAATCAAAGTTGCTAACTTAAGATGAAATCTCTTTCTACCTCAACGTTATATCAGGACTTATGCCACACTTACGTCGCTGCTCTCTCGAGTCTTGCAACGCAGTAGAAAGATGGAATTTTGACTAACGCATCACGCGACTCCTCTCTCGAATCTCGCCGCGTGCAATGAGGATTCAACCTTAGAATAATACGACTCATCTCTCGAATCTCGCCGCATTATCTAGGAGAAGAACACTTACTCAAAAATTCCACATATAAAAGACATAATCTCAATAAAGATAGAACATCAACCAATTATGAAAGATAAATTTAAATCAAGTCATCAAAAATAGTCTAAATACTTACAATACACAAGACTTATGGAATTAGTTCATAGTGGAAGGGGAGAACATCACAAAAATTGAAAAGATCTTACAGCCCATGATGAAAAGAATGTAAAATGATGCAGGATGATGGTCTCCAATTCGCGTAAAAGCAATCCTTATCCAAGATCCGGTGTTGCCCTAAGTCTTCTTCTCCAAGCAATCTCCTCTTCTTCTCCTTCTCAAAGAATGAATAATACTCCTTTTTCCAGCCATTTTCGACCTTTAATTTCATGCCCCCATCTGAAAGGATGCCTCCTTTCAATTTGTAACTACTGTAATTTTTTCAAAATTCGGATTTTTTTAAATTCCGAAAGTTGTTATAACAACTAAAAAAGTTGTTATGACAAATTTCCCAGCACAGCAAACTGCTTCAGCATTCCTTCTCCGGATTGAGTTTTTCGGCTATTCTGACAAGAAAACATTAGAAAATGATCAAATTACTCAAACTTAAGTTAAAGATGATTTTTATCATCTTTTAATACTCAATAGAACATCTTTTCACTATTTTTTGTCAAATAAAATGGGCATGGATAACTTCATTTAGAAAGTTATCACACCCCCACACTTGAGTCTTGCTAGTCCCGAGCAAAAATAATTCATAAAATTTATTTGAGTGAATGGATAGCTATTGAGATAAGAATTCAATGATCCTTGTCCTTAACCCAACTCAGCCAAAATATAATCAAGACTACACAACTGATAAGCTTGCCAGTCATTAAAAATTCGACTCTCACAAATTCATTAGTTTGATAAAAGCAAAAGTGCAATTAAAAATGTGGTGTTGTGCGTGATTTCTTCAAAATTTATTTACTCCCTCGCAATTGTTTTAGCCTCTGAATGAATTGAAAAGGATGAGAATATGCTAAGTTTTTGATCTTAACCGCGACAAGAGCTTTTAGTTTATATGGAAGTGGGTTAGGCTTTGGCTTGGTTGGCAATGTTGAATGCTTGATAGTGGGGTGAAAGAAAAAATCCTAGTCGACCGTCCTAATCAATTACCATATTATGAGGTTCAATTCATAAACATTAAATATATAAATATTATGCTCATAGTTGGGATCATTCCAAGTATGTATTCGCCTACCTAGGCCACATATCACTATGACAGAATTGATCATTTTGCTTCTTTTCTCTTTTCTTTGTTTTTTTTGGGTCATAGTTGGGATCATTCCAAGTAGGCTCCTACATACTTAGGCCACATATCACTATGACATTTACTCTCTTTTTTTTATGTACTGAATTGAACTCTCATAAATGGTTAGTCAATTAAGATATGACTAGTCGACAATTTAGGGATTTAATCATTTGGTAATGTGTAGCAAAAGATAAGGAACAAGCTCAAAGACACTCATGAAGGGTCACAATGGGTTAACTACATAATCCCTTGTCTTGGTCTACGTCATTAACCCAGTTCTTACTCATCCCTCCCTATTCATTTCTAGGAGTCAATTATCAACAAAACTTTGTAGGGAAGCATAAATAATTTTTTTTAAAAAAAATTATGCATAAAAGCACTTAAGTCAAATATCATGCTAACTTCAAATTCAGAGTCTGAACTGTTAAGATTGTCTAGCTTAATCATAATTGGGGTAAAAATTTGGATCATCAACCTCAAGCTCAATCAAAATATTAAGAACCCAAATAATGAAGGGTAAACCACCCCCACACTTAAAGCATTGCTAGACCCTAGCAAAACTATATGCAATAGCTATGTTGACTAGTGTTGATTAGTAATGAAAGATATAAGAATATAAATAAATGAATTAAAATAACTCCCCTGAATTCAAAAGTGTAGACAGTTGTTCAACTATCTTCATTCCTTAAGACTCCATAAGTACTGATCGTAGGCAATTGAATAATCAAATTGTTCTGCATACTGAGTATATTCCAGAGTTTAAAAAAAATTCATAACCCAAAATTACAAAAGGAATTAGCAACAGAGGACAAATAAAGGTGACTTCGTGTCCTGCAACAAGTTAGCTCCAAAATGAACAAAAACTTTCAACGCATACATAACATTCCTTGAAATAATCGTTAGTGAATCAACATCATTTGAGAGCTTAGAATAATTTAAGCATGATAAAACTTGAAACGAGCCGAAATTATATAGCAAAATAGGCTGAAAGTCAGTGAGTAGCATAGGCCAAAATGAACCATAATGTATCAAACTTCCTAACGGTGCCGAAGAGAGAAATAACTAACAAAATGCTAGAGATAATAGTCGGCCACTAGGCAGATTCGTCGGCCTCTGCCTCATCATCAGGCTCTGCTTCCTCATCACCAGACTCTTCTTCGTCCCCATCATCGTCTTCATCCTCGTCATCATCTTCGTTCTCCTCCTCTTCTGCAACCTTGGTTGGATCAACTCTAGTTCGGTCTGAAGTCAGAAGATAACCAGCATCGTCAAATTGGCCCAACATCCTTAAATTCGGCTTCGACATCGGAATCTTCGCCTTTTCCATGACCTTCCGTATGTTCCCCCGAAGATCCTCAAACTGTTATTTCGCGTACATCTGCTGACAGCGCTGATAAGCTTTGATGTACTCAATATGTTCCATCAGAGCATCGGGGTCGGCCCCTTGATCGACTGCTGGAATATTGATAGGTAAAGGGCTCCTTGCTCGTGTCTGCGAACTCTGAGCATCGCCTTGCCCTTTTCTATCGTTACCTGTTCCAACCTTGATATTCACTTCAATGACAGTTTTGGTGATATGTCGCTTGACTGGTGTAACTATGTCATTTGCCTCCATAAGCACTCCCGCAGCCCTACAAAGCTCAGTGATCAGTGATGGGAACCATAACTGCTGAGGCTTCACTTCCCTAATCTTTTGCCGCAACTGTAACGTGATGATCTTGGCAATGTCAAATTGCATTCCTGTGATTATTCCGTAGATCAATCCCAACTTATCCAAGGCCACACTATTAGGGTGTTTGGTCGGTAGGACGACGACGTTAACAAATAAGAGCCACGCTTTAGCTTGTCGAGTCAAGCTTGAGGTTTTCAAAATTGTTTGTTTCTGACTCATCCATTTGGGTTCTTCTGCGGTACATACAACCTTCAACATGTCACTAAGAGTGACTTTGTTCACAATCTCGGTGTAATCTTCATACTCTTGATCTTCAAGGTTAAACATATCACTAATTCGGGCCGCAGAAAAGTTAACTTCCTTTCCCCGTACTATCACCGTCTCATATTCAACGTCCCGGGCATTCACATAAAATTCGTACACCCAAGTAGGAACAATCTCAGTACGTGGGTGGTAAAATGACTCCCAATGGAGCGCTATAATCTGCTCAGTGTATGCAGGACTCCACGCTCGTTTTTCTATCATGAATCCCCTCTCCTCTATAAACTGAATGGACTTCACCTGCTCAAAGCGCTTCTGCGCACCCTCTCAAACAAATTTTTCAGGGTTTCTAGCAATTCCCTTTCCCTTCCTCATCTTATCTCCCCTCTTAGATGACATAACTATAGAGAACCACATACAAAACAACAAAATGCAGAGGGGAAATGATTTTTTTTTCTTTTTTTCACTAAGATTTGCCTCATCTAGCATAAGAAGAAAGGGGGAAAAAGTTTATACCTCAGAAACCCTATGCCTCACTGCTCTCGTGGTAGCCGATTCAAGCACGCGGCACCGCCCTTAGCTCCCGTCTCCAGCAAACTCCGGTCGCCGCCGCAAGAGAACGACCCCCGCCGCTTCAATAATCAACGGCGTCGTTGCCGTTCGCCGCCAATGCCTCGTGAACTCCTTCTTCGCCTCCAACGTCTCGCGCAAGCGTCGCGGCCGGATCGCGCGCAAGCACCGTCGCCGAATCGCGCAAGTCCTCTAACCCTAGTCGGGGGGGAGGATAAAGGGGGTTTGCGAAATGAGGGGAGGGGAAATTCCTTATAATTAATAAGATTTAATTAATTAATTAAACCGTGCTTATGTTTAGATTAAATTTAATTAAAGCCTTAATAACCTTTAACCACCATCTTAGAAATAAACAGCCCGCTGGTTCAACTGAACCGGTCCCGAACCGGCGCAATTCCGCCCCCTTGAAGGTGCAGCCCGAAACCACTTTCCCATTACAGATGTAATGGGATGTTACGACAAGTAGCAGGAATTGAACCAGCCGCACGCCGGTTCAACTGAACCGGCGCTGAACCGCCGAACCTGGCGCTAGACTGCAGAGGCAGTGAGTTGATTCCCATTACATATATAATGGGTTGTTACAACAATTTTCAAGAAATTAAAATTCTGCTCTTTTTACCGTGCTCCAACCAAACCTGTCCGAATATTTTTTCCTCCTGTATCGCCAAACTTCCTCTTGGATAATTTCAAGCTAGATCGAGTAAGGGCAATGGACATCCTCCTTCCAACTGAGAAATTCACATCAAAGACAACAAATTAACTACCTCAACTAATTATATATACCTATATATAAATCTAATCGATGGGTTGCCTCCCACCAAGTGCCTCGTTTAGAACGTCCCGACCGGACGTTTTTCGTCAACTTGTCATTGCAAATTTATGACCATCGCCTCACGATGGTCATTATCTACATAATACTCTTTCAGTCTTTGACCGTTCACCTTGAACGTAGAGCCATCCTTCTCATTGCAAATTGTTACTGCTCCAAACGGGTGCACCTCTTTTACTCTAAATGGTCCTGCCCATCTAGACTTAAGTTTGCCTGGAAAGAATTTTAGTCTCAAATTGAATAACAAGACTAATTGTCCCATCTTGAATTCTTTTACAATTAGTCTTTTATCATGCCATTTCTTTGTCTTTTCCTTATACACCCTCGAGCTCTCATATGCGTTCGATCGAATCTCATCCAATTCATTAATCTGTAGTAATCTTTTCATCCCTGCCTCTTGAAAATCAAAATTCAGTTTTTTAATGGCCCAATAAGCTCTATGTTCTAACTCCACCGGGAGATGACACGCCTTCCCATAAATCATTTTGTATGGGGTCAATCCTATAGGAGTTTTAAATGCAGTTCTATAGGCCCATAAAGCATCATTTAGTTTTAGGGACCAATCCTTGCGAGTTGCATTTACTATTTTTTCTAATATTGATTTAATCTCTCGATTCGAAACTTCAGCTAGACCATTGGTTTGCGGGTGGTAGGCGAGGGCGACTTTATGAGTTACTCCATATTTCTTCAAAAGTGATTTAAATTGTAAATTACAAAAGTGTGCCCCTCCATCACTAACTATAGCCCTTGGTGTACCAAATCTAGTGAAGATGTTAGTCTTGAGAAATTTTAATACAACCTTGCCATCATTTTTTTGTGTGGCTATTGCCTCTACCCATTTTGAAACATAATCTACCGCTAGCAAAATGTACAAGTTCCCGTTTGAATTTACAAAAGGTCCCATGAAGTCTATGCCCCACACGTCGAACACTTCGACTTCTAGAATATTAGTCATAGGCATGCTTGCTCCACGATGAATATTTCCCACTCTTTGACATCGATCACAGTGTTTTACAAAGGTATGGGCATCCTTAAATAGTGTCAGCCAATAATATCCTGATTCTAAAACTTTCATAGCAGTACGGTCTCCCCGAAAATGGCCTCCATATGGAGAAGCATGACATTTTTCCAAAATACTTTGGACTTCAACTTCAGGAACACACCTACGAATAATTTGATCTGCACAGATTTTGAATAAGTATGGTTCATCCCATAAGTAGAATTTCACCTGATGAAGAAACCGTTTCCTTTGTTGGTGATTAAAATTCGTAGGGAGCACTCTACTAACGATGTAGTTAACAAAATCTGCACACCATGGAGTGTTATTCGTGTTTGATATAGCTAGTAATCGTTCGTCAGGAAATTTTTCTCCAATCTCAATATGCATATTTTTCTCGCTTTTGTGATCTAATCGTGATAGATGGTCGGCTACTGGATTCTCGGCTCCCTTTCGATCCTTGATTTCTAAATAGAATTCTTGTAAAAGGAGGACCCATCTAATAAGTCTAGGCTTTGCGTCCTTTTTATCTACTAGATATCTTATGGCTGCATGATCTGTGTAAACTATCACTTTGGAGTTTATCAAGTACGAACGGAATTTGTCAAAGGCAAATACAACAACTAATAATTCCTTTTCCGTGGTAGTATAGTTCAGCTGGGCATCCATAAGTATTTTTCTAGCATAGTAGATAGTGTGGAAGATTTTGTTATGCAGCTGCCCTAACACGGCTCCAACCGCATAATTATTAGCATCACACATAAGCACAAATGGCAATGACCAGTCTGGTGCATTAACTATAGGAGATGTCACTAGACGTTGTTTTAATGTTTGGAATGCCGTCAGGCAATTATCATCAAAAATGTACGGTGTGTCTTTTTCAAGAAGGTTGCATAGCGGCTTAGATATTTTAGAGAAGTCTTTTATAAAGCGTCTATAAAAGCCCGCATGACCCAGAAAACTATGAGTGCCCTTGACATTCGTCGGTGGAGCGAGTTTTTCTATGACTTCTACCTTTGCACGGTCAACCTCTAACCCCTTACTAGACACTTTGTGTCCTAAGACAATTCCTTCGCGCACCATGAAATGGCACTTCTCCCAATTCAATACTAAATTTGTTTCAACACATCTTCTCAAAACCTTACTTAATATTCTCAAACAAACATCAAATGATCGCCCAAACACTGAAAAGTCATCCATGAAAATCTCAATCCCCTCCTCAATCAACTCGGCAAGAAGAGCGATAATACAGCGTTGGAATGTTGCGGGTGCGTTACATAACCCAAAAGGCATTCTACGGAATGCAAAAGTTCCAAACGGGCATGTAAAGGTCATTTTTTCTTGATCTTCAGGTGCAACCATGATCAGGTTGTACCCCGAATATCCATCAAGGAAACAAAAATACTCACTATCCGCCAACCTATCTAGGACTTTGTCAAGAAATGGAAGCGAAAAATGATCTTTTCTAATCATTTTGTTCAGTCGCCTATAGTCCATACATATTCTCCATCCTGTGACGGCCCTAGTAGGTATGATTTCATTATTATCATTTTTAATAATAGTCATTCCACCCTTTTTCAGTACACATTGCACTGGGCTCACCCACTTACTGTCTGAGATAGGGTAGATGATGCCTGCATCGAGCCACTTAATTATTTCTTTCATCACAACTTCTTTCATGGGAGGATTAAGCCTACGTTGATGCTCTATAGGTCCTTTCGCCCCCTCTTCTAATAATATTTTATGCATGCAAACGGACGGGCTAATTCCCTTGATATCGGCTAAAGTCCAACCAATGACACCCTTGAACTCTCGTAAGACTTCAAGTAATTCCAGTTCCTTATCTCGTTCTAACGATGCATCAATGATAACCGGTAAAGTGTTATTCACCCCAAGAAAAACATATTTTAGATGTTCGGGCAGTGGCTTCAAATCTAATTCCGATGGATCAATAATGGATGGTTTCATTATTGTAGGCTCGCTGGACCTACTTATAACCTCAAAGTTCCTATCAATTGGTTGCTTGTCACATGAATCTAAAGTTTTGACTACCTCCTTGACTTCTAAATCGTCCTCTCCTTCCTCAATAGTAAGAATACTCAACAATTTAGATTCTAGATCATCACTCTCATGTACCAACCTAGAAGGCACAACAACTTCTTCTATCGAATAACATTCCTCCTTGTCATCAGTGAATTTCATAGCTTTAAGGATATTAAACGTTACTTCCTCATCGTTTACTCTCATTGTTAACTCACCTTTTTGGACATCTATAAGGGTACGTCCGGTGGATAAAAATGGTCGTCCTAAGATAATAGGCACTTCCTTATCTTCGTCCATATCCAACACAACGAAATCCGCTGGAAATATGAATTTCTCCACCTTGACTAACACGTCCTCAACAATTCCCTTAGGAAAAGCTAAAGACCTATCAGCTAATTGGAGGGTGAGAGATGTTGGTGTGATCTCCCTAATACCTAATTTTGTGTAAATAGATAGCGGCATCAAGTTGATGCTAGCCCCCAAGTCGCACAACGCTCTTCCGGAGAACTTCATTCCAATTGAACATGGAATTGTAAAACTCTCGGGGTCTTTCAGTTTTTGTGGTAACTTATTTTGTAAAATAGCGCTACACTCTTCGGTTAGTGCTACTATCTCCTTATCAACGAATCTTCTCTTCTTAGACAAGATGTCCTTCATAAATTTAGAATAACAAGGCATTTGCTCAAGTGCCTCGGCAAATGGGATATTTATAGTTAACTTTTTAAACATATCCATGAACTTTTGGAATTGCATGTCAAGCTTATTCTTGGCAAGCCTAGATGGAAAAGGTGGTGGAGGGTAAACGATGTCTTTCTTTTTATTAGTTGGTTTATCGAGTTCTATTAACTCTGGTTCCTTACTCTCTCTAGACCCTTCTTTTTCTAATTCCCTTGCCGTATTATTTATCTCATTCTTCTCTTCCTCCCTCGCTTTCTCCAACAACCCATCCCCGCTTGCTATCTCTACTCCACTCCTTAAGGATATGGCTTTGCAATGACCATTTTGGTCATTTCGACTAGGGTTAGGTGTGGTGTCAGAAGGTAGAGATCCCATCGATCTTTGGTTTATTGAGTTTGCAAGTTGACCTAAGGTTGTCTCTAAAGACCTTAAGGAAGACTCTATTCCTACCATTTTAGAATCGTATTTTTGAAACATTCCTAAGATGAATTCATCTGTCATTCTCCTAGGATTTACTTGTTGATGTGAAGCATTATTTGGCGGTGGATTCGGGTTTTGGCTAAATCCCCCCGGTTGGTTCATCCCTTGATTAGTTTTCCACAAGAAGTTCGGATGATTTCGCCACTCGGGATGGTAATCATTTGTGAATCCTAGTGGAATTTGCCTTTGTGGCCCACCCACATAGTTTGCTTCTTCAGTAACATGATTTAATTGTTCAACCGTGAGTGGGGCATTCGATGTAGTGGGTGATAATGAATCTAATCTTTTGTTAATCAGGTTAAATTGTGAGGCCATTTGGGCGGCCAAAGATGTGAATTGGCCCACTTGATGGATTCCCACTGGGTTGCTATTCCCTTGTATCTCATACGCTTGGTAGTTATTTGAGGTTAGATCTTCTAATATAGAATAAGCATCCTCGGGATATTTCTTCATCAAAGAACCCTCTGCAGCTCCGTCAACTAAAATCATAGTTGCCGTCTGTAGCCCGTTATAAAAGGTAGATACTTATTGATGTTGGGCCAACCCATGATGTGGACATTTCCTTAATAACTCCTTGAAATGCTCCCAAGCGTCGTAAAGAGTTTCCCCGTTATTTTGTGTAAACGTGGTTATGTCCCTAATCAGTTTTGTAGTCTTAGATGGTGGGAAATATTTATTTAAGAATTTTTCAACCAATTGGTCCCATGTCATGATTGAATCATTAGGCAATGACTCTAACCAATCTTTCGCCCTTCCTTCTAAAGAAAATGGAAATAATCTTAGCATTATTGCATCTTCAGATGCGCCATTAAATTTAAACATATCGCAAATTGATAAGAAATTTCTCAAATGAGAATTTGCATCTTCATGACTAAAACCTCCAAACTTATTATTCTGCACTTGTTGCATAATCAGAGGATCCATTTTAAAATTATTTGCAGCAATTGCTGGTCGAGCAATGCTGAAATGCAAACCTCCTCGTAGAGGTGTGTTATAATCATGACAAGTCATTCGTGGGGCCACAGGTTGGCCATTTTGATCCACGTGACCATCATGATTATTAGCGTTGTCATGTGCAGGATTATCCATCGCAAGATGAATAATGTTAGCGTTTCTAGCTTCTCTTCGGTTCTGTCTACAAGATCGCTCGATTTCAGAATTTAAAGGCAATAACTCAATTTGCCTATATCTGGACATACACTGAACTAACTTTTAATGATTTAAAAATGAATAAGCAAACACTTGATCTCTAAATACTCAGATCTTGCTAATATTGCAAGAAATAACACACTAAATCCGTCACACTTCCCCGGCAACGGCGCCAAAAACTTGATACACCGATAACGTATATAAAAATAACGCAAGTGTACGTGCCGGTTCAAGTAATATAGAGTGAGAAGTGATCGTTCCCTTGAGGAAGTGAATGATTTGGTGCTCGCAATTACTAGCTTAAACTTTTCCTTAAATTCAATTGAGATAATTGGTGAGACTTAGTTAAGCGAAACTAGAGATAATAAATACTACTTAGTTCTTATCTAGAAATGACTTTTCCTTACTTTGGAGAATTAGTCTTGCATGTTGTTTTCCTTAGACTATTATGACAAGTGCTTTTGAGTCATCTTTCATAATCGGATAATTACTATCCTACAACGATTTTAAAAATGGATAACATTATCTCTTGATCTCCGAAATCTGCTTACCCTACTTCCCCTAGTCATCTCTAACTTAGGCGGATTTAGAGTAACATGAAGCGCTGAAATCAAAGTTGCTAACTTGAGATGAAATCTCTTTCTACCTCAACGTTATATCAGGACTTATGCCACACTTACGTCGCTGCTCTCTCGAGTCTCGCAACGCAGTAGAAAGATGGAATTTTGACTAACGCATCACGCAACACCTCTCTCGAATCTCGCCGCGTGCAATGAGGATTCAACCTTAGAATAACACGACTCATCTCTTGAATCTCGCCGCATTATCTAGGAGAAGAACACTTACTAAAAAATTCCATATATAAAAGACATAATCTCAATAAAGATAGAACATCAACCAATTATGAAAAATAAATTTAAATCAAGTCATCAAAAATAGTCTAAATACTTACAACACACAAGACTTATGGAATTAGTTCATAGTGGAAGGTGAGAACATCACAAAAATTGAAAAGATCTTACAGCCCATGATGAAAAGAATGTAAAATGACGCCGGAAGATGGTCTTCAATTCGCGTACAAGCAATCCTTCTCCAAGATCCGGTGTTGCCCTAAGTCTTCTTCTCCAAGCAATCTCCTCTTCTTCTCCTTCTCAAAGAATGAATAATACTCCTTTTTCCAGCCATTTTCATCCTTTAATTTCGTGCCCCCATTTGAAAGGATGCCTCTTTTCAATTTGTAACTACTGTAATTTTTTCAAAATTCGGATTTTTTTAAATTCCGAAAGTTGTTATAACAACTAAAAAAGTTGTTATGACAATTTTCCCAGCACAGCAAACTGCTTCAGCATTCCTTCTCCGGATTGAGTTTTTCGGCTATTCTGACAAGAAAACATTAGAAAATGATCAAATTACTTAAACTTAAGTTAAAGATGATTTTTATCATCTTTTAATACTCAATAGAACATCTTTTCACTATTTTTTGTCAAATAAAATGGACCTGGATAACTTCATTTAGGAAGTTATCAGGTCATGCAGAAGGCATCCCATCCAAGCTCCTGAAGGTAAACTTATCGGTCGAATTCAAGTTTCTTACTGATCTAGTTAGAAAAGTGTTGTTTGGAAAGCATTCCGCCCATGATAACATCAACCGACATCAGTTTGCCTTGATGTCAGCTCTCGTGAATAAGACAGAAATAACGCGGCTGGTCTGCTGTTTGATTTGATCAGGAAGAAGAACAACAAGAAAGAGGTAACGCAAGGAAGGCTGATCGGGTTCTTCCTCTCTAAGAAAGCTTCCCAACTGTTAGGCTCTGCTCCTACAGCGATCAATGCCAGCAAGAGAATAGATCCTTCTCTGTTCATTAAGTGGAAGAGGACTATTCAAAAGCCTTCAAAGGCTGGGTCTGCCCTTACAACGTCTGAGGGCACAAGGGCTCTTGAAGCTGCTTCCCCCCTAGTAAATAAATCCCTGCTTCCTCCTCCTTGCCATCCACCTCCATTGACATTCCTTCTTCTCCTGTGAACCATCCATCTCCACCTGCTTCTCCAACACCAGCTCACATAACTGAGATTCCAAATCTAAATTTTGAATCTTTGTTCAATCTGCTTTCTCCATCTCATTCCCCAACTACCTCAAATCATCCCTCACCAGCTGCTGATCATCCATCTCATCATAATTCTCCAAATACTGAAACCCCAGTTAAGAAGAATAATAATTCTGATCATCCATCCATCATTCCTCCAATGTTTCAAATCACACCAGAATTCATTGTAACTATCCTTCACCTCATAACTCCTTCCATCAAAGCCATGATAGTTGAGGCCATTGCCCCTCTTGCTCTATCTATCTCTTCTCTTGCTGCCCCCATTTCCACCCTCACAGACCCTTCTTCATCTAGGGGCCTGGGTTTAGTTTTCACTGAACCCAGTTAGGGGGAGATGCTTGATGAAGATGATTCAGGCCCTGCTATGGAGTAAGAAAGATTTTCAGAGTTATAAAGATTTTCAGTTCTAGTCCCAGATGCAGTTGTTTCAGTTCTAGATGAAGTTATTCTAGATTCTGTTCAGAGGATAGTTGAAGATTAAGATACTCCAGTAGTTTTGGAAGAGGAACTGGATGCATTCCTTGACTCAGAGGACGATTCATCCAATGGAGACCTTTATAATCCTATCTCCTCCCCTTGTTCTTTTGATCCTCTTATGGCCATTATGTGCTACCAGAGACCAATGTGCCTTCAGTTTTTGGATAGCTTTGTTATTTCTGAAACAATAACAGAAGCAGATTTTGCTTTCAAAGTTTATCTTGAGGAGATTTCTACTCCTGTTGCTGCTAGATATGTAGAAGGAATTATAACATCTTTCTTAGAAGCTAAATGGAATTCTGCTGCTCAAGAAAAGGTTCAAGAAATTGAGACTGATGTGCCTTCTATCCTTTGGGATGACACCCAGGTCAAGATTTGGACTCTCTCCTGGCCCAAGACATTCTAGAAGAGGAAAAAGAAAAAGCTCTTCTGCAAGCTAAAGAGAAAGAGGAGGATATGTTAAAGGAAATTGATGATCTGTATGCAGAACCTCAACCCCCACATTCTGAGGATGAAGATGAAGATTCTGATGATTCTGATAGTATTAAGAAAAAGAAAAGGTCTGCTCAAAAGAAAAGGAAAGCCATAGCTCCAGCTCCTCCTAATCCAGATAATGATATTCCCTACTACATTTTGAAAGGAATTGATACTAAAGCTAAAAATTTTGAGGCTTGGATGTGTTACTCTAAGAATGAACAGAAAGTAAGGAAGAAGAGCAGGAAGTACTCTCCTCCTCCCAAGGGAATTCAGAGAGGTCCTCCTCCTCCTCCTCCCTCTGCTGGTGCCTCAGGAAATATTGTACCCAGATCTTCTGCTCCTTCAGCCAGGCAAAATCAGTCATATACCTATTAGAGAAAGGGAAGGCAGCCTCCTCCAAGTAGCTCTATGATCAGAGGCAGTCTAAAAAGTAAAACATTCAAAGAGAGCAAGTTAAGGAAGTTGTATATCAACAACCCACATTCTCTCCTCCTTCAGCCTCTAGATCACCTTCAAAGGAAAAACTTGCTCAGGCCAAACCAGTAAATTTCAAAGGAAAAAGAGTTATATATTCTGATAAATCAAGTAAAAAGTATGCTGTGTTTGCTCCTCCATCCAGTCTTATAATTCAAGAGCAAGCAGATTTAAATGTCAAGCAAGTTCAAGTGCAAACTGAGAGTTTCTTAACTCAAGAAGTAAAATTCAAGACTATAAATCCATTGGATCCTTCTGATGAACATGCCTATGAAAGTCAAGAGCTTGATCCTAACTATAAAATGGCTAAACATCTAGAATTGGTTGGATCTGCACAAATAAAGAAAACTAAAGAAGAAGGAAAAGACATTACAGGATTTGCTACCATGTCAAAATAAAGAAAGAAAGAATTGGAAAGATTTCAAGTCGTTTCAGAGGTTTTTGATGCTTCCAAGTATATGGAAAAACACTCTGAAGCTGTTCTGCCTAAAGCAGGGGAACTAAAGATTACTGGAGAACAAGACTTGAAGCTATCAAAGAAGGATGCATCTGATCCAAGAAGAAAAATTACTTTCTCTCCTGCTACTTCTATTCTTCCTTAAGACTCTATTTATAATTAACTGTTGAAAGTAACTAGTGTCGACTAAGTCCACCTATGGGGGGGGGGAATAGGTGTCGTGCAGTCTTTTGCGGAATTTAAATTACCTGTACAAGTAAACAAACATAGCACAGAGAAGCACACAAGCAATTATAATGGTTCCCCGATTTGGGTACGTCCACTCTCCCCCTTCGACCTATCTCCCACAAAGGGACGACTCGGTCACTTCACCAAACAGATTGAAATCCAATCCTCACACTATGGAAGGCACCCTTCCAACCGAAGGAGTCACTACTCCTCCACCATGGGTTGCACCCAACCCTTACAACTAGGAATCACTATTTCTTTACAACAAAACAAAAATAGAATGTACAAAAGATACAAACTACACGTGTGGAGAACCGGATGTCCCTCTTCATTCGTTGAAGTATTCTTGATGAAGACGAAGAGTCCACGACCGGAGCACTCTCTTGGAGAGGATCTTGCCAAGATCGGCGGCGGCACGTGATTGCGGCGGCGATGCTTTGTAGATCCAAACTTCTTAACGAAGTAAGCAAGGTCTACCAACGATCTAAATCGGATCGGTCATCTCAATTGATTTGGAATGAAGAACTAACGTCGTTCAACAAATCGAGAAACAAGAGATCTCGAGAGAGAAGCGTGAGACGCTAGACTTGCCTCAGTTCTGTCACTGGAAGATCAAAGATGATCTGAGATCTGCGGCGGCGATAACTTTCCGAGCGGCGACGGCGAGCGGTGGATTTCCGCGATCGGCTAGGTCACACACGGCTGCTTTTGATTTCACGTGAATCGCTACTTTGTAAGTTCTAAATACGTGAGTATAAATACTGTAGAACAACCCTAAATGACCATTGTGGGGCCCACAAGAAGATGCCCTAGTTTCGGTCAAAACAGCGCACATTATCTTGGTTTTGTCCAGCGAACAGAGCAAATTTTTCTAAGGAAAATTCGGCAAGAATCATTGGTAATTCCCGTCGAAGTCGGCACGAATCACTCATGATTCCCGTCTTATTTGCCTTGGCAGAATTACAGTTGAAACACTTGTCATCCGGAGGGAATCGGCGAGAATGTAAGGTCATTCTCGACGAATCAGCGAGAATCAGTTAGTGATTTCCGTCGATTCTGCCTTAGAATATTCTTGAAAATGGACAGTCATCCAGATAAAATCGGCGGGAATCACTGGCTGATTCTCGACGATTCGGCGAGAATCACTAGTGATTCCCGTCGAATCGGCGAGAATAACTTAGTGATTCCCGTCGATTTTGACTTAAACGATTTTCCTCTTCCTTCCCATGAACTTGGTCTTTGACCCATCTTTGCTCATCTTCTGCTCTTGATCTATCTCGAACCTGTACTTGAAAATAAGTACACTCCAATAGAGAGAGCATACATGAGTCAACACACGTATCTGCTCAACGAGGGATTACGTTGCGCAGCCCCGTGTATATTGACCCACTATACCCTGACATTGGTGTGTACTTAGCATGGAATAGCTACAAGCACAACTTGAAGAAATATCATCAAATACATTGTCAATTCAACTTAGCTTGTTCATGGGCTTCTTCAAATCAGGTACATTGTGGAAACAATACCCAATAATCTCCCCCTATTTGAAGAAGCCTAAACCCTACAAGCTAAGGTGAATAAGACAGATGGGAATGAAAAACATAAAATGAACGATCAGTTAAGAATGAAATTCATTACCATTCATTATCATTTTCCTTAGAGCATACTTAACATTCTTAGCCTTTGGCAGCCACTTTAGTACCTTAGCACATTAGCCTTAGCCGAGAGGGTAATCTCCCCCTTTTCGGCTTCTACAAATCTGGGACTTCACTTGGAGCCACATGCTCCCCCTAAGATCTTGCATCTGTGCTCGAGCTTGAGTTCCTTGCAAATGCTCCCCCTTGATCCAAGAGCCTTGAGCCTTACAGTCTTCACTCTCATAGTTCAGCATGCCGAGTTCAGTTTTGAAGAGACTGAACTTGGCCTCTTCTAGGGCTTTATGAAGATATCTGCAATCTGCTTATCCATGGGGACATAGCAGAGAGAGATATCTTTGTTTTCCACATGCTCCCGAAAGAAGTGGTAGAGCATTATCTCTTTTCCCAAATTTCTTGTTCCAGTGCAAGCCTGGAACATCTCTTGTCTAGGTCCCATCATGTTCCTAGGAACCTAGACTATCCTGCAAAATAGAATTACCTTACCTTAGGAACCCAATAGGGATTGGGTCCTAGGTTCCTTGTTAGCGCACTCCCCCTCGGTTGGTTAACCCTACAAGTGGTCGGCCTCGCATTGCTAACATGAGGAGTCTCATTTTATCTTTGATTAAACTAGTAATCCACGACAAAGTGACCAACTTTTCCACAGCACCAACAGTCAAACCTGTTGTACCGTTTCCTAGGCTCCTGCTTCACCCTTGGAACGGTGGGTCCAGCCGGGGCCTTGGATCTGGAGGTGGAGGCATCATGATTATAGCAGTCACATGATTTCTTCACTTCCTGTTCCTTCAGTATAACAGGCTTGGCCTTTGGTGCCTGCTTCCTATTATGGCCGCTAGAGAAGTGGCCATAATTTTCCACTTGGATTTCCTTATAAGGTGCCTTGAAGACACTTTCACCGTAGTTGCGGGGGAATGTCCAACCATCATACCGGCTCTTGGGCTTTTCAACCGAG
The DNA here is from genome assembly GCA_039513925.1 of Platanthera zijinensis. Taxonomy (NCBI): domain Eukaryota; kingdom Viridiplantae; phylum Streptophyta; class Magnoliopsida; order Asparagales; family Orchidaceae; genus Platanthera; species Platanthera zijinensis. The sequence continues at coordinate 117,023,102 of CM077083.1, read as the reverse complement.
GGCCGGAAGAAGTGGTCATAGGTTGACTCAAAGTCCTGCTCATTGCAAGGAAAGCAAGGCTTTCTGAATGAAATAGGACCGAGTGGGGCCTTTCCCTTTTCTGCAGTAGAGGCCTTCTTAACAGCCTTATTTCTACTCTAATTTCTGTTTCTCCTGGATGATTTATAAGGCGCACCCACATGCCCTAAGCCAGCCCCTTTAGTGCGAGCAGAGAATTCATCAACCAGAGGAAGAACGGTCTTTGGCATGGAGAAGCTTTTGACAATCTTCCTTTCAGCCTCAAGTTGTTCTTCCAACTTGTTGATTTCTTCCTGTTTCTGGTCAAGGAGCCTTAGAGACTCTTAGTGCTCAGAAGTCAGGTCCAGGTGTTCCTGTCAGAGAGAAATCAAGCTAGTGATCTCTTCTCTTAGGGAAACACCCTCAGCCTTAAGGAATTTGACTTCCTTTTTCTGAGCCCTCAACCGCTTGCGGCATTCCTCAAAGGTATTGAGCAGAAGCTCATACTTTTCGAGGAGCTAAGCTTCATGGGAAGATGGGCTGTCCTCGAGATCATCATCAGGAGACTCAGAGTCAGAGTTAGAGAGGGGGTACGATCTTTTACCTTCCCAGTAAATGGGTGGCAGTATCTTTCTGAGTCAGAGCGACCCACTAGCCCGAAGTAGGCTTCCTCATCATCACTAGAGTCTGAGGAATCAGATTCACTCAGTGTATTTGGCTTTTTGGCAATGTAGCTCCTCTCCTTCTTCTTATCTCTAGAGGACCTGTGCTCCTCTCCCTTCCCCTTGTCTTTCTTGCTTTGGTGGCAGTCAGCAATGACGTGGCCTGGCTTATTGCATCCAAAGAAAATAATGTCAACAGAGCGATGTTGGTTCTGTTTAGGTTCATACCTGTCAGAAGAGTAATTCTTCTTCTGATGTCTGGAGGAGGAGTCGTCTCTCTTTCTTTGATTCCTCATCTTGAGGAACTTCTTGAATTCTCCAGTGATGAGGGAGAATTCTTCTTCAGATAGCTCTAAGCCGGAAGAGCATGGCTCAGAGTCTTCTTCATCAACCCTTTTCCAAGAGCAGGATGAGGCTGTACCCTTGCCCTTCCTTTACTAATTGGCTTTCAGGGCTACAGACTTTTCTTTGGCAGCGGCTTTGTCGGCTTCTTCTTCAGCTTTTCTGGTGTTCAGCTGAAGCTCATAGGACATAAGCTTCCCAAACAGAATCTGGGGATCAGTTTCTGCCAGCTTGCAAAATTCTCTGATAGCCCAGATCTTGGTGTCCCATTCCTTAGTAAGGGATCTAAGGAATTTGTCATTAAATTCACCATCGGTGAACACTCTGCCATAGCCCTTCAGGGCATTGACGATCTTCAGGAAGTTCTCGAATGTCACTCCAATCTCTTCCTTGGGACCTTGCCTGAAGGACTTATACTTTTGGTTCAGAAGGGATCTTCGATCATCCCTTACTTCATCAGTGTCTTCCATCAGAACGATTAGGCAGTATCATATGTCCTTGGCAGTCCTGCAGTTGCAGAAATTCTACATCATGGAGTCATCGATGGTGCTGACAAGAATGTTCTGAGCCTTCTTGTCTAGTCTGACAAGCACCATCTCATCCTTGTCAATTTCAGAGAGCTTCTTGGGCACCATTTTGGTTGGATCAATGGTGGAGGCCTTAGTGGGGATATAAGGTCCCTCCTCCACTACCATGAAGAGTCGGGGGTCGACTGCTTCCATGTAGAATCTGATCCTTTCCTTACAGATGGGAAAGTTTAGCTTGGTGCATATTGGGATCTTGCCTTAGTACTTGAGTCTGTCCATTTCAAAGATCTTCTTTCTTCTTGACACAAGATGCAGGATCTTTCTCAAGGTGTTAACCTTATTGACGAGGAACCTCCCTCTGATAGCAATTGAAAGTAACTAGTGTCGACTAAGTCCAACTATGGGGGGGGGGGGAAGGCGTCATGCAGTATTTTGCGGAATTTAAATTACCTGCACAAGTAAACAAACACAGCACAAGGAAGCACACAAGAAATTATAGTGGTTCCCCGATTTGGGTACGTTCACTCTCCCCCTTCGACCTATCTCCCACCAAGAGATGACTCAGTCACTTCACCAAATGGATTGAAATCCAATCCTCACACTATGGAAGGCACTCTTCCAACTGAAGGAGTCACTACTCCTCCACCACGGGTTGCACCCAACCCTTACAACTAGGAATCACTATTCCTTTACAAAAAAAAATAGAATGTACAAGAGATACAAACTACACGTGTGGAGAACCCGATGTCCCTCTTCGTTCGTTGAAGCGTTCTTTATGAAGTCGAAGAGTCCACGACCAGAGCACTCTCTTGGAGAGGATCTAGCAAAGATCGGCGACGGCAAGCGATTGCGGCAGCGATGCCTTGTAGATCAAAACTTCTTGATGAAGCAAGCATGGTCTACCAACGATCTCAATCGGATCGGCCATCTCAATCGATTTGGAATGAAGAACTAACCACGGTCAACAAATCGAGAAACAAGAGATCTCGAGAGAGAAGCGTGAGACACTAGACTTGCCTCAGTTCTGTCGCTGGAAGATCAAAGATGATCTGAGATCTGCGGCGGCGACAACTTTGCGAGCGGCGACGGCGAGCGGTGGAGTTCCGCGATCGGCTAGGTCACGCACGGCTTCTTTTGATTTTTCATTAATAGTTTCTTTGTAAGTTAAAACTACGTGAATATAAATACTGTAGAACAACCCTAAATTACCGTTTTGGGTCCCACAAGAAAAAGCCCTAGTTCCGGTCAAAACAGCGCACAACATCTTGGTTTGGTCCAGCGAATAGAGCAAATTTGCCTAAGGAAAATTCGGCGAGAATCATTGGTGATTCCCGTCGAAGTCAGCGGGAATCACTCATGATTCCCGTAGAATTTGCCATGGCAGAATTCCAGTTGAAACACTTGTCATCCTGAGGGAATCGGCGAGAATGCAAGGTCATTCTCGACGAATCGGCGAGAATCAGTTAGTGATTCCCGTCGATTCTGCCTTAGCATAATTCTTGAAGGAGGACAGTCATCCAGATAAAATCGGCGGGAATCACTGGCTGATTCTCGACGATTCGTCGAGAATCACTAGTGATTCCCGTCGAATCGGCGAGAATCATTTAGTGATTCCCGTCGATTTTGACTTAGACGATTTTCCTCTTCCTTCCCATGAACTTTGTCTTTGACACATCTTTGCTCCTCTTCTGCTCTTGATCTATCTCGACCCTATACTTGAAAATAAGTACACTCCAATAGAGAGAGCACACATGAGTCAACACACTGTTTGTCTCAACGAGGGATTACGTTGCGCAGCCCCGTGTATGTTGACCCATTGCACCCTGACATTAGTGTGTACTTAGCATGGAATAGCTGCAAGCATAACTTGAATAAATATCGTCAAATACATTGTCAATTCAACTTAGCTTGTTCAGGGCTTCTTCAAATCAGGTACATTATTGATACAATACCCAAAAACTGTGTTATTTGTTTTGACTAATCTGATTTACTCAAATATGCTTGCTGATATATCTATTATTATTATTTTTTCTTATCTGCTTGTTTTAGATTTATTTTGTTTGAGTGACATCACCAAAATAGGGGGGCATTGTTGGATCCCTAGTTTTGATTTGGGGTATGTCATCTATATTAGGCGCAATTGACCCAAGATTTATCTATGGTCAATGGTTAGACTAAATGTTAGTCTACCCTCAGGCTAGGCTAGTTGAGAAAGGTTTGGAATGAGAATTTGGTTTAGTAGTTTTGTGTTCGACAATAGTGAAACTTCGCTCGATGATCTTCGATTGATGATCGACGATCTCAGAGTCATATGAACTCTGAACTGGGATCGATGATCTGCTTGCTCAGATTGACTATCGTGTTGCCTTGGTCGATGATTTCTGTGAAGATAGTTTTTCTTCAGGTCGACGATTTGCTTGTTCAGATCGACGATCTTCGTTCTCTGGTCGACGTTTTCTGTCTGCTATTATCTGTATTCTTTTTATTTGAATTATTGATTTATTTCCTCATGTTTAAGACATATGTTATTCAGATATTCTGCTTAATTTAATGCTTATATTCCTTTGCTTATTTGCAATATTCCTTGTGCATTAATTGAGAGATTTGGCAGAATAAAGTCGTTTGTTTTATTAGAGGAAATCGTGTTTTTCTAACAGCTGTAATATAGCCGTTATGCCTTTCTTTCTGTGCCAATTTATAAAGTCAATTTGATAGTATATTTTAATATCCTTAATTCCTTTTTGGGAATGACAGAGAAGATTTCTGGCGAAGTTTCTTTATTTGTTTTATTGTATTATTTGGAAAGATCTTTTAGTGCAGGGCTCGAGGCATTATTAAAAGAAGAGAAGTTTCTATATTATCAGTGCAGTCGGTTGAATACAATATACAACAACACAATACAATTCTAAAAATACACAGAACATGAATTCTCAAGAGAAAAAGAAAAGTTCTTCTTCTTCCTGAGTTCATCTTGTCTTCAGGAAAATCAATTATCAGTGCTCAAGCTTTCAAGAAGAAGATCACTCCCAGATTGCTTAACATCATTGTTGTAGATTGCAAAAGCTACTGAAGAAGAACATTCATTCAAAAGCTACAGTCTTCTTCAAGGCTGCATCAGAAAGTCTACTCAAGCAATTTGGAGATCCTACACCCTGAAGCAAAGCTTCTTCCTGGACATTCTCTAAGCCAGGGGGAGCTTTGATATATTCAGAGCAATCCACTAGCTTCTCTAAACACAGAGAAGACACCTTCAACTCTTTCCCTTAACCTTCTGTAAAAGGGTTATTACTCCCTTCAAAAGTGAACCTTTGGTGGCAGGGTACCTAATCAAAAACCTGTGTGTTTAGTTCTTAGGCACCTGATAAAAAGACTGAAGGGTTTATAGATCTACCTGAAGTAGATCTTGTGGTGGCAGGGCACCTGAACAAAAACCTGTAGTGGATTCCTACCAGGGTGGTAAAAGAGTGGATGTACCCAATTGGGGAACCACTATAAAGCTCTTGTGTTGTCTGGTTGTTTACTTAAATTGATTCACTGTGGCTGTGATAGATATAACTAGGTTGCTAGTTGTTGTGTTAGGATATATGCTCAACTGAAACTTTAGTTAGCATCCTCTGTTTTTCACCACACTCTGTTAGGCTTTAAGAATAAAGCTTTTAGTATTTATATTCCGCAAATAGCTCAAGAGAAGTGTTTGGAGTCTCTTTATTTTTGAATACTCTATTCACCCCCCCCCCCTCTAGAGTAGTAAGTATCTTATCCCCTCACTTTCACTAGGTGTGGAAGGGTTGGTTCCCACCACCTTAGGTGTCAGTTATTCCCCGTCTTTAGGTGTGTCAAGTTATCAGACCACCTTTACTTGGGCCCTTGTGAAGTTCTTACTGTTGGTGTGTTGGGTAGGTTCCCCCCATCACAGGTGCCGGATTATGTCGGTGTTTATGCGGATTCTATGATGAGCTTGCCACTCTTGTGTATATATACACATACTTATATAAATGTTTTATAAACCATAGATCTTTATCGTACTTGGTGCAGCTTGGGATATCTAACCCATGTGAGTTCTTTCTTACTTATTACCTTGTGGTTGAGTGTTGATGTTTTCATTCCATCTATTCTTGTTGAAATAGAGGGGATAAGATACTTACTACTCTAAAGGAGGGGTGAATAGAGTATTTAAAAATTAAGGAGACTCTAAACACTTCTCTTCGAGTTATTTGCTGAATATAAAAATAAAAGCTTTAAACCTAAAGCCTAACTGAGTGTAGTGAATAAAAGAGAAGCTCACTGAATTTTCAGTTTAACTTTTTTCTTAATCACAGCAACTAGCAACCAAGTTAAAACTATCACAGCCATAGATCAATGATTAAAATAAGCAACAGACAACACAAGAGCTTTATAGTGGTTCCCCAATTGGGTACATCCACTCTTCTACCACCCTGGTAGGAATCCACTACAGGTTTTTGATCAGGTGCCTTGCCACCAGTAGATCTGCTTCAAGTAGATCTAAAGACACTTCAGGTTTTTGATCAGGTGCCTAAAAACTAACAAAAAGGTTTTTGATCAGGTGCCCTGCCACCAATGGTTCACTTTTAAAGGGAGTAATAACCCTTTTACAGGAGGTTGAAAGAGAGAATTAAGATGTCTTCTCTGTGTTCAGAGAAGCTAGTGGATGGCTCTGAATATATCAAAGCTCCCCCTGGCTTAGAGAATGTCCAGTAATAAGCTTTGCTTCAGGGTGTAGGATCTCCAAATTGCTTGATATGTCTTTCTGATGCATCCTTGAAGAAGACTCTAGATTTTGAATGAATGTTCTTCTTCAATAGCTTTTGAAATCTGGGAGAGTTTGCAACAACTAATGTTCAGCAATCTGGGAAGTTCTTCTTCTTGAAAGCTTGAACTCTGAGTATTGATTTCCCTGAAGACAGGATGAACTCAGGAAGAAGAAGAACTTTTCTTTTCTCTTGAGATATCTAGTTCTGTGTTTGCTGTATGTTTGTATGTGTTATTCTCTATATTCTGAGTTGTGAGTGAGTATTATTATCTTCAGCCGACTGCACGGATGATATAGAAACTTCTCTTCTTTTGAAAATGCCTTGAGCCTTGCACTAGAAAAAACTTTCCAAATAATAGAATAAAACAAAATAAAAAAACTTGCACCTGCAATCTTTTCTGTCATTCCCAAAAAGGAATTAAGGATATTAAAAAATATCCTTTCAATTTGACTTTACAAATTGGCATAGGAAACAAAGCCTAACGACTATATTAAATCTGTAGAAAAGCACGATTTCCTCTGATAAAACAAACGGCTTTATTCTGCCAAATCTCTCAATTAATGCAAAAGGAATATTACAAATAAGCAAAAGAATATAAGCATTAAATTGAGCAGAATATACTGAATAAAATATGTCTTAAACAAGAGGAAATAAACCAAAGATCAAATAAAATGACTATAGATAAAAGCAGACGGAAAGCGTTGACCAGAGATCGAAGATTGTCGATCTGAACAAGCAGATGGTCGACCTGAAGAAAAACTATCATCACAGAAATCATCGACCAAGGCTACACGATCGTTGATCTGAATAAGCAGATCGTCGACCCACTTCAGAGTTCATATAACTTTGAGATCGTCGATCATCATTCGAAGATCATCGAGTGCCATTCGACTATCGTCGAGCACAATTCTACTTAACCATTTTCATTTCAATTCAATCTCAACTAATCTAACCTAAGGGTAGACTAACCTTTAGTCTAACCATTGACCATAGATAATTCATGGGTCAATTAAGCCTAATTGATATTACCTTGCCCAAATCAAAACTAGGGAACCAACAATCTTCCCCTATTTGGGTGATTTCACTCAAATAAAAACAAATCTAATACAAGCAGATAAGAACAAACAATGGCAAACAGATTAGAATAAATTAGGTAGTCACAACAAACATCACAGACATTTATCAACAGAGTCTGAAGGAGGAATAGAAGTAGCAAGAGAGAAAGTGATTTTTCTTCTAGGATCACATGCATCCTTCTTTGATAACTTCAAGTCATTCTCTCCAATAATCTTTAGCTCTCCAGCTTTAGGCAGAACAGCTTTAGGATGTTTTTCCATATACTTTGAAGCATCAAAAACTTCTGAGCTGACTTGGAATCTGTCCAATTCTTTCTTTTTGTATGTTTAAATAGTAGAAAATCCTGTGATATCTTTACTTTCAGCTTTAGCTTTCTTGATCGTAGAAGTTCCCACCAATTATAAAAGTCTTGCCATTTTGAAGTTAGGATCAAGCTCTTGACTTTCATAAGTGTTTTCATCATCTGGATTCAATGGATTTACAACCTTAAATTTTACTGATTGAGTTAGAAAACTCTCAGTTTGCTCTTGAGATGGCTTGACATTTGAATCTTTTGGCTCTTGAATCATAAGACTAGATGGAGGAGTATATTCAACATATTTCTTGCTTGATTTGTCAGAGTATATAACTCTTTTTCTTTTGACATCTACTAGCTTGACCTGAGCAAGTTTTTCCATTGAAGGTGACAATTTTGCTTTGGGAGGAGATCTAGGAGCTGGAGGAGGAGAGAAAGTTGGTTGTTGATATACAACTTCCTTTACATGCCCTCTTTGACTGTCTTAATGCCTAGTCTGCCTCTGATCTTGAGACCTACTGGGAGGAGGCTGCCTGCCCTTCCTTTGATAGATGTATGGTTGATTTGGTCTGGTAGAAGGAGCAGAAGATCTGGGAGCAACATTTACTGAAGCACCAGCAGAGGGAGGAGGAGGAGGAGGACCTCTCTGAATCCCCTTAGGAGGAGGAGAGTTCTTCCTGCTCTTCTTCCTTGCTTTCTGAGCATTTTTTGAATACCACATCCAAGCCTCAAAATTTTTAGATTTAGGATTAATTCCTTTCAGAATATAATATGGAATATCATGGTCTGGATTAGGAGGTGTTGGAGCTATGGCCTTCCTTTTCTTTTGAGTTGTCCTGTTCTTTTTCTTATTACCTTTTGAATCATCAGAATCTTCATCCTCATCCTCAGAATGTGAGGACTGAGGTTTTGCATACAGATCATCAATATCTTTTAGCATATCTTCCTCTTGTTCTTTAGCTTTCAAAAGAGCCTTTTCTCTATCTTCTTCTAATATATCTTGAGCCAAGAGAGAATCCAAATCTGGACCTGGGGTGTCATCCCAAAGAGTAGAGGGCGCAGAAGATACATCAGATTCAACTTCTGGAACAGCAACTAAACACACCTTTATCTGAAGACTCTACTGAATTCCACTTAGCTTCTAAGAAGGAGGTAATAATCCTTCTAGATATCTGGAAAACTACAGGAGTGGAAATATCCTCAAGACAAAATTTGAAGGCAAAGGCTTGCTTCAGCTATTGCTTCAGAAATAATAAAACTGTCCAAAATCTAAAGGCTCATTGGTCTCTGATAGCACACAATGGCCTGAAGCGGATCAAATGAACAAGGGGAGGACTGACAGATATAATGGCCTCTAAGGGATGAGAGAGGACTCATCATCTGAATCAAGAAATGCATCCAGTTCATCTGGAACTACTGGAGCATCTATATCTACTACTATCCTCTGAACTGAATCTGGAAAGACTTCATCTGGAACTACATCTGAACATGTTTCTAGCTCAACTGCTGCTAGAGATTTCACAACCTGACTAGCCCAAGCAGAGCCTGAATCATAATCATTGAGAATCTCCCCCTGCCTGGGTTCAGTGGCAACTAAACCCAGGCCCCTAGATGAAGAAAGGGCTGAGAGGGCAGTGATGGAAGTAGCAAGTGAAGAGATTGAGATAGCAAGGGGGGCAATGGCTTCAACTATCATTGTTTTGATGGATGGAGTAATGAGGTCTAGGATATTGGCAATGAATTCTGGTGTAATTTGAAATGATGGAGCAATGATAGATGGGGAAACATCAGAATTGATGTTCTTTTGAACTGGGCCTTAATCAATTGGGGAATTATGATGAGATGGATGATCATTAGTGGGTGATTGATGATTTGAAGTAGCTGGGTAATGATGAGGAGATGGAGTAAGCAGATTGAACATGGAATCAATGTTGAAGTTTGGTATCTCAGCTAGATGAGCTGGAGTTGGAGAAGCAGATTGTGATGGATGGTTCACAGGAGAAGAATGAGTATCAATGGAGGTGGATGGCAAGGAGGATGAAGCAGGAATTTCTTCACTGGGGTGGGAAGTGGCTTCAGGAGCCCTTGTGCCCTCAGATGTTGTAGGGGCAGACCCAGCTTTTATGATTTCTGGATGGTCCTTTTCCACTTAACAAATAGAGAAGGATCAATTCTCTTGCTGGCATTGATTGCTGTAGGAGCAGAGCCTAACATATGGGAAGCTTTCTTTGATAGAAAGAACCCAATCAGCCTTCCTTGAGTCACCTCTTTATTGTTGTTCTTTTTCTTGAGCATTTCAAATATCAATCAAGCCCAGTTGATTGATTTCTTATTCAGTATTGCTGACATCAAGGCAAATTATTGCATGTTGATGTTGTCATGGGCTGAATGCTTTCCAAGCAACACTTTTCCAACCAAGTCAGCCAAGAACTAAAAACCAACAGATAGATTTACTTTCAAGAGCTTAGATGGAATGCCTTATGCATGTACCATCTCAAATAACATTCTACCATACTCAGACGTATCTTGCTCATATTCATCAGATCCATTCTTTAACTCAAAGATTTCAGTCAGAATTTCGGGAGTAAGAATTACCTCCACACCGTTTATGGTTCCTGTCATTGCTTTGTCATTTAAAGAAGATGTATAAACCCATTCCTTTATTTCTGATAGGTGGAGTTTGATTTTTGTAGACATGAGTTTCTTGAGACCTTGATCATCGCATAACTGCAGCATCTCTCGGAAAACTTGTTCGCAGTCGCTGAAAGAATCGAAATCAACACTTAAACCGGCATCGAACTTCATCACGGACAGGGTTACAGAGGAAATCGCAATGGAATCGACGAGAGAAATCGCAAGAAGAGAGAGGGAGAAAGCGCGGGACGAGATCTCGAAATAGTCCTGAAAGCAAAATATGAAAAGGCGAGATTCGTCGATGATCTTCAGACCTAAATAGGCGATCGTTTAGAAATAAACTAGAATCGTTGATATCTGAATGAAGATCAAGAGAATCGGTCGTCGATCGTCAATCGACGATTTCTGTCTCTAAAAGCAAAGAGTTGTCATAGACCAAGGGTCGACGATTTAGCTCAACCTGTTCGACGATCTTCAAACAGCATTCGACGATCTCAGAACAGATTTCAACTTAGCAGATTTTTACATTTAGTCTGATCCATTCATCATGCCTAGTTGATTCAAAAAGAATAGATGTTTCTGTTAATCTAAAGGCTTTGTAAATATATTACTTCTCTGAAGATCTGTGGGTATAAACTCGAGATTTATTTTATTATTGTCAACACAGTCTCTAAGAAAATAGTGTCTAATGTCTACGTGCTTAGTTCTAGAATGGTGCACAGGATTTTGTGCTATGGAAATATCACTGGTACTGTCACACATAATTTTGGTGTTTTTGTGTGTGTACCCATAATCCAAGAGTTGATTTTGAATCCACAGTATCCGTGAACTGCAACTAGCAGCTGCTATATATTAAGCCCTTGCAGTTAAGGTTTAAACAGAAGACTTCTTCTTGCAAAACCAAGAGACTAATCTCTCACCTAGGAACTGACAAGTCCCTGAGGTGCTCTTCCTGTCAACTCTACAGCCAGCATAGTCAGCATCTGAGTATCCAATCAACTCAAATTCTGATTCAGCTGGGTACCAAAGTCCTAAATTTGGGCATCCCTTCAAGTATCATAAGATTCTCTTAAGAAGATTTAAGTGAGATTCCTTGGGGTTGACCTGAAATCTAGCACAGAGGCATGTGGCAAACATTATATCAGGCCTACTTGCAGTTAGATATAATAGGGAACCAACAATTGCCCTATAATTTTTCTGATCAACGGGCTTTCCCTTTTCATCAGAATCAATAACTACATTAGTAGCCATAGGAGTGTGCATAGCAGAAGCATCTGCCATCCAAAACTTCTTTACCAATTCCTTGGCATACTTAGATTGGGAGATGAAGATGCCATCAACATCTTGTTTCACTTGGAGACCAAGGAAATTAGACAGCTCACCCATACTACTCATCTCAAACTTAGAATGCATTAGGTCTGAGAACCTTTTGCATAGTTTGGGATCAGTGGAACAAAATATAATGTCATCCACATAAATTTGAACAAACAGGATCTTGTCCTTATGGTGCTTAATAAAAAGGGTTCTATCAACTATGCCTCTAACAAACTTATGTTCTAATGGGAAACTAGCTAGAGTTTCATACCATGCTCTAGGAGCCTGCTTAAGTCCATACAGAGCTTTTTGCAACTTAAAAACATGTGAGGGATAAGTTGAAATAAAACAAGGGGGTTGTTCAACAAATACCTCTTCCTTTAGCTCTCCATTCAGGAATGCACTCTTTACATCCATTTGGAACACCTTAAACTTCATGTAGGCTGCATAGGCTAAAACGATCCTTATTGCCTCTAGCCTTACAACAGGAGCAAAAGTCTGATCATAATCTATGCCTTTTTCCTGTCTGTAGCCCTATGCTACAAGCCTTGCTTTATTCCTTATAATAATTTCTTGAGCATCCAACGTGTTTCTAAACACCCATTTGGTGCTATAACAAGTTGACCTTTTGGTCTTGGAATCAAATCCCAAACTTTACACCTTTCAAACTCGTTTAGCTCCTCTTGCATAGCAATGATCCAGTGGGGATCTTACTCAGTATATTTTATGGTTAGGGGCTCAATCTGAGAAAGAAAACAAGCAAGCATCATATCTTGACTTAGTTGATGTCTAGTTTACACACCAGTTGAAATGTATCCAATCACTTGAGATGTAGGATGATCTCTAAGTGTGACAAAATAAGTTTGTGGTATGCGATCTTCAACAGCAGTTGGAATCAATTACTAAGGTGGAATTAGATTGGTTATTGGTAGAGTTGCAATCACTTCTACTTGGTCTTCATCACTGCCTGAATTAGCTATCTGAAGAGTTAGTTGAGGTTGAATCTCCTGAGTGAGTTTCAGCTCATCCAAATTCTTGCACGAGTCAGGTACCTGCAAAGAGTTACTGGAAGAAGTTTCCTTCTATCTATAAAACATGTTAGTTTCATCAAAAGATACATGTACTGACTGTTCAATTTTCAAAGTGGATTATTAAATACTCTATAAGCTTTGCTTACTTGGGAATATCCGAGAAAGATTCCCATTGAAGCCTTTGCTTCAAACTTTCTAATGTAGTCTTTGTTATTGTTGTGAATGTAAACTACACAGCAAAAAACTCTAAAATAATCTATTTTAGGTTTCTTTTCTTTAAGCAATTCATAGGGAGTCTTCCCCTTTAGTTTATGTATCAGGCTCCTATTCAGTACATAGTTAGTTGTGCTAACTGCTTCTGGCCAAAAGGATAGAGGCATATTAGCATCTGCTAATAATGTTCCTGCAGCTTTAATCAGGGTTTTGTTTTTTCCTTTCCACTACCCCATTTTGTTGAGGAGTTCTAGGAGCAGAGAAGCTATGCCTGATACCTTCTTTCTCATAGAATTCTTGCATAAGAAGAGATTCAAACTCAGTACCATGATCACTTCAGATCAAGGCCACTTGAGTAGAGTACTCAGTCTGTATACAAAGTAGAAAATCTTTAAGAACTTTAAAGTTATCAGATTTAGTTCTCAAGAAGAACACCCAAGTGAACCTAGAGTAATCATCTAGAATTACTAGGGTATAGAATTTCCCTCCTAGACTCTGTACAGCTATTGGACCAAAGAGATCCAAGTGCAATAGGTACAGGATTCTAGGTGAATCACTTTTATTTACAGCTTTAAAACTATTTTTAGTTTGCTTGCCTAGTTGACAAGCCTTGCATAGACCTTCCTTCTTGTAGGGGCAAGAGGGAAACCTCTGACAAGGTTGTATTTAAATAACCTAGATATATTCTTAAGGTAACATGACCTAGCCTTTTATGTCACAAAGTATTATTACTACTCACCTCATTAAATAAACAAATTTCAGAAGAGGTGGATTTAAAATCTACAAGATAAATATTTCCTTGCCTAATGCCTACTAATACAACTTTATTTTTCAAAGTAATATTGCACAGAGTATTAGAAAACCAAACCTGGTAGCCAGAATCACAAAGCTGACTTACAAAAATGAGATTGTGCTTCAGTCCTGTGACATAAGCTACCTTCTTGAAAGTCACTGACCCTATGGTGAATTTACCATATCCTTCAGTCTGACCACAGCTGGAATCACCAAAAACTACCTTTGGTCCCAACTTGGCTTTGAAGCTTGAAAGGTTCTCTTTGTTTCCAGTTATATGCTTGGAGCATCCACTATCAAAATACCACTTGTCCTGAGTGATAGGATAGGTCTTCACCTGCAATAAGATAAATTAAACATTGTGGACCCAGGGAACCATGGGTCTACTGTTCTTCACATAGAAAAAACTAAAAATGAAAGAATATGTAGGTTGAGGGTGATATCCTAAGGGATGAGATCTCCTAGGTGGGATAATCCAATTAGCAGACCTAGGGTTGCTATTAAACTTATGGTTTCTGTGAGCATTGTTGTGATTCCGGAAATTTAGTTCTGATCGTCGATTGATGTTCGACGATCGGTACCCAGATCGTCAATCTTGGTTCACAGAAAAGGATTCTAGATTCCACGATCGTCGATCTCTGTTCGACAACTCAGGCTAAGATCGTCGATCACTCATTGTTAAGTAGTTATACCATGCAGGTGAGTTTAGAGATCGTCGATTGTTGTTCGACGATGGGTGCAACGATCGTCGATAGGCGTTCGATGATTTTTGTATTTCTATGAATTTCTGTTTCCTTTTGTCTCTCTTAATCTTATTTAAAGTTTTCTTAGCCTTTTGAATAACCTCAGTGTTGTGTATTCCCTTTTCAGAAAAAAAAACTTTATTGGAGTAGAAAGATTGTATTCAAGGAGCAATGGGGGTTCACTAGGGGAGGCACCTAAGCCTCACTTATTATTGTCTGTCCTAGTGTTGGCAGTGCTTGTGATTTCTATCAACATAAGGCTTCTGCCATTAAGTGAATCTTCTAACCTCTTAGCTTTAGCTAGTTCTAATTTAAGAAATTTAATTTCTTCAGATGATCTAGTGAGTTCAGATTCTAACCTAATGTTTTCACTAGATAGAGATTCTGATCAGCAAGTTTATCTCTAAGAAACTTAATCTCCTTTTCTGAGCTAAGTAAATCTAGGCAAAGAGTTTTAAATTCATGCTTAAATTTATCAGAGGTAAAATCATAAGATGCAATTACCTGGTCTTCATCAGATAATTCATCCTGCTCATCTTCAGTTATCTCTGCAGCTGAGTTACTGCTGCAGGCATTGATTGCCATAAGGCAAATCTCCTTAGCTTTCTTCTCTTCTTCATCATCTTTGCTGGAGCTGGAGGAAGAGGAGTCTTTCTCAGTATCACTCCAGGTCTTTGCAATAAGACCTTTCTCTTTCTTCTTATATTTGTGAGAAGATGTCTTGGAATAGTTCTTCTCATGTTCCTTCTCCTTTCTCCTTTCCTTATGCTTTGTCTCTGGACACTCAAGGAGATTGTGTCCAGGCTTGCTGCATCCATAACAAACAATTTCTTTAGATGGGGTTTTATCATACCTTGGCTTGTCATCATATTTAGATGACTTTCTTCTGTTGTCCTTTCTGCCCATCTTGTAGAACCTCTTGACAAAGAGTGCCATCAGTTCTTCATTTGATTGAATCACTTTGGACTCATCATCAGACTTAAGAGCAAGGGTTTGCTCTTTCCTTTGTTGAATAGATGCTTTGGCTTAAGCTTCAACTTCCCTGGTCTTCAGTACTTGCTCAAATGATTTGAGCTTGCCAAGGAGAGCTTCAGTTGAAATCTCTGTTGTACTTCTGGACTCCTTGATTGGCCAGATTCTTAGATCCCATGTGCTGGGGAAGCACATCAGTATTTTATCATTGACTTCTGTCAATGTAATCTCCTTATCAAGTGTCCTCAGCTCATTGATAATGGAACTGAGCCTTGTGATATGGAGCTTCTACTGTCTCAGCCTCTTCCTTCTTGAAGTTCTCATATTGGGATATGAGGTTGTACCTTCTGTCCTTCCTCTCATCAGCTGAACCAGCTACAATCTGATTCAGTGAGTCCCACATGGCTTTTGCTGAGGTACAATCAGCCACTTTCTGGAATGTCTCATCAGACATAGTCTAAGCAAGAATATTCATAGCTTTGGCATCAGCTATCTTGGTCTTCTTGTAAGTTTCATTATAGTCAGGAGGTGGCACTGCACTTAGATTTGAAGATGTTATAGCAGTAGCTACAGCAGGTAGTGTTGGTGGCCCTATTAAGATAGAAGAAAAAATATCTTCACCAATAGAGTTCATGTAAAGTCTAATTCTTTCCTTCCAGATGCCAAACTTGGCTAATTTGCATACTGGAGGTCTGGTGCTAGAGTAATCTATGTACTGGGCCATGAATCTAATGTGAGTGTATATGGTATCAAAGTATCTTATCACACGATCTTATGGTTCAAGTGTTAGGCTGTTCAACCAATCAACCTGATAAGGATTTAGTTGTTGAATAACAAACCTCTCTCTGATACCAATTGAAAGAGAGGTGATAAGATACTTACTACTCTAGAGGGGGGGGGGGGTGAATTGAGTATTCAAAAATTAAGGAGACCCTAAACACTTCTCTTCGAGCTATTTGCGGAATATAAAAATAAAAGATTTAAACTTAAAGCCTAACTGAGTGTAGTGAATAAAAGAGAAGCTCACTGAGTTTTCAGTTGAACTTTTATCCTAATCACAGCAACTAACAACCTAGTTAAAACTATCATATCCACAGAGCAATGATTAAAATAAGCAACAGACAACACAAGAGCTTTATAGTGGTTCCCCAATTGGGTACATCCACTCTTCTACCACCCTTGTAGGAATCCACTACAGGTTTTTGTTCAGGTTCCTTGCCACCAGTAGATCTGCTTCAGGTAGATCTAAAGACCCTTCAGGCTTTCTATCAGGTGCCTTAGAACCAATAAACAGGTTTTTGATTAGGTGCCCTACCACCAATGGTTCACTTTTGAAGGGAGTATTAACCCTTTTACAGGAGGTTGAAAGAGAGAATTAAGATGTCTTCTCTGTGTTCAGAGAAGCTAGTGGATGGCTCTGAATATATCAAAGCTCCCCGGCTTAGAGAATGTCCAGGAAGAAGCTTTGCTTCAGGGTGTAGGATCTCTAAATTGCTTGAAATGTCTTTCTGATGCAGCCTTGAAGAAGAATCTAGATTTTGAATGAATGTTCTTCTTCAGCAGCTTTTGCAATCTGGGAGAGTTTGCAACAATGAATGTTCAGCAATCTGGGAGGTTCTTCTTCTTGAAAGCTTGAACTCTGAGTATTGATTTTCCTGAAGACAGGATGAACTCAGGAAGAAGAAGAACTTTTCTTTTCTCTTGAGATATCTGGTTCTGTGTCTGCTGTATGTTTGTATGTGTTATTCTCTGTATTTTGAGTTGTGAGTGAGTATTATTATCTTCAGCCGACTGCACTGATGATATAGAAACTTCTCTTCTTTTGAAAAAGTCTTGAGCCCTGCACTATAAAAAACTTTCCAAATAATAGAATAAAACAAAATAAAGAAACCTGCACTGCAATCTTTTCTGTCATTCCCAAAAAGGAATTAAGGATATTAAAAAATATTCTTTAAATTTGACTTTAAAAATTGGCATAGGAAACAAAGCCTAACAGCTATATTACAGCTGTAGAAAAGCACGATTTTCTCTGATAAAACAAACGGCTTTATTCTGCTAAATCTCTCAATTAATGTAAAAAGAATATTGCAAATAAGCAAAAGAATATAAGCATTAAATTGAGCAGAATATACTGAATAAAATTTGTCTTAAACAAGAGGAAATAAACCAAAGATCAAATGAAATGACTATAGATAAAAGCAGACAGAAAGCGTCGACCAGAGATCGAAGATCGTCGATCTGAACAAGCAGGTCGTCGACCGGAAGAAAAACTGTCTTCACAGAAATCGTCGACCAAGGCTACACGATCGTCGATCTGAATAAGCAGATCGTCGACCCACTTCAGAGTTCATATAACTCTGATATCGTCGATCATCATTCGAAGATCGTCGAGCGCCATTCGACTATCGTCAAGCACAATTCTACTTAACATTTTCATTTCAATTCAATCTCAACTAATCTAACCTAAGGGTAGACTAAAATTTAGTCTAACCATTGACCATAGATAATTCTTGGGTCAATTAAGCCTAATTGAGATGACATGGCCCAAATCAAAACTAGGTAACCAACACTTGTTTGGGATGGTAACCCTTTGACTTATTCACTTTCATTTGAAATTGTTCTTTTAGTTTCCACTTGTATATTCTTACTGAGGTATTCTTTTCTTTAGAATGCCTCGAGTTTGGAGTAGTAGCCGGTTGAGTGGCTAGGGTTGGTAATTACTGGTGTCATACAGCTATTGCTATCGCCTTTTTCCTCACCGGTGTGAGGTATTTTTATTGTTTGTTTTTAGTTTAGACATACATGCCTTCTAGTGAGTTTTTCTCTGGTTGTTGATGCTCACTAGAGATTTATTGAATGTTAAATTACCTGCTAGCTGCTAAATCACCTTCTAGTTGAATTATTGGTTTTACTTGCTCTCTGAGAAGGTTTTATGTTAGGATCGCATGTTAGTTATTTTAAGTTAAAAAGTATCATTACGACTATCTCATTCATAGCATATTTCAAGCCAAAGTCAATCTATTTTAACTACGAAAAAGGCTCTTTCTATACTAGTATTAAATCTAGAGATATACATATCATGAGTTGTCCTATTTGGATGTTTATGCTCATGTAGGATGTTAAATGATATAAACAAAGTATTTTATGCATCGTATATTCATGTTTTTCACTTGTGTACTAGTTGATCCATTGCACCGAGGGATACGACTATCAAAACTTAACTTAAATTACAGTTTCTTCGTAATGAACTTGAGGCTTTCATATAAAGTGTTACGTTCGAGTTCTTGCCTAAGCGCCTGCAGTTATCCCCTGCACAACATGGCATCATGACATGTGCTTTCACTTACACTGATATATTGTTTTAATGTGGAGAAAATCCGGGTTGTGATATTTGGCTCGTAGCGCCATCATTTAGATTTGGTGCGAATTTCTTCGAAAACTGGGGTGTTTTAGTATTTCACGTCGTTTCAATTTTTTTTGGAAATTATATTAATAATGTAATTATATATATATATATGTATATACATTTAAAACCCTATTCATCGTCTTCTCCAACCTATGGTTTTCACGAAGAGTGAAAGAAGAAGATGATGCGTCGTCGTGAAATCTTTCGGCTACCGCCAACCAAGATCCATTGCATGAAATTCTCGACGGAGCATAGATCCAGAAAGCTCTCGCCGATATCTTTGCATGCACGGTGAGTTTTTCCTATTTCGTGGAATTTTTGATGTAGGGTATGTGACCATAACCATTATTTTGCCCGAAAAGTTTCAAAAGTTGTAGTCGAGGGGATTTTGCGGCCGATCCTTATAGCGGAACGCTCGTGAGACTGGTTTTCTTGGCGATTTTGAGGCAAGTGGTAATTTTTCCCCTTTTCTTAAGTTCTTTTGTTCTCATTCCCTTTTCTTTCCCTTCCTTTATGAAAGATAAGAATAGAGTAGGGTTCGGCTAGATTAGAATTCGTCCGGTAGAGTAGGAATTTGGCTAAGTAAAAATTCGTCAAGTAAGTTAAGTCTTTTTTGTCGAGTATGTGGGAATTAGCAGGCGTCTAATTCATCGAGTTTAGTAGTCTTGGCGTTGAGTTCATCAAGTGAAATTTGTCTATTATTCTTCATGAATTTGTCGAGTATCATCGGGCTTCGTTTGAATTCGCCAAGTTTTTGTCGTCAAGTATAGTCGTTGAGTTAAGTCATTTTCGTCGAGTATTCTTGATGAATTAGTCAAGTATCCAGATATAGCGTCGAATGTTTGTTAGAGGCTAAGTCCAAATCATCGAAAAATCACGACGAATTCATCGAGTATCCTCGGGTTCATTCATATTTGCCAAGTCATTTTCATCGAGTATCGATGTGTGGTCAAGTCAATTCATCGAGTATATTCGACGAATCAGTGCAGACTTAAGAGTTTTCTCGCTGAAGGAAGCACCAATTCGTCGAGAATATTCGACGAATTAGTGTGGACTTAAAAAATTTTTGCTGAATGAAGCACAAATTCGTCGAGTTTTACCTTAGAGAAATTTCGGGGCTTTTCCTTCCTCTTCGTCATTAGGGGATTTCAATGTTGAGTTTTGTGTTTCATCAGAGTTTTTAAGTGTTTTAAGTATGGCCTTGGGTGGAAATGGATAGAGGACCACCAGCCTAATGCTGGATTGTGAATCATTATGACTGGTGGGTTTTTCTTCTCTTTTTATGGACTGTTGGGTTGTGTTGGACAATGTGGCCACCACCGCAGTGCCTTTTCGAAATGTTTGTTCTGAGCATTTGTGTTGGACATGTGGTCACCGACATAGTATCGTTTTTTGGTTACCAGTATTAACGATTCACGTGTTAAGCTGGTCAGTCTCTTTCTTTTTATATACATCCATATGTTCACATGCATACCCTTGTAGATATTATCGAAACATGAATTTATTTCGCACTTGGTGCACCTTCTAATTTTTAAGTTCTCTGTGAAATATTTGTTGGGTACTATCTTATGACTAATATAATGTGGTTTGACAGCTACTTTCTATTTTGGTTGGTAACCCATTTAACTTGCTTAATTGCTTGATTTAAATTTCTTTTTACCACTTATACATTCTTGCTAAGGCATTCTTTTCTTTCGAATGCCTCAGGCTCGGAGTAGTGGCAGCCTTAGTAATTAGAGCTGGTGGTTTCAAGCATTCTGTGGTAGTAGCAGTGGTTGTTCCCTCGCACATGTGAGGTAGTCTTCTTGTTCTTCTTTTTAGTTCAGACATACATTTTGTTCTTTGGGTTCGTGTCAGGTTATTGATGCCCACAGTGGATTATTGTACAATGTTAGACTATTTTCTTACTGCCGTGTTATTTTCTAGCTGGCTATTGAACAATTCACTCTCTAGGAACGATTTATGCTAGGATTGCTTGTTAGTTATTTTCAAAGATATAAAAGGATCAATATGTTTACCCCATACTCATGACATCCTTTTAAATCAAATGTCATTGTATTTTAACGTACGTAAAAAACTCTTTTTATATTATATGAAATCTAGGGGTGTGGATATCATGAATTGTCTTATTTGGATCTTCATTCTCATATTGGATAATAAATGAAATAAACCAAGTATTTTCCGCTGTGTATATGTATATTTTCACATGTGGACTAGTTGATTCTCTGAGCCGAGGGACACGACCATTTAAACTTAAAGTCAAACTATATTTTCATTATGAAAAACTTGAGAAATTAATGAAAAGTCATAGGAGTAGGTTCTTACCTAAGCTTCTATAGTTGTCCCCTGCACGGTGTGGCATCACGGCATGTATTTTCTCTTACTCTGATGTATTATTTAATGTAGAGATAATGCGGGTCATGATATAACGCGAGTATTTGAGGAGAACTCATGAGCACCTGCTAATCTTTGCAAAAGATAAGTCATAAGCAGGTAAATTTAAAATATAACACGAGTAGCTTAAAAGAACTCGCGAATGCCTTCAAATATCTATAAAAAGTAAGACAAAAGCAGGTAAATAAACATGTAAAGCGAGTACCCGAGGTGAACTCGCGAATATCTGCTAATCTATGCAAAAGAGAAATCAAATGCATGTTAATTTATAATATAGCACGAGTGCATGAAGAAAACTCACGAACACCTGCTAATCTCAGAAAAAGCAAAGTCAAAAGCCGATAAATATACAAATAACCCTAGTACCTTAGGAGAACTCGTGAGCATCTACTAATCTCTGCAAAATATAGGTCATAAGAGGTAAATTTGAAATATAATGCGAGTACCGGAAGGGAACTCATGGACATACACAAATCTCTACAAAAGAGAAGTCAAAAACAGGTAACTAAACATCTAATGAGAGTACCTGAGATTAACTCATGAACATCTTCTAATCTATGCAAAAGAGAAGTACAAAGCTTGTAAATTTAAATTATAATGCGAGTACCTGAATAGAACTCATGAACACCTGCTAATATTTACAAAAGAGATGTCAAAAGCAAGTAAATAAACCTATAATGCAAGTTCCTGAGGAGAAACTCAAACACGTGCTAATCTCTGTGAAAGAGAAGTCAAAAGTAGGTAAATAAACATATAACGCGAGTACCGGAGGTGAACTCACAAACACCTTCTAATCTCTGTAAAAGAGAAGTTAAAAGCTGATAAATTTAAAATATAATGTGGGTCCCGAAGAGAACTCGCGAACACCTGCTAATCTCTACAAAAGAGAAGTCAAAAGCAGGTAAATAAACATATTGTAAATCCCCATATTCGATGAGTGGAACCCAGAGGAACTAAGGGCCAGGTTTGGGCTAGCTTCGAGGTAACTTTGGTCTTCAGAGCAGAAGAGATCCCGCTTAGGAGTGAGCGAGATCTCTCGGGCTCAAGCCTTGGCCGAGACCTACTTTTGCCTAGAGGCGGGCGAGAAGGCTCGCGCCTCGCGGAAGCCGGGAACTGGCTTCAGCAGTCTGAGGAATTCTTCAGCACCTTTTTAGCTCCTGTCGAGTTAGGGCGGGAGGGTTATTGGCAATATGTAAGAACCTCCAGCACTAGGCATAGAGGTTCTCGTCGGATGGGGCCCAGTGAGGAATTACCTAGTTTCCCTCAGGGAAATTACCCATATACCCCCAGGGTCTGCATTTAGCTTTTCATAACAGCAGGATTTGGCTGTTGGCAGACCAGCTAGGGGTAATGTAGTAATTTAAGGTCAGCAAAGACTATAAATAGACCCGCAGGGGCTCCTTAGAAGGCAAGCTTTCATATTTTCTCTAAGATCTTCTAGTGCTTCATAAGGAGATCTAAGCCCAGCTTTTGGCTTTGGAGGGGAAGCTCTAAGAGATCTTTCAGGTGAGAGGTGGGATCTCCCTACTGAGGCTTTGGGTCGGTTCTAGATCCTTTACAACTAGTCAGGGGTCGGAGCTTGGGAGGAGTAGCTGTTGGTTGCGCCCCTATTTTTGAACTTCCATTGAGGTCAAGTTTTAGCTTCAATAGTTCTGGTGCGGTGAGCATGGAAGGCAACCAATACAAGAAAGTCTTGAGTTTAGTCCCATAATAGGAAGTGAAGATGAAGGATATAATTATGGAGGTTCCCCCTCCTGGTGAGAGGAGTCTACAAGGAAGATGCTGAAGGACTTCAGGCGAGAGGTCTTACAGACCATCAGCTTGTCCTTCTCGTCAAGAAGCGAGTGGGTAATGCCTCATGTTCTGGTAGAGGAGGTCCCGATCTTGGGCGAGAATGCTCCTGGGCAGTGCCCTAGGAATGAGGTCCCGACGGAGGCGGGCTAGTGGGATGTGGCCATGCGAGAGCTGTTCCTAAGCCAGCGTCCCGGGATGGAGGTTCCGGCAGAGGTTGGCGAGAGGGAGGCGGTTGTGCGAGAGCTCTTCCATGGGCATGGTCTCGCGGATCCAGCCCGCCAGCCGAGGACGCGAGATGTGCCGTCTCGGCAGGTAGGTGGCGAGAGCCCTTTCAGTGAGCTAATCATCTCGGCTCCAGTGCCGGAGGGGTTCCGGGAGCCAAACATGTCTTCCTACTCGGTGAAAGATGACCCTGTGCAGCTTGTATAGTTGATCGAGGATGTTGTTTTGATAAGGTACATGACGGATGCCTTCAAGTGTCCGCTGTTTTCCATCACGTTGAAGGAGAAGGCCCGGGACTGGTTCAACTAGTTGCCGGTAAGTTCGATCTACAGTTTTGAGGACCTGCGTCGATGGTTACTATTGAGGTTCTCGACTTAGAAGAAGCAGAAGAAGGAGGCAGAATGCCTGTTTGTGGTTAGGCAGAAGTAGGATGAAACATTGGGTTCACTATGTTGACCTATTTTAGGAGGAGATCCTCTTGGTCCCGGAGGTCCCAGGGTATGCAATAATGCTCGCCTTTACACTGGGGCTGAGGCCGGGATTCTTTAGCATGGAGTTGAAGAGAGTTCCCCCCTCTCTTTTGAGGAGCTCATGGAGAGGGCGGCGAAGGAGATAGACTTCGAAAGGGCCAATCCGGCTTTTGCCAGAATGCTGGAAAGGTTGGCGGAGGATGATGCGAAGGAACCAGGAGTAGGAAGGCAAAGGGAGTAGAGGGCGCAGAGGGAGCAGAGAGAAGGAGGGAGGAGCTCCAAGGCCAGGGTCAGGATCAAGGATGGGAAGCCCAGGAGATGATCAACCGGTTGGGTTGGAGGCCTCAAGAGGGTCGGCCCCAGGGGCAAGGAGGAGGCTTTCAAAAAATAGATAACTTCTGCGAGCAAAGGAGGTTTGAGCAGCCAGCGTGGAGGCAGGGGCAGAGTGGTCACTTCCCGCCGTAACAAGAAGTGATTGAGGTCGGCCGTGGTAGAGGAGGAAGTAGAGGAGTTCGGGGAGGAGCTGGAAGAAGAGGAGGCAGAGAAGGAAGAGGGGGCAGGGTTGAGTTGCATTTCTCTGACTTCCACCAGGAGGAGGGTCACGCCACGACCACCTGTCCAGAGTTCCTTGAGATGAGAGAAGCTAGGGGTGGGGAGACAGGATTCACCAATAAGGATCGTTGAGGTGGAGCAGGGAGATGGGGAAAGATAGGTGCGAGGACTGGGCAGATGTGGGAACCCGGGGAGGGATCAGAGTGATCAATAGAGGAGTTGGTATTGAGGAAACTCGCAAGGGGAGCCTTCAAACAATGTTTAGAAGGGGGGTCGCCTCGACATCCAAGGCACCCCCTCCGGAGGAGAAAATTACCTTTTCATC
Source organism: Platanthera zijinensis (assembly GCA_039513925.1). Lineage (NCBI taxonomy): Eukaryota > Viridiplantae > Streptophyta > Magnoliopsida > Asparagales > Orchidaceae > Platanthera > Platanthera zijinensis. Next base: position 116,998,568 of record CM077083.1, on the reverse strand, counting down.
AGCAGATATGCCATACTTCAAAGACCCGTTCTGCGACGCTTTGGTGATCCAGATGGCGATAGAGAACTTCACGGTCTCCAGGATCCTGGTCGACAATGGGAGATCCGTGAATGTGATCTTCAAGAAGGCCTTTGACGAGATGAAGGTCGAGGCCAAGAGGATCTTAGCTTTAGATGGGCATTGTTTTGATTTTCAAGAGAGAGGAAAAAGGTATAAGGAGGAGTAGGGATGCATGTGAAGTTGGGGGGCGTGTTACGGAACTGTAGGTTCATGATAATGGATGCCCCTAGTAGTTATAATGCCATCTTTGGGCTCCCCTCATCAGTGCGGTTCATTGCGTCCCCACCTCGTTCCATTAGTGGCTCAAGTTCAACAACGGAGGGATGCAGGTAAGGATAAGGGGGGACCCAAAGGTGGCGAGGTAATGATACATGACAGCGGTCAACACCATATCTTGGATGGCAGAAGCGGAAGAGCTGGAGAGGGAGTTGATAGAGCAGGAAGAGGTTGTCGGAGAGGAGGCGAGCCTAGATGAGGCAATCAGGGAGATGGTGGAGGAGCAGAGAGGAGTTGTGCAGGAGGTCCAGAGAGACAAAGGTTCGGAGCCGTAAGTGGGTCGACAGGAGGAAGGAGTATAGGAAGGGCAAGGAGGATAAGGAGCTTAGAAGGAGGCCCCGTGGGGGCGTGGAGGTTGAGCAGCAGCATGAGAGCATGGGAGAGGCGATGGAAGAGGAGGAGGCAAAAGGGGAGAATGAGTTTGGGCAGGAAGAGGAGGCAAGGGCCGAATGGGAGCAGTCGCGGCTGGAGCCGTTAGAGGAGGTAGTGGAGTTGGAAGTCTTCACCAGCGCTATCCAAGTGCAAAGGGTGCGGGTCAGCGGGGGCTTAGGTCCCGATGACCAGGAGCGAGTGCGGGCTTGCATCCAGAGCAACATCGACATCTTTGCTTGGAGCGCGACTGAAATGCCGGGCATCGATGCAGATGTAGCCTACCACCGCCTGAACCTTGACCCCCGAACGCGCCCCATCCATCAAAATATGAGGACTATCGCCACCAAGCTGGAGGAGCCCATCTATGAGGAGGTCAAGAAGCTTCTGGAAGCTGGCTTCATCTCGGAGATCCAGTATCAAGGCTAAATCTCCAACGTGGTAATAGTAAAAAAAGGAGGAGGGAAGTGGCACATGTGTATCGATTTTTCCTTATTAAATAAATCATGCCCTAAGGATTGCTACCCCCTGCCTCAAATCAACGCGTTGGTTGATTCAGCCATTGGTTTTCTATTATGAGCTTTTTAGATGCTTTTTCAGGTTACCACCAGATCCGAATGCACCCTCCTGATTTCAAGGACATCTCCTTTATCACGAGAGAGGGATGTTTCAGCTATAAGATGATGCCTTTTGGGTTGAAAAAAACAGGGGCTATATAGCAACGCATGATGGATCGGGTCTTCTAGGGTCAAAGGGGGAGGAACCTAGAGGTCTATGTTGACGATCTGATGGTCAAGAGCAAGTGTATGTACTCACATCTGTGGGACCTAGAGGAGACATTCGCCACCCTACGGAAGTTCCACATGAGGCTTAATCCCTTGAAGTGTGTCTTTGGGGTGATCCGTGGGAAGTTCCTTGGACATCTTCTGACCCCGGTAGGCGTAGAGCCTAACCCAGATAAGGTGAAGGCATCCTAGAGCTGGAGTCACCACGCAGTGCTAAGGAGGTCCAGTGCTTGACAAGCAAGCTAGCCGGGCTGAGCAGGTTCCTCTCCAGGTCGGGATAAAAGTGTTCATCATTCTTCAAAGTGCTGCGAAGTAATCAGATATTTTAGTGGACCACTGAATGTGAAGAGGCTTTTCAAGAACTAAAGAGACAACTCTTCTAGGCTCCGCTACTTCAAAGCCCGAAGGAGGGGGAGGATCTATCCTTATACCTCGGAGTAGGAGTAGAGGCTCTGAGCTCTGTCCTAGTCAAGGAAGAGGGGAAGAAGCAATTGCCAATCTATTATGTTAGCAGGACCCTGAAAAACTTGGAGCTCCGCTATCCCATTCTAGAAAAGCTAGCATATGCTCTAATCATTTCAGCTAGGAAGCTTTTGCCGTACTTACAAGCCCATTCGATCAAGGTGGTGACAAACCATCCCCTCCATAAGATTTTTGAAGGAGTTGAACACTCAGGGCAGTAAGCGATGTGGTCCATTGAACTGAGCAAGTTCGACATCTCATTTGTGTCGAGGCTCTCCATCAAGGCGTAAGTAGTGGCTGACTCCTTGGCCGACTATGTTATTGAATTCGGGGTCGAGGAGCTGCGGTCGCAGGGGGAATGGAAGATGTTGGTTGACGGGGCCTCGGGAAAGCATTCCCTCGGGGGAGAAGTGGTGTTGGTAAGCCCTCAAGGGGTCACCATAGAACAAATGGTTGTCTTGCACTTCCCTGTGACTAATAACCAAGCAGTGTACGAGGTCGTGATAGACGACCTTCATTTGGCAAAGGAGCTTGAGATCCAGGATACAGAGGCTTTTACGGATTTGTTGGAGGTAGCATCACAGATCCGAGGAGAGTTCGAAGCTCGGGAGCCCACTCTCGCAAAGTATTTGTCCAAGGTAAGGATGATCATGGAGTATTCCAGACATTCTTAATCCAACACGTCCCTAGGGAAGTGAGTGTAGCAGCCGATCGGATGGCTAAGTTCGGACCTCGGGGGGGGGGGGAGGAACCCTGATCGAACTATTTTGACCGACAATCGAGGAAGGGGAGTTGATAGAGGTGGATAAGCGACCCTCATTGGTGGACCCATTGGTAAACTTTCTTACCACTAAAGAGCTTTCGAAAGGGACTAAGGATGCCAAAGATTCAGGAACAAGGCAACCCATTACTTAATACTAGAAGGAGGGCTGCATTAAAAGATGTTGTCAGGACTACTTGCGAGGTGTGTTACCGAGGAAGAGATCCCGAGGATCCTAGAGGAAGTGCATTCAAGTGAGTACGACAGTCACTCGGGGGAGAAGAACGTTGGAAGGAAGGGTGGTAAGGCAGGTGTATTTGTGGCAGGCCCTGAGGAAGAATGCAGCTATGTTTGCGAGGAGGTGCCAAAAGTGTCAGCAGTACGCCCCCCTCCAGCTCTTGCCTGCTCAAAGGCTCCGAAGCATCACTACACCATGGCCCTTTACCATTTGGGGGATGGATCTAGTCAGGCCTTTCCGTCCGACTATCTGGAAGAGAAGGTTTCTTCTAGTCATGATTGACTACTTTTCAAAGTGGCTGGAGGTCAAGGAGCTGGCCAAGGCCACTTCACAAGTCATCAGAAACTTTGTGTGGGGAGAGATCATATGCAGGCATGGGTTGCCCTAAGCAATAGTGACAGACAATGGCCCCGAGTTCACCAGCGAAGAGTTCATCAGCTTCTGCACCCAACTAGGGATAAACCTTAGGTTTTCCTCCGTCCACCACCCCAGGAGCAACGACCCGGTGGAGGCGGCAAACAAGATCATTGTGAACTTGCTCAAGAAGAAGGTGGAGAAATTGAGGGGGAATGTGGTGGAACAACACCCCTCAATTCTACGGGCCTTGCAAACAACCCCAAACATAGCCACCGGCGAGACCCCCTTCAAACTTTGTTAAGGGTGTGAGGCGGTCCTGCCTGTGGAGTTCGAGGTTCGGTCACCGCGGGTCACGGCCGCGGGAGAACGATACGAGGTTTGGAGGCTGGAGAATGAGGGGGAGTTGCCTCTCTCATTGAATATGGTGGAAGAGCTGCACGATGTCGCGGCTATCAGGCAGGAGGAAATCAAGCGACGAATGGCAAGATACTTCGACAAACACATCAGAATCAAACATTTCGCAGAAGGAGATCTAGTGTTAAAGAAAGTTGATGTTGCGGGAATATCAGCCACCATTGGCAAGTTCAACCCAAACTGGGAAGGGCCTTACATTTTGAAATGATTCTACGAACGGGAGGTTATCACCTCCAGGACGTGAAGGGGAGATCCATGAGTCATACCTGGAGCGTTGTTGACTTGAAACGCTTCTACCCATGAACGGGGAAGGTGAAATTGTATATTCAAAGACAAATTGTTATATTATATTCACTAACTTGTTGTTGTTTTTGCCTTACCTAGTGTGGAATTTGGATTATAGGATAGTCAGATGATTGCATTACCCCGAGCCATGCTCGGCCCTAAGTAGACCCACTGCACAGGCTCTCACTAGCTGGCAGGTCCAAATGCACGCCTGTGGGGGTAAGGGACCCCGAGTACTGCACAGCCTTGGGTAGACTCGCTGCTCAGGCTCTCAATATCTTGGCAGGGCAGTTGGCACACCTGGGGGAAAAGGACTTGGTCTTGGATGTGTTCTTGGAGATACATCGGCTTAGATGATTGTATTACCCTGAGCCTGGCTCAGCCCCAGGTAGACCCGATGCACAGTCTCTCACTAGCTGACAGGTTCGAAGGCTCGCATGTGGGGGTAAGGGACCCCGAGTGCTTCTTGGTCTCTGGTAGACTTGCTGCTCAGGCTCTCGTTAGCTAGGGAGGGTGGTAGGCACACTTGGGAGGAAAGGACTTAGTCTTGGATGTGTTCTTGGAGATACTTAGGCTCAGATGATTGCATTACACCGATCCTGGCTTGGCCCGAGGTAGACCCGCTACACAGGCTCTCACTAGCTGGTAGGTCTGAAGGATCGCCTGTGGGGGTAAGGGACCCCGAGTGCTGCTCAGCCCCAGGTAGACTCGCTGCTCAGGCTCTCATTAGCTGGGCAGGGTGGTAGGCACACCTAGGGGGAAAGGACTTGGTCTTGGATGTGGTCTTGGAGATACTTCAGCTCAGATGAATGCATTACCCCGAGCCTCGCTCGACCCCAGGTAGACCTGTTGTGCCGACTCTCACTACCTAGCAGGTCCGAATGCTCGCCTGTGGGGTAAGGGACCTCGAGTGCTGCTCGGCCCAAGCTAGAGTCGCTGCTCAGGCTCTCATTAGATGGGCAGGGCGGTAGACACACCTGGGGGGAACGAACATGGTCTTGGATGTGTTCTTAGAGATACTTCAGCTGAGATGATTGCATTACCCCGAGCCTGGCTCGGCCCCAGGTAGACTCATTATGCAGGCTCTCATTAGCTGCTCAGCCCTGGGTAGACTCGCTGCTCAGGCTCTCATTAGCTGGGCAAGGCGGTAGGCACACCTGGGGGGAAAGGACTTGGTCTTGGATATGTTCTTGGAGATACTTCGGCTCAGAATGATTGCATTACCCCGATCCTCGCTCAGCCCCAAGTAGATCCGCTATGCAGTCTCTCACTAGCTGGCAGGTCCGAAGGCTCGCCTGTAGGGTTAAGGGACCCCGAGTGCTGTTCGGCCCCGGGTAGACTCACATATCAGGCTCTCATTAGCTGGGTAAGGAGGTAGGCACACGTGGGGGGAAAGGGCTAGATTTTGGACATGGTCATGGGAGTACTTTGGCTTGAAAACTTTTGCACAGCCCCGAGCAAAGTTTGGCTCCGGGTAGACTCACTGTACGGGCCCTCATCCAAACAGGCAGGAGAGGAGACACACCCTGGAGGCAGGGGAAGGAATTTGAGAAACTTTTTGAGCAGAGGGTCTCAACCAAGGGGTTCTCGACAAAGGAAGTTCTCGGCAGGAGGGCTTTTGGCATGAAGCTCTTGACTAGTTGGTGGGAACCTCTATACCTCTCGGTGAGGCTCCGTTCGAGTCATGTACTGCAAAGGGGGCACTGGCTCTCTTAGAAACCTGCAGTCAGCACTTTCGACAAAGGGCTCTCGGCCGATTTCCACCTATTAATCTATCGCTAAGGAGTGCGGCTTCATCAAGGAGGGTAAGGGTCTCGACAAGAACTCATTTGGGAGACTTTATAGAATATATAAATGGTTTTGGCAAGAAAAGTAAAACAAGCATATATACATATAAACATGCCAATGTGTTCACAAAAGTTGGTTACAAGCGAGGGAACCTCGTGCGTTCAAAAAAAAGGACAAAAAGAATGGAGCGGCGAAAATCGTTAGCGGGTTTCGCCGGATTCCCCGCTCAAGATCTCGCAAGGCCTCCCACTGGAACTCTCGCCAGAGCTCTCATCGAATATCCTACCAGCCATGACTGGATATTTCGGGACATCTGAGGGCGAGGAGTCCGGTGCTCCTAGAGTCTTAGGGATGGGCTCGAAGAGCTATGGGAGAAGTTGGCGGACAACGATGGTTTTGCCTCCCTCACTCAAGCACCCCAAATCCCGCAACGTCTCTATGGTTAGTGTGGCTGTTGGTTGGGCATTGGTTTATAGCATCTAGTCAATGTCGTACTCCGATTAGTTGAGGCTCCTCAACCTCTCGTCCTATGAAGGAGGTGGCGGGATAGCAGCCACAGCCGCTTCTGCCCGTCGGAGCTGGTCCTTCAGCAGGACGTTCTCGCACTCCAGGCCAGCAAGCTGCGCGCGAAACAGCATGCTCTGGTCGGAATCCTGAGCACAGGAAAAACCCGTCAGTACAGAGAAAATAGAAGCTGGTTGTGAATTAGCGGGGAGAGAGCTAGTGCCTCAGAAGATATCGCTTACCTCTTCCGCCGGGCGCAAGGATAAAAGTCGCTGAGCATCCTCCAGTTCGACATTTAGGGCTGCCGCGTGGGCCGCTTTCCTATCCCTCGCCTTGAGAATCTCAGCAAAGTTACAGTTGATGGTGATGCACCAGCGCGCACACATATGCGAGAGATCGAACCCACGCATCATGGCCCGGACAGAGTCGAAGGCCAGGAGCCGGGTGGGCGATTGGTCAAAAACGCCGACATCTTCTCGGCTATAAAGGTAGTAGCCCAGCGCGAAAGCCTCTCTGGTTACCTCATCGCGCTCCGCCCAGCTGGGGAGGAGTGTAGAGAGGGAGACTCGGTTAGCATCAGGATCCCACTAGAGTAGAGGCTTCCCTTCCGCATCCAGGCATTTTATGCCAAGGCCGAAGTTTCGGTGCCCCTTTGGCACCTGCTGGGGAGGGGCCTGAGCGGAAGTATCGGCGACTTCCCCCTCAGCACCAGCCCCGCCTGTGGTTGGCAGGCTCCCAGCAGGGGCCCAGACGGTGGTCCTGGCGGTAGTAGTCGCCTCCCCGGCCGCCGACAGGATCTCGACGAAGGATCGGCCCTCGGCGACAAATCGGGCGGGAGAGCTCGCCATGAACTTCCCCTTGTCTGCGACAGGTTGCCTTGGTCATTTGAGTGGATTGGACGAGAAGGTGCTGGACTTTCTCTTCCCGGCACCGGACTGAGGGGGTGGAGCCTTCTCATCCCGGTAGGCGAGAGCCTTAGACTTCGCGAGAGCTAAGGGATCCATCGCAGCCCTTTTCTCGGCAAATGGCTGGTGCAGAGGGATTTCCCTCTCTCCTGCAAGGTCGGCAACATTTAGCCCTTTGTCTTAGAGTATTGAAATCCATGCTAAAGCTGAGACCATATCTTCACCGGGAGGCACGGGCAGGAGAGATTCGATGTCTTGCCTGAGGAATTGGACGTCAAAGTCCTTAGTCCCGAAGAACTCCAGGAGGGCGCTCTCGCACGACCCAAGGGTGGGTGTCTTGTAGGCATTATCGTCGTATTAGACGGGTGTGAGGGGCTGATAATACGTTTTGTAGCCTAAACTATTATTGTATTTTCTAGTTTATAATGTACAAATCATGTCTTATTATTTTATTTTTTATCGTTTTTATGTAAATATTATTGCCACTAACATTTTATTGTCTTTTTGCAGGTTTCCAGAAGTTTGGCCAAAAATGACATGTCACGCCCCCTGTCATGCCCTCCCTGGGCGTGACCTAGGGCTTGTCACCCAATCCCGAGGAAGCCTGATGACAGAGAAATAAAAACCGAAAAAAAGGCTGTCACGCCCCCCTGACACGCCCTCCCCGGGCGTGTCCCCGACCGTGATACGAGGCATGCCGCCCTATGCCGGAAGCCTGCTACCGCATTAAATACCATTTCGCCTCAGTACGCCAACTGTACTGTCACGCCCCCAGTCACGGGCGTGACACAGGGCGTGACCCCTCCTTTTCCGATGACTGATGGATTTCTGACCAATGATTTCGACGCGACGTGCGTGTCACGCCCACCCTACACCGGGGGTGACCCAGAGCGTGTCCACCAACATACAAAAGCAATCACCCTTACCGCCATAATCTAGAGCCCGAGGTCAACCCCGTACCTGTCACGCCCCCTGACACGCCCCCTCTAGGACGTGTCGAAGGGCGCGACCAACCTGCGAACTTTTCCTATAAATTCAAACCCCCTTCTATTTCAGCAAGCTTGGGTTGAGAGGGGAGGTGCTGCCCCTTTATTTCTTGGTCTTTTTCATGTTCTTCCCTCTCTCTCTCTTCCTTATTTTTTAATTTTTCTAATTCTAGCTTAGTTTTCTTTTGTTTTAGCTTTTATAATAGCTCTTGTAATTGCTTTTAGCTTAATATTATGCTAGCCTAGTTTTCATTTCCATGTAAGTATAGCTCTTTCATTTTCATGCAAGTGTAGCTCTCTTTTAGTATTAATAAAAGTGCTCTTTTCTTACTTGTGTTCATATTATGCTTTACTACTCACCCCTCCTCCACTCCATTATGATTAACTAATCCTCCTTGTACTCGATCTTGATGATCCGAGGTTCGAGTGATTAAGTTATGATGCTTTAATTCTACATTTTCTTTTTAGGGTTTTAGACCTTGAATTACTCTTGAATTATCTTGGGTTGGAGATATATCATCGATATATATTCTCCACCTTTTCTTTCATTCTTGGCTAGCCGAGAGGCCGATAGTTGAAGTGAGCGCTCAAGAGTAAAGGGAGTTGTATGCACCCCTCGAGAGAGGCATACGTCAAAATCTCCTGGATTGGAGTAAAATCCAATAGTGGGGTTCACCACGTAAAGTGAGCTTTAGGCCTTCAATTTAGACGAGAGTCGGTCGGACCTTCCTAAACTCAATTGGGCACGACTTTGAGAGAAGCATGTTCAAGATTTAGGAACCTCCACGGTTAAGGACCTTTACCCTATTAAGTTTAGGTTTTTTATCGCATTTCTTAGTCGACTTTAGCCGAGGTGATTGCTGATCGAGTGCATTTCCATCTCATAGTTTAAACCCTTCGTTGTAATCGCTTCTAATAGCTTTGTATTTAATTGCAGTAGTTATGTTTCTAGCATAGTTTTATTTCCTTAATTGCAATTAGTTTCTTTAAACTCTTATTTTTCCATCGATAAAATAATAGTCTTTGTGTGAGTAAGTGTACTCAACAGTTCTCGGATTTCAATACGACACTTGTGTCCCCTATCTACAGTTCGATAGGTATACTTGCCTCATTGGATTGCTAGTTTGATTGCTTTTATTTTCTTCGAAGCTTCGCGATCACCAAGTTTTTTGCACCGTTGCCGAAGAGCAACTTTCGTTGATATATTTAAAACATGAACCTTTAATTTTATCTCTTCTCTTTCTCATCCTCTTTCTTAAAAATTTTAAAATATTTTTTTTATTATTATCGCTCTTAATAGTAATCAACTTCACAATTTTTCTTCTCCACATAATTCTCTCGGAAAGGGGAAAGCGGCTTTAAGTGCCGCTATCTTGTCTAGTATCTTGGGAACCCTTCACCGGGAAGTCCTTTGGAAGTTCGGGAGTTAATCTATTAAAAAAATCTATTTCAAAAAAAAATTTTCATCTAGCTTTTCTTTCTAGCTTTTTTTATTTCTCTTTCTTCTTTTCTCTTCTCTTCTTTTAGAGCATGACCCGAGGAAATCCGTCGGCTATTTTTGAGTTGGACCACGAAATTGAGCGTACTCTTCGGAGAAGATCGCGATTTCAAGGTCCTACTTCCCAAATACCGATTGAGGATTCCGAGTCATCTTCTACTTTAAGAATGGCAGAGCCGCCAGTGGAGGAAGCCGTACAAAGACCTATGTCTTATTTTGCACGACAGAATCTAGAGGGAACAAAATCTAGCATAGTTCGCACTACGATAGCTAATAATAACTTCGAACTGAAGCCTAGCATAATTCAAATTGTGCAGCAGTATGTGCAGTATGACGGACTTCAAGATGAAGATCCGAATGCACATATTGCAAGCTTTCTTGAGATTTGTGACACCTTCAACATAAGTGGTGTCACAAATGATGTTATTAGGCTAAGACTCTTCCCCTTCTCTTTAAGAACTAAAGCTAAGCAGTGGCTGAACACTCTACCTAAGAATAGCATAACCACCTGGAATGAATTAATCGAAAAATTTTTGGCGAAGTATTTTTCGCCAGCTAAAACTGCAAAACTTAGAACGACATGTATGCCTTTGGACAAATAGACTCTGAAACCTTATATGAAACTTGGGAAAGATTTAAAGAATTATTAAGACGATGCCCACATCACGTGCTTCCTGTATGGTTATAAGTGCAGACGTTCTATAATTGGCTAAATCAAAGCATAAAGCAAATGATAGACGCAGCTTCTGGCGGTACTTTAAATCATAAGACCCGGGAAGCAGCTCTTGAGCTTTTTGAGGACATGACCATGAACAATTATCAGTGGAATGTACCTAGGTCCCGCCCGAACAAGCCTGCAGGTATCTTTGAAGTGGTCAACGTCTCCCAGCTAGCTCTGCAAGTAGAAATCCTAAGCAAAAAGATAACGAAGATGAATGCTGCCTCCGCCCCTCAGGTATTGGAATCTACAACTCCTTCCCCCGAACATTTAGATTTTGTTAAGAATATGCCTAGAAACGCTTTTCATAATTTTTCTGCTTCGAATTTTCCTGCACCTGGTTTTAATTTTCCGAATAGTTATAATCCTACCTTAAGAAATCATGCGATTTTTTCGTGGAGTAATCCATCGAATGCTGTGCGCCCACCACCACAAAATTATTTTTTCGCACCACCACCACCACCTCCTCAAAATTTTCCAAAACCTCCAAGTTTGGAAGAAATGTTTGCAAAATATATAAGTGTAAATGATGCTACGATAAGATCCCTAACCGGGTCTGTAAAAAGTCTAGAAAATCAAGTAGGACAGCTCGCTAAAATTATTTCTGAGGGGTCTATTCCTTCCAATACCAAGCCCAACCCGAAAGGGCATGCGAAAGTTATAACTCTTCGGAGTGGGAAGCAAGTTCCCGGTATGGTTAGTGAAGAGCCCGAGGCAAGTTCCGCCCTTGCTTTTAAAAATCAAAGCTCCGCTCCTTTTTTTTAAAATCAAAGCTCCGCTCCCATTTTAAAAATTCCACCCTCTACTGAAGAAGTTATAACCCCTCTCTCCGCATTAGAAAAAGATCTCACTCCACCGCCCATTTTTAAAAATAATCCAACCACGCCTTACCCTTCCGAACTTAATAAACAACGTCAAGACGATCAATACTCCCGTTTCTTAGAAATATTCAAGCAAATCCACATAAATCTACCATTTCACGAAGCGATTTCTTAAATGCTGAACTATGCAAAGTACCTTAAGGACCTCCTGACCAATAAGTAGAAGTTAGAGAACCTCTAGCATATCACGTTAAACGCCGAGTGCTCTGCAGTTTTGACAAACGGCTTACCAAAGAAAATCAGTGACCCGGGTAGTTTTTCTATTCCGTGTGTCTTTGGTAATCTTTTTGCCAAGCACGCATTAGCCGACTTAGGTGCGAGTATTAACCTGATGCCCCTCTCACTGTTTAAAAAGTTAGGAATTGGTAGCCTGAAACACACACACATGAGTATCCAGCTCGCCAACAGATCTGTTATGTACCCATTATGAATAGTGGAGGATGTTCTAGTAAAAGTCTACAAGTTCATCTTCCCGGTGGACTTTGTCATTTTGGACATCAAAGAAGACGTCGAGGTTCCCCTAATCCTTGGCCGACCCTTCCTTGCCACCTCTCGAGCCATCATTGACGTAAGCAATGGTAAGATCTTCCTTCGAGTAGGCGACGACGAAGTCACTTTCTCTATCACCCCCACGATGAAGAACACCTTAGCAAATGACGACTCCTGTTTCTTCTTAGAATCCTTAAGTGAAGAATCCTCCTCTCACCTCTCCAAATATGAAAAGGAATTTTCTGATTTTTGTTCCTCCTCTTCTCTTCCAACTGAATCGCTACAACTAAGTGAAGAAAGTGTAGAATCATCTTATCTTTTATCTAATTTTGAAAAAGAATTTTCTAATTTTTGTTCCTCTTCTACTTTTCCAATTGAATCACTGCAAGAAGCCGCCTTGGCCACCAGCTCCACCCCTTTTAATTTTCCATATAAAAATGTCTATGAAAATATTGTTTTTGAAAAAGAAAGAATTTCTAAATTCTCTTATGAAGAACCCCTTACCCTAGAACTTAAAGAACTTCCTGAACATCTCAAGTACTCCTTAGAAAAAAACTCCAAGCTGCTAGTTATAGTTTCGGCCTACCTCACGGATGTCCAAAACGAAAAACTCCTTTTTATTTTACGTAAACATCATCGAGCTATTGCTTGGCAGATATCTGATATCAAGGGCATAAGCCCATCTTTCCGCACTCAAACAATTTTAACGGAAGATAATACGCGTAACTCCATTCAACCTCAGCGCCGTATAAACCCGAACATAAAAGAAGTAGTTAAGGGCGAGGTTATGAAATTATTAGACGCAGGAATTATCTACCCTATATCAGATAGTAAGTGGGTTAGCCCTGTTCAGGTAGTACCAAAGAAGGGAGGGATAACGGTAGTTAGTAATTAAAATAATGAATTAATCCCGACACGGACAGTGACGGGTTAGCGTATGTGTATAGATTATAGGAAGCTGAATGATGCCACCCGCAAGAACAACTTTCCTTTATCATTTATCGACAAGATTTTAGAACGATTATCCGACCATAGCTTTTATTGTTTTCTCGATGGCCTCTCGGGGTATTTTCAAATCCCCATCTCTATCAAGGACCAAGAGAAAACCACGTTTACTTGTCCCTTCAGCACCTTCGCCTACCGAAGAATGTCGTTTGGATTTTGCAATGTGCCAGCGACATTCCAGCGATGTATGCTTGTTATCTTTGACAAGTACGTAGAAAGCATTATGGAGGTATTTATGGACGATTTCTCCGTGTTCGGCGATTCCTTTGATAGATGTTTAGAAAACCTCGAAAAAGTCTTAGAATGATGCGAAGAAACTAACCTTGCCCTAAATTGGGAAAAATGCCATTTTATGGTGAGGGAAGGGTTAGTTTTGGATCATAAAATTTCTGCGATGGGTATTGAGGTAGATATTGCGAAGATAGAAGTTATCGAGAAGCTACCGCCGCCAACGAATATAAAAGCTATAAGAAGTTTCTTAGGTCACGCTGGTTTCTACCGCCGCTTCATAAAGGACTTCTCCACGATCACCAAGCCCCTTACCCATCTTCTTGAAAAAGACACCCTCATTCATTTTTGACGAATCTTGTCTTTCTGCCTTTGAATTAATAAAAGAAAAGTTAATAAATGCACCGATTATGATAGCTCCGGTGTGGGACCTTCCATTTGAGATAATGTGCGATGCGAGTAGTTTCGCAGTGGGAGCCATATTAGGTCCACGCATATCTAAAAACTTCCACCCCATCTATTACGCTAGTAAAACGCTCACATCTGCACAGAAAAATTACACCATGATAGAGAAGGAGCTCCTAGCTGTAGTATTCGCTTTCGATAAATTCTGTCCTTATATTACACTTTCAAAAATTATTATTTTTACGGACCACTCGACCCTCAAATATCTTCTTGCAAAAACGGATTCCAAACCGCGCTTGATTCGCTGGGTCTTACTCCTCTAGGAGTTTAACTTAGAGATCCGTGATAAGCGAGGAGCCGAGAACTTGGCCGCCGACCATCTCTCCAGATTAGACAATCCCTTTATATAAAAATTAAATGAAAAATATTTTAATGATTATTTTCCTGATGTGAAGCTTCTTTCAATAAAAACATATACTTCTCCTTGGTTCGCACACATCGCCAACTATTTAGTGGCCCGGGTGCTCCCAAATAGTTCTCCTCTCAGCAAAAGAAGAAATTCTTTTCTGAGATGAAGAACTACTTTTAGGAAGACCTGCATCTTTTCAAAATCTGTGTGGACCAAGTAATAAGGAGAAGTGTTTCTTATGAAGGATTTGATATTTTAAAACACTTACATGAATGTTCGACAGGTGGGCACTATCAAGCTGCTCGCACAACTCACAAGGTGCTTTGCACAGGTTTTTACTAGCCTAGCCGGTTTAAAGATGCGCAAGCCTTTGTGAGTAGGTGTGATAGTTGCCAACGGTCAGACAACATATCTAATAAAAATGAAATGCCGCAAAATTATTTCCTTGAGTGTGAAATTTTCGACCTCTGGGAATCAATTTTGTTGGCCCCCTTCCTTCTAGCTTCAGAAATAAGTATATTTTAGTTGCCGTTGATTATGTTTCACAATGGGCAGAGGCCCAAGCTCTTCCTACAAATGACTCCCGAGTTGTAGTCACATTTTTTAAAAAATTGTTTTCTAGATTCGGTATGCCACGCGCCATCATTAGCGATAGAGGTTCCCATTTCTGTAACGTACAGTTTTCAAAAATCCTTACTAAATACGGCGTTACGCATAAGCTTTCAACTGCCTACCACCCCCAAACAAACGGACAAGTCGAAGTAGTAAATAGAGAAATAAAAAGAATATTAGAAAAGACTGTTTCAACTTCTAGAAAAGACTGGTCAGCCAAATTAGACGATGTTCTATGAGCCTACCGAACAGCGTACAAAACCTCCCTCGGATGTACGCCGTATCGGCTAGTCTATGGAAAATCGTGCCATTTACTCATAGAATTAGAACACCGTGCTTTTTGGGCCTTAAGACTTTTAAACTTCGATCCCCATTCAGTCGGCGACCTTAGAAAATTTCAACTCAATGAACTCGACGAGTGGGGCTCTTACGCATATGAAAATAACAAACTTTATAAAGAGTGGATGAAGCGTTTGCACGATAAGCACTTAAGGCATCCGAAAACCTTTAAGCCAAGCGACCAAGTTCTTTTAAATAATTCTTGATTGCATTTATTTCCTGGAAAATTAAAATCTCGTTGGTCTGGGCCCTTTTCTGTTTTAGAAGTATTTTCGTATGTTACTGTTTTGATTTCTCACTCGGATAAGGGTAATTTCAAAGTGAATGGTCAGTGTCTTACACTATATTTATGTGATGATGTCAGTCCAAACATTGTTAAATTTCTTCTGCATGAACTTTAAACTCTAACTTGAGACTATTTAATTTTTTGTTAAAAACTTTGATTTTTTTTTATTTTGGACAACAATTTTTTTGGACAATATTATTTTGATGCATCGAGCTCAAACGATGCTTTAAACAAAGGGCGCTCTTGGGAGGCAACCTAAGTTATCTTTTTCTATTTTCTTTATTTTAATATTTTTGCCCCGGACGGCTCCGACAAGCTGAAGCTTCTGCGATCACCTGCTCTAACGTTGTTTAATCCATCACACAGTCCAAAGAAGACATTTGGGAGGAGCGGCATAACTCAGCTTTCGTAGCAAATAAATCCGGGGAAGTACCTGTTTTTCAATTTTGTTTTTCAATTCTGTAATTTCATTTTATCTCATTCTCCAATACCCTTCTTTTGCCATTGAGGACAATGTCCATTTTAAGCTTGGGGGAGGACTTCCTTCTTCTTTTTGCTTTGTGTAAATATTTTGCTTTTTGTGAATATTTTTCCAAAAAAAATCCAAAAAAATGAATATCTTAAAAAATCCAAAAAAAGAGAATATTTCAAAAAAATTTTAAAAATTTATTTGCTTTTTTGTTTTTACTTTAATAGTTTAGACATTTTGGTATCTCAATAGTACGCCTAGTTTTTGTTTTGTTTTACTCAAAATTTCCTATAAACAACTTAGTTAATTATAATATTTCTAATCGTCCTTTTTAATTATGTTTCACAAGTAAAATGTTGGCCATGTGTTTCTAATTCACGGTAGCATGTTAAGGTGAAATATTTTTCTAAAACTCGCATTTCTATTATGGTTTTTGTTCTTTATTTTCTTTACTTTCTCAAAAATTCATCATCCACAATTTTCCTTTTCATTTTTGGATAAATTTTGTAAGGTCAACTTTTGAATAGCGTAGTAGATGTGAACGATCCAAGTCACCTATTATTTCTATTTTCAAGTTGATTTCATCAATCTTCTTTTATTATCTAGGACTTGCTTTTTGAAAATTTTCAAATCTATATTTTAAATAAATTTAAAAGCATGAATATGATTTAGGCCGTTTTTGTTTTCATTTGAGCTTTCCTGCCAACCTAAAAACTTTCACCACTAGTTAGCCGCTTTTGAGCCTTTTTCCAAATTCATTTGATAGCTCCCCTTTTCATATCATTTTCACCAAAGCCAAAATTTTCAACCTATCTAATCACACTAGCCTTTTTGAGTTTAATAAAAAAAATTTCCATGATTATGATAGGTTATTTTTGTGATATTTTTGGGAGAAAGGTTTTGAAAAAAAGTATGCTCAAAAGATATGTTTGTTTTTGTTTGGCCAATTCAAAATGAAAATGAAAATATTTATGGCCTTTGTTTTGAAAAAAGAAAAAAAAATGGAGAAAAGAAGAAAAAGAGAGAAAAAAAATATTTTTATTTTAAATGAAATTTTTGAAACTCTTTGTTTTGGTTTAGTGTGATTTTAAGCCTTCACGTTTATCTTTGAATTTCACTCAAAATCATATTCCTAAACCTAACGTTTCTGTCCTATTTAAGTCCTTTTGATTCACGCCTTTTGAATTTTAATTAATAACTAAGAAAAGAAGAAAAGTAAATCAGTTTTATTTTTGGATTTAAACTTAGATTTTTGTTATTGAATCAATATAATTATAATGCGTTGCTTGGATCTAGTAACAACTCAATGCATTTTTTTCAATTTTGTTACTTTGCTTAAATCTATTTAAAGAATTTCATCAAAATTTTTGATGATATATTTTCGTTAAGTAAAGTTTATAAAAGTTATACAATACCTAAATAATTGTTTTAGATTTACGTTTCACCTTTTCCCTACTTAAAATTTTGCATAGTACTTGTGTGCCCATAATTATAACTTTTTGATTAGTCCTTTTTATGAGTATCTAGTTTTTTTATATTTTTGCTTGGGGACAAGCAATGTTTAAACTTGGGGGAATTTTATAATACGTTTTGTAGCCTAAACTATTATCGTATTTTCTAATTTATAATGTACAAATCAAGTCTTATTAGTTTATTTTATATCATTTTTATGTAAATATTATTGCCACTAACATTTTCTTATCTTTTTGCAGGTTTCCAGAAGTTTTGCCAAAAATGGCCTGTCACGCACCCCTATCACGCCCTCCCTAGGCGTGACCTAGGGCGTGTCACCCAATCCCGAGGAAGCCTGATGACAGAGATAGAATAACCGGAAAACGGCTGTCACGCCCCCCTGACACGCCCTCCCCGGGCATGTCCCCGGGCGTGACACGGGGCATGTCGCCCTCTGCCCGAAGCCTGCCACCGCATTAAATGTCATTTCGCCTGCGTACCACAACAGTACTGTCACGCCCCTAGTCACGTGCGTGACACAGGGCATGACCCCTCCTTTTCCGATGACTGACGGATTTCCTACCAATGATTTCGACGCGACATGCGTGTCACGCCCACCCTACACGGGCTTGACCCAGTGCGTGTCAACTGACATACAGAAGCAATCATCCTTCCTGCCAGAATCCAAAGCCCGAGGTCAACCCCGTACCTGTCATTCCCCCTGAAATGCCCCCTAGGGCTTGTCAAAGGGCATGACCAACCCGTGAACTTTTCCTATAAATTCAGACCCCCCCCCCCCTTCAATTTCAGCAAGCTTGGGTTGAGAGGGGAGGTGCTGCCCCTTTGTTTCTTGGTCTTTTTCATGTTATTCCCTCTCTCTCTTCCTTATTTTGTAATTTTTCTAATCCTAGCTTAGTTCTTCTTTTGTTTTAGCTTTTGTAATAGCTCTTGTAATTGCTTTTTGCTTAATGTTGTGCTAGCCTTGTTTTCATTTCCATACAAGTATAGCTCTTTCATTTTCATGCAAGTGTAGCTCTCTTCTAGTATTAATAAAAGTGCTCTTTTCTTACTTGTGTTCTTATTATGCTTTACTACTCACCCTCCCACCTCCACTCCATTATGATTAACTAATCCTCCTTGTACTCGATCTTGATGATCCGAGGTTCGAGTGATTAAGTTATGATGCTTTAACTCTACCTTTTCTTTTAAGGGTTTTAGACCTTGAATTACTCTTGAATTATCTTGGGTTGGAGATATATCATAGATATATATTCTCCACCTTTGCTTTCATTCTTGGCTAGTCGAGAGGCCGATAGTTTGAAGTGAGTGCTCAAGAGTAAAGGGAGTTGTATGTACCCCTCGAGAGAGGCAGACGTCCAAATCTCCTGAATTAGAGTAAAATCCAATAGTGGGGTTCACCGCGTAAAGCGAGCTTTAGGCCTCTAATTTAGACGAGAGTCAGTGGGACCTTCCTAAACTCAGTTGGGCACGACTTCAAGAGAAGCGTGGTCAAGCTTTAGGAACCTCCACGGTCAAGGACCTTTACCCTATTAAGTTTAGGTTTTTTATCGCATTTCTTAGTTGACTTTAGCCGAGGTGATTCTTGATCGAGTGCATTTCCATGTCATAGTTTCAACCCATCGTTGTAATAGCTTCTAATAGCTCTTTATTTAACTGCAGTAGTTCTCTTTGTAGAAAAGTTTTCTTTCCTTAATTGAAATTTGTTTCTCTAAACCCTAGTTTTTCCATCGATAAAATAATAGTGTTCGTGTGAGTAAGTGTACTCAACAGTTCCCGGATTTCAATACGACACTTGTGTCCCCTAGCTATAGTTCGATTGGTATACTTGCCTCATTGGATTGCTAGTTCGGTTGCTTTTATTTTCTTTGAAGCTTAGCGATCACCAGGGGAATGTTACCGAAGTCTCTAGAGATGTAGATGAACTTATCGCCCCAGTGGTTGTGATTGTTGGCGAGACCGTAGGCCTTGAGCAGCTATACGAAAAAGATGACTACCCCGCTCTTAGCCCGGAAGACGAACAGCTTTCGGAAGATGGGTAGGCTGAACTCTACCCTCTCGGACCGTAAGTAGCAGATGAACGTTACCAAGATGGCGGTTGAATTAGGATTGAGCTGAGAGGGAACCACCCCATAGTAACGAAGGGCCTAGCGTACCTCGGGCCAGAGGGGGAGGCAGATGCCCACATCGAAATGCTCGACGGGGATGGCGAGATCTCCCTCTCCTGCAAGATTGACTCTATCGTCGTTGCCCGAGTTTCTTGTGAAGAAACTCGGCAGGGTGTAGCGGGTGGTGATCATCTGAAATTCGTCAAAGGTTAGACGACAGGGAGGGAACTTATGCCACCAGAAGGCTTGCATGCAGTTGGAACGTCCTTCGTTCTCGCGCGGCATTGCGATCAAGAGGTTCTAGGCAAGAACTCTGGGAGAACGGAGCGATCAAGAGAAGGTGGCGAAAGCGAGGGAATTTCTCGATGAGGCGCGAGAGCAGTAAGAAGGAAGGTAAGGGTTCCAGATCGGAGAAATAAATGCAGTGGATGGATCGGCCTATTTATAAAGAATCTTGGTAATGATATTTTTCCAAAAAAGATGGCGGGGATATAATGGTAGTGTCCCAAGGCGTCGGCGCCCCGCTTTCCATTCTAACACGATCCAGTGACCTAAGCCGGCGGTAAGTAAGTCCCCATCCTCGGGATAAAACTGTAACTAGTAGACAGAGCTGAGGTCCGCGCAAGCACCACCAAAAAATATAGCATAAAACAAAAGCAGTTGGCAGAGCAAAAATGAAAGAGGGGCTCTCGCTGAGCAAGAACCTCTTAATAAAATATAATAATAATAGAAGAGGTTTATTAATTATTGTCCAAATTGCCGAGGTACATCAAGGAAGGGTTGGCCGAGAGGTGGAAGAAGCGAGTTGTCTTTGACTCAATATTATTCCCAGCTCCATCGTCCCCGGTCCCTCCTTCCTGTCCTTAGAGGAACCCGCGGGTTAAAGTAGGATGTTAGGGCGGTGCACCCAAGGTTGATCAAGCGCGCCTGGTCCCGAATTCGCGCAATACACCGCCTTAGCGAGGTCTCGGAGGTAAGAGTGTCCTGCCGCTCCGTCTCGCCCACGAGGTTGCTGTAGTCCCGCTTGATGACCTCCATGCGCCTCTCAACCATCCTATGAAGGCTCCTTACCACCGAAGAGTTGGCTCGCTCTCGCCGCTCAAGCTTCGAGAACAACGCCGCCACCCTCTTTTGCCATTTCCTACCATTCCCGGCGGCATCCAAGGACTCTTCCATCTCGTCAGAAGAAGGGAAGGGGGAGCTCTCGGTTGCTTCCTCTTCCTCTTTATCCTCGCCTCCGTCTTCATCATCCTCCTCGGTTCCCACCCGGGGCACTGCATCCCTTGGTGAGATAGGGAGTTCCAAGTCATGACAAGGGAAAAGTAAACGAAGTGATGATTTCTCGCATACCTGCAGCTTGGCGAGAGCCATCAACCGACGGCGGGCGAGAAGGCCCAGGATCCCCCTAGTTTCCTTCCCAAAGAGGAGGTGGATCAGCTTTCCCTGCCCCGGGAGGAATGTTTTGCGCATGGCAATACCGGTTTGGCTGGGAGCGGGGGTAGAGTCGTCTTCCCTCGCGGCATGGCGAGCCTCCGACGGAGGTGCATGGGTCTAAGTGGTCGCCCCTCCTGCCAGAGGGGCGGGATCAGCTGCATGTGTTCCCGGATTGGCGAGTAAGATTTCGTTCCCTTTGGTATAGAGACCCAGGCTTGCAAGAGCTGGCGCTGTGAGAAACCGTTTAAGAAAAAAAGAACGAATTTATTGAAATATTTGATTGAGGGGGAAAAATGTTACTTGGGGTTCTCAGAGCGTCGGCCGAGGGAACGACCGCCGAGATCCTCGAAGGATCATCTAGAGGGAGAGGCATCGACTCAGGGGGTGTCGGCAGGGACCCGGGATCGACGTTTGGGACCGCCTCCTACGAGAAGTACTGCATATCAATCATTAGTCTCCTTCATATCAATTCACAGTTCTCGAAAGTCAGCAAATTACAGGGACATACCTTCTGCAGAGGTGAAGGATTCTCCGCGCAGCTTGGGGACAGGTGGGCAAGCCCCAGTTCTCGTTCAAGAGGTCTCGCTTGACCTATTTTGCCCTCTTATTTTTCTTCTTCTTTAGCTATGAGGTCTCAACGGACAGCGACCATCTCGCCAACCGCGGGGCTATAAAGACACTGTTCGCAAGGGCTCGCGCTTGCGCCGCATCGATGCGGTCTTGAAGGCACTACGAGAGCGGCTTCTCAGCATGTTTTGAACGCATATTGGGATCATGCGAGGACTCAGAAATAGGGCAGTGATTGGCAGGGACAGATTTATGACCGTCTATCAGCACACACACATATATAGCCATGGGATGGCCCCACCAAAAGATTCTCTTTTCAAGGATAACACATGATCAACGAATATTATTGGTTGGACGTGTATTTTTGAGCGCATGACTAGCTTGAAAAGAGCGGGGATTGTGTACAACCCCCTATTCGCTGAGTTGAACTCAAAGGCACCAAGGGCCAGGTTTAGGCTAGCTTCGGGCTAGCTTTGGTCTTCAGAGCAGAAGAGCTCCCATCTAGGAGTGAGCGAGATTGCTCACGCTTAAGCCCCAGCCGAGACCTACTTCTTCCTAGAGGCAGGCGAGAAGGCTCGCACCTCGTAGAAGCCGGGAATTGGCTTCAGTAGTCTTAGGCATTCTTCAGCACCTTTTTAGCTCCCGCCGAGTGAGGGCGGGAGGGTTCTCGGTAATATGTAAGAACCTCCAGCTCTCTGTAAAGAGGTTGTCGCAGGATGGGGCTCAGGGAGAAATTACCTAGTTGCCCTCGTGTAAATTACCCACATACCCCCAGGATCTGCATTTAACATTTCATAACAGCAGGATTTGTCTGTTGGCAGACCAGCCAGGGGTAATTTTGTAATTTTAGGTCAGCAAAGGCTATAAATAGACCCGTAGGGGCTCCTCAGAAGGCAAGCTTTCATATTTTCTCTAAGATCTTCTAGTTCATTCTGAGGACTCCAAGTCCAGATTTATGTTTTGGAGGGGAAGCTCTCAGAGATCTTTCGGGTGAGAGGTGGGACCTCCCTACTAAGGCTTTGGGTCGGTTCTAGATCCTTTACAACCAGACAGGGGTCGGAGCTTGGGAAGAGTAGGTGTTGGTTGCACCCCTATTTTCGAACTTCCGTTGAGGTCAAGTTTTGGCCTCAAAACAAATAATGTGAGTAACTTAGGAGAACGTGCGAACACCTGCTAATCTCAACAAAAGTTAAGTTAAAATCAGGTAAATAAACATATAACAAGAGTACTTTCGATGAACTCACGAACACCTGCTAATCTCTGCAAAAGAGAAGTCAAAAGTAGGTAAATAAACATATAACGTGAGTACTTGAGATGAACTCGCGAACATCTATTAATCTAAGCAAAAGAGAAGTCAAAACACGTAAATTTAAATTATAATGCGAGTACCCGAAGATAACTCGAAAACACCTTGTAATCTCTCCAAAAGAGAAGTCAAAAGCAGGTAAATATACATATAATGCGAGTACCTAAGGAGAACTCGCAAACACTTACTAATCTCGGCAAAAGTGAAATCAAAAGTATGTAAATAAATCTATAACTTGAGTACCTGAGGTGAACTCGTGAATATTTGCTAATCTCTACAAAGGAGGTAAATTTAAAATATAATGGAGTCCTTGAAGAGAACTCTTGAACACCAGCTAATATCTGCAAAAAAAGTCAACAATGGGTAAATAAACATATAACCCGAGTACCTGAGATGAACACGTGAACATCTTCCAATCTCTGCAAAAGAAAAGTCAGAGTAGGTAAATTTAAATTATGACGTGAGTACATGAAAGAACCCGCGAACACCTTCTAATTTCTACAAAAGAAAAGTCAAAAATAGGTAAATAAACATATAATGCGAGTACCTGAGGTGAACTCGCGAACATCTCCTAATCTCTGCAAAAGGCAAGTCAAAAGCAGGTAAATAAACATAATGCGAGTATTTAGTGAAAAATCGTGAACACCTGCAAATCTCTATAAAAGTGTATTCAAAAGCAGGTAAAGAAACATATGACACCAGTACCAGAGGTTAACTCGCGAATATTTGCTAATCTCTGCAAAAGAGAAGTCAAAAGAAGGTAAATTAATGCGACTACCTAAAGAGAACTCGCGAATAACAGCTAATCTCGGCAAAAAAGTCAAAAGCAGGTAAATAAACATATAACACGAGTACCTGAGGTAAAATCGTGAACATTTACTAATCTCTGCAAAAGAAAAGTGAAAAGCAGGTAAATTGAAATTATAACGCGCGTATCTGAAGAGAACTCGTGATCGCGTGATAATCTCTACAAAAGAGAAGTCAAAAGCAGGTAAATAAACATATAACGCGAGTACTTGAGCAGAACTCACGAACACCTGCTAATATCTAAAAAAGATAAGTCATAAGCATGTAAATAAAAAAAATGCGAGTAACTAAAGAGAACTCACGAACACCTGCTAATCTCTGCAAATAATAAGTCATAAGCAGGTAAATTTAAAATATAACGTGAGTACCTTAAGATAACTCGCGAACGCCTGCTAATCTCTTCAAAAGAGAAGTCAAAAGCATGTAAATAAACATATAAAGTGAGTACCTGAGATGAACTCACGAATATCTGCTAATCTATGCAAAAGAGAAGTTAAAAGAAGTTAAATTTAAAATAAAGCGCGAGTGCCTGAAGAGAACTTACAAACACCTGCTAATCTTAGCAAAAGCGAAGTCAAAAGTAGGTAAATAAATATATAACACGAGTACCTGAGGAGAACTCGCGAACATCTGCTAATCTCTGTAAAAGATATCTCATAAGCAAGTAAATTTAAAATATAACGTGAGTACCTGATGGGAACTCACGAACACATGCTAATCTCTACAAAAGAGAAGTCAAAAGCAGGTAAATAAATATCTAATGTGAGTACCTGAGGTGAACTCATGAACATCTGATAATCTATGCAAAAGAGAAGTCAGAAGTAGGTAAATATAAAATATAACGCGAGTACCTGAAGAGAACTCATGAACACCTGCTAATCTCTACAAAAGAGAAGTCAAAAGCAGGTAAATAAACATATAATGCGAGTACCTGAGGAGAATGGAAAACACGTGCTAAACTCGGCAAAAGAGAAGTCAAAAGCAAGTAAATAAACATATAACGCGAGTGCCTGAGGTGAACTCGCGAACACCTACTAATCTCTTCAAAAGCGAAGTCAAAATCTGGTAAATTTAAAATATAATGTCGGTACGTGAAGAGAACTCGCGAACACCTGCTAATCTCTTCAAAAGAGAAGTCAAAAGCAAGTAAATAAATATATAATGCGAGTATCTGAGGAGAACTTTCAAACACCTGCTAATCTCTACAAAAGTGAAGCGAGAAGCAGGTAAATAAACATATAATAAGAGTACTTGCGGTGAACTCGCGAAAACCTGCTAATCTCTATAAAAGAAAAGTAAAAAGCAGGTAAATAAACATATAACACGAGAACCTGAGGTGAACTCGCGAACATCTGCTAATCTATGCAAAAGAGAAGTAAAAAAGCATGTAAAGTTAAAATATAAGGCGAGTACCGATAGAGAACTTGCGAACACCTGGTAATCTCTGCAAAAGAGAAGTCAAAAGGAGGTAAATGTAAAATATAACGCGAGTACCTGAGGAGAACTAGTGAACACCTGCATATCTCTACAAAAGTGAAGTCAAAAGCAGGTAAATAAATATATAATGCGAGTACCTTAAGTGAACTCGCTAATATTTGTTAATCTCTACAAAAGAGAGTTCAAAAGGAGGTAAATTTAAAATATAATGCGATTACTTGAACAGAACTCGTGAACACCAACTAATCTCTATCACCACCGGCATTTTCTCCACATTTAAACGATATATCAAAGTAAGAGAAAACACGCGTCGTGATTCCATGCCGTGTAGGGGATAACTGCAGACGCTCAGGAAAGAACCTATTCCTTTCAGTTATCTTGAAATTCTCAAGTTTATCATGAAGAAGATGTATTTTAGTTAAGTTTGACAGTTGTATCTCTCGGCTCAGTGGATAAACTAGTACACAGATGAAAATATAAATATATGCTGCTGAAAATACTTTATTTAGCTCGATTATTATCCTACATGAGCAGAGACCTCCGAAAGGACAACTCATGATATGTATAACTCTAGATTTAATATAAGTGGGAAAAGAGCTTTTATGTTCGTTAAAAATATAATGACATTTGATTTAAAAGATGCTATGAGTATGGGATAAGCATAATAATACTTTTATAGCTTGAAAATAACTAACATACAATCCAATCATAAATCCTTCAAAGAGAGCAAGTAAAAACAAATCATCTAGAATGTGACTTAGCAGTTAACAAGCAACTTAACATTCCACAAAATATCTTGTGGGCGTCAACAACCTGACACGACCCCACCAAAAGGCATCTATGTCTGAACTAAAAACAAAACACAAAACTACCTTGCGAAGGGGAGGTAAGAACCATTGTTACTACTGCAGAAAACCTAAGACCACCAACTCTAGCTACCCAACCTGTAATAGCTCTGAACGTGTGACATTCAAAAAGAAGGAATGCCTCAACAAGAATGAACAAGTAGCAAAAGAAAACCAAAGTTAAATAAATATGAGAAGTTAAAGGGTTACCCGTCCAAGACAGAATAGCTGCCAAACCACATCATATAAATCATAAAATAATAAGCAAATGAATAATTTACTGTGTTTTAAGTATGAGAGGTTGCACCAAGTGCGATATGAAGCCATGCTTCGTCAACTTCTGTATGTGCATGCATAAGAACATATGTGTGTATATATATATATATCAACAAAATAGGTTGAGCAGCTCTAAACACGTGAATAATTAACACTTGACAAAAATGATATTTGATGTAGGGATGCACGTTAACACCGAATTAAATCTAGGATTGCTCACAGTCAACTCTATGTGATCAACTCCTACACTCACAAAATCGCTCTAAGTGGCACTATGCAATTTTGATCTATCAATTTGACGCTAGCGTACGGGTAGCCAAACCGGTAGAGATCAAATAAGAGCTATGAGGCCAATATTCAATCGAGCTAAAAGGACCAAAATTGGGTCCGACCGAGCGGCGTTGTACCAATTGAGATCTACCAAAAAACTTCGATTCGGAATGGGTAGATATCTCCCAACAAAAATATTGCGAAGGTTCGCCAAACCTCTTGAATGAAAAATAACAATAAAGATAAAAACAAAGCTAGATAAAATCAACCATGATGAATCCGAATATTTCAATAGTTAACGCTACGGATAAAACCACCACTTGAATATTTCTAAGGAAAAGAATCTCACAAGAGTGGAAGTATTTCGTTACCCAATCAGAATGGGTGATTCCGATTAATCTCGACTTGGATCGTTCTCCAACGACTTCATCGGAGTCGCACCGGAAGGAGATGAGAATCTTGCTCGCCAATATCGCTTCACGCTGGTGCTGGAGATCCACAAGGGGAGTTGTAGGAGATGATGTAGGTGGCAGGATTTTGAGAGGAGGGATGGAGGTGGCTCGGGTTTGTGGAGGTTGGCAGCTAAGGGATGGGGAAGGATGAACTTGGTGAGGAGGGAGGAAGGAGGTTGGCGGTTTTTGGATGGTGGCCGAAATGGAGGAAGGGATATAGGGGTAGATTTTCTTTCCAAGGAGAGGAGGAGGGGAAGAGAATAGGGAGGAGGAGATGGGAAGTGGACGGCGGCCAAGAGGGAGGAGGGGAAGGTGAAATTCAGCCAAGGAGGAAGAGGGAGAGAGATTTCAAGAGGAAAAAAATTAGGGTTTCAATTTTATTTCTTCAATGCCTCAAAATGAAAATGTCCATGCCTATATATAGGCTTACATCAAACAACAAAGGGAAATGCTACATGCAGCCCAAAAATTAAAATACAAATAATCATGGTTCAAAACATAACCATGCCACATAATATGAAAATTTAAATAAAATGCATAAATAAAATAGAACCAAAAATGCATAAATAATTAATAATAATTTTAGTAATAATTATTATTAATTATTTAAATATAGGCTTGCGCCGCGGGCGGATATTTGGGTGACGCGCTACAAAGTCTTTACGACATCGCACGTCACTAATTGGAGACGGAGAAATATCTTCCGTAAGCGCACCGTCACTACTTGGAGACGGAGAAATATCTTCCGTAAGCGCACCGTCCTCATCTTCAACCTATTGTGGGCCGTCGTCTCCATCAATCCTCCCCTGCATGAAAGTACTCATCACTGATGAGTTGGCCTGAAAGTACCGGAGCAGGAAAGCATCATTTAATACAACCTCGGGTCGGCAGACAGCACCACTTGGAGAGGAGAGCACAATAACCTGGAGTATCCTGTCAAGCATAAATATGTTCCTACGGAACCTTGGAAAAACATTAGTCAATAAAGGAAAACAAAATTCAGCATCCACAACCAACATACCTCCAGAGAAGACCGATGAAGAATACAATCAGAGTACAATCTCAAAACCCATACCCAAAGAGAACATAGTTCACCCGCACGGACATGCAGAAAATTCAAGTGGCAGAGAATCATATAGCGTTAAATAAGAAACATCGAAAATAGGGGGAAAACCCCAATCTGTGGATAATTTCAAATGAAATGCGTCTTCTACTAATGTCATTAATAACCAAAGAGGGTTCAGCTTACCAACTCGCCAACTTTCTAAAGTGCCCTAAGGCATCCGTTCAGGGACGAGACACACCAAAACTAAATCGTCACTCTTATAGTGAGAAACTCTTTTATGTAAGCTTGCATGAATATGATACAAAATAATTTGAACTGCTAGAGCTTTACTAGTGTGGTTATATAATGGGGAGTCATAACGAGCATAATTTGGAGTGAGTTTCGCCGACAAACTAGAGGGTAAGTAATGAGATGCCACCAGAGTGATTAATTCTATTAAAATGCGCCTAGATAACTTGCTACCGTGTGGTGTGAACACATGCGCTATGTGACACACCCCAAATTCAGAGAATAAAGGAGTTAAGTCCGGAGGGATGGGAGCCTTAAAATCAAAGATGATTTTCATAGGCGTGAGCGTTGCAGTTCTTCTTTTATAATTAATATAATCACGCTTGGAGTGAAGATATGCCATGGGAAATCGCTCATCATACATACTAGTAGAGTTGAACGCTCCCGGGTGTGGCAATAGGTGCGAGCGATACAACTCATGTGTCCTAACCGTGGTCACTATCAAGTGGAAAAAAGGTTCAAAAAATAGCGGGGGGTAAATTCGCACGACTGGGTGTGGAATATAAGTGTGTGAAGGTGACACCACCTCCAGTGTCAAAATAGTCAAAGAATAAGGAGTACACGAGGATAGAGGCATAGCCAGACACGTGGAGAAAAGCATAGTCAAATGTGACGCGTCGTCAGATCTACGCAGAGCGGTGAACAACCCAGAAACTAGCGCGCTCAACTGACTAAGACCTAAGCACGGAGACATCGTCAATACAAGAACTAATATAGTGGTCGTGTCACAACAACATAGTCTAGGATATCCGATTCCACTACCTAAAACATCTAAGAAAGCGGGCACAAAAATAGGAGGAAGGGTTGGTGAAATCAAACTCGGAAAATCCAAATCAGAATTAATTTTACCAATCGAAGCTAACATCAATGAACTTTCAACCGGGGGTAAGACTAAAGAATCATCCAAAAATACCACTTCCTCGCTTACCATTTCGTCTAACACACTAGTCTCGTCGATTAATTTAGAATCGGTAATGGTCTCAGAAAAGGGAAAAATCAAGCCCGACAGAAATTTTAATTCAGGAACTTCAGATAAAGGTGTTTTCATCAAGGAGCTATCGTTCGGGCTCATTGCGCTAAAATTTTCTAAACATAATTCTTGCACAAACGATAAATCTTCCCAATCATTCGGAACGTCTAATACAACAGGGTCATCAAAACAACCTTCAACATATCACGGTCTAAAAGGAACCAGCTCGAGTCCGAACAGGTCATCCTCCACGTCACTACTAGGTAAACTCCTAATGTAAGGTGACTCTACCGACTCAGCCAAAATGTCTACCGACTCAGGTATTTTCTCAGCAGGTGTAATATTAGACTTTAACATGACGGGGATCATAGTTTGGAGAGGGCTCTCAATACTAGGGTGAACAGACACAACACTAGTATGGCTATTAATAGGCAAGGTGCTATTCTCACAGATCAGGCTATTTTCACCCCAAGATAAACTTTCATCCCATGAAGACTCTTACAACACTGTTGAAACATCTAACAACACTGGGTCTACCGAAGACTCCATAATAACCAAGGGAGATGGCTTAAAAATATTATTGACGTGGAGTGGAGAGGATTCCTCAGAGGTGAAATCCTCATCCAGGTCACTAGGCTAACCAATATCCACATCGTCACTATAATCGTCAGAGATAATAACCTCGTCCTCAGTGACGGGCACGATCCTAGGCATTTCCTTAGACTCAACAAGAGAGTCAACAACTAGACTAGACAACTCAGGTGGAGACTCAAAAAGGTCTACAGGTGTAATTCGGCGGAGATCGCTCAATAGATCCAAAATTAGATATGCCACTAGACTCATAAGTTGTGGTCGTCCGAAACGAGGAAACCTTAGGCCTAGGAATTGGTGCTTCACAATTTCAAACGCCGTACTAAAGGTGGTGCCTAGATCAGTGTGCAAATAATGCAGTAATTCACTCTGGATGTAAGGGTTTAACCCCCTACGAAACATAGAGAGGGTCATCTCGGGCAATTCCTTCACACCGCTCCTAACAATCATATCCTTAAAGAGTTGCATGTACTCTGAGACCGACTTATTCCCTTGTTGAAGGGGAGACAAATCATCAGTTATGTGCCATTTTATTTTGGCGTGAGGTTTATAGTCAGTCCCAAAGGTTGGTATGGAACTAGCGCCATAACGATACTCACTCAAAGGTTTGGCGTTAGTAGTACGAAGATTGGCAGGATCAAATTAATCCGAGAAGAGGCTACGCATCGCCCACCACGTGTGTTTATAATTACCAACACGACGCTCTTCGTTTATCCAAAATGACTGGGCTCGACCTATTAACCACTCTCGGGCGAAGTGAACCTTTTGGAGGTCATCCCATTAGCGACAGTTAAAATGAAGTTCTATGCCCTTAAGACAATCCCGAAAATTTTTAAGATACCCTAAACCGTCATAGGTAAGATAAATGTTGCATTGCCTAGGGGGAGGCTTAGCCCTGGATTTATCGTACCAATAGTCCAAATGGGAAACGTGAATGTCATAGGCCATAATCGTAAGAACCGGAGAGAAAACTCGATCCGATATTTGTGCACAAGCAAAGAAAAGTAAACTGACCCAAATAAAATAGGATTGTCAGAATTGTTCCCGCTTAACCACTGGGGTAATACTAATATAAATTAGATTTTCTTGCTGAAAAAATTATGAAGATTATTAATTATTTTTTTTGATGTTTTGCTGAAAATTAAGAAATTTAAGCCGCTATTGGCAGACCAAAAATTTTTTTGTGTGTGATTTTTTGACAACTAACGTGCAAACAGAAGTGCGGGTTAAAGTGCCACAAGATGGGGGAGGGGTGCCAATTAGGAAATTGACCTGAAACTCCCTCTGATACCAAATTGATGTTGGGATGCACGTTGACACCGAATTAAATCTAAGATCGCTCACAGTCAACTCTATGTGATCAACTCCTACACTCGCACAATCGCTCTAAGCGGCACCACGCAATTTAGATCTATCAAAATAATGCTAGCGTACGGGTAGCCAAACCAGTAGAGATCAAATAAGAGCTATGAGGCCAATATTTGATCGAGCTAAAAGGACAAAAATGGGTCCAACCGAGCGGCGTTGTACCAAAAGAGATCTACCGAAAAACTTCAATTCGGAATTGGTAGATCTCTCCCAATGAAAAGATTGCGAAGGTTTGCCAAACCTCTTGAATGAAAAATAACAATAAAGAGAATAACAAAGCTAGGTAAAATCAACCACGATGAATCCGAATATTTCAATAGTTAACGCTACGGATAAAACCACCACTTGAATATTTCTAAGGAAAAGAATCTCACAAGAGTGGAAGTATTTTGTTACCCAATCAGAATGGGTGATTCCGATTAATCTCGACTTGGATCGTTCTCCAACGAATCCACCTGAGTCGCGCCGGAAGGAGATGAGAATCTTGCTTGCAATATCGCTTCACGCCGGTGTTGGAGATCCACAAGGGGAGTTGTAGGAGATGATGTAGGTGGCCATATTTTTAGAGGAGGGATGGAGGTGGCTCTGGTTGGTGGAGGTTGGCGGCTAAGGGATGGGGAAGGCCGAACTTGGTGAGGAGGGAGGAAGGAGGTTGG
The DNA here is from genome assembly GCA_039513925.1 of Platanthera zijinensis. Lineage (NCBI taxonomy): Eukaryota > Viridiplantae > Streptophyta > Magnoliopsida > Asparagales > Orchidaceae > Platanthera > Platanthera zijinensis. Next base: position 116,967,129 of record CM077083.1, on the reverse strand, counting down.
CGGTTTTTGGATGGTGGCCGAAATGGAGGAAGGGATATGGGGGTCGGTTTTCTTACCAAGGAGAGGAGGAGGGGAAGAGAATAGGGAGGAGGAGATTGGAAGTGGACGACATCCAAGAGGGAGGAGGGGAAGGTGAAATTTGTCCAAGGAGGAAGAGGGAGAGAGATTTCAAGAGGAAAAAATTAGGGTTTCAATTTTATTTCTTCAATGCCTCAAAATGAAAATGTCCATGCCTATATATAGGCTTACATTAAACAACAAAGGGAAAAAGCTACATGCAGCCCAAAAATTAAAATACAAATAATCATGGTTCAAAACATAACCATGCCACATAATATGAAAATTTAAATAAAATGCATAAATAAAATAGAACCAAAAATGCATAAATAATTAATAATAATTGTAGTAATAATTATTATTAATTATTTAAATATAGGTTTGCGCCGCGGGCGGATATTTGGGCGACGCGCCACATAGTCTTCACGGTGTCGCACGTCACTACTTGGAGACGGAGAAATATCTTCCGTAAGCGCACCGTCACTAATTGGAGATGGAGAAATATCTTCTGTAAGCGCCCCGTCCTCGTCTTCAACCTGTTGTGGGCCGTCGTCTGCATCAGTATTGAGTCGACGACACATTGACTAACACGAACCATCAGACCAAACATCTCAAAAAGGCACTGTGGTGGTGGACACATTGTCCAACACAACCCAACAGTCCAAACATCTAAAAAAGGAACTGTTGTGGTGGACACATTGTCCAATACAACCCAATAGTCCAAACAAAAATCATAAACCACCATGTAAAATGATTCACAAACTGGCATCAAGTTTGTGGTCCTTTAACCACTGCTAACTTAGCCATAACCCTACATCAAGAACACCGATAAAACCCAAGGCATAGCATCAGATTCCCATGACGATGTAAAGGGAAGAAATCCAAAAGTTACTAAGGTATACCAAATGAATATGACTTGACGAACTCAAAGTCACACGACGGATACATTAAAATTACCCGATACTAACTATGAAATCACTCGATGCCAAGACTACAGCCACTTGACGCCCCTCTGCTTCACTCAATGCGAAGACTGAGATCACTCAACGCACTCGACCCCAAGGCAGATTCACTCAATGCACTGGATGCCAAGGCAAATTCACTCAACGCACTTGACACCTAGCTAATTTCACTCGTCACACTCGACACCAAAGAAGCTATACTCAAAAGCACTCGACGCCAAGACTGAGTTCACTCAATGCACTCGATGCCAAGACAGAGTCACGCGATGCCTCGACTTAACTCAATGAATTTTACTTCACCTGAAGCCTAGCTGAGTTCACTCAACACACTTGATGCCTTGAATGAGTTCACTCAACATACTCGATGCCAAGGCAGCTACACTCTAAGAACTCGATGATAAAGACTGAGTTCTATTCCTACAAGAAACATTCCCATCTAAATAGAAGTTATTGGACTTAGGAATCTTTGACAACAGTTAACCGAGACCTTGAATAAGTTCCATAAAATAAGAGAAGCGAAGGGGTAGTCAAGGCAGGAGCCCGAACACAGGCAAAAGAACCCCACAGTAACTTAACAAAAAGAAAAGGTAATTTACTACTATTTGAATGAGGTAAAACTAGTAGTAGACAGAATAGGTGACAAGGAACTATAAAATCTAGCAGCAAGATCGACAAAAAAATTAAGAGCATGATACATAAAAAATTTGCAAGAGGTTAGGCAAGGGAGCAAACCACCACTTGCATTAGACTTCCTTATCTCAACCTTTCGAACACTCTACCACAGAGATCGGCCAAAAAGGAAGTGCAACAACAAAATTTGGAGAGATTTTGAAAAAACAAAAGTTTAGGGCCACACACCCCAACGCCAAAAGTCCAAGAAAACAAAAATACCTATCACTAATGCGTAGATCTCGGCGCGAGCTTTTCGGATCTACCCTCCGATGACGATTCTAAGCACCGGAACTCCTACAATCTGTGGCTGAAGGCTTCACGATATCCGTTGCCTCCTCTCTTCCGTGCTTTCAGTCCGATGGCTTGGGGAAGAAGATAAGGAATAGGGTTTTCAGTTATAGGTATTCATATATAAAATATTATATTATATTATTAATAATTAAACGTCCAAATGACCAAAAACTTGAATCAACTCGTATTTCTACAAAATTCGCACCGAGGCTAAATACCAATGCTACAAAACCAACAGTGAAGTCAAAATTAAGATTCAACAAACCAAACTTGGGTTAAAATTCCCCGAAGTTATAACCAACATCAACCTACTAAAATCCACCAAGTCGAAACCTCAGATTCCGATGAGCAAAAATCACGCTCCAACAACGACTCTCGTTAACTATGCATCAAAGTAACGCCCTAACATCATTATTACATCACTACAGAAATTTAAAATAAACATCGAAAAATCAGGGGCGTTACATCCATTCCCCCTAAAAGAAAGTTTCGTCCTGAAACTTGATACAAAATCAAATCTACTACAAAAAGAAAATTACCAAAGGTAATCAAATAGAAACAATTACCAAAAAACTAGGAGAATAGATGAGGATGAGCCTCTCATATAGCTTACTCCAACTCCCAAGTCGCGTTCTCAACATCTTAGTTTTGCCAAAGAACCTTGACCACAAGTATTGTCTTCCTTCGCAACACCCGACCCTAAGTATCTAGGATACAAATAGGCACTTCAACTTAAGAAAGATTAGGCTGCAACTGGGGCCCCTAGTCAAGAACATGTCGGACACTAAGCACACATTTCTGCAACTGGATCAAATGAAACACATCGTGCACAACAGAAAAATTATCGAGCAAATCTAGCCTATAAATTGAAACTCCGATGTGTTCCACAACCTAGTAAGGTCCCACATACCTGGGATCCAACTTGTTGTTCCTTCCAAACCTCTAAATGCCCGACATTGGAGATACCTTTAGAAAAACCATGTCCCCAACTGTGAATTCTAGATCAATCCTTCGTCGATTAGCATACTTCTCATAATGCTGCTGAGCAATACAAAGCTTTTCTCGAATATGCAACATAGAGGTACTGATTTCTTCCAGAGCTTTCGGACCCAACAACGGTCTTTCACCAACTTCAGCCCAAAATAATGGAGTTCTACAATGCCTCCCATACAAATCCTCAAAGGGGCCATCTTCAAACTCTTCTGATAACTGTTGTTATAGGAAAATTCCATCAATCTAAGCTGTTAATCCCATGCTCCTCCATGGTCCAAGATGTAGCATCTGATCATGTCTTCCAAAATCTGATTAACTCTCTCCGTCTGACCATTAGTCTGCGAATGATAAGTACTGGAATACAAAGATTAGTACCGAACCCTTCGTGCAAACTTTTCCAAAAATGAGACGTAAACGTGGAATCTCAATATGACACGATACTTATAGGTACTCTTTGAAATCTAATGTCCTCTTCAAAATACAACTCTGCTACCTTCTTTATGGAGTAATCAATCTTGAACGACACAAAGTGAGCACACATCGTCAATCAATCAACTATGACCCACACCGAATCATATCCTTTGGGAGATCTCGACAAACCAGTAATAAAGTCCAAAGAAATACTCTCCCACATCCAACTTGGAATATATAAAAGGCATCAGCTTGCCACGAGGCCGCCCATGATCTGTCTTAACTGTCTTGCAGGTAAAAAACTCAGACACAAACTTGGCTATATTGTTCTTCATCCCATCCCACCAAATGATCTATTTCAAATCTCTATACATCTTGGTAGAACGAAGGTGGTAGGCAGCATTGGAACCATGCACTTCACTACACAACTTTGCTCGAATATCCTCAAAAGTGGGAATACAATATCTATCATGGTACTTCAACAGTGAGCATCATCAATTGAAAAGTCTGGTAATTCCCCTTTCTCAGTTCTACTACAAATATGTTGCAAATCAGGGTCGTCCTTTTGATTTAGCCTTGTAAGCATAATCCAAGACGGCTCTGCCACTTCCAAGTTGCTTGGTGAATTGCTACTCCAAATAGAAATACCCATTAATAAAAACTCTTCCACCAAGGATTCCATATAAAGGTTAAAAGATTAGCTCGGTCTTCTTACTCAAGGAATCGACTACCACATTAGCTTTACCCGGATGATATAAGATATCAAAATCATAATCCGCGACATACTCCAACCATCTACGCTAGCACAAATTCAGCTCCTTCTTAGTCAAGACATACTTCAAGATCTTATAATCCATGTAAATCTTGCACATCGCGACATACAACAAATTTCTTCACTACTTGAAGGCATAAATCACTACTACAAACTCAAAATCATGAGTTGGGTAGTTTCTTTCATGAATCTTTAACTGCCACGATCAATACACAATCATTTTTCCTTCTTGTATCAATACACAACCAAGCCCAACATGTGATGCAATCCACATAAACATCATACTCCACTCCTTCGGTAGGCAAAGACAACACTAAAGCAATGCATAATCTCTTTTTCAATTCCTGAAAGGCTTCTTCGTACTTATCTCTCTATACAAAAGCTGCATTCCTCTACGTAAGCTTAGTCAACGATACAGACAATGCAGAGAATCCTTCCAAAAAACTCCTATAATAGTCTGCTAACCTTAGGAAACTTCTTATCTCTTGAGGTGTGGTAGGTCTTTTCCAATCCATAATAGCGGCTATCTTCTCTGGGTCAACTGAAATTTCATCCTTATTCACAACATGACCCAAAAAGGACAACTGAGGTATCCAAAACTCGCACTTACTCAACTTCGCATAAAGTTTATGCTCCCTTAAGGTAGATATAACTTAGCACAAATGCTGAGCATGTTCCTCAGCACTCCGGGAATAAACTAGAACATCGTCAATAAAAACAACCAAAAACTGATAAAAGAAATCATTAAACACAATGTTCATCATGTCCATGAAGGCAGAGGGTGCATTCGTTAATCCAAAAGATATCACCAAATACTCAAATTGTCCATGCCAAGAACGAAAGGCAGTCTGCGGAATATTCGTCTCACGGATCCTCAACAGATGGTAGCCTGAATGAAGGTTAATCTTAGAAAACATCGTACTACCATGCAACTGATCAAACAAATCATCTATCTGCGACAAGGGATACCTGTTCTTGATAATTACCTTATTCAATTCCCTATACTTAATGCATAACCTCATATATCCATCCTTCTTCTTAACAAACAAGACTGGAGCACCCCAAGGTGAAGAACTTGGCCTAATTAATCCATAATTCAACAATTCATGTAGATGGGTACTCAACTCTTCCATCTCGCGCGAGGCTATACAAAAAGGTGCCTTTGCAATAGGGAGAGTACCTGGCTCTAGATCTATAACAAACTCCACATCTCTCTGAGGTGGAAGACCAGGAAGACCGTTTGGGAAAACATCAGGAAACTCTTGCACCACAGGACTATCCTTCACATGCGGAAAACTACCAACGACTTACAAAATAGAAACCAATAAGCATAATAACCGAAATCTAAAAGCTTCTGAGCACATATCGTAAAAATAATCGAGGAATCCTGGCATGGAAGACCATACACACTCCTGGGGAGGCAATCATCCATCTTGAAGTCCAAACGCTTATCCTTATATTGGATAACCCCATCACATCTAGACAACCAGTCCATGTACAGAATCAGATCAAAGTCTTCCAGGTCTAACACCTTCAGATCGACAAAAGCTAGAAACTCAGCTAAAAGAATAGGACAACTCTAGATATACTGGTCCGACGCCACTGAGTCACCAGAGGGAAACTTAATGCGAAACGGATCGCTAATTTGATCAAGAGTCAGACGATGATGTTCCACGAAAGTCCTAGCCACGAACGAGTGGATAACATAAGAATTTAAAAAAATGCGCGCCCAAAGATTCTTTAACTTAAACTTCCCTATAAAACCGCATACGTAACTAATCGATCAACTTTGAAACTAAAGCTATGAGCTAAGAACTTTATTAAAATCTAACCTGAGGTCCCCTGGGTGGATGTATGTGCTTCTTCAAAAGTCATCGCATTCATCTTCCCCTTCCCTTTATCCAAATGTTGCGGCAGCGACAAGGCTTGAAGTGGAATTGGTTGCAGCGAGGGTTGAGAGCATCTAGACAACAAATTCCCTTTCTATACACAATAGAAGCATACCATATCTTTACTCCAACAATGAGTAATATCATGTCCCTTCTGCTTACATGAAGAATAAACTAGATCTCCTTTGGGTGCGCTCTGAATTGCAATCACCTGCTACTGCTTTTGAACTCCCAACCTCTTGAAACACTTTTTGAACGGATGGCCTGGCCAGCCACAGAAAGTACACACCTCCTTGCTTCCTTTCTTCGAAGCTGGCCATGAATCCCGAGAGCTTTTACTATCATCAAACTTTCACATATCTTTCCTCATTTACATACCTCGATTCTTGGTATTATTCATCGCTTCAACTTTTAAAGCAGCTTCTACTACCTCAGTATAATTCCCAAATCCATACGCACTAACCAATTGTTTGATTTCGCTCCTAAGACCACCCAGATAATTCTTTACTCTGTTCGCTTAATAGGCTACCAAATCCGAGGAAAAACTGCTCAACTTGCTGAACTCTATCTCGTACTCACTTACTAAGAGTTATCATTGCTTCAAATGCAGAAAGTTGTTAATCAAATGGTCTTGCTCGACCGACGACAGAAATTTCCTCAACAATAACTCCTTGAAATATTTCCACGAACATTCATCTATAAGGTTCTCTTTTTCCCTTAACCACCAGCCCTTCACAAGACCCTTCAGCTGGTACGCAACGACCATCACTCTTTGGTCAACAGATATTCCTGAATACGAGAACATTTCCTTGAAAGCAATAATCTAATCATCCAATTTCATAAAGTCAGCTCTACCATCATAGGTAAGAGGCCCTAATTATTTAAAATGCGAAATTAAAATCATCTCTGGTGGCAGTAGAATTGGAGGCATAAACAGAGTAGGAGGAACAAGAACAGCTGCTGTCTTGAAATAATAGTCAACAATGATAGAATTTGTGATTGCATCTCAACCATCTGCCTAGACAGAGCCTATTTCCTCAGTCATAGCCCTTCAATCACAACCTAACTTTGCGCACCTAATGAATCGCCCTAAGATTGGGGAGTCGACCTCGTTGCAACACGCTTAGGCAGCGCCCTAATAATACAAGGAACAACTGATCAAAACCTAGCTTAACCACTAGAACTACTCAACTTAGTTTACACCATACATGTATAGATACTTGCTCCTGCTGCTAACTTGTTCTGGGATTTTCATAAATGATGATATGCTTAAACTTAGGATGATATACCGTCATCCTATTTACTCATGTGCATAAACTATGAATGCATGAATTCTTATTCGTTTTGGTTTAAATCCCTGTATGTACATATGTCATCATGTATATCTTAGCTTGACATGTGTGCTAATATTGTGTTATGTTATGCATGTTGTGCTATACATTCTAATAAAGGCCTTAATGCATGTTATGAGCAGTGTACACATTAAATATTAAGCATCTCATACTACATAATATCGCATGTAACGAAAAGTCAAAATCTAATGGGCATTCATGTGATGATTGATATGCATCCAGTACAATATAATAGTAAAATGTTGCTTCCTACCAGGATCCATAAACAAACACATATTATGCATATCATACAACATAAAATGCCCCATATATTTCTTATCAAGCTTATGAGTGAAATGTTCATGCTTCGGCCAAGTCGTACTGATGACACATTGATGTGTGTATGATATGGAAAAAGACCACTAAAACTACACCTCTGATACCAATTCTCACAACCCGCATTTTCTCAATATAAAACATTATATATGAGTAAGAAAAATTATGTATCGTGATGCCACGCCGTGGAGGGGATAAGTGCAGATGCTTTGGAAAGAACCTACTACAGACACTTATCATGAAATTCTCAAGTTTATCATGAAGAAGACGTATTTTAGTTAAGTTTGACGACCGTATCCCTCGGCTCAGTGGATCAACTAGTCTACGGATAAAAATATAAATATATGCTGCAGAAAATACTTTACTTAGCTCGATTATTATCCTACAACTGTAGAGACCTTGAAAAGGACAACTCATTATATGCATATCTCTAGATTTAATATAAGTAGGAAAAGAGCTTTTACGTTCGTTAAAACATAATGACATTTGATTTAAAAAATGCCATGAGTATGAGATAAGCATAATGATAATTTTATAGCTTGAAAATAACTAACATGCAATCGTACCATAAATCCTTCCCATAGAGAAAATAAGACAAATCATCTAGAAAGTGACTTAGTAGCAAACAAGTAACTTAACATTCTACAAAATCTCCAGTAGGCGTCAACAACCTGACATGAACCCACCAAAAGGCATGTATATCTAGAAAGTGGAAACATCAATGACACTCACTATGATATTTTATGCCCTCTTGTCTATAGTTGCTAGTATGACCTCATCCTTGGTCATCTCAGAATATTTCTCCCAATGAATCTTCCAGTGAATTTGAAGATCAGGGAAGCTCAAGCTCCATTTCCTGCTCAAGATCAACCTATTGCTTCCAAGCCTCCCATCCATTTTAGGAAAGTTCAGTTACATTCTAACAGGCATGACCAAGAAATCTTATATGGTCACTTGGAGAATGGTCTTTCCTCTAGTATGAACAAAGATGTTCACGGCCAGCTTGGACACCTATCTGATGGCACATATCTTGGTTTCCCAGTCTCTAGTTAGAGATCTAAGGAACATGCATTCAACTCATAATTGCTGAAGACCCTCCCTTAGGTCCTCAACTCATTCACTATTCTGAAGAATTTTTCATAGCATTCAGCTATACTGTAACGCCCCGTTTTTTTCAGCGATTATTTTTATTCTCGTTTGGCGTTACAATGACGCGTTTCCGTAGCTTGTGCCATGTGTGGAGTATGGTTTAGCTCCTTAGAACTGAGTGCCCTGTTTGGTAGCCTGTTGGCAAGATCTCCCTAGCAAACCGAGTCGTTTTGGTGACCCGGTGTGGCCTCTCGGGGGGATGTTTGTGTTTGGCTTTGTTTGGGTATAACTCGAGTTCTGTTCGTCGAAAGTTAATTTCGACTTCGCCGTTGTGTTCGTAGCGTGGGTATTTAGCAACGGTGGGAATTTCGTCGAATTCCGAGGTGAATCGGTTTTCGCGTCGATTTGGTGCTTTATGTAATTTTGTAATTAATAATATAATTATATAATTATATATATATATATATATATAGAATGAGAGAGCCATCATCTTCTTCACGATAGAAAACCGCCGGCCCTTGTACGAGAGGAAATGGAGTAACCGCCTACCTTACCTTCGGACGCCGATTCCCGGAGCGTTTGTGGACGGAATTCGATTCTGAGAGTGGATTCGGATTGCTCTCGTCGAGACCTTCATTCCTGCGGTAAGAAATTCGATTTTCGTGGAGTTTTGGAAGGATTGGAATTTTCAGTTTTGGAAGTTTTCCGCCATTAATGGCCGAGTCTTTGTTCTAGGTGTTGCGGCCGTCTTGATCCGTGCGAAGAGGAGGAAAGCAGTCCAAAGCTTCGCTGAGATTTGAGGCAAGTGGTATTCTTGCCCTTGCCAAGTGTTTTCTTTGATTTTATTTTGCTGAAATTGAAATCCCGGTTAGCCCAGGTTAGAGGCCTTGTTGTTCTCGTTTTCTTGCTAACTATAGGGCTTAGTTCTTCCTACTGAAACCCCCCCTATGTTGTGATGTTTGGAATCCAAATTGTCAGCGTGGAGCCGTTGTTTTCCTTTATTTTTGAATGTTGCTCTGGTTCGGGTGTAGCCGAGAGGGAGAGTTAGGAGGGGGGGGGTGTGGTTGCCAATTTCCTTCGTTAAGATATTATTCGAATGGTTAGGCATAGTTTGAATGGTAGTAGCGTGCGACGTGATAGTTGTCTACTGCTACTGTAGTGGCGTGAGTCGTGTGCGCGTTCCGGTGTCGTTTGGGAAATTCCAAACTGTGCAGGTTGACCGCGCACGGTCATCAACCTTTAGGGCGCACGACCACTGGTCGTGTGCCTCTGTTCGTGCGCGTATAAATTTCAGTTTCCAAAGTTCTGTCTCGGGCAATCGCACGAGCGCTGGCAATAGTGCGCATGACCACTGATCGTACGATATTGATCGTGCGCAGTTGCTAGGTTTTCTGTCAGGTTTTCCGGGTTCGCTTCGCATGATCATCAGCCGATGAGTGCGCACGACCACTGATCGTGCGTCACTGATCGTGCGCTTTGTATATTTTCTTTTGATAGGCGAATTTAGATGGTTTCGAGTGCGGGAGTTTAGATACTCAAGTGGCAGGCAACTACTCGAGTTCTGGATCTTCTGCCTTGGTCGTTCGACTGTCGTCGAGCTCCGTATTCTTTAGTGGGTTTGGGGGTAGTAACATTATTTTGGCGGCGAGTGAGGCTAGCTCACTCAACGCCAAAGTTTAGGTAGGCACTGAGTGGGTTTCACTCAACGCCTAGTCGTGTTGATTTATTTCAACACTCTTCCTTTACCTTGTATTTCATTTCCGAGTGGATTTCCAGTTGTATTTCTGGGTTTTCCTTGTCGGCCGTTTTCTTTATTTTCCTAAAGGCCGAATCGTGGGTCGTGGATAGTAGTGGTGGTTGTAGCTCTTTATGGGGGTGGAGTTGTGTGATATAGCCAAGGCCACCCATGGATTTCTTGCTCCAGGTACGGGCTGGGCATGTCGGGTGGAAGGTCCCTTGTGTTTTCACGTGTTGACCCTCGAGCTTTTGACTTGGACATGGTGGATTGGGGGACTGCGTTTGCCTTCGATCTGGTTTCTCGTTGTTGTTTTTGCTACTATCACTTCCCGCAGTTTAGGGTGTTAGAAGTTTCTTCTTTGGTAGTTTGCAGCATTCTGGATCTTGGTAGCCTAGTAGGCCCTGCAGGATGCGGTTCCTGGGCTGGGTCGTTGCTGTTTCTTTGCACGTTGTGCATTTCTTGTTGTCCTATTTTGGACAGTTGTGACTCTTTCTACTGCATGTTCCCTGTTATTTTGTCCTTTTGGTTGACTCTTTCATGCAGTTTTACCTTGATTTTTGCTTGCTGAGGTATTCTGTTTTCTTTTGGAATGCCTCAGGTTCTGAGCTGTAGCCAGTCTGGTGGCTAGTTGGAGGTGGTGTTGTTGGTGGACTTCCGGACCTTTGGAGTTCTATTTACCTTATTAGTGAGGTTGTTTTCAGTACTTTCTTTCAGACATATATGTGTGCTAGTGTGTTCGTGTCAGGTTGTTGGCGCCCACTAGTAGTTTTTTTACCTTGTACTAGATATATACTATTGCTGCTACCATTTATTTTTTCTGGAGATAGTCTACTTGCTTTGAGAAGGTTTTATGCTAGGTTGCTAGTTATTTTTAAACTATAAATACTATTATAAATGAAGCTCATGATCAGCATGTTTTTATAAACTTAATCACTATTTTCCAAATCACGTACGAAAACCGTTTTCTTATATATATTATATAAACTAAGTGTAGTGTCTTGCATAGCATGAGTGGTTCTCTTGGGACCCTTATGCGCTCTTTAGGGTGTAAAACCTAATTAAAGTATTTTTCCGCAGCGTTTAAATATAGTTTTCTTTTGTGGACTAGATGATCCACTGAGCCGAGGGATACGGACTCTAAACATAACTGATTTTCTATTCATTAAGCACATGATTTTCTTGCATAAAGATTGTAGTTGGATTTGCCTGAGCGTCAGCAGTTATCCCCTGCTTGACGTGGCATCATGACGCGTGTTTTCTCTTACTCTGATAATTCTTAATTCGGAGAAAATGCGGGTTGTGACAGTTGGTATCAGAGGGAGGTTGCTTGACAAGTTAGTTGGGCAACCTTCCTTGGATGCTTTTAGTAGTTCAGCATCATGTCATTCACACACCGATATGTCATCAGCACGTCTTGGCAAAAGCACGAACACTACACTCATAGCATAACATGAAGTATACGGGGCATATTATGTAGTATGGGATGCATAATATGTGTTCGTATATGGATCCACCATAGGGGCTACATGTGAGGGTTATGTAGTATGGGATGCATAACCTCACCACATGACTGCGACTAGCACGTTTCTTTTTTGTTGCATGGAAATGTTATGTAGTATGGGATGCATAACATTTTCATGTGTACGCCGCTCATATCATGCATTAGGGCCTTTTTTTTAGAATGCATAGCACAATCATGCATATCATAACATTGCATAAGCACAACGCGCCGAGCTAAAGATTTGCAGGATGACATATGTACACACATAAGTTTTCAAACTAACATAAGTTCATGCATCCGATCTAGGCACAAGAGTTAGTGAGGTGGTGGTTAACCATCCTAGGTTAGGGGATATCATCTAATTATTGTGAAGAAGATAAACTCTCAGAGCAAGTTTAGCAGCTTTAAGTCTATATCTACATATGTATTGTCTGTACTGGTAGTCGGTTCTAGTTGTGGGATTTGGATCTGATTTGCGTTGTAATGATTTTTTGGATGGCTAGGCGTCCTGCGACTCGATCGACTCCCCTGTCTGAGGGTGAATCTTCTGGAGCTCAGAACGATGCGGTGATCGAGGGTCTGCGTCAGAGTAGCGAAGCTATGGGTAGGCAGTTGGAGGAGGTGCAAGCCCAGATTTAGTCTTTGGTGGCAGTTGTGGCAGGGCAGGCTCAGGGTGCGCAAGTTCCTGCGGGGGGGGGGGGGGGGGGGGTTAGCTGTTCCTCCTCCTCCTGCACCCTTGAGACCTCCAGTGGTGGTGCCAGCAGAGATGGCCTTCATCTCGCAGTTTCAGAGGCTGAGCCCTCCCACTTATGATGGGAAGGCAGATTTCATGGTGATAGACGACTGGCTGATCTCCATGGAGGAGATGTTCTCGTACTCAGGGATTTCAGATGATCAGAGGGTGATGATAGCCGCCTATCAGCTTAAAGTTGGTGGCTGAGAGAGAAGGAGAGCCTGGTAGCCGGATGCTCTTGGGAAGTGTTCAAGGAGATGCTGTTGAGGAAGTTCTTACCCTCGGTCGAGCGTGACCGCCTCATGAATGATTTCCTCTATCTGAAGCAAAGGCAGCTCACGGTGGGTGAGTATGAGATAGAGTTTAGTAAGTTGAGCCGTTTTGCCCCTGGATTTGTCAGCGTTGAGGCTGATCGAGTTAAGCGATTCCTCGGTGGTTTGAGGAGTGAGGTGCAGCAGTTTGCCAGTGCTTATGGGTCAGTGACTTATGCTGGAGTTGTAGAGTCTGCTCTTAAGGTTGAGGCCATTGAGACGGCGAAGAGCAGAGGCCAGCAGTTGAGGAAGGATAAGAGGAAGTTGGTAGAGGAGAAGAAACCCCTGGTACCCGATGCTGTTCCGGGAAAGAGGAGCAGGGTGGTGTGCAGTTTTTGTGGCCGGTCAGGCCATCCTGTTGAGAGGTGTTTCAAGAAGGCGGCAGCTCAGAAGAAGGAGCAGGTTCATGCTATTCAGGGTGCTCCTGGGAGAGATGTCTCCTGTTCAGTTTGCAAGCGATCCGGGCATGATGCAGCCCAGTGTTGGTCCAGGGATAGAGTCTGCTATCAGTGTGGGCAGAAGGGTCACGTTAAGTCGAGGTGTCCTCAGGTCCAGTCAGCTCTTCCTGCAGTTCCATTGCAGGCATTACCTCCACCTCAGTGTGTGGACAAGGGAAAAGGGAAGCTGAACGTGATTTCTTCCGAGGAGGCTCAGACTTCGACCCAGGTGATCTCAGGTTAGTAGTTTGTTGTTTTCTTTCTAGCCTGGTAGTTTAGTTGCTAGATTGTTTGCGGTACTGTTGTGCTAGTTCCTTAGCTTTGTGCGTTCCTATAGGGAAATTTAAGGTGAAGAACCGCTGGGCGCGTGTTCTGTTTGACTCCTGGCGCTACCCACTCGTTCGTGGCTAGAGCCTTTGTGGAGCGTCATCGGTTGTCTCTAGATCGTGTTCGGGATTCCTTCCGTGTCAAGTTTCCCTCTGGTGAATCTGTGTTGTCAGATTTGGGTATTTTGGATTGCCCGGTTTTGTTGGGGGATTTTCTTGCGAAGGCGGATCTGAAGATGATTGATCTAGAGGACTTCGATGTCATTTTGGGCATGGACTGGCTCTCTCGGTATGATGCGGTCATTCAGTGCAAGGGAAAGCGCTTGGACTTCATCAGGGACGACGGTCAGCCCGGCAGCGTGTATGCTGATCCGTGTCAGGATTCTCCTGTTCTCTCTGCGGTATGTGTTCAGAGATTGTTTCTTTCTGATTGTTGTGTTTGTTTAGTCTCGGCGGTTGGAACCGTTGTTAGCGTGCCACGCTTGGAGGAGATTCCTATTGTTCGTGGTTTCACCGATGTTTTTCCTGATGATCTTCCTGGTATCCCTCCTGAGCGGGATGTGGAGTTTGTTATTGATTTGGAGCCGGGTACGCGTCCTATTGCTAAGGCGCCGTACCGGATGGCCCCTCGTGAGTTAGAGGAGTTGCGAATTCAGTTAGATGAGTTGTTGGCTAAAGGTTTTATCAGGCAGAGTTCGTCGCCTTGGGGTGCTCCTGTTTTGTTCGTAAAGAAAAAAGATGGGTCGATGCGGCTTTGCATCGACTATAGAGAGTTGAACAAGGTCACTATCAAGAACAGGTACCCTCTGCCGAGGATCGATGATTTATTTGACCAGTTGCGTGGTAGCACGGTGTTCTCCAAGATCGATCTTCGTTCGGGCTATCATCAGCTCAGGATCCGTGAGGCAGATATTCCACGGACTGCGTTTAGGTCGAGGCATGGGCACTTTGAGTTTTTGGTGATGTCGTTTGGTCTGACCAACGCACCATCAGCCTTCATGGATATGATGAACAGGGTGTTCAAGGATTTCCTAGACAAGTTCGTTGTGGTCTTCATTGATGACGTGTTGGTTTATTCTCGCAGTGCTGAGGAGCACGAGCAGCATTTGCGTTTGGTCCTATCAGAGTTGAGGAACCACAAGTTATTCGCCAAGTTGAGCAAGTGCGAATTTTGGTTGCCTCAGGTTTCTTTTCTAGGCCACGTGGTGAACAAGGATGGGATCTCGGTTGACCCAGAAAAGATTGCAGCAGTGACGGATTGGAGTAGGCCGAATACTCCTAAGGAGATCAGAAGTTTCTTAGGGTTGGCTGGCTATTACAGGAGATTCGTGGAGGGTTTCTCTTCTCTAGCCGCACCGTTGACCAAGCTGAATCAGAAGAATGTGGCTTTTGTTTGGAGCGAGAAGTGCGAAGAAGCTTTTCAGGAGTTAAAGAGGAGATTGTGTACTGCTCCCGTTCTGACCCTTCCTACTGAGGGCGTGGATTATGATGTGTATGTGGATGCTTCGCATATAGGTCTGGGATGCGTATTAATGCAGGATGGAAAAGTAATCGCTTATGGGTCAAGGCAGCTGAAGACTCATGAGAAGAATTATCCAACGCATGACCTTGAGTTTGCAGCGGTTATCTATGCGTTGAAGTTGTGGAGGCACTTACTTTATGGGGCCAGTGCAAGATTTTTACTGACCATAAGAGCCTGAAGTACGTGTTCACGCAGAAGGAGTTGAATCTGCGTCAGCGGCGGTGGCTTGAGTATGTGGCGGATTATGATGTGGAAATCCAGTATAATCCGGGCAAGGCCAATGTGGTGGCCGACGCCCTGAGCCGAAAGACGGGAAAGATCTTTAACCTCTCCGCCGATCGATTAGTTGAGGAGTTCCTCCTTATGGATATTTCAGTGGGATGCTGTAGTTTGCAGAGTAGCTTATCAGTGGAAGAGCCGTCCTGGATTTCTTTGACTAGACTGCATCAGAAGGACGATCCGGATCTGTTGCACCTTTTTACCAGGACAGAGAAGGGAGAGTTGCCAGATTTTTCTATTGATGATGCGGGTACTTTGAAGTACCGCGGCAGGTTTTGCGTTCCCGCTGTTGGGGACATTAAGGGTATGATTTGCAGTGAGGCTCATGGTTCCAGCGTTGCCTACCATCCAGGATCTACGAAGATGTACCGTGACTTAAGGAAATTGCTTGGTGGTATGGTATGAAAGGAGATATAGCCCGATATGTTGCTGAGTGTCACACTTGCAAGCGTGTGAAGGCCGATCATGGAAGGCCTGGTGGTAAGTTGACTCCGCTAGAGATCCCGACTTGGAAGTGGGAGAGTATATCTATGGACTTCATTACGGGTTTGCCAAAATCCCCGAGAGGATATGATTCTGTTTGGGTTATAGTGGATAGATTGACGAAGTGTGCTCACTTCGTGCCTTATAAGATTGATTACCCGATGAAGAAGATAGCGGAGTTGTACTTGAATGAAGTCATCCGACTCCACGGTGTGCCGGTTAGCATCATTTCTGATCGAGACTCCCGGTTTACTTCTCGTTTTTGGCAGAGTCTGCAGGAGGGTTTGGGTACGGATCTGAGGTATTCTACTGCGTACCACCCTCAGACCAATGGGCAGACGGAGCGGGTCAATCAGATTGTTGAGGATATGATCCGGTGCTATATTTTAGACCACGGTGGAGCGTGGGATGAGCGTCTGCGACTCATGGAATTTGCTTACAATAACAGTTATCAGGAAAGCTTGCAGATGGCTCCGTTCGAAGCTTTGTATGGGAGGCGCTGTAGGACTCCGTTGTTTTGGGCTGAGGCTGGTGAGAAGCCTTTGTTGGGTCCTGATGCTCTAGAAGAGATGGAAGTCGCCGTGAAGCTTATTCGGGAGAAGCTTCGGTTAGCTCAGGAGAGGTATGAAAAGAACGCCAATCGGCGTAGGTCTGCTTTGGAGTTTTTAGTAGGGGATCATGTATACCTCAAGGTTTCTCCAATGGTTGGTGTAAAGAGATTTGGTAAAAATCGGAAATTGGACCCAAGGTATGTGGGCCCGTTCGAGATTTTGGAGCGGATTGGTGTGTCTGCATATAGATTGGATTTGCCAGCGAACTTCCCTGGTGTTCATAATGTTTTTTATGTTAGCCAATTGCGGAAGTGTGTGCGCAGCAGTGGGCAACTCTTGGATGTTGTGCCCCAAGTTAGAGCCCAACCTCTCTTTCGTTGAGGTGCCAGTTCGTATTTTGGATACTCAGGAGCGTGTGCTGCGAAAGAAGTCCATACCGATGGTGAAAATTCTATGGAAAAATCAGGATTTGGAGAGCGCGACTTGGGAGCTAGAGTCGGCCATGAGGAGGGCGTACCCTCACCTGTTTCTCTGATTTGATCGGTATGTTTCCCTTTGTAACTTCTGTTTGTTACTTTTCCTCCTTTGGTAGGAGGGTTGTGCGTAAAGTTTCGGGACGAAACTTTCTTTTAGGGGGAGTGACTGTAACGCCCCGTTTTTTTCAGCGATTATTTTTATTCTCGTTTGGCATTACGATGACGCGTTTCCGTGGCTTGTGCCATGTGTGGAGTATGGTTTAGCTCCTTAGAACTGAGTGCCCTGTTTGGTAGCCTGTTGGCAAGATCTCCCTAGCAAACCGAGTCGTTTTGGTGACCCGGTGTGGCCTCTCGGGGGGATGTTTGTGTTTGGCTTTGTTTGGGTATAACTCGAGTTCTGTTCGTCGAAAGTTAATTTCGACTTCGCCGTTGTGTTCGTAGCGTGGGTATTTAGCTACGGTGCGAATTTCGTCGAATTCCGAGGTGAATCGGTTTTCGCGTCGATTTGGTGCTTTATGTAATTTTGTAATTAATAATATAATTATATAATTATATATATATATATATATAGAATGAGAGAGCCATCATCTTCTTCACGATAGAAAACCGCCGGCCCCTTGTACGAGAGAAACGGAGTAACCGCCTACCTTGCCTTCGGACGCCGATTCCCGGAGCGTTTGTGGACGGAATTCGATTCCGAGAGTGGATTCGGATTGCTCTCGTCGAGACCTTCATTCCTGCGGTAAGAAATTCGATTTTCGTGGAGTTTTGGAAGGATTGGAATTTTCAGTTTTGGAAGTTTTCCGCCATTAATGGCCGAGTCTTTGTTCTAGGTGTTGCGGCCGTCTTGATCCGTGCGAAGAGGAGGAAAGCAGTCCAAAGCTTCGCTGAGATTTGAGGCAAGTGGTATTCTTGCCCTTGCCAAGTGTTTTCTTTGATTTTATTTGCTGAAATTGAAATCCCGGTTAGCCCAGGTTAGAGGCCTTGTTGTTCTCGTTTTCTTGCTAACTATAGGGCTTAGTTCTTCCTACTGAAACCCCCCTATGTTGTGATGTTTGGAATCCAAATTGTCGGCGTGGAGCCGTTGTTTTCCTTTATTTTGAATGTTGCTCTGGTTCGGGTGTAGCCGAGAGGGAGAGTTAGGAGGGGGGGGAGTGGTTGCCAATTTCCTTCGTTAAGATATTATTCGAATGGTTAGGCATAGTTTGAATGGTAGTAGCGTGCGACGTGATAGTTGTCTACTGCTACTGCAGTGGCGTGAGTCGTGTGCGCGTTCCAGTGTCGTTCGGGAAATTCCAAACGGTGCAGGTTGACCGCGCATGGTCATCAACCTTTAGGGCGCACGACCACTGGTCGTGTGCCTCTGTTCGTGCGCGTATAAATTTCAGTTTCCAAAGTTCTGTCTCGGGCAATCGCACGAGCGCTGGCAATAGTGCGCACGACCACTGATCGTGCGCAGTTGCTAGGTTTTCTGTCAGGTTTTCCGGGTTCGCTTCGCACGATCATCAGCCGATGAGTGCGCACGACCACTGATCGTGCGTCACTGATCGTGCGCTTTGTATATTTTCTTTTGATAGGCGAATTTAGATGGTTTCGAGTGCGGGAGTTTAGATACTCAAGTGGCAGGCAACTACTCGAGTTCTGGATCTTCTGCCTTGGTCGTTCGACTGTCGTCGAGCTCCATATTCTTTAGTGGGTTTGGGGGTAGTAACATTATTTTGGCGGCGAGTGAGGCTAGCTCACTCAACGCCAAAGTTTAGGTAGGCACTGAGTGGGTTTCACTCAACGCCTAGTCGTGTTGATTTATTTCAACACTCTTCCTTTACCTTGTATTTCATTTCCGAGTGGATTTCCAGTTGTATTTCTGGGTTTTCCTTGTCGACCGTTTTCTTTATTTTCCTATAGGCCGAATCGTGGGTCGTGGATAGTAGTGGTGGTTGTAGCTCTTTATGGGGGTGGAGTTGTGTGATATAGCCAAGGCCACCCATGGATTTCTTGCTCCAGGTACGGGCTGGGCATGTCGGGTGGAAGGTCCCTTGTGTTTTCATGTGTTGACCCTCGAGCTTTTGACTTGGACATGGTGGATTGGGGGACTGCGTTTGCCTTCGATCCGGTTCCTCGTTGTTGTTTTTGCTACTATCACTTCCCGCAGTTTAGGGTGATAGAAGTTTCTTCTTTGGTAGTTTGCAGCATTCTGGCTCTTGGTAGCCTAGTAGGCCCTGCAGGATGTGGTTCCTGGGCTGGGTCGTTGCTGTTTCTTTGCACGTTTTGCATTTCTTGTTGTCCTGTTTTGGACAGTTGTGACTCTTTCTACTGCATGTTCCCTATTATTTTGTCCTTTTGGTTGACTCTTTCATGCAGTTTTACCTTGATTTTTGCTTGCTGAGGTATTCTGTTTTCTTTTGGAATGCCTCAGGTTTTGAGCTGTAGCCAGTCTGGTGGCTAGTTGGAGGTGGTGTTGTTGGTGGACTTCCGGACCTTTGGAGTTCTATTTACCTTGTTAGTGAGGTTGTTTTCAGTACTTTCTTACAGACATATATGTGTGCTAGTGGGTTCGTGTCAGGTTGTTGGCGCCCACTAGTAGTTTTTTTACCTTGTACTAGATATATACTATTGCTGCTACCATTTATTTTTTCTGGAGATAGTCTACTTGCTTTGAGAAGGTTTTATGCTAGGTTGCTAGTTATTTTTAAACTATAAATACTATTATAAATAAAGCTCATGATCAGCATGTTTTTATAAACTTAATCACTATTTTCCAAATCAAGTACGAAAACCGTTTTCTTATATATACTATATAAACTAAGTGTAGTGTCTTGCATAGCATGAGTGGTTCTCTTGGGACCCTTATGCGCTCTTTAGGGTGTAAAACCTAATTAAAGTGTTTTTCCGCAGCGTTTAAATATAGTTTTCTTTTGTGGACTAGATGATCCACTAAGCCGAGGGATACGGACTCTAAACATAACTGATTTTCTATTCATTAAGCACATGATTTTCTTGCATAAAGATTGTAGTTGGATTTGCCTGAGCGTCAGCAGTTATCCCCTGCTTGACGTGGCATCATGACGCGTGTTTTCTCTTACTCTGATAATTCTTAATTCGGAGAAAATGCGGGTTGTGACATATACTGTCCTTTTTGCCTTTCCTGAAGGCTTCATATTCTTGATTAAGTATAGATTTTCTATCATCCCTTACTTCTTTAGTTCCTTCTATATAGATAATCAATGTGTCCCACATTTCATTGGAGGTCTTTAAGTGGACAAGTTTCTAGAAAGTGGAATCATCAATGACACTCACTATGATATTATGTGACCTCTTATTTATAGTTGCTAGTATTACCTCATCCTTAGTCATCTCAGAATATTTCTTAGGTGTCTGGATAGTGGCTTCCAGAACTGAAACCTTCATGGGGATGAAGGGTCCCTCTTGAAAAGTAATGGAAATCCTTTGTTCATTTGCTTTCATGAACAGTCTGACCCTTTCTTTCCAAATGCCAAAATTTTCTTTCCTACAGATTGGGAGCTTCATTTAACCTAACTACTTATGGTTCTATCTTGAACCTATAAGGAATAACAGTAGCAACTCCTAGAGATCAGCTCAAACTATTAAGTCCTTTTTGAGCAACCTCCCTTTGATACCACTTGAAAGTCTATAAATTCAAGAGTAGTTAAACACCTAGAGGGGGGAGGGGGTGAATATGTTTTCTTTCTTTTAGTGTTTTATTTTGACTTTGGTGAGTTGTGATTATTTTATCTTTGCTTTTAAAAACACACAATCAGCACACAAATGGCTAATAGTTGTTCCCTAGAGTATGGTTACATCCAATGTCTCTCACACATTTTTAATAGTTTGTTATACAAGGCCAACTTCTCCAAACTCAGCTCCAAGAGCTTACAACACAAATCACTTAGGATTTCTAAGACTCCTCTAAGTCCTACGCTCAGTCCCAAGGCCCTACACTCAGAGATGTATTCTCTTATAACTCAGTAATCTGCACCAGACTTCCTACCTCAGACTTTAGGCAAAGTCTTAAACTCAGGCTTGGAGGAAATCCCTACACTCAGATCTAACACTGGATCCTACCTAGAGGAAATCCCTACACTCAGATCCAACAATAGATCTACCTTAGAGGATAAACCTCCTACAACTTAAGCAATTAGCCCTATCTCAGATCCACACAAGGATCCTACCACTTAGATTCTCAACTAGAATCCTACAACTCAGTCCTAAGAGCCCTACAACTCATATCTACAGAAAGATCCTACCTCAACCTTTATAGATTAGGCTTACACTCAGATCAGTAATGATCTTACAAATGAAAGGTTAGTTTGTGTTGTTGAATGACTGCAGAGAAACAAACTCTGAGTCTGCATTTTCCAAAAAGGAAATGATTCATTCCTTCCTTCTTCACAGCTCTAGGAATGGATATTCAAGATTAGTTCTGCTTGAGCTGTGAAGTCACTGCAGCTAGGGCTTGCTATTTTCCTTCTTCTACCTCAGAGAGAAAGCTCTCTGAACTTGCTATTGAATTTGTGTAGGTAAACAACTAACTTTCTTGTACTTTAGATCAACAGAATGAACAACTTCTTCAAGCTCTGCAACTAGGTCGAGAGGAAGAAGATGAATCTTTGTATGCAAAAAGTTTATTATGAAAAAGTTAATTTCTTCTTCCTTTATCTCTTGCTTTTCTATCTCATCGTCCAACGGCTCTTTGATCAGTGGGACCACCAGGAGTTGGTAACTACAACTTCTCTTTAGCATTAAATATTGTACAAAAGGTAAGCGATGCCTTTTGTCGTCTACTATTCATTTCCCATAACATTTGAATTTTTGCTGATGTCATCTTGACACAGCACCTGTAGGCTTACCAAAATTCATAATTCTGCATAGGCATTGAGTGAAGCCTTATCACTCAATGCAAAAACACTTGGGCAGATTTCTGCATCTTCAGGCATTGAGTGATCAAACATCACTCAACGAATATAGAAATTTGCAGTCTAACTAAATAGGTGTTGAGTGAGCATTCATCACTCAATGCATCTGGACTTAGCTGATTTTATCTATATGAAGGCGTTTAGTGAGTTGTCTTCACTCAACGGTTTCTACCTTATCCTATTTTGTTAAAGAGGCACTGAGTGAACTACCTTCACTCAACACTTTTTTCCTTAGGTAGATTTTTTGTTGAATGGGCATTGAGTGAGTTGTCATCACTCAACGCTTCTGTCCTTAGACAGAATTATATATCAAACAATACTGCGGCTCTGGCCAAATAATGTTCTGTCGACGCTTTCTCTACATGGCGTTGAGTGAACTGCCTTCGCTCAACGTTTTTTGACTTTGCCAGATTACATAGCAGATTCTTTGAGGCTTTGACTGCTTGAGATTTACTTAATGCTTCTGGCTCTAAGTATTGAGTGAACTGCCTTCACTCAATGCTTCTGGACTTTACTAAATTTCTGCCTTGGCAATGCTGAGGATTTTACTGTCTAGTCTTTACTCAATGCTTAAGGAAATTTGGCATTGAGTGAACTGTCTTCACTCAACACATATGGAATTAGACAAATTTGAGCCTTGTCAACATCCTTTCCTATGTCCTCCTGACATTGTCACTTGGATAACTTGTCTAATCAAAGTACTAAAGAGCCCCCTGCATACATAGAACTTATAACATGCATCAGATATAAACATATGTACACCGTTGTCCTTTAGATTTTCTTCAAATATAACACCTCCATTCGTCGCATGAAATATACCATAGGGTCCGACCGGGGCCCCACGCTATATTCCTCCGACAGTCAGTGGGGTTACAAGTTAAATATCATAAGACAAAATGAATCGTAATTCAGAGAATTCTAGCGAAAGCTTCATGGGTTAAATTAAACTTAAGTATCAACAATGTCCACTATATAAAACCATAGGAATGTTATTACAAAATACACAAAAGGTTACAGCCTTAAGTCCTTAATATTATGCTTCAATAAGGTGGTTTATAAACATCGGCTCGAAGGCCGAACACACACGAAAATATTAAAATTCTTCGCTTAGCCTTCGAGGTTCGGCATAGCGTCAAGGGATGTAACCCACTATTTTCCGCTCGGCTCTCCAGCACCTACATAGGGACAATCAACCACAAGTGTTAACCTAGAAATCGGTGATCCCTTCCAAGGTTTCTAGCTTCGCAAGTCGCGGCCTGCTCCAGGTTACCCCTGGATGTCGTGGCCTATCTCACCCCCCTTCTCTGGGTCAAGCAGATAGACTTCTCTAAACGCTCAGGGCCGCGTGGCTAGGGCGGTCTCCCCGGTCTAACCCCCCAGGTTGCACAACAATCATTCGTTCTATAAGGGCTGCATACTGCTTCCATAGTCCTCCCCTGCAAGCCGCACAAATAGATCGACTAACCGTGCAATTGTTCTTTCTATTCCAACAGGTGCAGACTACCCAACTAGCTGGCGGACTCGCATTCTTTTCTGCCTAGAATGCTTGGTAGTCACATGCTCAGCAGGAAGCGCGGTCTGCTCTTCAACCCACTCCAGTAGGTCGCCCGGTTTGCAAGGCTATGTTATCGCCAAATAGCTAAGAAGTAGGCGACCTGCCTCCTGTTCGCTCAACAGTATGCAAAAAGTTTCAAGTTGCCCAGTCGGTGACAAACCCTACTACCTGCCTACAGTAGGCGGACTCGGTCTCAGTCCGTCTGAGGAAGGACTTGGCAGCAGGACCGTCAAACCGCACAGCATCCAGCGACCTGCCCCTACTATCCGCCTATAGTGGGCAGACTTGGTCGCAGTCCACCTGAGGAAGGAATTGGCAGCAGGGCCGACAAAACATTACCAGACCGCACAACACAACACAGACTCAAATCAAGCCCACTAGCAGCTGCCGAACTCACTTCATCCAGCAGCATGCGCGACTTACGCAATTCAGTATGCAAGGTTGCCAAGCTTTTGTCGCCCACCAAGGGGGACAAGACTCAAGCAGAAGGAGGCGACCTACTCGACCTATCCGCCATGAGCTAGGCGAACTCATTATACAGTCCGCCAAAAGAACTCCAACTTCCCAGCACGTGCTTCTTGCCAACAGTAGGCGACCTACTCTTCAGTCCGCAATAGGTCGCGTACTCGATCACAGCCGCCCATATCCTCGGGGTGATTTCATCAACCCCAGCTTTTATAAGATCCTCCCTGAGCCTATAAATAGGCCCCCATACCTCTCATTCTGATACACACGACGGCCGAGGACCAACCAGCGTAGTAAACCCTACGGACACTACTTTCCTATCTGCACGGTTAAGCCCTTGTGGCCTGTTCTCGGGCCTTGGCTCAAAAGACCTCATCTATCTCTTAGGCCTGATCGCGCAGTCCGCTCGGCTTAAGGTAGCGAGTTGTGTGATCAGCTGTCCGTGCTGTCTACCAAACTCTTTGGTTAAACCGTGCGGTCTCTAACACCTTCTATCCTCTAGCCGCCAGCTTCCCCCTTGTACCCTTTAAATTCTCACATAAAGGACTCAACTCAAGATGTATATATAATTCATAATCAAAGGAAAGACCGTCATAGGAGTTGAACTTAAGCTGCGATGGGAGAAGTATGTTATTGTCGCTGCAAGCAACCCTCTCTCTCTCTTTCTCCCTCTCAGTCTCAACCATCAGAGCTAACCGTCAAAGTAACAGTCTGCACGACAGTACCTCATAAACATTCCTTGTTATCTCCCGCATCACCATCAACCTCCACTCCTTTATCCACGCATTCTCTCCAGCTCGCCCGTGAGACCGAACACCCGTTATCTGCTGGTGTGACCCCATTTCCTGCATCAACAGCTAACACTCGACCTTCAGATCTCGAACAGACGGTGAAAATCAGCGGTTGCTCATCTCAGACCATTAACCTGCCGAGAACTTTGCACCTTCAAGTCCTATTGAAGATCCTCTTTGGGAAGCCTTGGAGCAATCGCTTTATGAAATAGCCCAGCAATTCAAGGCAATCAACCATGCTCTAGCCGTTATCACGAAGCAACTAGAGGCGCAATCCGCAGCAGCTCTAGTTCCTCCAGTCAATTCAATACTAGCATTGGAGAATCCGCAAACTTATCCACCAGCCTATCCGACGATCTATTCTCCTGTTTACCCACCAACCTATCTGCAAGGGTCTGCAGCCCCTTTGTGGTCTCAGAATGATGAGTTTGTTGCTTGTCAAAAATTCTTCCGGGAAGCTCTCCGGGGAAGTCCAGCAAGATTTCTAATCTTTCAGGGAAGTCATCCCTACTCTTCAATCCTTCATTTTCTCCTCCTGCAATAGCTTTTACTTTCTATCCTCCTGCTCCTTTTACAACTTACGCTCCCTATTTTCCTTATGTTGTAGGAAAGAAGGAAGATCCATCACGGTTTTCAGAGAATTTTTGGCATCAACCAACTCTAGCAAACTTCAGAGAGCCGTGAATGCCAATTTCCACTAGAGAGTGATTGAATGAATCACCTTCAAGCATTTGAATCAGTCGTAGCTCTCAGGACCCTTTTAGATGCTACTAAATGCAAAATCTTTGTAAAATCCTTTAATGGACAATTGAGAGAGTGGTTCTTTGGACTACGTCCTCAGTCCATCTCTTCCTTTGCTGATTTGCGAAGATAGTTTCGGCTAAGGTTTTCTACCTCTACAAAGAGAAAGTGCAGTCTAGAAGCCCTCTTTGAGATCAGGGAGCTAGAGAATGAGACCTGGTCTCATTTTGTGGACCGTTTTCAGAAAGAAATTTTAGACATTAAGATCATCGATCAAGAAATGTATCAGGTGGATCTGATACATGGTTTGCGAGAAGGACCACTTAAGTTTTAGGATAATGCCCGAGCGCCAAGGACATATAAAGAGTTGGTTGGCTTAGCCAACTCATACATTCGAGGTGAGAAGAGCAATCCCAGTTTCATCTCCAGGCATGTAGCAAAGAAAGATTCTTCTTCTTCTTACAAGAAACTTCCAAGGTCTCCTCGAAAAGATTTTCCATCCAACTCTAGGAAGGGAAGAAGATTTCAACGTCATCGACACCCCTTCCCGGACAAAGATCGTGACGGAGATCAATTATTACAATTGCCAGCCCCAGCTCCACAAGCAGCTTCAGTTCATTAGCAGCAAGATGATGACTTGCTAGAGTCCAAACTGGATGAAGCTATGCAATAAGTAAGCCAAGTCATGAAGGGTAGAGCTAATTTCAAAAGGCTTTACCAGGAGGCAAATGAAAGATCAAAAGATTCAGATCTGTTCTCTGAGTTTCACAAAGAAGGCGGACATTCAACTGAAAATTATCGAGCTCTTCGTCAGTTGGTAGAAGGAATGCTCAAGCTAGGCAAATTCCATGAAACCTTCCCGAAGTGTGATCATTCTGATCTGCCTACTTCAAAGGGCAAAGAAGTAGGGAACCCCTCTCGGCTCAAAAAGAACAAACCAAATTAGCAACATCACTGACGATGAAACCATCGACGTTATCAATGAAGGATCTTTGGGAAGGCTATTCTAAGGTGAAGACGGACATCCCAGTCCAAATAGCTCCACGCAATCATGGCCGATTGTTTTTTGCTTTACACTCTTCAATCATTTTCTCTCTAAAAACACTTTTATGTGTTCTTTCATTCATTTCAATAAATTTTACATCACAGATCCCGTACTGACACTTTTCCCTTTTTGGAGTGCCTCCTCCTATATTTTCTCTTTGCCAAAGGGATCACTGAAACAATGAGATATCACCAAGTCTTGCTTGCTCCCCCTAGAGGTTGCACTCTGGCATAAGACCACAATGACCACATATAATGGGAAGTGTTCGCATATGTGAAGTGGGAGCCATCCAACTCTCGTGTGGAGGATTACTGTACTTCAGATCCTAGCAGGTATCTAACACACATCGTGTATTATGGGAGAAAACCGTGTGTTAGCTCTATTATGCTCCGCTAGGGATACATTATAGTTACGATGATCTTTTCTTGACAAGCAATGACGATTGATAAGTCATTATTTATAGTTATTTATATATAGATTTCATTTAATAAATAAAAATATTTCATTTAGTTTACTTAATATTGTTATTAAAATGCTTTGTTTTCTTATTTCAGTTCAATATGGGCTACTAATAGTAATTTGGAGATGAAAGAATTGATTAGGAGAAAATCTGGAGAAAAGCCAAATTTTTCCCTAGTACATGCCCCTATCACGGGCGTGACAGGGGGGCATGACCATAGTCACGGGCCATGACCTCCAAATGTTGTTCCGCCGCAATTCCGCATAAATTAAATTTACACGCCCCAATCTCACGGGCGTGATATTGGGCGTGACCATCCTATACGGGGCGTGCCGCCAGTAGGAGCTCTAGTTTCACAACGCACGACGATTATGGGTTACACCCCTTGGACACGGGCGTGGCCTACTAGTCGCGGGAGTGATCATGGGCGTGACTCCCCGACATTACTCATCCATCAATCAACAGTTTTATTACAGTGCGTTTTAGCTTACACGCCCTAGGTCACGAGCGTGACCCATCCAACAACTGCCGGATTAACACCCTCCATTTCTCCTTCCTGACTTTTCGGTAACAAACTAGACACACCCTAGGTCATGGGCATGACCTAGGGGCATGACCTGCAGAATGGCACTTTTGGACGTTTTTCTCCAATGTTCCTGGGCTTTCAAGACAGCAGTTTCTGAGCCTTACACGCCCTAGGTCACCGGCATAACCGAGGGGCGTGACCTCCCAAGAAACACCTATAAATTCCAGATCGAGCCATAAACTTTTAGGGAATCTAGGATTCATCTAGGAGTAGTTCAGTAGCTTAGTTTTTTGTTTTTATGCATTTGTTTCATGTACTTCTCTTTTATATAGAATAGTTTTGCTTTAAGTTATTTTCAATTTCAAGTAATATCCTTTTAGCAATTATGTCTTACTTTCCTTTCTTTTCATGTATGTTTTACATCATGTCAAGTAGCTAATTTCATTAGAACTTGATCATGATGAACCTTGAAAGTGAATACAACTCTTTTTGTCAAAACTCTTTATTTATCATTATGGATTTATCTTTCAATTATTTTTTTGCCGAATTCGTATTTCGCGGATATGTTCTTCGATCCTAGATCCATATCTTAAATGACCGAGAGGTTGCGGATAGGAGTAGATCACTTAAAGATAAATAGAGTTGCATGCACTCCTCGAGAGAGGATGATATAAATCTGTCGGATTGGAGTCAAATCCAATAGTGTTGTTCACCGCTTAAAGCAAGCTTAGGGGTTTCGACTGGCTAAGGGGTCTTTATCGATCAACCTAAGGTTAGTCAAAAGCATGAGCTCGAGAGAGACGCTTTCGTACTTTGGGAACCTCCACGGTCGAAGTAAATAATTAAAAGTTCGCTTTTTATAGAAGTTTATTTGATTTCAAGGGAGTCTTGATCAAGTGTTTGTTTTATTTTCATATTTCTTCATTTAGTTTTAATTAACCTTCAATTATATTTCTATAAAATAATATTAATTTGCATGAGTAGAACTACTCAACAGGCCCCGAGTCTAATACGACATTTCCTATACTATATTTTGATAGGTACACTTGCTTATTTTGGATATTAGTTTTGATTTATTTTAAAACTATATAAAATCTCCATCAAGTTTTTGGCATCGTTGCCAGGGATTTATTTTGTTGATATTTTGAAAGCACAATTTTTTTACTTTTATCATTCTTCTACTCTACCTTAATCCTCTTTTCCTTTTTTTTTAAATTCATTTCTATTAGGTAACGATTGTTTTTATTTTCTTTTTTTAAAAAATGTTATCTCAATTGGCCGCTAAGATTGTCGAGCTTACACACAAAGTTAATCTTTTGGGAGCCGCAAAAAAGCCCAAAGTTTTTTTTATTATTGCGGTGCTCCACATCGAAGTCAATTGTTATTATTATTATTATCAAAAATTTTGTTATGATAATAATTTAACAATTAATAATTATTCTCACTTTTATGCTAATTCTTCTTCATATTTTCATGAAAATAATTTTTCCAATTTAACTAATATTCATGAAAATACTTTTTTAAGTCTTAACGAGAACACTTTTTCTGATTTGAATAATTATTCTTTACACTCGGATGCTACTTCTTCTTATTGGCATGATCAACTAGAAAAATCCACGGGTAACAAGAATAATTATTTAGATTTTAATTCTTGTTCTTTTTCCACACCTCAAATTGAGTCTTCTAATTCTGGGGAATTTTTTCATACTCAATTTTCTCCTCCCCAAAATCTAGCTCCCATTAATACTTGTTCTAATAATTCTTCTCCACCTTCGAATATTTCATCTATAGTGGAACATGAATCCTCATGTGCCTCCTTAGTGTCTTATTCCAAAGAAGAAGAACAATTATTATTTCAAAAGTTTATTTAAAATATGGGCACTCCTGGTGAAATAGAAGAAGAACATGTTTCTTCTACTATTTCTCCCAATTTTCCTTCTCATCATGAATTTCCTATTATCACTTATACATATTTAGTAATTCAGATTCATCAAAATTTTATGCCTAATAATTTTATAAAAGAAAATTCAAATAATAACTTTACTTTAGAAAATAAACAACCGGAGCTTAATCTTATAATTTCGCAAGAGCCTCCTCCTTACAAAATTTTTTTTGACACGTTTCTTCTCGATTTATCTTCAACTAACAATTTGCAGAAAGAAGTTGAGCCGTTGCAATCAAACATCATCCCCAACCCATTTGCCACTCATCTAGAACGATTCAAATCACCTCAGGTATGGATAGGTGATTTGAATCAAAATTTTCAAGTCGACTGCGAGAAGGGAAATCAAGAAGAAAGCAGAGGAGACGTCGTGCGAGCTTTTTCAGCATATTCACCCGAGCGGGAATTAAGGGAGTTGCATGTGCACTTAAATTTTTATTTCCCTTTTTCCTAACCAAAACCGTCTAGCTTAAAGATGGGAAAAAGAAAAGCGCTCTTGGGAGACATCCCTTGCTTATCTTTTAATTTTTATGAATTTTTTCTAAATTTTTACAAATTGTTTTTCTTCCCCCCTCCTACTTTGCTTATAAACATTGGGGACAATGTTTATTTTTAAGTACTGGGGTGGATTCTTATTTATTGTTTTTATTTAAAAACAAAAAAAAATATAAAATCTTTAAAAATTTAAAAAATTTTGTTTTCTTTTTATTATCAAAAAATAGAAAATTGAAAATTAATTTCTTGTAAAGGGCCGTGTTGGGCTTTCATCCCACAAAACCACTTAGTACCTTGCGAACTCGTCATTGGGTAGACCTTAGGAAGTCCAAGAATAAAAAAAAAATAAGGATTTTATTTTTAAAGAAAAAGTATATATAAAGATAAACCCCTGCTTCATATTTTATTGATTTTCGGAAAATATTTCTGGGTAATTTATAAGAATTTTTATAATTTTTGATTTTCTAATTTTTTATTTCATCATTGTTAGTTAGATATAATTTTTAGGTGAGTTAATTTTGAGAAATACTTTATGAATTAAATTTGTTTAGAGTAATCTATTTAGCATTTTCTCTCTAATTCTAATTAGTTTCAATTTTATAGTGCTTAGCTCAACAATTTCTAGATTTCAATTATAATCACTTATGCTTTAAGATTCTTAGGAAATTTTAATTTACTATAGTTGTTATCTAAATATTTTAATTTAATCTAAATATTGTTTAGTCATCTCTTGTTTTTAATTTTTCTTGTTATATCATATGTCATGGGGCTAAGAGGATAAAATTCATTATCCCATGGTAAACATATGCAATTTTTATTTTTATTTTATTAGATCATATGTCATGAGAATCAAGTATTCCTTGGTACACATATGCAATCCAAAAAAATTAAAATGAGTAAGAGGATAAAATTCATTACTCCTAATCAATTTTGTTCTTATTTGAAGAGAGAAAAAAAAATATTTGTTCATATGTCATGAAAAATAAGAGAATAAAATTCATCATTTTCTTGGTAAACATATGCAAATATCAAAAAGAGAAAAAATTTGTGTGCGGTGAGAGGATAAAATTCATCACCCCCAATCCAAAACCTCTTCAATTTCCTTTTTCCCAAAACCCAATACCGAATATAATTACTTTAGAATTAAATTAAAATTCTAAGCGAGCGTAAGTAGTAGTTTAAATTTTCCTTTAAGTTTCTTTTTTAAAAAAGTGTTAATAATTCTAAATCTAAATTTGTTTGCGAACTACTCAATTTTGAAGTCTAATTAATTTATATGAGACAATTTTGCTAAATATATTTGGCTCTTTGCATTTTAATATCATATTTTTGGACCTAATTTTTAATCACTAAATTTTACTTTTAACTTTCTTTTGATTTAATAAATTTTTAGTTTAATTAAAAAATTATATTAATTTCTAATATGTACTTCTCATAGTTTTGCTCTGGAATAGCAAAAGATTAAGTATGGGGGTATTTGATAAGTCATTATTTATAGTTATTTATATATAGAATTTATTTAATAAATAATAATATTTTATTTAGTTTATTTGATATTGTTATTAAAATGCTTTGTTTTCCTATTTCAGGTCAATATGAGATGCTAGTAGAAATTTGGAGCTGATAAAATTGATAAGGAGAAAATCTGGAGAAAATACGAATTTTTCCCTAGTACACGCCCCTATCACGAGCGTGATTGGGGGGCGTGACCATAGTTACGGGCCGTGACCTCCAGATGCTGTTCCTCCTCCATTCCACATCAATTAAAGTTACATGCCCCAATCTCGCGGGCGTGACATTGGGCGTGACCATCCTATACGGGGCGTGCCGCTAGCAGGAGCTCCGAATTCACAATGTATGCAGGTTATGGGTTACATGACCTGGACACGGGCATGGCCTACTTATCACGGGCGTGACCATGTGCGTGACTCCTCGCATGACTCATCCATCAATCAACAATTCCATTGCAGAGCGTACAAGCTTACACGCCCTCGGTCACGGGCGTGACCCGTCCAACAACCGCCATATTAACTCCTGCCATCTCTCCTTCCCGCCTTTCCTGTAATAGACTAGACACGCCCTAGGTCACGGGCGTGACCTAGGGGCGTGACTCGCAGAACGACACTTTTGGAGGTATTTCTCCAACGTTCGCGGGCTTTCAAGACAGCGGTTTCCGAGCCTAACATGCCCTAGGTCACGGGCATGATCGAGGGGCGTGACCTCCCAAAAAAATTCCTATAAAATCCAGATCAAGCCAGAAGCTTTTGATGCATCAAGGATTTATCTAGGAGTTGTTCAGTAGCTTAGTTTTCTATTTTTATGCATTTCTTTCATGTACTTCACTTTTACATAGAATAGTTTTGCTTTAAGTTATTTTCAATTTCAAGTAATTTCCTTCTAGCAATTATGTCTTACTTTCATTTCTTTTCGTGTAAGTTTTACATCATGTCAAGTAGCTAATTTCATAAGCACTTGATCATGATGAACTTTGAAAGTGAATAAAACTCTTTTTGTCAAAACTCTTTATTTATCAGTATCGATTTATCTTTGAATTATTTTTGTGTCGAATTCATATTTAGAGGATATGTTCTTCGATCTTAGATCCGTATCATAAATGACCAAGAGGTTGTGGATACGAGTAGATAGCTCAAACATAAAAGGAGTTGCATGCACTCCTCGAGAGAGGACGACATAAATCTGTCGGATTAGAGTCAAATCTAATAGTGTGGTTCACCGCTTAAAGCAAGCTTAGGGGGTTTCGACTGGCCGAGAGGACTTAATCGATCAAACTAAGGTTAGTCAAAAGCATGAGCTCGAGAGAGACGCTTTCGTACTTTGGGAACCAACACAGTCCAAGTTGATAATTAAAAGTTCGCATTTTATAAAAGTTTATTTGATTTCAAAGGGAGTCTTGATCTAGTGTTTATTTTTTTTTCATTTTTCATCATTTGGTTTTAATTAACCTTCAATTTTTATTTCGATAAAATAATATTAATTTGTGTGAGTAAAAGTACTCAACAGGCCCCGAGTCTAATACGACATTTCCTATAATATATTTTGATAGGTACACTTGCCTATTTGGGATTTTAGTTTGGATTTATTTTTAAAACAATATAAAATCTCCATCAGCGATCAAGTGTTGCCTTGTCTCTTTGATCATCTCAGGACTGTAATAGTCGAATATTCTATGGTACTCCCAATTCATGCTTTCGTGGGTCCCACAACGTTGTTGATCTTTCCAAAGACAACAATGTTATAGACCACTTAACACACCTAGTTTAACTGATCATCAATGTTTGTAACTCGAGCCATGAGAGCAGTGTATCTACCATTTCCTTCTCCAGATTTTTTGCATTTTCCGCTTTTGATACCTTCTAAGGGAGTGCGGCTAGTCTGCTCTAAGTAAGACTACACTCTTAATGGTCTTTCTTGAGCAGCCGATGCTTAAGGCCCCGGGGGAACACCTGGGGTGCATCTGACATATTTTGGTCATCTTCAGGTGTAGGCCTCCTTTGTCTCCTGCCTTCTTACAGGTTAACAGGTTAAATTCAACCTATACAAAAAATTTCCAACATCGTTTTTGCTTATGCTCATCTTATATACTCGGCTTGCATAAAGCTCTATCAGATGATGGTTAATAATGTCTCAACTACTCTTGTTGGATGTTTCTGGCACTAATTGATAGTCAGAGAATCTGGTTCTCTTTATTGACAAACCATTCGATTGAATTCTAGTAAGTGTTTTCATCTGACTGGTCTGGATTTCATATTGGGATATCATATTTGACAACGCAAGAAGATTATTGATGTGGCTTTATCTCTACTTGATTTTGCTTATTCGATCAACAACAGGATTTTATGGATATTCCTTCTACAGTCTAATCATATTTATCTTATTGCACTAACTTTTAGAAGAAGATTTATCCATAAACTCCTAAGGTACTCGACTTACTTTTCTTTCATATCTGCTTCTTACTCTTCCTTTTACAGAGATTAACAGATATTTGCAAGTTACTTTTAGGTACTTGCAACTTAGTTTTCTTTCATATCTGCTGCTTACTCGTTTCTTGCAGAGATTAGCAGATATTTGCAACTAATATATATATATATATATAGCTTATATACTTATACATATAAGAACAACTAGATGCTAGCTCACAAAATCAGCCACTAAACAACAGCTATCAACACACCAAAAGAAAAGAACAGCTGAAATAAGCTCTAGAACTCAACTTAAACCCAAGCTCAAACACACAAATATATATATACATATATATATACAAGCAGTCGTGCACGGGGGACCCCGTGCGGGCAATAGTCATCGTGGGTGCAAAATTTGTCGAGGGGGCAACATTTGTCGTGGGGGCGACATTTGTTGTGGGGCTAACATTTGTCGTTGGAGAGACATTTGTCGTGGGGGTGACATTTGTCATGGGGACGACATTTGTCATGGGGGTAACATTTGTCATGGGGGCGACATTTGTCGTGGGCGCGACATTTGTCGTGGGCATGACATTTGTCGTAGGGGAGACATTTGTCGTGGGGACAACATTGGTCATTGGGGCGACATTGGTCGTGGGGGAGACATTGGTCGTGGGGGCGACATTTATCAGAGGGACAACAAATCACGGGGGAGACATTCGTCATCGGGGAAACCATTGGGGGGACATTCGTTGCGTGGGGTGACCTTCGCTTGGGGGGCGACCTTCGTTGCAGGGGGAAACCTTTGTCATTGGAGTGGCGTTGGTCGTGGGGGGCGACGTTCGTGGTGGGCGACTACGTTCGGTGTGGACGATGACGTTGGTCGTGGGAGGCGACGTTGGTCGTGGGGCGGCGACATTGGTAATGGGGCGGCGACATTGGTCGCGGGGCGGCGACATTGGTCGTGGGTGACGACATTGGTCGTGAGCGACAACATTGGTCGTGGGCGGCAACATTGGTCATGGGAGGCAACATTGGTCGTGGACGGTGTCATTGGACGTGAGCGACGACATTGGTCATGGGCGGCGACATTGGTCGTGGTTAGCGACATTGGTCATGGGCGGCGATAATGATCATGGGAGGCAACACTGGTCATGGTCATGGGAGGGGACACTTAAGTTCTGGCGTAGAAAACTATGAACAATACCTCTGTTGCACGATTATGTACGAACAATTTTTTCAGCTAAAGCTTAAGTTAAGTCATGTGCACCAAAAATGAAATTAAAATCTCAATCTCTACGAACTTAACTAAAACACTTAGAAAACAAAAATCTTAGAACATAAAAATAATGGCTTCTAAACTTTAATTTTTGTTTGCATTTAGATGGTACATCAAATGTTACACCAGGTAGATATTGGGTTCTCTTATATCAATGCCTTTAGGGTCATAAAATAAATTAGCCAAAAAATTAAATGTAATGAGTTTCGCAAGAGTCATAATACCTTGGAACTCTGTCTCTATTACTGCTTAATTAAGAACTCCCATGAAGATGCTGTGATTTAGGAAGAGCAGTTCACTATGAAACACTGTGTCAATTACTTAAACAAAAAATTTGCCAAAATTTACCCAAAGAAAAAGAAAAAAAGTAGTTAAGAAGGGGACCTGGAGGACATTGCCAATGCTTTCGATAGTGTCCCTCTTGCTACAACCAGGCTGGCGATGACATAGGAAAGGAGATTTGGAACTAAGTTTGAAAAAATTATACATTGACAATTGATGCTAAATCAGTTAACTTTTTTAAAAAATTGAAATAATAAGATATCTTTAATTTAAGAGGAAACATATAATGCAATTTGAAATACAACATAGATATGTTTATGCACTTTACCTGCACAAAATCAGCAACAATAACCCTTTCTACATAATACTGTTGAAGACGTGAAGCAAATTCAAAATGTAGAGAGTTATTATCTTGGCACAAAGAACACATATTAGTTTGCAATTTCTATTTTCTAATCAATATACTATGAAAAGACCCCACATCCATAAGTACTCATTTTATATGTACAGTAATTAGCTTATCTTGAAGAACATCCATAGTTCCTAGTTTGCAGTTATTAGCTTGTCTTGAAGAACATCCAAAAGTACTCATTTTATATGTATAAAGTAGAGTTATTAGCTTGTCTTGAAAAGGCTTCACATCCATAGTTTGTAGTTTCTACTTACTATTTTATATACTATGAAAAGGCTCCACATCCATAAGTACTCACTTTATATGTCATGTACTTATATATCACTTTAGATAGAGCTCAAAAAATTTGTTTACATAAAACAACACTAAAACAATAGTACAGTTATGGTCTAAAAATCAAAATACAATGAATTCCGTACAATACTAAATAATTACTCACCATTGGTATGGTTTACATAAATAATTACTCACCATTGTAACTCTCCTTCAGCTTGAATCAAGAAGATTGAAGCTTGCATCTTGAATTAGGAAAATAGAATCCCCTTCAGCTCCAATAACTGAAACTGTAGATGTAAAGATGAAAAAATAGAATAAATTTCGTCTTGAATCAAAAATGCTGACAGAGGTAGAAGATGAGTGAGGTTAAACGCAGAGGTTTAATGTTGGACGGCCACAATGACTACAGCTGAATAAAATAAATTATCTTTGGTATTTTGCACCCCATGCCGAAATTTCAAGGATATTATGATGTCATGTTTACAATAGCCATGACCAAAAACCCAATTTTTCATAACTATACTAAACACATAGATGTTCTCATTATATCCGGGAACATGCTGATGCTCAAATTGGTGAGTAAAATTTCATTGGGACAAAAGCACAAACACCTTATGTGCTTACCAAATCTGTCTCAAAAGAGAAGTTTATTAAGATGAGAGAAGAAATGGGGACACTAGATTCTCTGAATTAATTATGAGGGAGCGAAAAAGAAACTGAATATTCTGAATTAATCTTTATTTAAAAAGTCATGCAAAAGATGAAAGAGAAATGAGATAATATAACATAAAATAAATGCAAAATTGTTTTTCCCTTCATTTTTCTTCTCTGCTGTCGTTCTCTGTTTTCTTCCACAGTTTGAGCCTGTGTTTTCCTACACCAATGATTTAAGACCCACTTTACCCTTCCAACAGAAATGTCACTAGATAAAGATTGTCGAACAACTCAGTAAAATGTTCTAATATGAGTACGAAATATGCATTTCCTTAAGAAGAGGGAACATAAGAAGAAGGAGAAGGACAATCAACAACCATATTGTAGGGATTTTGATGGCTTACATGAAAGGGATGAGATTGATTACAGAAGATCAGCAACAGCTCAACGCTCCATGGCCAATATAATTTACAGCAAACCTTACTCTACTCCAATGAATCCAGTAGATATCGCAGAGAGTAGCATTCAGTCGCTATAAAGCAATGACTGTTTGGAAACCCAAACGGGAAGACACGCTGGAGTATGCGATTGGCACTGGAGTTGGAGTGGAAGTTGGATGCCTTAGGGTTTGAGAACCGTGAGTATCGTGAGAAATGCAAATGGAA
This sequence comes from Platanthera zijinensis, assembly GCA_039513925.1. Taxonomy (NCBI): domain Eukaryota; kingdom Viridiplantae; phylum Streptophyta; class Magnoliopsida; order Asparagales; family Orchidaceae; genus Platanthera; species Platanthera zijinensis. The sequence continues at coordinate 116,929,527 of CM077083.1, read as the reverse complement.
ATGGAGTCGGAGAAGAATGGCGCGGAGGAAGAAATCGCGGCCATCGCGAATTTGAGGCGGGCGAACAGTGCATCGAACCCTAAATTAAAGCTCTGAGCTGGACAAAAGACGAAAAAGCCCTTGAATTAAAGGTCAAAACTTGTTTAAATGAGGATATTTTAGGATTTAAATGTTACACCATGGAGTCATTAGGAGTTTGCTTATAAAATAAAGATAAGCAGCTAACAATCTTAGCCTAAATTAAGCCAAAAAAAACTGGCTACCTGCTATAACTAAGCTCTGCCACTTAGCCCAACATAGCAACAATAAATGCTTGGTAACACACTACCAGCTAACATAAAAAAACGTCGAAACGATGCGAAAAAAACGATCTCGGAATTCGACGAAACTCGCACCGTAGCTAAACACCCATGGTACGAAAACAACGGCGAAGTCGAAAATAACATCAGATGATCAAAACTCGGGCTAACACCTCCCGAATGCCAAAGCACAAGCTTTCCCTGAGAGGCTCCGACGAGTCACAAAAACTGACTCCGGCTAGCTGGGGAACCTTGCAAACAGGATATAAACAAGCCACTCAAGAACCTAAAGAGCTAAGACCACGCTCTAGCAATGGCAAAAAGGACAGAAATGTATCAACCTAACGCCAAACAAGGATTATACAAATCACAGAAAATGCATTACAGCCACTCCCCTACAAGAAAGTTTCTATCCGAAACTTTACACACAACCTTCTATCAAGAAGGAAAAATGAAATCCAAGCAAGAGCTATAATAGAAAATGCAAAACATACGAGACACAAGTCAAGGAAATAGATGAGGGTAAGTCTTCCTCATAACCGACTCTAACTCCCATGTTGCGCTTTCCATGCCCTGATTTCTCCACAAAACCCTAACAATAGGAATTGATTTCCTCCGCAACACGCGATATTGAGCATCCAGAATGCGGACAGGCATCTCTACATAAGAAAGATTTGGCTCTAACTGAGGCACAAAATCCAAAACTTGCATGTCGCTCAGCACACACTTCCACAGTTGGCTAATGTGAAAAACATTGTGCACGCCAAGAAAGTTCGCGGTCAAATCCAGCCTATAAGCTTCCACACCAATCCGCTCAATGATCTTAAACGGCCCCACATACCTCGGGTCCAACTTCTGTGTTGATGCGCGGAATGCGACATCACCGAGTTAACGGGTTGTTCGATCTCACAAGCTAGGTGAATAAGAGGGTTGTGGGGATAGAGGAGAGGTTTGAGAGACTATCGGGCAGCTAGTTACTCTGAGTCGCGCATGAAGATGGAGAGAAAAGCAGAAGAGAGGGCCGCGAGTAGTGACAATAGCAGACTTCGCCCGTAGCATCCTGAATGCCTCTCTTGCGACGGGCTTTCCTTTGATTATAATTGAAGTTTCTGCTTGAGGTCACCCCCTTTACATGGAAATAATAATAAAGGGTACAAAGGGATGAAGATGGCGGCTAAGGAGAGGAGAATGCCAGAGGCAGCGCAAACTGACCAGAGAGGTCGGTAGACCGCGAGGTCAGTTGATCAAGGAGCTCGCTGGACTAAGTTGGGCGGACTGCTTGATCAAGCTGGGAGAAGAAACTGGAGGTCGTGCAGACTAAGAACTAGAGGTTACGCGGACTGAGAACTGGTGGTCTTGCGGACTGAGAACTGGAAGTCGCGTGGACTGAGAACTGGAGTCCGCAGGAATTGATGCCTGAACCTTGTCCCCACCTATGTGTCTGTTGAATGAGAGGTATGTTGGCCTATTTATAGGCCCGAGCAGGTAACGGTCTTGGTAACCTCACCCCCGGTGAGCTAGTGATTCGTGTGAGTATGAATGCTTAGTCCGCGGTGTCCGCGCAAGGACGTGCGGTTAGGGACTTGGAGCTGGAAATGGCTACTGCTTGGCAGACTGGGAAGAGTCCGCCCTACTTCCGAACGAGCTCGCACTAGGCTGTGTGAGCATAGGAGGATTCCTCCCACTGCTGGGAATCGGGCGCTGGAAGCTGAATGGCAGACTATGCAATGAATCTACATCTGTTGCCGGGAACACATAGGGATAGCTGGTGGACTGTATAACGAGTCCGCCCAGCCCGCTGTAGAGAGGATGAGCGATTGGCTACCGAGATGATGTAGCATTGGTGGACTGCGCAACGAGTTCGCCCATCTTGTGGCGAAAGGGTTGGGCAGGATTGGCGACAAGGGCTGGCGACCTGGCAGTCTGAAGGATCCAGGTCGCGCCTATTGGTGTGATAGCTGTTGCTGACTGGCTACTTGGATACAGCTCGTTATTGCTGTCTGGGCGAGCTGGAGTGTCCGCACCACTTTGGAGGATTGCAACAGAGTCTGCGGACTGAGCAGAGTTAAGCGACCTTGAGGACTGACGAATCAGGTCCCCCCTTTCTGCTGGAGTCTGCCTCCTGTTAGAAATTCTTGTCACCCATGCTAGGCGTCCTGGGGTTAGCGACCTGGCAGGTCGCGCATGCAGGCGAAGTAGGACTTGTTGTTGGCTGGCGGCCTGGAGGCAGGTCGTCATTATTGAGGCAAGGTGAATGTGTGCGGATTGGCGATTAGAGTCCGCCAAAGCTGGATAGTTCACGTGATGGATGATCCATCGTGCGGTTAGATTAACAAACCGTATGGCCTGCAAGGGGCGGACTGAGGCAGCAGTCTGCACCCCCTGCAGAACAAGTAGGAGCTGCGCGATCTGGGCAGTCTGGTTAGAGAGACTGCCCTAGCCGCAAGGACTGAGAGGTCAGTCTGCCCATGTAACGCCCCTAATTTTTTTCGATGATTTTGTTTGGTTTTGGTATCGTCATATTTATGACGTCATGGCGTTACTTTTAACGTCGGGTTGACGGCGCATCGCCGATAAGGCATTTTCGCGTCCGTTCGGTCGAGTCGGCCAATTTCTTGGATTTTTGTCGAAATCAGAAAATATTTCTATGAGGTTTAAGTTGAGTAATTTTAAACTTGCTCGTCAAGTTTCGTCGCAATCCGAGTATTTTTGGAGTCTCGACGCGCGATTGAAGTTTTGAGTATTTATGTCATTCTATTTGGAAATTTTTATCTCAGGAATGGCTCGTCGGATTTAGGTTTTGAATTCGTTGTTGGGTTCATCCCGTCAATTTTCTCCTCGAGCATTCTCCCTTTGACTCTAATCGATCTTAGTTGTTTTCTCGAGTCCTATACGTATTTTGGCAAGTTTCTATGTAAATCTCGAGAGTTCAAGCCTTTATCTCGACCGTTTTTTATTATTATTATTTTTGTGTCGGTGTTCGGGCGCTAATTAGAGGGTCAAATATGAGTGGTATGGAAAAATGGTCAACATGAATTTTGTTCGTCTCGACGAGATCTACAACTTTCATGTTGACCACTTTTCGATTTGAGGTCATCTTGAACCCTTATTCTCATTTATTCTGCTGGAACTCGTGTATTCTGCTCCTACTCGAGTATATAGACTCCTACTCGAGTATATGGACTCCTACTCGAGTATATGGACTCCTACTCGAGTATATGAACTCCTACTCGAATATATTTGAACTCCTACTCGAGTATATATGATTCTACTAAAGTATGTATGCTTCTACTCGAGTATGTATGCTTCTACTCGAGTATGTATGCTGCCACTCGAGTATTCCTTTCCTATCAGCGTTAGAGCGCCATTTTGATGGTCAAAACGGCATCGTATCAAAAAATGGTCAACATAAAATTTGTTCGTCTCGACGAGTCCTACAACTTTTATGTTGATCACTTTTCGATTTGAGGTCATCTTGAACCCTTATTCTCGTGTATTCTGCTCCTACTCGAGTATATAGACTCCTACTCGAGTATATGGACTCCTACTCGAGTATATGGACTCCTACTCGAGTATATGAACTTCTACTCGAGTATATTTGAACTCCTACTCGAGTATATATGATTCTACTCAAGTATGTATGCTTCTACTCGAGTATGTATGCTTCTACTCGAGTATGTATGCTTCTACTCGAGTATGTATGCTGCCACTCGAGTATTCCTTTCCTATCAGCGTTAGAGCGCCGTTTTGATGGTCAAAACGGCACCGTATCAAAAAATCGTCAACATGAATTTTGTTCGTCTCGACGAGATCTACAACTTTCATGTTGACCACTTTTCTATTTGAGGTCATCTTGAACCCTTATTCTTGTTTATTCTGCTGGAACTCGTGTATGGTGCTCCTACTCGAGTATATAGACTCCTACTCGAGTATATGGACTCCTACTCGAGTATATGAACTCCTACTCGAGTATATTTGAACTCCTACTCGAGTATATATGATTCTACTCGAGTATGTATGCTTCTACTCGAGTATGTATGCTTCTACTCGAGTATGTATGCTGCCACTCGAGTATTCCTTTCCTGTCAGCGTTAGAGCGCCGTTTTGATGGTCAAAACGGCATCGTATCAAAAAATGGTCAACATAGATTTTGTTCGTCTCGACGAGATCTACAACTTTCATGTTGACGACTGTTCGATTTGAGGTCATCTTGAATGCCTATTTTTGATATTTCCGAGGCTGTCCCTTTTAAGTTAAAATTTTTATAAAAGAAAAAAAAAACTATATATATATACTTTTCTCTTAGGTTATTAGGATATAACTTCATATTCTCCGATACTTCTATTCCGAACCAGACCAGCGGCGAGAGATAAGTTTCTCCTTTTTGTGAATCTTCCGGTGGCCGCCGACGGAGCTCCGGTGCTCGGAATCTTCAACCGATCGTAGATCCGGAAAGCTCTCACCGAGAGCTAGGCTATCGTGGTAATTTCTTCCTCTTTCCGTGAGTTTTCTTGTTAGGGTTTTTCGGCCCTAACCCCTTTTCCGCCATTATTGTTTAGATTTCTACTTCTCCTGAGTTCTTTTGCCCCGATCTACGACGTGGAACGATTCAGAGAACGTTTCCGGTGCAATTAAGGCAAGTAGTGGTTTTCCCTCCTTCCCTCTCGTTTGATTTCGATGGTAACGGTTAAACTTTAGTTCTCAATCCTTGTGCACTTTTGATATTCGGTTTAGTATGCTTGTTGAGTCTTCCTTATGAGTTTTCTTGGGTTTTATTTAGTTTTTGGCATGAAGAATCTCGTCTTGTGGAGTTGTAGAAATACGATGTAGGGTTTTACTGTGGGCTTTCATCGCCCAATTTATCGCGTTAGATATTACCTAGGGTCATAAATCGTTTCTAGAGGTTGATCAACCGTGTTGTTAACCTAGAATATATCGAGTAGAATCCGATGTGCCAAATCCTGTGATTTATTTCCTAGTGACTCGTTCTTGCGGGTGTTTGTGGGCAAATCCACCGACCGCAAGGTTTGTTTTCCTTTATTAGTGGTCGTGCAACTCTATTGGTGGTTGGGCATCCTGCGGCGACTAGTGGAGTGTATAAGTCTCCCACGCAATTAGACGGATTTTAACATTTGTGAGGGGTGTGTCCTTATTAGTGAGCACCCTGCCTGTTTAGATAGAGTTGACCACACGCGGCTAATAAAGTTGTTTTTTTTAGTTTCTTTCTTATGATTTACTCATGCCTTTGTTTTCCCCCTGCCTTGGGTATCTGGCATGATTGGTTGTACGTGACGATTCACGTAATTTCTATTTCTCTAATTTTGTTTTGTACCTTATTTCAGTACTTTGGGTCCTGGGTTGGTACCCCTTTCGACCTTGTTCATTTGTCTACTTTATTTATTTTCTTGCCACTACTTGTACCTTCTTGCTGAGGTGTTCTTTTTTTTGGAATGCCTCAGGTTCAGAGCAGTAGCAGATAGTGGAGCTAGTTTTGGTTTTCTGAGCAGCAGTGTTGGCTGTGGTTTTGCACCTCGCTATAGCGAGGTAGTTTGTCTTTTTAGTTGTTTTCCTTAGTTCAGACATACCTAATACTGTGGGTTCGTGTCAGGTTGTTGACGCCCACAGGATTGTTGATTTTTGACACTTGCTGGCTGTAGTAGTTTCTTATGTTTTGATTTAGATAATTTGCTCTCTGGGATGATTCTTTGCTAGGACTGCATGTTAGGTATTTTGACCTATAAAACCCTACTATTAGTAAAGCATACTTATCATCTCCTTCAAAACTAAGCCACTACTTTCTATTTAGAGTAAAGACTTTCCTACCCTCATTATAAATCTAGGGTTTGCATTGTATGAGTTGTTCCTCGGGGACATTTATACTTATGTAGGATATTAGAGTCAATTTAAATAAGTATTTTCCGCAAGCGTATAATTTATATTCTTAAATCGTGAACTAGATGATTCACTAAGCCGAGGGATACGGCTACCATCATAACTTAAACTGGATTTTATTCATAACCATTTACGTTTTCTATTAAAATTGTAGAGTTTGGAGTCTTGCCTGAACGTCTGCAGTTATCCCCTGCACGGCGTGGCATCACGACGCGTATTTTCCCCTTGCTCGGATATAATTAAATTGTTGGGAAAAATGCGGGTTGTGACAGTTGGTATCAGAGGGAGGTTTTGTATCCCGTCCATTGGTGACATTCGGGCTAAGATTTGTCAAGAAGCTCATGGTTCCAGTGTTTCCTATCATCCTGGATCCACCAAAATGTATAATGATCTAAAGCAAATTGTTTGGTGGTCGGGAATGAAGGGTGATATAGCTAAGTTTGTGTCAGAATGTTACATGTGTCAGCGTGTTAAGGCAGATCATAGGAGGCCTGGTGGTAAACTGACACCGCTAGATATTCCACAATGGAAGTGGGAGAGTATATCAATGGATTTCATTACCGGTCTACCAAAATCTCCCCGTGGGCACGATTCGGTTTGGGTGATAGTCGATAGGCTGACTAAGTGTGCTCACTTTGTGCCATTTAAGATTGGGTATTCTATGAAAAAGATCGCTGAATTATATCTTGAAGAAGTTATTAGATTACATGGTGTACCTGTCAGCATCGTGTCAGATCGAGACTCCAGATTTACGTCTCGTTTTTGGAAGAGTTTACAAGAGGGGTTGGGTACTGATTTAAGGTACTCCACCGCCTATCATCCGCAGACGAATGGTCAGACGGAAAGAGTGAATCAGATTGTAGAAGATATGATCAGGTGTTATATTTTGGATCATGGTGGTGCTTGGGATGAGCTTCTCAGACTCATGGAATTTGCTTATAATAATAGCTATCAAGAGAGTCTGCAGATGGCTCCGTTTGAGGCCTTATATGGGAGGCGTTGTAGAACTCCCTTGTTTTGGGCTGAAGTTGGTGAGAGGCCGTTGCTTGGTCCGGAAGCCCTTGAGGAGATGAATTGTGCTGTAACTCATATTCATGAGAAACTCCATGTAACACAAGATCGTTATGAGAAATATGCTAATCGACGAAGGGTCGATCTGGAGTTTGCTGTTGGGGACTTGGTTTTTCTGAAGGTCTCTCCGATGCCAGGTGTTAAAAGATTTGGAAGGAACCACAAGTTGGATCCCCGGTATGTGGGACCTTTTCAAATTCTGGAGCGCATCGGAGTGTCAGCTTATCGGCTGGTTTTGCCTGCTACTTTCCTTGGTGTCCATGATGTGTTCCATGTGAGCCAGTTACGGAAGTGTGTTCGTAATGGTCGTCAAGTCCTTGATTCGGTGCCCGAGATTCAGCCCAATCTTTCGTATGTGGAAGAGCCTGTCCGCGTTTTGGAATCTCTAGATCGAGTGTTGCGGAGGAAGACCATTCCTATGGTCAAAGTTCTTTGGAGAAACCAGGATGTCGAGAGCGCGACGTGGGAGTTGGAATCAGCGATGAGAGAATCTCATCCGCACCTCTTCGCCTAGTTCTGGTATGTTTATATGTTTTAGGTTGTGTTTGATTTCTTCGTTTTTGTTAGATTTTGGATTTGTAATAAGTTTCGGGACGAAACTTCTTTTTAGGGGGAGTGACTGTAACGCCCCTGATTTTTTTCGATTAATTTGTTTGGTTTTGGTATCGTCATATTTATGACGTCATGGCGTTACTTATAACGTCGGGTTGACGGCGCATCGCCGATAAGGCATTTTCGCGTCCGTTCGGTCGAGTCGGCCAATTTCTTGGATTTTTGTCGAAATCAGAAAATATTTTTATGAGGTTTAAGTTGAGTAATTTTAAACTTGCTCGTCAAGTTTCATCGCAATCCGAGCATTTTTGGAGTCTCGACGCGCGATTGAAGTTTTGAGTATTTATGTCATTGTATTTGGAAATTTTTATCTCAGGAATGGCTCGTCGGATTTAGGTTTCGAATTCGTTGTTGGGTTCATCCCATCAATTTTCTCCTCGAGCATTCTCCCTTTGACTCTAATCGATCCTAGTTGTTTTCTCGAGTCCTATACGTATTTTGGCATGTTTCTATGTAAATCTCGAGAGTTCAAGCCTTTATCTCGACCGTTTTTTATTATTATTATTTTTGTGTCGGTGTTCGGGCGCTAATTAGAGGGTCAAATAGGAGTGTTATGGAAAAATGGTCAACATGAATTTTGTTCGTCTCGACGAGATCTACAACTTTCATGTTGACCACTTTTCGATTTGAGGTCATCTTGAACCCTTATTCTCGTTTATTCTGCTGGAACTCGTGTATTCTGCTCCTACTCGAGTATATAGACTCCTACTCGAGTATATGGACTCCTACTCGAGTATATGGACTCCTACTCGAGTATATGAACTCCTACTCGAGTATATTTGAACTCCTACTCGAGTATATATGATTCTACTAAAGTATGTATGCTTCTACTCGAGTATGTATGCTTCTACTCGAGTATGTATGCTGCCACCCGAGTATTCCATTCCTGTCAGCGTTAGAGCACCGTTTTGATGGACAAAACTGCATCGTATCAAAAAATGGTCAACATAAATTTTGTTCGTCTCGACGAGATCTACAACTTTCATGTTGACCACTTTTCGATTTGAGGTCAGCTTGAACCCTTATTCTCGTGTATTCTGCTCCTACTCGAGTATATAGACTCCTACTCGAGTATATGGACTCCTACTCGAGTATATGGACTCCTACTCGAGTATATGAACTCCTACTCGAGTATATTTGAACTCCTACTCGAGTATATATGATTCTACTCAAGTATGTATGCTTCTACTCGAGTATGTATGCTTCTACTCGAGTATGTATGCTGCCACTCGAGTATTCCTTTCCTGTCAGCGTTAGAGTGCCGTTTTGATGGTCAAAACGGCATCGTATCAAAAAATGGTCAACATGAATTTTGTTTGTCTCGACGAGATCTACAACTTTCATGTTGACCACTCTTCGATTTGAGGTCATTATGAACCCTTATTCTCGTTTATTCTGCTGGAACTCGTGTATGGTGCTCCTACTCGAGTATATAGACTCCTACTCGAGTATATGGACTCCTACTCGAGTATATGAACTCCTACTCGAGTATATTTGAACTCCTACTCGAGTATATATGATTCTACTCGAGTATGTATGATTCTACTCGAGTATGTATGCTTCTACTCGAGTATGTATGCTGCCACTCGAGTATTCCTTTCCTGTCAGCGTTAGAGCGCCATTTTGATGGTCAAAACGGCATCGTATCAAAAAATGGTCAACATAAATTTTGTTCGTCTCGACGAGATCTACAACTTTCATGTTGACTACTTTTCGATTTGAGGTCATCTTGAATGCCTATTTTTGATATTTCCAAGGCTGTCCCTTTTAAGTTAAAATTTTTATAAAAGAAAAAAAAACTATATATATATACTTTTCTCTTAGGTTATTAGGATATAACTTCATCTTCTCTGATACTTCTATTCCGAACCAGACCAGCGGCGAGAGATATGTTTCTCCTTTTCGTGAATCTTCCGGTGGCCGCCGACGGAGCTCCGGTGCTCGGAATCTTCAACCGATCGTAGATCCGGAAAGCTCTCACCGAGAGCTACGCTATCGTGGTAATTTCTTGCTCTTTCCGTGAGTTTTCTTGTTAGGGTTTTTCGGCCCTAACCCCTTTTCCGCCATTGTTGTTTAGATTTCTACTTCTCCTGAGTTCTTTTGCCCCGATCTACGGCGTGCAACGATTCAGAGAACGTTTCCGGTGCAACCAAGGCAAGTAGTGGTTTTCCCTCCTTCCCTCTCGTCTGATTTCGATGGTAACGGTTAAACTTTAGTTCTCAATCCTTGTGCACTTTTGATATTCGGTTTAGTATGCTTGTTGAGTCTTCCTTATGAGTTTTCTTGAGTTTTATTTAGTTTTTGGCATGAAGAATCTCGTCTTGTGGAGTTGTAGAAATACGATGTAGGGTTTTACTGTGGGCTTTCATCGCCCTATTTATCGCGTTAGAAATTACCTAGGGTCATAAATCGTTTCTAGAGGTTGATCAACCGTGTTTTTAACCTAGAATATATCGATTAGAATCCGATGTGCCAAACCCTGTGATTTATTTCCTAGTGACTCGTTCTTGCGGGTGTTTGTGGGCAAATCCACCGACCGCAAGGTTTGTTTTCCTTTATTAGTGGTCGTGCAACTCTATTGGTGGTTGGGCATCCTGCGGCGACTAGTGGAGTGTATAAGTCTCCCACGCAATTAGACGGATTTTAACATCTGTGAGGGGTGTGTCCTTATTAGTGAGCACCCTGCCTGTTTAGATAGAGTTGACCACACGCGGCTAATAAAGTTGTTTTTTTTTAGTTTCTTTCTTATGATTTACTCATGCCTTTGTTTTCCCCTGCCTTGGGTATCTGACATGATTGGTTGTTCGTGACGATTCACGTAAGTTCTATTTCTCTAATTTTGTTTTGTACCTTATTTCAGTACTTTGGGTCCTGGGTTGGTACCCCTTTCGACCTTGTTCATTTGTTTACTTTATTTATTTTCTTGCCACTACTTGTACCTTCTTGCTGAGGTGTTCTTTTTTTGGAATGCCTCAGGTTCAGAGCAGTAGCAGATAGTGGAGCTAGTTTTGGTTTTCTGAGCAGCAGTGTTGGCTATGGTTTTGCACCTCGCCAGAGCGAGGTAGTTTGTCTTCTTAGTTGTTTTCCTTAGTTCAGACATACCTAATACTGTGGGTTCGTGCCAGGTTATTGACGCCCACAGGATTGTTGATTTTTGACACTTGCTGGCTGTAGTAGTTTCTTATGTTTTGATTTAGATAACTTGCTCTCTGGGATGATTCCTTGCTAGAACTGCATGTTAGGTATTTTAACCTATAAAACCCTACTATTAGTAAAGCATACTTATCATCTCCTTCAAAACTAAGCCACTAATTTCTATTTAGTGTAAAGACTTTCCTACCCTCATTATAAATCTAGGGTTTGCATTGTATGAGTTGTTCCTCGGGGACATTTATACTTATGTAGGATATTAGAGTCAATTTAAATAAGTATTTTCCGCAAGCTTATAATTTATATTCTTAAATCGTGAACTAGATGATTCACTAAGCCGAGGGATACGGCTACCATCATAACTTAAACTGGATTTTATTCATAACCATTTATGTTTTCTATTAAAATTGTAGAGTTTGGAGTCTTGCCTGAACGTCTGCAGTTATCCCCTGCACGGCGTGGCATCACGACGCGTATTTTCCCCTTGCTCTGATATAATTAAATTGTTGGGAAAAATGCGGGTTGTGACAGCCCACCCTTGGAACGAGAGGCTAACAAGCCGCGACCTCCTGGAGTAGGCCGTGACTTGTGAGCTGGCTATCTTAGGAGGGATCACCGATTTCGGGGTTTACATAATACCCGCACTTTTTCAAGTTCTGAAGAGAACTTCGAAATAGTAGGAGACCCACGAAAATCGTGATCCTTCCCTCGAGAAAAGGAAGGGGTAAGGAGAGATGGAACATGATGTCTGTCTTTTTCCTAATGCCTGTATTTTTCTTGCGAAGGAAAGAATTAACATAGGCAGAAATAGGTACATCTTATGCATACCTGGGTTTCTCTTGCAGAATGAAGAAGACATGAATGTCTCCTAATGGGCTCTACAAAATAGCTATGAGAGGAAAGCATAGAAGAATGATAACTTGTAAGTACCTGAAGGAGGCTTGCAAGCATCTGTTAACTTCTGCAAAAAGAAGAGTGAGTGGCAGATATGAAATGAAACCGAGTTGCAAGTACCTGAAAGGAACTTGCTAATATCTGCTAATCTCTGCAAGAGAAGAGTAAGCCACAGATATGATAGAAAAGTAAGGTGCAAGTACCTGAAGGGAACTTGCTAATATCTTCTAATTTCTGCAAAAGAATAGTAAGCCGCAGATATGATAGAAAAGTAAGGTGCAAGTACCTGAAGGGAACTTGCTAATATCTGCTAATCTCTACAAAAGAAGAGAAAGCCGCAGATATAATAGAAAAGTAAGGTGCAAGTACCTGAAAGGAACATGCTAATATCTGCTAATCTCTGTAAAAGAAGAGTAAGCCGTAGCTATGATAGAAAAGTAAGGTGTAAGTACCTGAAGGGAACTTGCTAATATCTGTTAATCTCTGCAAAAGAAAAGTAAGCTGCAGATATGATAGAAAAGTAAGCTGCAAGTACCTGAAAAGAACTTGCTAATATCTGCTAATCTTGGAAAAAGAAGAGTAAGCCGCTGATTTGGAAGAAAGAAAACTAAGTCGCAAGTACCTGGATAGAACCTGTGAATGTTGACTATTGATATGATAAGATATAATTGGATGGCAGAAGAGATACCCGACAAACTCTGCTATTAACTGAATAACGGTCAAACCGCGATAACGGTTATCTCGCGTGATCAAGTATGATGTTTTATACATGAAATCCAGATCAGCAAGATGAAACCATCTCAATTTAGACTTATAACAGCATGACTTGTAATTCAAGGAGAACCAGATACTTTGATTAAATGATTCGTGCTATTAGCATCCAATAAGAGTAATATAGGACTTGTAAATCATAATCTGCGAGATTAGAATGAGCTACTGACTTAGGTGACCAAGCGGGCAGGTGCGCGATTGGCCCATTGCTTTCTTCGCAAGGTCACAAAAGTTGTACGCTCATACCACTCTCAAGGAGGAGAATAAAACACCTCTGCAATAGTATAAAGGCCATTCAACAATGGATCTAGAGCTTAAACTGGTAAAGAACTTGAGCAACTATGGAGTATGCTCAACTATATAAAAATCACAGGCGGCTACGCGAACTAGATGTTATTAACATAAGAAGCTCCTGGGCTACCATTAAGAAGTGAATTTGACAGCCCTTTTTAAAAGCTATCACAAGGAATGGATCTGATGCCAAACCGGAAATAGGGCTACCACATAAAGTGGGTTTGATTGCCAAACGTTTCCTTAAACAACTAAAAAGCAGACTTGGTTGCCACTTTGGAAAATGGCCGAACACTTGAAAAGTGGGTTTTATTGTCTCTAAGAACTTTTAAGCGACCACACGAAGTGGGTTTATTGCTGCAAGAAGTTCTTTTTTCGAAATCAACCACTACAAAGTTGACTTGATTGCCTTTTTGGAAATATGGCTACCACATGAAGTGGGTTTAGTTGCCGAACGTTTCCAAAATTGGTTCAATCAAGCGAGACAATGAAGCAATAAATGCTTTGGTAAAACAAATCTTACCACTAATAATTTTAGAGTAAGCACTCGACACTGCTAAAGAGGGCTTTACAATGATACTTTCAAGCGATATGCTCTTGCAACTTGCCTTGTTTCAGCAATTTCTCAACGAGCTTATGAAGAGCTCGACATTTATCTGTATCGTGACTCACACACATATAGTATTGAAAGAATAAATCCTTGTGACATCTCCGACAAGGTCGCATGAGAGAAGGCCATGTGAAATCCGTCTCTTGCTGAATAATTTGAAGAACTTGTTTCGCAGAGATAGTTAATCATGTATATTTTCTCTTTGATCCAGCTTGCTTGTATTGGCGAGAAGCGTGAGGCTCATTGTCATAAATTTGAATTTATGTGCCCGAGGTATCAAGACTTGATTCTGAATGCTTTGGATGAGATGTAGATGAATTCCCACGATCATAACATATATGTCTAGATACCGGGAGGTTAGGATCTTGATCATATTGCAATAGGTTGATATCATGATTAAGAGGTAAATAATTGTGAAGAGGTCCATCGTCCAGCAGACGAGGTGAGAATTTCTCTGGTTATTGAGCCATTTGATTTAGATGAGATATATAACTAGAATTTGTGGCTTCAGCTCCAATGAACTTGTTTGCATAATCAATAAGATCCCCATAGGTGTCAGGAATTTTTATAGTGACTTTGAATTTAAGAGGACATTGCCGAAGTCCGCTTATGAATGCAACTTTATAGAAGTCTTGATCAACATTAACAATGTCAAGAGTTTCCTTCTAGAATCGATCGATGAAGTGAGCATAAGACTCGTCATCTCCCTGCTTTATCTGAAAAAGAGCTCCTACGTCTTTCTTTCTCTTCCTAAAGGTTCCAAACCTTGAGGGGAATTCTCTTTGAAGACCACTGAAGCAAGTTATTGACTGAGGCGGTTGGTGGTAGAACAATTCAAACATTGAGCACCAAATGATATGATGAAGAGCTTGCATTTTATTCCATCTGATAGAGCTTTTAATGAAATAATTGACTCAAAATCTTATACGTGAGAAACTGGATCGCTCGTCCCCGAGTAGACTGGCAGATAAGGCTCTTTGAAATCATATGGAACAACTTCTCTTCAGATATGAGGTGTGAAGGGAGAGGAAACTTGTTTTTCTTCAAAAGATGTTAGTCCATTTGGTATATGGGGATAAGCATTCATGCTTACCTTATGAATCTTGCGATAAGAGATGTAAACTCCTTAGATAGTAGGAGATCGTAGTCGCTACTTGAGAGGAACACTCCTGAATGATTAGAGGTGTGCTTGAGATCTTTTTGATGGAAAATCCCTGTTCACCGAGTGGCAGATTTACTTGAGCCGGTTCCAACAAGTTTTGAATTTCTGAAATCGGACACTCGGATCAAAAGTTATGGCTGTTTGAAGTTAAGGTACGCTCTGAGCTTCATCTCATGTCTTTATTGCAACTGTTGTTCATCAACTGCTCAGAATCTTAAGGTTGCGTGTTAACTGTTGATGCGCGAAATGCGACACCGCCTAGTTAATTGGTTATTCGATCTTACAAGCTAGGTGAATAAGAGGGTTGCGGGGATAGAGGAAAGGTTTGAGTGACTATCGGGCAGCTGGTTACTCTGAGTCGCGTATGAAGATAGAGAGAAAAGCACAAGAGATGGACGTGAGAATCGGTAAAAGCAGACTTCGCCCGTCGCGGCGTCAATGCCTCTCTTGCGACGGGATTTCCTTTGATTATAATTGAAGTTCCTTCTTGAGGTCACCCTTTATAGGGAAATAAGAATAAAGGGTACAAAGGGGGGAAGCTGGCGGCTATGGAGAGGAGAATGCCAGAGGCCGTACGGACTGACCAGATAGGTTGGCAGGCCGCACGGTCAGCTGATCAACGAGATCGCTGGACTAAGCCGGACGGACTGTGTTGGAACACCCTATTACTAATTTGGGTAAGGATCACTATGTTTGTCTTAGGGAACCAGGTTGACCTAGTTGTATAGTTGTAAAGGTAAACATTAGAATGAGTCTAGGGCTTAGAACTTAGGTTTGAAGCTGCCCCCAGGACCATTCCAATGTCAAGGATATAGAGCCAAGTCTAAGGCAATTTTCATCGAGCTCCGGTCGACGAAACGTCGAACTCGGTTCGACGCTCTCTGAGCTCAACTTGATAAATCGTCGAACTCCGGTCGACGATCTTCGAGCTCAGATCGACGATCTGCTTTTAGACAATTTTGGTTGGTCGTCGAACTGCATTCTACGTTTTTCTAGCTCAGGTCGACGATCTCTCTTCAGCTATTCTTCAGGTCGCTAAGCTCGGTTCGACGATCTTCGAGCTCAGTTCGACGTTTTCTGTCTGTTTGATCTGTTTCCATCTTTGAGCTCAGTTCGACGATAGTAGAGCTCAGATCGACGATTTTTCCGAGAGATCAACGATTCTAAGGATTCAAATGCTGCCAGCCTTTGGAATGTTTTTGAAATCCCTCAGCATTTATGTTAAGGAGATCTGCCAGCCGTTTGTCTTTATTCTGGAGCAAGTTTCAAGGAATTATTCAGGAAATGTTTTATTGGACCTTCCTCTAGAAGACAAGACTCTTTATGAAAGACATTTATGACTGCCAATGGCTATCCTTGACAAGAATTTTTCAGAGAATAAGATCCTTTTTGTCTTCAGAAATATAGAGAGAATATACAACACCCAGAGAACAAAAAAAAAGAGAAGAATTAAGCTGTGACAGATAACAAGTTATCATCTTCTGAAGAATATGAATAACAGTATTTTTGCTTACAGAAAAGTGATCACAGCCTCATCTCAAGAACTCCAGACACCTCATCCTTCAGCCTTCTTGCTGAGACAATCCTTTGCTGGAGATCTAAAGTTCTGAAGGCCTATCACCCTAGAGCAAAGCTTCCATTCTTAAACCTGTCTACAACTCAGGGGGAGGCTTGACAACAAAAGATCTACTAGTCTTCTCTCATTTGATTTGAGAACAGAGAAGACAACTTCACCTCTTTATCTTTTCTTTTTCTGCTGTAAAAGGGTTCCTGAACTCCCTTCAAAAGTCCTGTCTGGTTCTGAGAGCCTTGTCAAAACTCAGTGGTGGCAAGACACCTTATCAAAAAATGCAGTTTTGGTTTTTGAGCACCTTATCAAAAGCTCATTGGTGTCAGGACACCTGATCAACTCATCCTGAGTGGATTCCTACTAAGGGTGGTAGAAGAGTGGATGTACCCAGGTTTTGGGGGAACCACTATATTTCCTTGTGTCTTCTGGGTTGTTTGTGTGATTGATTTGCTGTGTGCTGTGCTCTTTACTTCTTTATTTTTAACTCTTCATTAACACTCTACACTATACTATAAATTGAATTTTATATTTGCTGATCAATTTCAACTGTGAAATTAATTTAAATAAACTTTATTCACCCCCCTCTAGAGTTGAGATAGATCTTACCCTCACTTTCAATTGGTATCAGAGGGAGGTTGGTTGCTCATACAGGCTAACACCTGAACCAAAAGATCCTTGATAAGATCAATCTCTTAAGAGAGTTATTTTCTTTATATCTTATATTAATCAAAGACATGGCACAGAACAAGGATTATGCAAGCACCAGACCTCCAGTGTGCAATCTATCTAAGTTTGCACTCTGGAAGGCAAGGATTAAATTATACATGAACTCTATTGATGAAGATATTTTCAATTCTGTCTTGACAGTTTGTCCAAGTCCACCAGCAAGCTCAAGCACAAATGCTGTTCCACCTCCCTCAGGAACAGATGCAGACATAAAGAAATGGAAAACTGCAGATGCAAAGTCCATGAACATCTTAGCTCAGATAATGTCAGATGAGATATTTCAGAAAGTAGCTGACTGCAACTCAGCCAAAGGAATTTGGGACAAGCTCTCTGAAATTGTCTCAGGGTCTGCTGATGAAAGGAAAGACAGGAGATCTCACCTCATAACCCAATATGAGAATTTCAAGAAAGGAGAGACTGAGTTAGTAGCAGATATGTATAACAGATTGAGTTTGATTGTCATTGAGCTAAAGACCTTGGATAAAGAAATCTCATTGACTGAGCTTAATGACAAGATCCTAATGTGCTTCCACAGCACTTGGGATTCAAGAATCTGGCCAATTAAAGATGCCAGAAGTCTAAATGAAATCACTATTGAAGCTCTCCTAGGCAAGCTCAAATCTTATGAGCTGCTCATTAAGAACAGAGAAGAAGAACAGAAGGCTGCCTCACCAGCCTCAAAGAAAGAGAAGTCAATAGCTTTCAAAGCCATCGAGAATCAGCCTGAAGAAAAGCTCACAGGCAATGAGGAGTTGGTCAGCCTGCTGGCCAAAAGATTTTACAAACTGGCCAGAAAAGACTTCAGAAAAAGGCCATACAAAGGACATGATAAACCAAGGTATGATAAGTCAAATAATGATAAATAAATTATATGCTTTGGCTGCAGAAAACCAGGCCACATTGTGCCTGACTGTCCAGAAAACAAGAACAAGGACAGAAAGGATAGAAGAGAAAGAAGGAAAGAGAAAGACTTCAAAAAGAACAGCTCAGATAAAGCCTCCTCTAGCAAGAACAAACATACAAGGAAGGGCTTTGTTGCTGAGACATGGAGTGAGACAGAAGAGGATTCTGAAACTTCATCTAGCTCCAGTGATGATGAAGATGATGCAGATGAAAAGAATTTTACATGATGGCTATCAATGCCTCACAGCAAAACTCTGATGCAGAATCAGATTCAGACTCAGAAACTCAACCAGAAGAAGATCAAGTAATTGACTCTTTTGATTTTAATTCTGAGGACTTTAAAATTGAATTTAAGACATTGTGTTTGGACTTACTAAAATCTAAGAAAGAGATAATCTCTCTCAGAAACAAATTATCTGAATACAATGTCCTAAACTCAAATAACCTCAAACTCTCTGAGGAGTTAGAATGTTGTAGGGAGGAGATAGCTTCACTGAAAAGTGAACTATCAAAGGCCAAAAAGTTTGAAGAATCCCTAAATGGGAGAAGTATCAGACTGATGGACATTACAAGCACAGTGAACTCTAGATTCAACAGTACACTGGGCTTGGGTGCCTCATCCAGCCAACCTATAATATTAACAACTCCAATCAAATTTGTCTCTGACAAATGAAAGGGAGTAATAGAGGTAGCTAGGAAGAATGCAGATCTGCCAGAGAAAACTTCAGTTCAACAGATTGCGTCGAGCAGAGCTCGACGATCGTCGAATAGAGCTCGACAATCTAACCCAAGATCGTCGACCTCAGCTCGACGATATCCAAACTCTGAACTTCAGTATAGTCGATCTTCGAATAGATTTCGACGATCTGACCCAAGATCGTCGACCTCAGTTCGACGATCGTCGAACAGAGATCAGGTCTGTGAACATTCCTTCAATGGCACATCTAGATTCAATTCTAGAAGTCCCACATCCCAAGGCTTTAACCCCTATACTGAATGGATAATACCTCCTAGGAGATATCATCCTGAAGGCTATAAGAGTCAACCTGAGATGTCTTTCATTTCTGAATTCAAAGGATATCAGCCTAGGCCCAAGGTTAACTGGGTCAAAAACAAGTAAGCTATTCATGTGCAGGTAAAGACCTATTCAGTATCTAACCAACAATGGTATCTGGATAGTGGGTGCTCAAAGCACATGACAGGGAATAGGGAGAACCTATCATCCTTCATAACCAAAATTGGACCCAAAGTGATTTTTGGTGATTCAAATTTTGGCCAAACCAAAGGATATGGTGCTGCTCAGATAGGCTCAGTCACTTTCAAGAAAGTGGCATATGTAGAAGGATTGAAGCACAATCTGATAAGTATCAGTCAACTATGTGATGAAGGATACAAGAATCTTTGCAGGTACATTCTATTTCAGAAAATATGAACAGATTATAGGTTAAAGAAGAGAACACAACCTCTCAACAAAAGAATGAGAGCAATGATGATGAAGAAGAAGTTCAACCTCTGGAAGAAAATCATCCTAAAGAGCCAGTTGTTATTCCACAAGAGGAAACAACAACACAGGCTGGTGAACAATCAACACCCCCTGTTGATTTAGTAACAATAAGAGATCATCCAATCACCCAAGTAATTCGAGAGATCTCAGCTTGTGTGCAAACCAGAAATCAGGTCAACCAGAACCTGATGCATACTTGCTTCCTATCTCAAGTTGAGCCTCAATCCATTCAAGATGCAGAGCAAGATCCACACTGGATCATTGCAATGCAAGAGGAGTTGCATCAATTTGAAAGGAATAAGGTTTGGGAACTAGTGCCTAAGCCAAAGGATCACTCCATTGTTGGAACAAAGTGGGTGTTCAGAAACAAGCTGGATGACCAAGGAATTATTGTCAGAAACAAGGCAAGGCTAGTTGCCCAAGGCTATTCTCAGTAAGAAGGAATAGACTATGACCAGACCTTTGCACCAGTTGCAAGGTTAGATGTCATTAGAATATTCCTAGCCTTTGCTGCTCACAAGGGATTCAAGGTTTACCAGATGGATGTGAAGAGTGCATTTCTCAATGGAGACATCAAAGAGGAAGTCTATGTTAGACAACCTCCAGGTTTTATCTCTCTAACTCACCCTGATTATGTTTTCAAATTGCATAAAACATTATATGGTCTCAAGCAAGCTCCTAGAGCATGGTATGAGACCCTAGCATGCTTTCTTCTAGAAAATGATTTTGTTAGGGGGAGAGTAGACCAAACTCTTTTTATTAGAACCCATAAGTCCCACACCCTACTAGTACAAATTTATGTAGATGATATCATATTTGGATCTACTGATTCAAACTTGTGCAGAAAGTTTTCCAACCTAATGCATTCCAAATTTGAAATGAGTAGCATGGGTGAGCTCTCCTTCTTCTTAGGATTGCAAGTAAAACAGCATGCTGAGGGCATATTTATTTCCCAAACCAAGTATGCTAAAGAATTGGTTAAGAGATTTGGTATGTCTGAGGCATCTTGTATGAAAACACCCATGCCTACCAATGTTGTATTGGATGCTGATGAACATGGGAAACCAGTTGATCAGACAACATATAGAGCAATGATTGGCTCTCTATTGTACCTTACAGACAGTAGGCCAGATATAATGTTTGCTACATGCATATGTGCTAGATTCCAAGTTAGCCCTAGAGAGTCACACCTAACTCTAGTTAAAAGGATTCTTAGGTATGTAAAAAGTTGTCCAAATCTAGGACTCTGGTATCCAAAAGACTCAGGATTTGAATTAACTGGATTCTCAGATGCTGATTATGCTGGATGCAGAATAGACAGGAAAAGCACCAGTGGAACATGTCAGTTCCTTGGTGACAGACTTGTCTCCTGGTTTTGTAAGAAGCAAACATCTGTGTCAACCTCAACTGCTGAAGCTGAATATATGGCTGTAGGCAGTTGCTGTTCATAAATATTGTGGATACAAAATCAACTCATAGACTATGGCTACAACTTAGAGAAGTCTAAAATTTTTTGTGATAATACTAGTGCTATCTCTATAGCACAAAATCCAGTCCTCCATAGTAGGACAAAACATATAGAGATTAGGCATCACTTTCTAAGGGATAATGTAGAGAAAAACAAAATAGAACTTCAATATATCCCTACTGATTTGCAAAGGGGAGATATTTTCACCAAGCCCTTGGATGAAAAGAAACACAGTTTCTTCCTAAATCAGTTAGGCATGTTAGATGGAGGAAGCCTAAACTAACTTACAAGATTTTTGAAAAGATAAAACAGACCAAGACTAGGCTAAAAAATCAGTTCCTTTTGTGTCTATAGTATAGGCTTTTTCTCTGAACTACGCTCGACGTTTTCCCAGAAAACGTCGAACGTAGATCGACGTTTCTCTAAAAATCGTCGACCAGAGATCGACGTTTCCAAAATCGTCGATCTGAGTTCAGCGCCTCCGTTAGCTCCAGGTTTTCTCTCCTTCTGTTCAGAGGCCGTCGAGCGGAGCTCGAC
Organism: Platanthera zijinensis; assembly: GCA_039513925.1. NCBI lineage: Eukaryota > Viridiplantae > Streptophyta > Magnoliopsida > Asparagales > Orchidaceae > Platanthera > Platanthera zijinensis. The sequence continues at coordinate 116,908,067 of CM077083.1, read as the reverse complement.
GCTTTTCAACATCGTCGAACGGAGATCGACGATATTGACGTCTCTTCAGATTCCCTCTGTAGCCCAAATCGTCGAGCTGAGATCGACGTTCTGTCGAACCGAGCTCCATGATTTTCCGTTTCGCCGTCGAACCCTAATATAAAATCATTTCCGCGGCCGTCGTTCATCTTTGCGCTTTCATACTCTCTGCAACTTTCTTCGTTTTTCCTCCAAATCTTCTGCGCTTGGTTGTGTTTGGTTCTTTGTTGCAGGTAAAAATGACTGGCTCCAATGCTGCAATCTCCAAAATGAAATTTGACACCGGATTTGACATCGACATGAACTCGTTTGATGGAAGCGATTAGCGCTTCAAGGATATTCTTAATCTATTCAGAGATCAACAGCTATCGCAAATAATGACTATCAGAATGAAGATTGCATCCAAAGAGATAAAGGAGTGGTGTTATACAGCGACGGATGAGAACGAGAACTCTGTCGTCAGCTTCATCAAAGGGACTCAGGTACAATTGTCCCCTGCTCTTTTAACTGATGTTTTTCACCTTAGTTCTGGAGAAGATTCTGTAGAGTTATCTGGAGAGGAGTATGAATCCATGCTTGATAGAATGGGTCACAATGCTGTGAACCCTAGCAAACTGCTGAAGAAAAATATGTCGATAGAATTTCAGTTTTTGGCTGATGTAGTTGGGAAAGTGCTTCTGGCCAAGCACTCAGCCCATGATACCATATCAAGATATCAATTCTGTCTGATGGGAGCTCTGCTTGATAAGAAACATATAGACTGGGGATCAATTTTCTTCAACCTGATTAAGAAAAAGCTGAGTAAGACTGCTGTCAGCTTTGGGAGAATTCTAGGGGTCTATCTGAATTCCAGATGCCCTGAGCTGCTAACCTCTTCTGGGATGTTCATTAATGCATCCAAGAGGCTCTCCTGTGCCCTTTTCAGCAAATGGGACAGGCAGATTGTATACCCCTCCAGGGCTGCTGCACCACTATCTTCAGGCACCAGGACTGTCTCAGTCACTCCACCTCTGGTCTCTGCCCCAGTAGAAGTGTTGCCTGCTTCTCCTCCTCCTCTAGCTGTCTCTACCCCAGCCTCTTCATCCTCACCTCCAATCACCACCATATTGATATCTTTCCCCATTAACATTTCTTCACCAGTTTCAACCCCTCCAGCATCTACCTCAGAGGAATTCCATCCTCTTTTCTCCTATCCAAGCTTCACCTCTCCATCATTTTCCTTGGCAGATGATTACTTTATGGATGATTCCCCCTCCTCTCCTCCAGAGCCTCCCTCTACCTCCTCATTCCAACAAATGCTCCAAGAAATTCTATCCCAATCATCCTTCACACCTTCTCTTGCCTCACCTATCTTCACCTCAACATCATCAATCCCCTCCTTTCCCCTTTCAGAGCCATCCATACCCTCATTCTCCATGCCACCAGCTCCAGCAATCATCCTTCCAACAACCTTCTCTCCTACCTCTGCTCAAGCCCCTCTTGAGCATGTAGCTTTATCAGCCCTGGCTGACAGGTTATATGAGCTACTAGCTCCTAAGCTAACCTCATTACTGGAGACCACTCTGGCTCCACTCCTGACCCATGTCAAGGAGCTGTCTTCCAAGCTCTCCTCCTTCTCTCCCTCTCAGGCAGTTACCTCTTCTGGGTGCCTTGACTCAGTTATCCTTGAATCCAGGCAGGGGGAGATGCCTTCTGAAGTAGTGTTTGTGCCTGAGTATGCTCCAGCTCTGGCTCCTGCTCCTGCCTTTGCATTGGACCTCCAGAGCTTGCTCTCTGTGTTTGATACAGTTTATCTCAGATCTTTGCCAGTTCCTCATGCTGAAGACTTGTCTAAGGCCATTGTGCCTATTTCTGTCTGTGATCCCAGCCAAATTGAAGCATATGTAAATTCCTGGAAGGCTGTGGATGTTTGTGTTTCCATCTCTGATGCTGCTACTAAGGCCATTGTGCCTCTTGTTGTTGAAGCTGCTGCTGCTGTTACTGAGGATACTGAAATGGTTTTTGTAATTGAAGATACATCTGCTGCTGAAGAAGTTGCTGCTTACCTAGAAGATCCTGCACCTGCTGTTGTTACTGCGATTACTGCTGCTTTTGCTTCAAAAGTTCCCTCTGCTCAAATTTCTGATGCTGCTCCTGCCCTGACTACTGATCAGTTGAAGTTACAAGAGAAATACATAAAAAGCATTGATGATTTGTATGACAATCCTCAAAGTTCAGAGAGTGATCAATTTCAAACTGATTCAGATGACTCTGCAAATGCTATTGCCAAGAAGAGGAAGGCCAGAAGCAAGGCCATGATGTCAGTCCCCCCAGCTAAGGCAAAGGATTCTAATGACATTCCCTACTACATTCTGCATGACTGCCCCATATCTGAGCCCTGGATGCAGTATTCCAAGAACCAATCAAAGGCTATGAAGAAGAGAAGGAAGCTGAATATGTATGAAAAAGGATCTTCTCAGTATCAGCCTCCTCCTCCTCCTCCTCCAGATTCTGGTTCAGGCTCAGCCCCTCAAGCTCCAGCTTCCAGGCAAAGCTCGTCCCAGTCTTATCAGAAATATTATCAAAGGGGGCAACATCAAAGGGGATATCAATCTAGTAGGGGCCAATATAGAGGAAGCCAGAGAGGGCACAGATTTCATCAAAGGGAAGGACAAAGTCATACTGATTCTACTTCAGGTCCTTTCCCTTATAAGCTAAAAGATGCAGTTGTCTCCAGGACTCCTACTGATTCTGAATCCATCAATAGATATGAACCTCCTATTTCATTTGAGGATCCTGAGAACAACCCCTTGTCCTGGACAGCTAGAATGAAAGAGTTGGCTGCTCTTGATCAAATAAAAAAAGGCCAGAGAGCAAGGCAAGGACACTTCCAACATAACAACTTTATCAGATCAGAGAAAGAAAGAACTGGAGAAATATACATCAAGAAAATTCTTTAATCCAGAAGATTATATGAAGCTGCACCCTGAGGCTGTAGTTCCAAGGCCTAGATCTCAAACTTCCTTAGGTGCAGAAGATGATAGAAGATCCAAGAAAGAAGCCCTCAATCCCAACAGAGAAATTTTGTTTAAAAAGGGAACTGAGAAGTAAATTGTGTAAGCTGAACAATCATCCTCCTTTGGATATTTGCTGACTTCTTATCTGTGATCTGCATTGCTGCTATATCTTTTCTTCTGCATTGTTGATTTAGTTTCTGTCTTAAATGTATGCTTATTTATTTCCTAATACTGTCTGTAAATAGTAATCCTAACCCAAATAGGGGGAGATTGTTGGAACACCCTATTACTAATTTGGGTAAGGATCACTATGTTTGTCTTAGGGAACCAGGTTGACCTAGTTGTATAGTTGTAAAGGTCAACATTAGAATGAGTCTAGGGCTTAGAACTTAGGTTTGAAGCTGCCCCAGGATCATTCCAATGTCAAGGATATAGAGCCAAGTCTAAGGCCATTTTCGTAGAGCTCCGGTCGACGAAACGTCGAACTCGGTTCGACGCTCTATGAGCTCAACTTGATAAATCGTCGAACTCCGGTCGACGATCTTCGAGCTCAGATCGACGATCTGCTTTCAGACAATTTTGGTTGGTCGTCGAACTGCATTCTACGTTTTTCTAGCTCAGGTCGACGATCTCTCTTCAGCTATTCTTCAGGTCGCTGAGCTCGGTTCGATGATCTTCGAGCTCAGTTCGACGTTTTCTGTCTGTTTGATCTGTTTCCATCTCTGAGCTCAGTTCGATGATAGTAGAGCTCAGATCGACGATTTTCCGAGAGATCAACGATTCTAAGGATTCAAATGCTGCCAGTCTTTGGAATGTTTTTGAAATCCCTCAGCATTTATGTTAAGGAGATCTGCCAGCCGTTTGTCTTTATTCTGGAGCAAGTTTCAAGGAATTATTCAGGAAATGTTTTATTGGACCTTCCTCTAGAAGACAAGACTCTTTATGGAAGACATTTATGACTGCCAACGGCTATCCTTGACAAGAATTTTTCAGAGAATAAGATCCTTTTTGTCTTCAGAAATATAGAGAGAATATACAATACCCAGAGAACAAAAAAAAGAGAAGAATTAAGCTCTGACAGATAACAAGTGATCATCTTCTGAAGAATAAGAATAACAGTCTTTTTGCTTACAGAAAAGTGATCACAGCCTCATCTCAAGAACTCTAGACACCTCATCCTTCAGCCTTCTTGCTGAGACAATCCTTTGCAGGAGATCTAAAGTTCTGAAGGCCTATCACCCTAGAGAAAAGCTTCCATTCTTGAACCTGTCTACAACTCAGGGGGAGCCTTGACAACAAAAGATCCACTAGTCTTCTCTCATTTGATTTGAGAACAGAGAAGACAACTTCACCTCTTTATCTTTTCTTTTTCTGCTTTAAAAGGGTTCCTGAACTCCCTTTAAAAGTCCTGTCTGGTTCTGAGAGCCTTGTCAAAACTCAGTGGTTGCAAGACACCTTATCAAAAAATCCAGTTTTGGTTTTTAAGCACCTTATCAAAAGCACATTGGTGTCAGGACACCTAATCAACTCATCCTGAGTGGATTCCTACCAAGGGTGGTAGAAGAGTGGATGTACCCAGGTTTTTGGGGAACCACTATATTTCCTTGTGTCTTCTGGGTTATTTGTGTGACTGATTTGCTGTGTGCTGTGCTCTTTACTTCTTTATTTTTAACTCTTCATTAACACTCTACACTATACTATAAATTGAATTTTATATTTGCTGATCAATTTCAACTGTGAAATTAATTTAAATAAACTCTATTCACCCCCCTCTAGAGTTGAGATAGATCTTACCCTCACTTTCAGACTGCTTGATCAAGCTGGGAGAAGAAACTAGAGGTCGCGCGGACTGAGAACTTGAGGTCGCGGGGACTGAGAACTAGAGGTCGCGCAGACTGAGAACTGGAGCGCGCAGCAATTGATGCCTTGAACTTGTCCCCTCCCCAAAGTCTATTGAATGATAGGTATGAGGGCCTATTTATAGTCCCGAGGAGGTAACGGTCTTGGTAACGTCACCCCCGGTGATTCAGTGAGTCGTGCAAGCACAAATGCTGAGTCCGCGCCAGGCCGTGCGGTTAGGGACTTGGAGCTGGAGATGGCTGCCGCTTGGCGGACTTGGAAGAGTTCGCCCCTACTGTTGAATAAGCTTGTAACTGGGTTGTGCGAGCTTAGGAGGAGTCCACCCGCTACTGGGAAGCGGGTGCTGGAAGCTGAGTGGCGGACTATGCAATGAATCTGCATCTGTTGCTGGGAACACATAGGGCTAGCTGGCAGACTGCATAACGAATCTGCCCAGCCCGCTGTAGATAGGATGAGCGATTGGCTGCCGAGCTGTGGTAGCATTGGCGGACTGCGCAACGAGTCCGCCCATCTTGCGGCGGACGGGTTTGGCAGGATTTGCGACAAGGGCTGGCGACCTGGCGGTCTAAAGGATCCAGGTCGCGCCTATTGGTAAGATAGCCTCTACTGACTGGCGGCTTGGATGCAGCTCGCTACTGTTGTTTGGGCGAGCTGGAGTGTCCGCACCTCTTGGGAGGACTACAACAGAGTCTGCGGACTGAGTGGAGTTTAGCGACCTGGCGGACTAACGAATCAGGTCCCCCCTTTCTGCTGGAGACTGCCTCGTATTAGAAATTCTTGCCGCCCATGCTAGGCGCCCTGGGATTGGTGACCTGGTAGGTCGCGCATGCATGCAAAGTAGGACTTGATGCTTGCCGGCGGCCTGGAGGCAGGACACCACTGTTGAGGCAAGGTGAATGTGTGCGGATTGGCGATTAGAGTCTGCCAAAGCTGGATAGTTCACCTGCTGGATGATCCATCGCGCGGTTAGCTGAACAAACCGCGCGGCCTGCAAGGGGCGGACTGAGGCAGCAGTCTGCACCCCCTGCAGAACAAGCAGGAGCTGCGTGACCTAGGCGGTCTGGCTAGAGATACCGCCCTAGCCGTGCGAACTGAGAGGTCAGTCTGCCCACCCTTGGAACGAGAGGCTGACAAGTCGCGACCTCCTGGAGCAGGCTGTGACTTGCGAGCTGGCTATCTTTGGAGGGATCGCCGATTTCTGGGTTAACATAATCCCCGCACTTTTTCAAGTTCCTAAGAGAACTTCGAAAAAGTAGGATACCCACGAAAATCATGATCCTTCCCTCTAGAAAAGGAAGGGGTAAGGAGAGATGGAACCCGATGTCTGTCTTTTTCCTAATGCCTGTCTTTTACCTACGTATGCATAAGATGTACCTATTTCCGCCTATGTTAATTCTTTCCTTCGCAGGAAAAATACAGGCATTTGGAAAAAGACAGACATCAGGTTCCATCTCTCCTTACCCCTTCCTTTTCTCGAGGGAAGGATCACGATTTTCGTGGGTCTTCTACTTTTTCGAAGTTCTCTTCGGAACTTGAAAAAGTGCGGGGATTATGTTAACCCAGAAATCGGCGATCCCTCCCAAGGTAGCAAGCTCGCAAGTCGCGGCCTGTTCTAGGAGGTCGCGGCCTGTCAGCCTTTCTCTCTAAGGGTGGGGGGACTGACTTCTCAGTCCGCTCAGTCTGCACGGCTAGGGCGGTCTCCCTAGTCTGACCGCCCAGGTCGCGCAGTGGCCGCTCGTTCTACAGGGGCTGCGGACTGCTTCCTCCGTCCGCCCTTGTAGGCCATACGGTTAGTTTGGTTAACCGTCTAGTGGTTCCTTTTTTCCCTTAGGTGCGAACTACTCAATTGAGTGGCGGACTCTAATTTCTATCCGTCCAGAACGCACGGTAAGTGCTCAACTAGAGGCGGCGACTAGCCCTCCTTTCTGCCAGCTATAGGCAGACTCAATATCAGCTGACCGTGTGGTATGCCGACCTCACTGGTCGGTTCTCCAGGTCGTCAACCCTCGCCCCCAAGCAAAGGATGCCACCAGTCAACAACGGCTCTCACCAATAGGCGCGATTTGGACTCTTCAGTCTGCCAGGTCGGCAGTCCTTGTCACCAAGCAATGGAGACAAGCCTCCAGCACACAGCCTGCTCAACCTGTCTTCCGCGAGTAAGACGGGCTCGTTGCACAGTCTGCCCGATGAGCACCAACTCGGCAGCCGGCGATCTGCCTTCTCTCCGTAGTGGGTTAGGCGGACTAGTTCTACAGTCCGCCAGCTAGACCTCCAGCTTCCCGGTGTCTGCTTTTACTCAGAAGTGGGCGAAATCCTCCTCAGCTCGCACAGCCCAGCGCGAGCTCGCTCAGCAGCAGGGGCGGACTCATGCCAGTCCTCCAGCAGCAGCAGCCATCTCTAGCTCAAGTCCCTAACCGCGCGGCCTGGCGCAGACTTCGCTGACTTAGCATTGTACTCGCTCAGCTCACCGCCTCACCAGTGGTGAAGTTACCAAGACCGTTACCTCCCCGAGCCTATAAATATGCCCCCATACCCCTCATTCAGGGGGACAAACGACACGACAGATGCGTCCAGATCTCAGATTCAATTCTTGCGGACTCAGGTTCCCAGTCCGCGTGACCTGCTCCCAACTTCTTCTGGCTCGATCAAGCAGTACGCCCGTCTAAGTATAGCAGGCTCCTTGATCAGCTAACCGCGCATTCTGCCGACCTCCCTGGTCAGTCCGCGCGGCCTCTGGCATTCTCCTCTCCTTAGTCGCCAGCTTCCCTTCTTGTACCCTTTTTTTTCTTTCCTTGTAAAGGTGCAACCTCAAGCTGTAACTTCAATTCTAATCAAAGGAAAGCCCATCGCAAGAGTGGCATTCAAGCCGTGACGGGAGAAGTCTGTTGTTGCCGCTGCTAGCGGCCCTCTCTTCTATTTATCTCTATATCTTCATGCGCGACATAGAGTAACCAGCTGCCCGACAGTCTCTCAAACCTCTCATCTATCCCCACAACCTTCTCCTTCACCTAGCTTGTGAGATCGAACAACCCATTAACTGAGCGGTGTCTTATTTTGTGCATCAACAATATATATATATATAAATAGCATATATATATATATACATATAAGAACAACTAGCTGCTAGCTCATACAATCAGCCACTAAACAACAGCTATCAACACACTAAAAGAAAAGAAAAGCTGAAATAAGCTCCAGCACTCAAGCTTAAACCCATGCTCAAACACACAAATAAATATATACATATATATATATAACCAGCTAACAATCTTTGCCTAAATTAAGCTAAACAAAAACTTACTACCTGCTATAACTAAGCACTGCCCCTTAGCCCAACATAGCAACAACAAAAGCTTGGTAACACACTACCAGCTAACATAAAAAAATGTCAAAACGACGTGAAAACAAACGATCTCGAAATTTGACAAAACTCGCACCGTACCTAAACACCCATGCTACGAAAACAACGGCGAAGTCGAAAATAACATCCAACTATCAAAACTCGGGCTAACACCTCCCGAATGCCAAAGCATAAGCATTCCCTGAGAGGCTCAACCGAGTCACCAAAATAGACTCCGGCTAGCTGGGGAACCTTGCAACTTGGCTATAAACAAGCAACTCAAGAACCAAAAGAGCTAAGATCATGCTCTAGAAACAGCAAAAAGGCCAGAAATGAGTCAACGTAATGCCAAACAAGGATTATACAAATCACAGAAAAAACCGAGGTGCGTTACATATTAAGTCCACCATGTCGCCAAGTACTTGTCGGCCAGCAAGGGGACCTACCTCCAGTAGAAGGAGGCGACCTACTCAACTGGTCCGCCCCGAGATAGGCGGACTCATTATGCAGTCCCCAGGAGCACTCAAGCTTCATATCACACGCTTCTTCCCAGTAGTAGGCGACCTGCTCTTCAATCCGTAACAGGTCACAGACTTGTTCGAAGCCCTCCCATATACTCGGGGTGACATCACCAAGCCTTATTTCTAGAAGATCCTCCGGAGCCTATAAATACGCCCCCATACCTCTTATTCTGAGACACGCGATGGTTGAGGACTAACCAATACAGCAAACCCTGCAGACACAACTTTCGTATCCGCGGAGTTAAGCCCTTACAGTCTTTTCCCCGACCTTGGCTCCAGCGAACTCAGCTATCTCCTCAGCCTAATCGCGTAGTTTGCTTGGCTTAAGGTAGGGAGCAGTGTGATCAGCTATCTGCGCGGTCTACCGACCTCTTTGGTCAAACTGTGCGGTCTCTGGCACCTTCTATCCTCTAGCTGCCAGCTTCCCTCCTTGTCCCTTTATATTATCACGTAAAGGACTCAACTCAAGCTGTATATCTGATTCATAATCAAAGTAAAGCCTATCGCAGGAGTTGCATTAAAGGCGCGTCAGGCGAATTATGTTGTTGCCACTAGAAGCGGCCCTCTCTCTCTCTTTCTCCCTCTTGATCTCAACCATCAGAGATAACCATCAAAGTAACCGTCTTCTTGATAGTTCCTCATCAATATTCCCTGCTATACCACGAATCACCATCAACCTCCTCTTCTCTAACCCAGCATTCTCTCTACTTCGCCCGTAAGACTGAACACCCATTATCTACTGGTGTGGCCCCATTTCCTGCATTAACAACAAGGATGGAAAACAAGGTAATGGACAGATTTAGCTGACCAATTTATAACGACCCAACCCCATACCTACAACAGCAGTATACCTTCCCTGCATGCTTAGCAACCATATATAGATATATCACAAGAAGGCACAATTCAAGCACCATTTAATATATCACAAACGACTGCATCAACTGCCAAACATTTCGTGCACTCAGGGCACATTCTTGGTGTACTGTCAATACCTAGCCTCATTACCGTTAAGAGGTCCGTGATATAATAGTCAACATTGAGCATTTCATTCTTTCCGGAACACAGCCTAAGAATCCCATTTTGCGATCTTTGAAGCCATTACTTTAGTCCTATGAGTCTGACTGGCATAACGCGGGTACAGTTAAACCAGTGCCCGTTGCTCAAAATGTCATGTCATCTCCAAAAGTCAGAACCATCATGGCTAATCTAAAAGACCCGGGTCCACTTTCCCTTGCCCATAATTCAAACAATAACTAACGTTATGTTCAATGGCTCTCAAGGCCATCAAAGCTGGGCACATAGGCTCTCTGCAAACCTGCTAACCGCACATCTCCACGAGACATGTTTCATAAGTATAATACTATTTGGAAACTATCACAACCGATAGCCATTATCGTCTGGCGTTAACAATAGAATTTCCCTTTCTGTACCCAAGCTCGACCACAACTGGAACATCGGTCCATAAAACCTGCAGCATCCTGTAGTGCCAGAAAAACTAGGCTATCCCAAAATATAGCTCATAAAGAGCTATCGCCAGCAATAGTCACTATCGCATGGCAATATCCAATGATTATCACAACTGTGGTATATTTTGGGTATTTTTCTAGAGAGGGTCTCCAGTACTTCCTGCTAATCCCATTAATAGAAACAACCCTTAAGACTCCATAAACTACCCGTTTATACTCGGAGTCTTCATTGGTGCGCAAAATAAAACATCACCAGTCCACGCCAACTTGTCTGGATGGGCTTCACACAGCATGCCTATTCCGTATTGCGATTTTTGGATTCTTTATGCAAAACTACCCGGGAATATCACGTATCAACCGATCGAAACTCCCTTCACTTGTTCCACCTTTTTGTGGGGGATTCCATGCGTATGCAAAAGGAGGACTTCACTTGTCAAAGAATGAATATCGTTACCTTCGTAGATCATTTTGGTTTCATGATGAAGTCTTCTATCTGGATGGAAAGGATCACCTCGCTTTACTCTTCAAGGATCTTGCTTTGGCTCTTGATTTCAACAATGGAATCTCCTCCTCCAAGCTTGCAAAGCTCAGCTCAGCCATCTTCTTCCTTTCTCCCAAGAGCTTGATGAATGGGATTAAAGAGAATGAGAGAAGAGAAATGAATATTCTCTTTACCTCTTCTCTGGTTAAGCAGCCTCCGGAATAACCCTAGCCATATGACCCTCTCATCAATAGGAATGAAGGGCCACGATTTCAGCTAACAAGTAAAACTTATCGCTATTGTAAGGCAATATCTGCTATCGCCTGGGTGATATCATCGGTAGCCGCTTTAACTATAGTCAACACCACTCTTCGGCCACTTTCTGTCCATATGACACGTGTCCCTCTATCGCCGAGCGATATCCACTATCGTCATGTGATAGTCTACTCAACGATTCGTTGATTGCGTCGAGTGCGTTGTGTAACAACACAGTTTCTATACTTGAGCCTATAGAAGCTAGCGCACGACATTAGATATCTATCGCTCGGCGGTAGCCTCGCGTTGAGTAGAGGCATTGAGTGCGTAGAGTGCTAGAGCGCGGTGTTAGCTAGTTAACACCTGGGGTTAGCCTCCTTGCGTTGGGACGGAAGCGGTGAGTGAGCTATCGCGCAGCGGTATTTCTATCGTAGGCGGTAACACAAATTTATTTTTGACTGAGGGCTCGGGAAGCTACCACGGCGCGGTAGGTTGTTATCGCCCAAAGTTAGCAGATAAAAGCAGTTATATAGATCTGTGTTCTAGCCATCTGATTTCGCTTCGATTTTGATCATATGACCCAGGAAACTCTGTCCAAGAGGCATAAGTAGGGCTGAGATGCTTTTTTCCTTTAATTTTTCTCCTTTGTATGAGATTTAGGGTTTCGTAGAACGAGTTTAGAAGAGTAAGAAGAAGGTTTTCCTCCTCCATTGACAAAGCTTCGGGGCTCCGATCATTGATCCAATGCTAAATCCATGGATAGGATTTGAATGCACAGCCTTTTATTTGTGCAAATCGAGTTTTCCATGGCTAGGAAGAGGAGTCATAAGGTAATGACAGTTGTCCTCTCGGTCTTTAGGATGCATGCATGGCATCCATTTTAATCTTTCTTTATTTCAAGCATTTAGGCACCAAATCTCTCAAATGTGTGGGGTTCGGGTTGCCATGGTTCAAGAGGAGTTACCGGGCCAATTGTATCCATCCCTGACATGATGTTGGCAATAGCAATCTACTCCGCTAGTTGATTAGGCATTGTAGGTGTAGCCGTAGTCATGACAATTAGTCTGACTCGGTGATGTTGCATAACGAGCCTTAAGGATTTTGCAAGAAATCCATTTGCGGCAAGAAGCCATTTGTGATGTTTGTCCTACCTTTATTTCGTGCGAGAACGAAAGCTGGATTAGGGTGGGAATGACTTCGTTTGTTGATTGATGTGCAATGGCGTGGTTTGTCTCTGTCGTCTGTTGGATATCCTGTGATGTGCAAGTAATGTGTGGAGTGTCCCAGCGAGACAAGTCCGCTTCTGTGAAACTGACGAGAACGCCAAGCTTTTGACAAGCCCGGGTGATGAAGCCCATGAGCGGGTGGGGTCAAGAAATGGTTCTTAGCATCGGTTTGTTGTTTGTGAGACGGAATCCTGATGTCAGAAGTCAGAGCTTGTAGGCAAACCCGGGTTTTGAGACCCACGAGGGGGTGGGGCCTTGACAAGAGTTTTGTGTGGTGGCTTGAAAGCTGTTTGGGGAAATGGAAGTACTCGTGTGATGTGATGTGTTGACGCATGATGATATGTTAGTTTCATGTGCTTTAGGGTGCCTTAGGTGAAACCCAGGTTTGTTTACATGCTGCAGAGTAGGCCCCTTTTTATTAACTGCTCAACCTAGAAACGTGTTTGATGTATGTGACATCCTAACCTATTTCTTTACTCTATATGTTATATATATTTGTATAGGAAGTGCTGACCTGCAGGGTGATGAAGTGCCCCGGGGTCTGTTAGGGATGAATGGGAGGAGATGTGTTGGTTACTCAGTTGAGGCCAGCCTTTGCTGACCCACATTACAACAAATTTTTACAAGACAAGGGTCACATACAGGAGCAAGCTCGTCGGCCACAAAGACCTAAGCCTCATGAAGTGGACTTTTTGCTTAACAACTGTGTTTTGTTGAGTGTTATGCTCAATGCATTATGTTTTCTGGCTTGTATGCCGAGGTAGCCTAGGAGGGTCAAGGAACGTTGCTCTGTTTGAGGTTGTTGTTTAAATTCCTGGACAATTGAATATTGTAAGGCCTTAAGGCCGGTTCATACTCCTTTAGTAGTGGATAACTTCTGGGTTGTTATTTGTTTTCACTATTTATTCCGGAGTTTTGAGTTGTATAGTTTTATATCATCTTATAATGCTTATGATGTGGAGTCTGTATGTTGTGGGGCACTGGACGAACCCATATTATACGGTCATTATAAGGGAGGAGTTATACTTTGAGTGCGTTGAGACCGTCGATTGGTATCACCAGCGATAGCCGATATCTCCTGGCGATAGACACCTCTGTTATCCAATCTTTTGGGGGGTGTTACAAACCTCCCCTCCTTAAAGAAATTTTTTCCCAAAATTTTATTCAGTTAAAGGAAAAATAGTACAAACTTTACGACACCACTTTATAAGAATAACTTAGGAAACTCATCTCGCATGGTTTACTAACGCTCCCATGTAAGTTCTTCACGACCACAATTGTTCCAACGGACTTTGACCATCCTGATTGCCTTGTTACGTAGCTACCTGACCTCCATATCCTCGATCCGGGTCTAACCTTCGTCGCCAGCCCACCATCGACGGGTACATAATCATCAACCGCCACTTACATCGGCTCTTGCAAAGCTTTTTACAGCACCGAAATGTGAAACACATCGTGCAAACCACTTAGCTCCGTCAAAAGAGCTAATCGATAGGCAGCTTCTCCAATCCACTCAACCACTTCAAATGGACCAAGATACCTAGAACTCAACTTTTTCAAGCGTTGAATCCTAGACATGCCTTTGAATGGCTTTATCTTTAGATATACCCAATCACTAACCATAAACTCCACTTTTCGGTGCTTTGCATTGTAGTACTTAGCATGCCTATCTTAGGCCACCAATAGATGCTACCGTATAATGCGTATAGTTGAATTTTCATCTTTGACTTCTTTACGCTTATTCAACTTTGATTCGCCTGTTTCCACCGAAGATAAAGGAGTACGACATTTCCTACCGTATAAAGCTTCGAAGGGCGCCATTTGAATGCTAGACTTGATAGTTATTATTATAGGCGAACTCGATCATATAGAAATGGTCCTCCCACCTCTTCCCGAAATCCAAGTCGCACATACAGAGCATATCCTCCATTATCATGTTGGTCCTATCGTTTTAACCATTTATTTGCGGATGAAAGGCCGAACCGAACTTCAGTTTAGTACCCAACAACTGGTGGATTAGCCTCCAATCATTAGAAGTAAAACGCCCATCTCGGTCACAAACGATGCTTTGGGGCACACCGTGAAATCCTACTATGTTGTCAACATACAACAATGCCAATATTTAACCTGAATCGTCCTTCTTGTTGGGTATAAAGTGCGATACCTTTGTCAATAGGTCAACGATCACCCACATGGCATCGTTTCCGCTCTGTGATCTCGGCAACCCATGCACAAAATCCATAGAGATATCGTCAAACTACCAACCAGAATTGGTAATTGCTTCAGGAATCCTCCAGGATTCTGACATTCAACTTTTACTAAGGCACAAGTTTGGCACTTTTCCACTTAAAGAGATATTTACTTCTTCAAACCCAACCACAAGAACATCTTTTTAATGTCCTTGCATATTTTTGTGCTCCCTTGGTAGATTGAGTATTTAGTAAACTGTGCCTCATACATCAACTCCTTCCGTAGCTTACCCACATTTGGGATGCACAAATGACCGTACTTTCTTAAAAGACCGTCATCTAAGGAGAATTGGGAATTTGACCCATCCATCTCATAGCGCTTCATATTCTCACTAAGTTACATTGCTCGTCAAACTCTGCCCGCGAGGTCATATTGCACCTCTTTATAGTTCAAGCACCCAATTGCAGTGGCATTCTTATCAACACAAGAAATGTCTAAAGCCTCTAACTCCTGGATCAGATGCTCATCATGTATTTGTAGCCAACTTGCCCGTACTGGAGTCCTATGACTCAAGGCATCTGAGACCACATTTCCCTTCCCGGGAGTGTAATGTATTTGGAAAGTGTAGTCCCCGAGGAACTCCATCAACTTTTGCACCATACAAGTAGTTACGCCACAGCTTAAGTGCAAAAGTCACAACCGCAAATTACAAGTCATTGACTGGATAGTTTCGCCTGTGCACTTTCAACAGGCGTGAGCCAAAAGCTATGACGTTTTCGAATTGCCGAATAACGCAGCTTAAGCCGCTCCCTGAAGCATCAATGTATAACTCATAGCCGTTTGTACCACATGGCGAACTCAAGATAGGCGCCATAGTCAAATGCTCTTTAACTGATCAAAAGCTCGTGTACACTTAGGCATCCAAATGAACTTTTTATCATTCCTCGTCAGTGTAGTGAGGGGTAAGTCTATCCACGAAAAGTTCTTCACGAAGCGCCTGTAGTGGCCAATAAGTCCAAGGAAACTCTAGACTTCCGCTACCATAGCCAACACAGTCCATTCTCGTATCGCAACTATTTTCATCGGATTCACCTCAATAACCTATCCACTAACCACATGGCCCAGAAAAGACACAGACGACAACAAAAAATCACACTTTGAGAACTTGACATAGATTTTATTCCTTCTCAGGGTATGCAAAACAATCCTCAAGTGATTTTCTTGATCTTATTTTGACTGAGAGTATACCAGTATGCCATCAATAAATACGATCACAAACTGATCTAAGTACTCCTGAATAGTTCTGTGCATCAAGTCCATGAATACTGATGGCGCATTTGTTGGCCCAAACGATATTATAGTGAACTCATAGTGACCATAGCGTGTACTGAACGCTATCTTGGGAATGTCACATTCCCTGATCCGCAACTGGTAATAGCCAGACTTTAATTCTAGCTTTAAATAGATAGTTGATCTCACCAGTTGATCAAACAAGTCATCAATCCGTGGAGTCAGATACTTGTTTTTTTCCATCAGCTTGTTCAATTCTCGATAATCAATTCATAGACGCAAGCTTCCGTCCTTCTAATTCAAAAAGAGGACCGGTGTACTCCAAGGTTACATACTTGGATTTATATAGCCTTGCTCTTGCAATTAAACATTTACTTCCTCCATTTCTTTTGGCGTTACACGGTACGGTGAGCGGGCCACAGGTTTTGCACCTGACACTAACTCAATAGCGAAGTAAATCTCTCGCTAGGGGTGTAACCAAGGGAGATCTTTAGGAAAAACATCTATATAATTGGATATAATAGGAACGTCAATAAAACGGGACTTCAGCTCAACAGCCTCCAATAGCATGAAGAACAACTCTGCGCCCTTTCGAAAAGCCTTGATTACTTGGAGAGCAGACATTAATATCTTGCTCGATCCTCGTATACTAACAAATTAGTATCTCGTTCAGTGTTCTTTCGCAGTGTGACTTTCTTAGAGTTATAATCTTAACATGCACGCTGCTCTGAGAGCCAATCCATGAAAAATATTACATCGAACTCAGATATCGGTAGCACCGATGCTTCCAGCCCAGAATCCTGACTTCCTATCCGCACCTCAAAATAGCAAGACAAATCCGTACGCATTACACATCTGTTTGGTAACAAAACCTTCAATCTATCTGTCGACATAAGAGTAGGCACTTCGATCTGCGATACGAAGTCCTCAGATAGAAATGAATGAGAAGCACTTATATCAAACAGTGCTCTCACCAGATAGTCATGAATAAGGATGAAGCATACGTTCATCAAGTTATACACAAGCAATTCACAAGGTATAAAGTATATAAAGCATGAAAACTATATATTACTCGTACCTGTGACAACATCAGCCTGTTTGGTGGCCTCCTGTTGGCCAAGATTGTAAACACTTGGCTAAGCTGGAGCATATTAGGAAGTAGTGGACTCTACCGCCTTTCCCTTCTCAGCATAAGATGCTCCTGCCTTTTTATCCACCTTTGGAGGAGCACTTAAGTATAACATATATGCATACTTTGACCAGAAGTTGCTCCAGAAATAACAATACATGGAGCCTGTCCAGAAGACTTGGACATCTTATACCATCTCTGATAGAGCAATTTTGAAGTAGTCAGTGTAACACCTCCAGCCGTCACATGAAATATAACAGAGGGTCCGGCCAGGGCCCCACGCCATATCCCACAGACAGTCAGCGGAGTTATGTGTTAATATTAAAGACTAAATGAACCCTAACTCAGAGCATTCTTGTGGAAGCTTCGGGAGTTAAATTTTGAACTCAAGTAATACAAATGTCCACTAATAAAAACAATATATGAATGTTTAAAAAAAATACACAAAAGTAAGAATAGTCTTAAGGCCTTAACAACAGTTTCATTTTTCATTAGTATTTTCATACATCGGCACGTAGTCCGACCACACAAGAAAACACTAAAAACTCTTCACTTTGCCTTTGAGGGTCGGCACATCAATAAGGGTAGAAACTCGATATTTCCCGCTCGGCTCGCCAACACCTGCACAGGGACATTCCACCATATGGTGGAAAATAAGGAACCAGACATCTTTCGATTGACCAAATTATAAAGACCCTACCCCATACCCGGGGTAGCAGTATTCCTTCTCTACAGGTAAGCATTAACACAATAGATATATCACAAGAAGGCACACTCAAGCATCATTCAATATATACAAACCGAGTGCCTCAATGACGAAACGTTTCGTGCACTCAGGGCACATTCTCGGTGTACCAGATTATAAGGGTCCCACACCAATCAGAGGTCCAAAATTTGACGGTTAACTTTGAGCATTTAAGTCTTTTCGGCACGGGGCCTAAGACTTTCATTATACTAATGGCGAAATCCAAATACTTTAGGCAATCCATCCCGGACTGACATAACGCACGCATGGTTCAGCACTCTTAATGTTGCTCAAATCGCCATGTCATTGATGAAAGCCGAAAAGATTAAGAACCATGACAAGACGCGGGTAAGCCTCCCCTTTCCCGTTTGGCTTGCTGGTCTTGCTGGGCACAAAAGGCTCTCTACAACACTTGTCATTCACATGTCCCCAAGACCTAAGCTGGTAGTGCTCAATCATGGCACTCATGGCCAATAGCTCGGCGTTCTAGGCTCACAGCTTATCATGCTACACACCTTGTCTCGCGGGCACAGGCTTTGCAATAATAAAATCTATCTGGAAGTTATCTCCAGCGACAGTAACTATCGCCTGGTGTTAGCGACAAAAATTTATTCTATCTCCAGACTTAGTCACAACTGGAACATCTTTCCATCCAAAACCATGTAGTATCCTGTAGCGCCAGGAAACTTGTCTTTAGCAGCAATCACAGCTTACTAAGATCTATTGCCAACAATATTCGTTGTCGCCCGGCGATATCCAACAGTTATGCAAACTGTGGTATTTTTGGGGTATTTTCTTGAAACACACCTCTAGTACTTTCTGCAACTCTCATTTCACAGGTACAACCAATAGACTCCATTAACTACTCGTTTATACTCAGAGTATTCTTCGGCAAGCAAAATAAAACATCACCAATCCAGACCAACCCGTCTGGATGGGCTTCAACATCATGCATATTTCGTACTGTGATATTCGAATTCAATATGAAAAACAACCCGGGGATATCACGTATAAACGCATAAGAATTCCGTCGATTCTCCACCTTTATGTGGGGGGATTCCATGCATATGCAAAAGGAGTACTTCACTTGTCCAAGAAGGAAGATCATTACCCTCAGAACTCGTTTCAGAGCCATTTGCATGCTTTTTATCAGGCTGGAAAGGAGCGCCTCGCTTTCCTCTTCACAGATCTTGCCTTCGTTCTAGATTCCGACTACAGGATCTCCTCCACTAAGCTAGCAAAGCTCAGCCTCAACCTTCTTCTTCCTTTCTTCCAATAACTTGATGAAAAGGATGAGAGAGAGTGAGAGAAGGGAAATGAATCTTCTCTCCACCTCTTCTTTGGTTAAGCAGCCTTGAGAATAAACCCAGCCATACGGTCCTCTCATCAAAAGAAAGAAAAGGCCACAAATTTAGTTGACAAGTCAAAATAAATGCTATCGCCTGAGCGATATCGTCGGTTACCGCATTGACCCCAGTCAACCACCGCTCTTCGACCGTCGTCTGGCCATCCGACGCGTATCCAGCCATACATGGCAGTATCGCCCGAGGATACCCACTATCGCTACTCTGATAGCTCACTCAATGCCTCGTCGAGTGCATTGAGAGCGTCAAGTGCTTTGAGAGCATGGAGCTCGTCAACTCTACACAATGCATCGTTGAGTGTTATATTTATTGCCAGCGATACCCGTTGTCGCCCGGCGATAGCCACTTTTAAGTTCTATTTTCCAAATTTTGGGGTGTTACAAATCTCCCCTCCTTATAGAAATTTTGTCCCGAAATTTTATTCATCTGAAGGAAAACAGTACAAAACTATTACATTATTACTTTTACAAAAACAACTCAGGGAACTCATCTCGCATGGTTTACTCACGCTCCGATGTCAGTTCTTCACGCCCACAATTATCCTAACGGACTTTGACCATCCCGATTATCTTGTTTCATAGCTGCCTAACCTCCGTATCCTCGATCTAAATGGGTCTAAACTTCTTCATCATCCTACCATCGACCGGTATCTGATCATCAGCCACTAGTAGTGTCAGCTCTTTCAAGGCTTTCTGCATCAACGATATATGAAACACATCGTGCAAACCACTTAGCTCCGCTGAAAGCACTAATCGATAGGAAGCTTTTCCAATCCGCTCAACCATATCAAACAGACAAAGATACCTCAGACTCAACTTTTTCAAGCGTTGAATCCTAGGCATTCCTTTGAATGTATTTATCTTAGGATATACCCAATCGCCCACAGCAAACTCCATGTTTCGGTGCTTGGCATTGTAGTACTTTACCTGCTTATCTTGGGCTACCAATAGCTATTTTAAAATCAAGTGTATAGTCGAATTTACATCTTCAACCTCTTTACGCTTAAACAATTTCGATTCGTCGGTTTTCGCCCAAGCAAAGGGAGTACAGCAGTTCCTACCGTATAAAGCTTCAATGGGCGCCATCTGAATGCTAGCTTTATAGTTATTATTATAGGCCAACTTGATCATATAGAGATGGTCCTCCCACCTCTTCCCGAAATCCAAGGCGCATATCTGCAACATATCCTCCATTGTTCGGTTGGTCCTCTCAGCCTGACCATCCGTCTGCGGATGAAAGGCCGTACTGAAATGCAGTTTTGTACCCAACAACTGGTGGATTAGCCTCCAATTATTTGAAATAAAGCGCCCGTCTCAGTCACTAACGATACTACGGGGCACACCGTGCAATCGTATTATTTTGTCCACATACAACTTAGCCAACCTTTCCACTGAATCGTCCTTCTTATTTGGTATTAAGTGTGATACATTTGTCAATCGGTCAACGATCACCGACACGACATTGTTCCTGCTCTGTGATCTCGGCTACTCATGCACGAAATCCATAGAAATATCATCGAACTTCCACACCGGAATTGGAAACTACTTCAGGAAACCTCCAGGCTTCTGACATTCAGCTTATAACAAGGCACATGTTTGGCACTTTGCCACGTAAAGAGCTATGTCTTTCTTCAAACCCGGCCACCAGAACATCTTTTTCAGGTCCTTGGACATATTTGTGCTCCTTGGGTGAATTTAGTACTTCATGAAGTGTGCTTCATACATCAATTCCTCTCATAGCTTACCCACATTCGGAACGCACAAATGACCATCTTTTCTCTAAAGTCCGTCATCCATGGAGAATTGGGAATTTGACCCATCCGCGACAAACTGATTTATATTATCATCGAGTTTGTTGCTCGTCGAACCCTATCTGCAAGGTCATACTATATCTCCGTACAGTTAAAGCATGCATTTACAGTAGCATTTTTGTCAACACAAGAAATTTTTATGGCCTCCAACTCCTGGATCAAAAGATCATCATGCATATGCAACCAACTAGCCCTTATCGGAATCCTCCATTTCGAGGCATCTGCAACCACATTTCCCTTTCTTGGAGTATAGTGTATCTGAAAGGTGTAGTCCCCGAGGAAATCAATCCACCTCTGCTCCTGCATATTTAGATCCTTCTGATCTATTAAGTACTTAAGGCTCTTATGGTCCATGAAGATATTAACTTTCACACCATATAAATAATGACGCCACAATTTAAGTGCAAAAATCATAGCTGCTAACTCCAAGTCATGGACTGGATAGTTTTTCTCAAGCACTTTCAACTAGTGTGCGCCATAAGCAATAACCTTTTTGAATTGAAGAAGAATGCAGCCTAATCTGCTCCCTAAAGCATCGCTATAAATCTCATAGCCATCTGCACCATATGGTGAACTCAAAATAGGCGCCGTTGTCAAACGACTCTTTAACTCCTAAAAAGATCACTCTCTCTCAGGTGTCCAAATGAACTTCTGATCTTTCCTCGTCAGCATAATGAGAGGTAAGGCTTTCTGCGAAAAGTTTTTTACGAAGCGCCTTTAGTAGCCAGCAAGTCCAAGGAAGCTCCTAACATCTGCTACAGTAGAAAACACATTCCACTCCCGTATCACAACTATCTTTGTCGGGTCCACTGCAATACCTTCTCCACTAACCACATGGCCTAGAAAAGCCACTGATGACATCCAAAACTCTCACTTTGAGAACTTGTCATAGAGCTTGTTTCTCCTAAGGGTGTGCAAAACCTTCCGCAAATGATTTGCATGATCCTCTTCGGACTGAGAGTACACAAATATGTCATCAATAAAGATGATCACAAATAGGTCCTAGTACTCTCTAAAGGTTTGATGTATCAAGTCCTTGAATACAAATGGCGCATTCGTTAGCCCAAATGGCATTACAGTGAACTCATAATGACCGTAGAGTTTAGCAAACACTATATTGGGAATGCAATCTTCCTGAATCCTTAACTTGTAATAACTAAATTTTAAATCTTGCTTCGAGTAAATAGTTGAACCCACCAGCTGATCAAACAAGTCATTAATCCGTGGAATTAGATACTTATTCTTCTTTGTCAGCTTACTTCGCTCTTGATAATCAATACATAGCCGCAAGCTTCGGTACTTCTTATTTACAAAGAGTACCGATGTAATCCAAGGTGACATACTTGGACATATATAACCTTGCTTAAGCAATTCTTGCAATTGAACTTTCAATTCTGCCTTCTCCTTTGGCGCAACACAGTACGGTGAGCGGGCCATAGATTTCGCACCTAGCAGTAACTCTATAGTGAAGTCAATCTCCCACTAGGGCGGGAACCTAGGGAGATCCTTAGTAAACACATCTGCATACTCTGATACAATAGGAACGATACTCAAATTGGACTTCAGATAAACAGCCTCCAATAACATGAAGAACAACTCCGCGCCCTTACGAACAGCCTTGACTACCTGGAGAGCAGACATCAATATCTTACTTGATCCTCGCATACTAGCAAATTTAGTCTCTCGTTCGGTGTTCTGTCCCAATGTGACTTCCTTAGAGTTGAAATCTATACAGGCACGCTGCTTTAAGAGCAAGTCCATGCCAAAGATTACATCAAACTCAGATATCGGCAGCACAAACGCTTCAAATCCAAAATACTGACTTCTAATCCATACCTCAAGACAGCAAGACCTATCCGCATGCATCACGCATCCGTTAGGTCACAACACCTTTAATCTATCTATAGACATAAGAGTAGGCACTCCAATCCGCGATACGAAGTCCTCAGATAAAAATGAATGAGAAACCATGTATCGAATAGTGCTCTCGCTTGATAATCCTGAATAACTACAAAGCCTAGACTTATAAAGTTAAACACAAGCAATTCACAAGGAATAAAGTATATAAAGCATAAAAACTATATACTTCTCATACCTGTGATGACATCAACCTGTTTGATGGCCTCCTGTTGGCCAAGATTATACACCATTGGCTGAGCTGGAGCATAATTGGATACAGTAGACACCACAGTATTTCCCTTCTCAGCATACGATGCTCCTGCCTTTTTATCCTTCTTTGGAAGGCCACTAGGGCACTCATAGGCAAAATGTCTTGGTTTGCCCCAAGTGTAACATATGAGGTGACCTCGCCCTGATGTTGCTCAAGAAGCAATAGTAGAAGGAGCTTGTCCAGACAACCTGGACTTTGTTCTCCACCTCTTTCGGTACTCAAATATTGCAGGATGCGACACTTTGAACCCTAGCATTATCACAACCAATTCCATCTTGCCTTGCACCCTTTTCATGTCCTTCTCTAATGAATGAGCCGTATTCACCAAAACTTGAAAACCTTGGTTCATCGGACCCGAGAGCAGTAACCTCAGCTCTTCCCGCGGTCCCTCGTAGAACCTATTGGTCTTACACTCTTTTTCAGCAAAAATATACCCCGCATAATGTCCCAACCTGGTAAACTCATGCAGGTAGTCATACACACTACCTTGGCTTTGAGTTAAATGCTGGAACTCATTTTCCATGGCAATCCGCTGTGACGATGGTAGATGCTTTGCAAAAAACAGTCTTGAAAACTCCTCCATCGAGATCTCTGATAGTCGTCTGGTCGCAAAGTGGTGTAACTCCAACTCATCCCACCAAAGCCGAGCCTCTCCTTCCAACAGGAAAGTGGCCAAGGTGACCTTCTATCCCACATCTATCTCGATCGCCATCAATATACTCTTGACTCGTGAAAGCTAGTCCTTTGCATGCATCGGGGATCCTGCACTCGTAAACGTAGGAGGACTAAAGCTCATAAATTGCTTCAACTGCTGCTTAGTCGCTCGCTTATCCACCAAAGCCTCAGCAGGCACTTGCCTAGCAGGTACATACTCGACTATAATAACCTGAACATGCACCATCACAGGTCGCACATGCCCATTCACCTGTGCATTCATCATTGAAAATACCGCCTCAATAACTAAGCGTACTATTTCCGGAGAAGGAGGAGGTGTGGGAACATCAGCTGGTGCCGCACTCTAAACAAAATGTTGCTGTTCAGACTTCCCCACACCACTTCTAGTCACCAATAAGTGTAAAATACACAATTTAGCGACTCCCCAAATGACAAACAATGACTATTAGAAACGCACAGGTTCCTCGAACATGTGTATTTTCATTCCTAAGTGGACAATCTTGAGTTCATTTATGTTATAACAGTATGAATAAACATGTGCTCGCCACCTCGCAAAAGAATTCGACCACAAATTCACAGGAGGAAGACCAAGACAAGCTGATACCAAAATTGTAACACCTCCATCCGTCACATAAAATGTAATAGAGGGTCCGGCCAGGGCCCCACCCCATATCACACGGATAGTCGGCGGAGTTACATTTTAATTTCAAAGACTAAATGAAGCCTAACTCAGAGCATTCTAGCGGAAGCTTCAGTAGTTCAATTTTGAACTCAAGTAATACAAATGACCACTAATAAAAAACCATATTGAAATGTTTACAGAAATACACAAAATTTAAAATGGCCATAAGGGCTTACAACGGTTTCCTTTTTCACAAGTATTTTCATACATTGGTATACAGGCTGGCTACACATGAAAATACTAAAAACACTTCGCTTGGCCTTCGAGGGCCAGCACAACAACAAGGGCAGCAACTCACTATTACCCATTCGGCTCTCCAACACCTGCATAGGGACATTCTACCAGATAGTGGCAAGCAAGACAACAGTCAGCTTTCAGCTAAGCAAATTATAATGACCCTACACCATTCCCAAGGCAGCGGTATTCCTTCCCTACAGGCATAACATTAACAAAACAAATATATTATAAGAAGTCACACTCAAACATCATTTAATATATCACAAATGAGTGCCTCAGCGGCCAAACATTTCGTGCACTCAGGGCACATTCTCGCTGTACCAGATTTCCAGTGTCCCACCAACATTTAGAGGTCCGAGACTTGATGGTCAACTTTGAGCATTTAAGTCTTTCCGGCACGGGGCCAATGACTCTCATTATGCCAACGCCGAAAGCCAAATATTTTAGGCGATCTAGCTCGGACTGACATAATGCTGGTATGGTTCAGCTCTCTTCCTATTACTCAAATCGCCATGTCATTAACGAAAGACGATGCAATCAACCCCCATGACAAAATGCGGGTCAGCCTCCCCTTTCCCATTCAGCTCACTGGCCTTGCTGGGCATAACAGGCTCTCAGTATCACCTGCCGCTCACATGTCCCCAGGACCTGAGCTGGTAGTGCTCAATCATGGCACTCATGGCCAATAGCTTGGCTCTCTAGGCTCATACTTTCTCATGCTACACACCTTGTCTCATAGACACAGTCTTCAAAACAATAAAAGCTATCTGGAAGCTATCACCAGCGATAGTAAGTATCGTCTGGCGTTAGTGATAGAGCTTTCTTCTGTCTCCAAACTCAGCCAAAACTAGAACATCTTTCCAGCAAAAACCCTACAGCATCTTATAGCTCCAGAAAAGTGGTCTTTCACAGTAATAACAGCTCACAAAGAGCTATCTCTAGTGGTACTTGCTGTCACCCGATGTTATCCAACAGTTATGTAAACTGTGGTATTTTCTGGGTATTTTCATGGATCACACTTCCAGTACTTCCTGCTACTCTCATTTCACAGGTACAACCCACAGACCCTATAAACTACTCGTTAATACTCAGAGTCTTCTCTGGCACACAAAATAAAACATCTCCAATCAAGACCTACCCGACTGGATGGGCTTCACACAGCATGCCTATTACATACTACAATTTTTGGATTCTATGTGCAAAACCACCCGGGGATATCACATATCAACCCATCATAATTCCCTCAATTTTTACCTTATGGTGGGGGATTCCATACATATGCAAAAGGAGGACTTCACTTGTCCAAGAAGGAAGATTGATACCCTCAGTACTCGTTTTGGAGCCATTAGCAAGCTTTCTATCTAGCTGGTAAGGAGAGCCTCGCATTCCTCTTCACGGATCTTGCCTTCATTCTCAATTTCGACCATGGGATCTCCTCCACTAAGCTAACAAAGCTCAGTCTCAGACCTCTTCTTCCTTTCTTCGAAGAATTTGATGAGAGGGATGAGAGATAGTGAGTGAAGAGAAATGAATATTCTCCCCACCTCTTATCTAGTTAAGCAGCCTCTAAAATAAACCCAGCCACACAATCCTCTCATCAAAAGAAAGCAAAGGCCACAAATTTAGTTGACAAGTCAAAATAAACGCTATCGCCTAGCGATATCCGCTATCGCCTGGGCGATATCGTTGTTGATCGCTTTCTGGTTAAGAAAAGAGTGTCGAACTAGCAATCAAACTAGGCAATATACCTATTGAACTGTAGCTAGGGGACACAAGTGTTTTATTTAAATACGGGAGCCGTTAAGTAAACTTACTCACATGAAGACTATTATTTTATCGACGGAAATCTTTAGGGTTAGACAGAAATCTAAAAGCACTTAAGGAAGGAAATATTGCGCTAAAAAGAGAATTGATTACACTAAAATAAAGAGAGTATAAAAGAAATAATTATGATAAAGGGTTAGAACGATGAAATGGAAATGCACTCGATCGAGAATCACCTCGGCTAAAGTAGATTAAAAACACGATAAAAAACCTAAGCTTAATAGGGTAAAGTTCCTTTACCATGGAGGTTCCTAAAGCTTGAACACGCTTTTCTCGAAGTTGTGCCCAACTGTGTTTAGGAAGGTCCGACCGACTTTCGTCTTAATCGGAGGCCTAAAGCTCTCTTAACGCGGTGAACCCCACTATTAGATTTTACTCCAATCCGGGAGATTTGGACGTCTGCCTCTATCGAAGGGTACGTTCAACTCTCTTTACTATTGAGTTCTCACTTCAAAGCTAAGATAGAAAATATATATCAATGATATAACTCCAAGCAAAGGTTAATCAAGAGTAATCCAAGGTCTAAAACCCTAAAAAGAGAAGGTAAATTCAGAGCATCATAACATAATAACTCGAACCTCGAACCATCAAGATTGAGTACAAGGAGGATTAGTTAATGATAGCGAAGTGGAGGAGGAGGGATAAGTAGTAAAGCATTAAGAACACAAGGTAATAAAGAGCACTTATATTAATAATGAAAGAGAGCTACACTTGAAATGGAAATTACAATTGCATGGAAATTGAAATCCTATTATAGCCCTACAATTAGCAACTAGAGCAAGTGTAAAAATTACAACAAAAGCTATTACAAAAGCTAAAACTAAACAAGGGTAAAGAAAAACTAAAATGAGAAAGAGAGAGGTTGAAGAACACTAAAAAAGACAAGAAACTAGGGTACGCCTGTGTAGGGGGGCATGACACGTATGTCGTGTCAAAATCATTGGTCGGAAATCCGTCAGTCTTGAAAAAGGGGGCGAACATGACCTGGGTCACGCCCCGTGTAGGGGGGGGTATGACAGTACTGTTTGCGTGTTGAGGCGAAAAAGCATTTAATGCCGCAGCAGGATTCGGGTAGATGGTGACACGCCCCATGTCACACTCTAGGACACGCCCGGGGAGGGAGTGTTAGGCAGCGTGATAGCGGTTTTTCCTATTATTTGGTCTCTATTAGCAAGCTTCCTCGGGATCGGATCACACGCCCTGTGACATGCCTAGGGAGGGCGTGATAGGGGGCGTTTATGTCATTTTTTGGCCAAAATTCTGGAAACCTGCAAAATTACAAGAAAATGTTAGTGGCAATAATATTTACATAAGAAAGATAAAAATTAAGCTAATAAGACACGATTAGCACCTAGAAAACTAGAAAATACCCTAATTGTTTAAACTACAAAACTTACTATCAAATTCCCCCAAGCATAAGCTTTGCTTGTCCCCAAGCAAAAATATAAAATCTAGATAACCATAAAATAGGACTAATCAAAAATTTCTAATTATGCCTACAGAAGTATGCAAAATTCTAAGTAGGGAAAAGGTGAAACGTAAATTTAAAACAATTATTTAGGTATGATTTAACTTTTATAAACTTTACTCAACGAAAATAAATCATCCAAAATTTTGACGAATTTCTTTAAATAAATTTAAGCAAAACAACGAAAATGAAAAAAACGCATTAAGTTGTTACTAGATCCAAGCAACGCATTATAATTACATCAAATAAATAACAAAAATCTAATTTTAAATCCAAAACTAATACCGATTTACTTTTCTTCTTTTTTAGTTATTAAATAAAATTCAAAAGCGTGAATCAAAAGAACTTATTAGGACTGAAACTTATTAGCGTGAATCAAAAGAACTTTGTTTCAGAATTATGATTAGGAGTGGAATTCAAAGATAAATAGGGAGGCTTAAAATCACACTAAACCAAAACAAAGAGTTTAAAAATTTTTATTAAAAACAAAATATTTTTCTTTCTTTTTTTATTTTCCATTTTTTTATTTTTCTTTTTCAAAACAAAGGCCATAAATATTTTTATTTTCATTTTGAATTTTCCAAATAAAAGCAAACATTTCTTTTGAGTATACTTTTTTCAAAAACTTTTCCCAAAAATATCACAAAATAACCAATCAATATCATGGAAATTCTTTTTGAAACTCAAAAAGACTAGTGTGATTAGAAAAAGGTTGGAAATTTTTGCTTTGGTGAAAATGATATGAAAAGAGGAGCTATCAAATGAAATTGGAAAAAGGCTCAAACGCGGCTAACTAGTGGTGAAAGTTTTTATGTTGGCAGGAAAGCTCAAACGAAAACAAAAACTACCTAAATCATTTTCATGCTTTTAAATTTATTTAAAACATAGATTTGAAAATTTTCAAAAAACAAGTCCTAGATAATAAAAGAAGATTGATGAAATTATCTTGAAAATAGAAATATTAGGTGACTTAGATCGTTCAAATCTACTAAGCTATTCAAAAGTTGACCTTACAAAAATTATCTAAAAATGAAAAGGAAAATAGTGGATGATGAATTTTTTAGAAAGTAAAGAAATAATGAACGAAAAATATAATAGAAATGCGAGTTTTAGAAAAAAGTTTTACGTTAACATGCTACCACGAATTAGAAACACGGCATGGCCAATATTTTACATGTGAAACATAATTAAAAAGGGTGATTAGAAATATTATAATTAATTAAGTTGTTTATATGAGATTTTGAGAAAGACAAAACAAAAACAAGGGGTACTATTGAAATACCAAAATGTCTAAACTATTAAAGTAATGACAAAAACATATAATTTTTTTATTTTGAAATATTTTCTATTTTTTTATTTTTAAGATATTCAATTTTTTTTTGGATTTTGAAAAATATTCACAAAATGCAAAATATTCACACATAGCAAAAAGAAGGAGGAAGTCCTCCCCCAAGCTTAAAATGGGCATTGTCCTCAATGGAGAAAAGAGGTTAGAGAAGGAGAGAAAATGAAATTACAGAATTGAAAAACATGTACTTCCCCAGATTTATTTGCTGCAAAAGCTAAGTGATGTCGCTCCCCTGTGCTCATGCTTTTGGATTTCCATGAAATGTCTTCGTTGGACTTCGTGATGGATTCAGCAATGTTAGAGCAGGCGATCGCAGAAGCTTTAGCTTGTCGGAGCGATCCGGGACAAAAAAATTGTAAAATAAAGAAAACAGAAAAAGATAACTTGGGTTGCCTCCCAAGAGCTCCCTTTATTTAAAACATCGTTTGAGCTCGACGCAATAAAATAATATTGTCCAAAATATTTTGTGCAAAATAATAATAATTAAACTTTTTAACAAAAACAAAATAGTTTGTAGTTTGTTAAAGTTCGTGCAGAAGAAACTTAACAATATTTGGACTGACATCATCATCGGAAGAAAAATAAAGTTTAAGACACTGACCATTCACCTTGAAATTACCCTTATTAGGGTGGGAAATTAAAACAACACCATTAGGAAAAATTTCTAAAATAGGAAATAAACGTAAATGAGAAATATACAAAAGAACTTGGTCGCCCGACTTAAAGGTTTTTGGGTGCCTTAAGTGCTTATTGTGAAAACATTTTGTCCGCTCATTATAAAATTTGTTGTTCTCGTATGCGTAAGAGCGCCACTCGTCCAGTTCGTTGAGTTGAAATTTTCTAAGGTCTCCGACAGAGTGGGGATCGAAATTTAAAAACCTTAAGGCCCAAAAAGCGCGGAGTTCGAGTTCTATGGGTAAATGGCACGATTTTCCATAAACCAACCGATATGGCCTCATCTGAGGGCGGTTTTGTACGCTGTTCGGTAGGCCCATGGAACATCGTTTAATTTGGTTGAGCAGTCTTTTCTAGATGTTGAAACAGTCTTTTCTAAAATTCTTTTAATTTCTCTGTTCACTACTTCGACTTGTCCGTTAGTTTAGGGGTGGTTGGCAGTTAAAAGCTTATGCGTAACGCCGTATTTAGTAAGGATTTTAGAAAATTGTGCATTACAGAAATGGGAACACCTATCGCTAACGATGGCTCGCGGCGTAGCGAATCGAGAAAATAATTTTTTTTAAAAATGTAACTACGACCCGGGTGTAGTTCGTAGGAAGAGCTTGGGCCTTTGCCCATCGGGAAACATAATCGACAGCGACTAAAATATACTTATTCCCGAAGCTAGAATGAAGAGGGCCAACAAAATCAATTCCCCAGAGGTCGAAAACTTCGCACTCGAGGAAATAATTTTGTGGCATTTCATTTTTATTGGAAATATTGCCCGACTGTTGGCAAGTATCACACCTACTCACAAAGGCATGCACGTCTTTAAACAGGCTAGGCTAATAAAAACACCCGCTTCGCACTTTGTGAGCGGTGCAAGCAGCTTGATAGTGCCCACCTGTCAGTCCTTCATGCAAATGCTTAATAATATCTAAACCTTCTTTATAAGAAACACATCTCCTTATCACTTGGTCTGCACAGACTCTGAAAAGATGCGGGTCCTCCCAAAAATAGTTCTTCAACTCAGAAAAGAATTTTTTCTATTGTTGAGAGGAGAACTCTTTTGGGAGCACACGAGCCACTAAATAGTTGGCGATGTGTGCAAACCAAGGAGAAGTAGATGTATTAATTGAAAACATCTTCTCATCTAGGAACAAATGGTTAAAAGATTTTTCATCTAATTTTTCAATAAACGAATTATCTAATCGGGAAAGATGGTCGGTGGCCAAGTTCTCAGATCCTCGCTTATCACGGATCTCTAAGTCAAACTCCTGGAGGAGTAAGACCCAGCGAATCAAGTGCGGCTTGGCATTCGATTTAGAAAGAAGATTTTTGAGGGTCGAGTGGTCCGTAAAAACAATAATTTTTGAAAGCGTAATATAAGGGCGGAATTTATCAAAAGTGAATACTACAGCTAGGAGCTCCTTCTCGGTCGTGGTGTAATTTTCCTGTGCAAATGTAAGCGTTTTACTAGCATAATAGATGAGGTGGAAGTTTTTAGATATATGTTTACCTAATACGGCTCCTACCGTGAAACTACTTGCATCGCACATGATTTCAAATGGAAGGTCCAAAACCGGAGCTTTCATAATGGGGGCATTAATTAATTTTTCTTGTTTTAAATTAAAAGAAGCTAGGCAAAGGTCATCAAAAATAAATGGGGCGTATTTTTCTAAGAGATGGGTAAGGGGCTTGGTGATCTTTGAGAAGTCCTTTATGAAGCGACGGTTGAAACTTGTGTGACCAAGGAAACTTCTTATAGATTTTATATTCGTAGGCGGCGGCAGCTTCTCGATAACTTATATCTTGGCTATATCTACTTGAATTCCTCTCGCAGAAATCTTATGACCCAAAACAAACCCTTCCCTCACCATAAAATGGCATTTTTCCAAATTCAGGGCAAGGTAAGTTTCTTTCCATCGTTCTAAGACTTTTTCGAGGTTTTCTAAACAACTATCAAAAGCATCACCAAACACGGAGAAATCATCCATGAATACCTCCATAATGCTTTCTACATACTTGTGTAAGATTGTTAACACCGGATTTGACCACTCCCCAAGTGCCAGCGGCAAGGCCACCTCAAGCCGCCTGCATGTCTCCCTGCGGGGCCTCCCCAGCTTGGCAGGCGTCCAAGAGCAGTCAGTTAGGAGCTGTCTACCTGCCTATCCACGCAGCTAGGTGGCCCCCTCTCTCTTTTCGCCCCCCTATATCTGGTCACCGCTGCCCATTTCTCCTGTGCGCGGGCAGCCGGTATTTTTAGCCCTGCCCGTTGGGAAGGCCCCCTGAGCCCATAAATATACGTGAACAGTATCTTTCTTTGGGGACAGTTTGAATCCCCAAGCTTGCCGCCTATGGTAGCGGATTTGAAATCCTTCTCCGGAGAGTATCCTATACGCGCGGGCTCGAGAATCTAACCGTTGTAACCGTTTTCCCATACCTAAAAGAAATTCCCGCCACAAGAGATGCATTTAGATAGTGACGGGCGAAGTCTGGAGTCTCCGCTTCGGGCAAATTGTTCTGATTCTTTCCATGACTGCTAGTAACCGACTCGCCGACAGTCTTTTCCCTACTCCTTCCCCAGTGCTCGAATCGTTAGCTTGTGGTGCCCGACTCCCTCTCGCATTTCGTGCATCAACAGTTAACACGCGACCTTTAGATCTCGGTTGGCTGGTGAAATTTCACGGCTAGATAATGTCAGACCGTCATACCACAAATAAAAACCATCGTCCCAATGAAGATACTCTCTGGGAAGTCATCTTTAAGTTAGCTCGGGAAACTGACCAAATTCGCCCGGAAATCGTTCAGCAGTCCGAAGCAACTAACCGCGTCTTAGCCGCTATTATCCATCGGCTAGACTCGCAGCCCGAGGCGATGACGATAACATCAGACAACTCGCCATAAGCAGTGGATAATCCGCCCGTTAAGAAAGCCTCTTGTCCTCCTGGAGGACCTTCTACCTATCCGCCTTCTTGCCCGCAATACCTCACGGCATCCTGCTCGGTAGTGCTAACCGCAGCCCTCGTGCGATTTCAAGTTGTTCGGCAAGAAAGGGTGTGTTCTTACAAACCCGGTCCCCAGTTTTCCCCCTACCTAGCCAATTGTGCGAAGATAATGCAAATAGGCCCTATTCTAGCAAAAAAGAAAGCACACGCGTCAACTTTGTTCCGAGTCAAACAACATCAGCATGAGACACTCTCTCATTTTATTTCCTGCTTCCAGAAGGAGGTTACAAAAGTTGAAGAGGCAGGACCGGATTTATATAAAATCACTTTGATTGAAGGATTGAAACAAGGACCATTCAAGTTTGAACCCACCATCATAAGCGAAAAAAACATATCAGGAGATACTTAATCTTGCCAACCAGTACTCTGAGGCTATGAAGGGTTGTTCTCACTACATCATAAAGAACAAACCAAATGGTAAGGAGTCCTTTCAGCTTGCAGACCAGAAGACAAACAACCCTGATCAGTTCTGTGAGTATCACAAGGAAAAGGGTCACTTGACAGAAGATTGTCGAGCTCTTAAGCTATTAATGCAAAGGATGCTGAGGCAGGGTAAGATGCGCGACCATTCTTATTCGTCGACTTATAAAGGAAAAGATGTGTCATACATTCTCCATGGCATGGAATAAATGGATCAAAAAGCCTCACCTTAAATGTTGAAGGCAAATGCGTCAAGTTTTTTGTATTACCAACTCATCTCCTAAAAACATCTTTGTCGAATATGTTTTTCGATAATTTTTCCTTTTGTTTCAAGGCCCCTCACTAACAATTTTCCCAGTGCTCTCTTTTCTTGACAGCTTAAGAAATAAGGATAACTGACTCCAAGAGACATCTCCGAGTTTAGCACAAACCAGCCTTAGAACCGTTGTCATTAGCATAACACTACGAAAACCACGTGTTGCGGGGGAATTTCGCACCGTATAGTGGGAGCATGCCGGTTCTAGTATGGCAGTACACTGGATTTCGGATCCCGGCTAGTACCTAACCCCACCTCTGCATTATGGAGGGACAGGGTGGTGGTCAGCTCTACCATGACATTTAAGGGATATTGTCACAACTCTAATGAGCACGCGAGGAAAGCGCTTCTACACGCACCTGCCCGCGAAGCATCTTAGAATGTGACCCTTGAATACTCTTTGGATTCCTCAAGTAGTGCCTACAGGAGACCCACAGCTGGGTTGATCTCAGAGGAAAGCAATGTTATATAAACATACCTAAAAGATCAACTTTGGCTATACTCTAGGCAAGAGGGCAGTAAGTCCTTTACCCTTGTGTGGAGTTTGGATTTAGTTTACAGCTTTTGCAACCCTGTGAGGACAGCACTGCTACATGCACCTGCCCGCTTGGTCGTTTAAGTCTGTAACACATTTCTCAGTCAACAGAATTCTGATATTCACTTCTGTCCGCAAGATTTGATTTATCAGATGACCGAGATATCTTCTTATTAAGTTATGAGAGTTACAATTTTTGCGTCCCTGTAAGGAAAGCACTGCTATATGCACCTTCCCGCTTGGTCTCCTAAGTCTGTAGTAAACTTTCCTAGTGTCTAAGATTTATCATCAGACTCCTTCGAAGAGCAGATTGGAATTGGTATTAGACAGAGTCTGGGTATTGATCTTGTTAAAGAATGCAGTATATAATACCTTTACTGAATGTTCTAATATTCTCACCGATTTACTGCGTGGTTAGAGGAGAGGTTGCCCGAATCATTCATTCATATCGATTGGGATTGTAAATATCAGACTTAATCGTGCGAGTATTCTATGTTTGGTAATCATCTATTCATATCACAGATATATGACTTAATCACGTGAGTATGTTATGTTTGGTAATCTTCTATTCATATGGCAAATATCAGACTTAATCACTC
Source organism: Platanthera zijinensis (assembly GCA_039513925.1). Taxonomy (NCBI): domain Eukaryota; kingdom Viridiplantae; phylum Streptophyta; class Magnoliopsida; order Asparagales; family Orchidaceae; genus Platanthera; species Platanthera zijinensis. The sequence goes on along the minus strand of CM077083.1, from coordinate 116,873,437 downwards.
GAGTATTCTATGTTTGGTAATCTATTCATATAGCGAATATTGTTTTTAATCACGCGGGTACATCGTACTGGGCAATCTTTCATGTTGATTGGGAGAGCGGATATCGTTATTAATCGCGCGGTATATTAAGCATGTTGATCACTGTCTGATTATCGCTAGGGGTCACGCGAGACATTATGTTTGGTGATCTTTATTAATCGTGTGAATAGGTTATTCTTGATAATTATTAATCGTGTGAATGAGTTATGCGTGGTGATAACTTCATATTACAGTTGGCTTCACATTCAAGGATTCTCTAGTTGCCCGAGAAAGTAAACTAGTATTACGCATTTGTCAACGGATAACTTCGCTGGGCTTATCTAACCGCATCTATTCTGTTCTAATGCATTCGTTTTATTTGCCTGCGGATCATTCAATGTACTATCTGGATAAATTATCGTGTTATAATCATGCAGACATAAATAAAATATCGAGCAAATATAGCATATCTAGTAAAATCAAACAGATGATATCATTTACATTCTCAAAAATTACAATATCTGTATCTGAGCGGCTTACATAAATCATACCGCTGGATCAAAAGATTCAATCATTACATATCAACTCTGTCTTTTCCGCTCTAGTTCATAGTCCGTCTCATTGGAAGAACTAGAAGAACTACTCACCTCAGCTGATCCCGACACATGGGATCCCTCCTCGCTCGAACCGCTTGATGAGCTTGAGCTTTTATCCGCGCCAGCATCCGTGAGTACGTCCTCTTGTTTGTTTGTGGGCTCATCCTTTGCGAGGATCTCATCAATGGGTTCTTTTATCGGCCCTTCTCATGCGGCTTCAACCTCCTGGAAGCCGGGGAATAACTTGTCAAAAGTTGTGTCTTTATGGTCGTGCTTAAGCGCTCCCCGCTCCCGCAGAATGTCCATCATATCCTCCCCGCTTTCCTGCAGGTGCACAGTAATCTCATTCAAAAAGGCCAAATTCTCCGGGTCATAAACTTTCTGTATAATGAGATAAAGTAAGATTTGCGGTTAATGTTAGGGTAACCAGTAAAGCCGCGAGGTAAAAACTTACTGAATTAATATTCTTCAGTTTCTCATTTTCTTCCTTGAGCTGCTCTATCTCATCTTCTAACCGCTCGGCGAGGCCGCCCACTTCGGCAAGGTCTTCAGCGACGAAGTGGTCCGTCACAAAACTTCTCGTGCGGATTTGAGCGGCTAGAGCTGGGAGTTTCTTTATTGGAATTGCCCGCAGATAGGCCAGGTTCTCCCTGCCGTACAGCACCCAGATAACCGTGCGGGCATGTTTGGATATTTTCTCGTTCTTCCACAATGGAAGAGCGGTGGAAACATGAACATTCTTCCCACACGGATGCCATCTACTAACAGCCTTGCCGCGCAAGTCTTTCAAGTTCTCACCCATTCCTTGGGGTGTGAAGGGCTCGGAATCGTAATCGGCGACGACATCGTGCTCTTCGCGGCGGCCATCCTCCCTTTTCTTCCTGGCCTCGATCTATGTCAGAACGGGCTCTACTGGTGTAACCGGCTTGTTCGCCAGAACTTTCAGAATAGCTGTCAAGGGACCAAATATTTAGCCGCGTGGTAAGACGAAGAAATAAGTAACAAATCGCTGAAAGTATACCTTCTTCTTCAGGAAAATCCGCCATGAGTGGCAGTAATGGGATGTAGTGCAGGATGTCTAGCCGCGAACCAGCGAGGAAGTCAGCGATCTCTTTCTCGATGCCATCGACCTCAAATCGCTCGAACATTTTTATCGGCTGGACTTGCGGACGGACAGGCAGAAGGCCCAGATTCCCCTCGAACATGAGGAATCTGGTCGACCAAATTGGGAACTTGTTCGTCAAGTTCACCATCTTCATCCTGGTGCAGCCGAAGTAGGCAACACCTTTGAAGATCCGACTGTCCTTCTTGCCGAAGATGATGGAGCGGATCACGAAGCAGTGGAGGAAAAGATCCGTGTTGAATCTTACCTACTCGGTCCGCAGATAGTTGATGAAGCTCACAATCGACGCAATCGTATTCGGCGAGAGCTAGCCGGGTATGATTCCGAAGAAGTAAAGAATCTCGACGAGCTCGATTAGCGGCGTCCAGCTGAAACCAAAGTCGAAGTGGTCGACCGGGATCGCCACCAGATTCCTTCCAGAAGTGTTGATTCTCTCATCCTCTCGAGGTAGTCGCGCGACTAAATCGGTATTTGTCATGTGGACTCCGGTTAAGCGCTCTAGTTCACTGGCGGTCATTTCCGACCTCCTGTGCTTGACATCAAGGAAGGCGGTGGTAGCGGCAGCTCGCGCGGGTGCCATTGAATCTTGCCGCAGGAAGTAGTGCACTTGAAATTTTTCCATATATTGCGGAGCTTGGCCGTATTTATAGAACCTGCAAGACGAGTTTCAATTCGCACGGTTAGATCAAAGAATCCGCTGGGACATTCATCATTTCCTGCAGATATCTTTTCATTCATTTCAACACATTATAATTCGCGTGGTTAGATGAAGGAATCCGCTGAGTTATTCATTTCCTGCATATTTCTCAAGCGTAATATGGAAGATCGCGCGAACAAAAAAATCAAACCGCAAGCATCTAAAGCATCACAAATTGCGCGGGTACAATATCAAGTGACAAACACATACAAATCGATCGAACTAACAAACAACGCCGCATATATTATAAGGTATTAAAAGCAGTCAGTAACAAATAAGGTCAGTTTGATCAACTTATTACAGATCTCTCTCTCTCTCTCCTCGCGCCTCTCCTCACGTCGCTCGCCGCTAGGTTCTGCAGGGTCCTTGCCAATGTGCGTGACTTGATCGCTAATGCCCAATAAAACAGACATCGCGTTGATCAATTGGTGGCTAAGGGTGTTCTGGGCCCGGTGAATCCTGGATGTATCACAAACTATGCAGCTTATCGGAACGGTTGGCTCAATAAAAGCCACTTATTTGATAGGTCGCGCGGGTAGGTTTGCATGGCCGGTCAACGGGGCATATGTTTCCACCGTACTGGGGTCGTGACCTGACTCACGTGGTTTCGCCGAACTCGCAAAGTCAGGTCACCGACCCTTCTCCTTTTCAGCCCTCTCGTAATATTTTATCTTGAAGTACGCAGCATCGTCCTCCACCCTTTATAGTCGCTTCCCCAGGACAAGACTTGATCGCGAGCAGCCCTTTCTCGCTCGCGTCAAGCAGCTATTTCTGCGGACAGAGCCTTTATCCTCTCCTCCAGTCCTGTCCTCGCCTCTTCCTCGAATTTGAGCTTTGCCTTTAATCGCTCGAATTCGACGAACAGTTTGGAGAAGGCGCGTTGGCCTTCATCATCCTGAAGCCGCAACACGGTCTCATCCAGGACAGCTTGAGAGTTTAGTTCCACGAAATCTGCATCGCCAAGCAAAGGACGGGCAGAATTAGTTTTATCGTGCGACAAGATCGACAAACAATGATGCTAAAAGAATAGTCACCCGAGCAGAGGATATCTTCTCTAGTCGTGACTGCTATCTGACGGCTAGAAAAAACAGGTCGCCTCAGTCTCTCAGGATCCATCTTGTTCAAGTAATTGTCCCTTAGAAGTTGCTCGGCCCGCTTATTCTTTTCAAGCTCTTTGCACAACAGAAGCAAGTCGTCGATCTCGGTTATTATGTGGATGGGCCTCTTTGACCGCGACGGTTCCTTGTAAGGTTTTGGAAATTTTAAAACCTTGGGGCGGGTTTAATCTTACCTGTCCGCAGAAGCTTAGAGATATCCTGGCGATCAGATTTATACTGCTCCGCAGCTGAAAGAACCAAGGAATCACAGATCTCTTCTCCAGCGGTCAGTGACTTCTTCTCCGCAAAGATTTGTTCCCACAGTTTCACTTTGTCCTCAACCTCAGATGGTCCAGGAATCTCCTTCCCTGCATTCACCGATAGAATCTCCAAATCGGAGTCGCTACCGAATAGCGGCTTGCTGCTAACTTCTTTTTCCTTTTCCTGCAGTGAAATCACAGTGGGCGGAAAGGTTAGCTCTACTCGCTTACACGTCCTTTTCAGTATGGCGCTCGAGCTATCTGAAAATGTTTACATCATATGTTCGTACGGTCTCGTCGTCCAGCAAATCGGGTACATCAACCTTGCTGGTCGCTGTCATGGCCTCCGCGAATTTGTTTTTTTCCCTCTTCTTCTTCAGGAGTATTGCCTCTATCCTCTCCTCAACTGATGAAGTCGGCTTGTGCTTCCTTTTGTTTATCGGGATGGCAGCTTTCATGATATCGAGGTTTTCCCTGAGCTTGTTTGCGGCATTATTGGTAGCCTTTTTCGCCTTGTCAATAATATCGGCAATCTCTCCGCTTACTCGCCCGGTTTTAACCTCAGCATTCCCTTGGCCGTTTTCTTTGCTTGAAGGTGATTTGATGTCCACATCTGAGCCCGCCTAAGGCTGTGGAGTGCTCGCCCGAGAAGACTCTGGAAACTTGCTACCCTCCGTATTCTCGGGAAGCTGTTAAGTAGGCTTAACCGCAGCGGCTTCAATACACTGCTCCAGGTTCCCAGCGGCTGTTATCTAAGCTGTCGTCTTGGAGGATTTTTCGCTCTCTTGTTTTCATTTACCGACCTCGGTTTTTGCGAAGCAGCCTTGGCAGTGTGCCTCTTGCGTGGCGTCTCACCGGCTTCACGGGTAGATGTTCCCTGTGGCGACTTTGAAACAGCTAACCCCTTGTCGCTGATCCTAACTAGGATGCTCTTCCTAGAATACATGGCGAACAACATAATCTTAACCGTAGTTGGAGAGAAGTGACCCGTCTCAAAGGTAGTTTTGTGAAATCAGCGTCAACACCAGCGTTATTTATAGTTTTGAAGGCATTAACTGTGTTTGCGGTCAAACGCTTAACAACATTTTTGAAATTCCTCCTGAATTTAAAAATGTGTGTGGGATTATGTTAACACAGGATTTGACCGCTCCCATGTGCCAGCAGACAAGGCCACCTCTAGCTGTCTGCCCGTCTCCTCACAGGGCCTCCCCAGCTTGGTAGGCGTCTAGGAGAAGTCAGTCAGGTGCTATCTACCTGCCAATCCGTACGTCTAGGTGGCCCCCTCTCTCTCCTTTCTCCCCCTGTATCTGGTCACCGCTGTCCGTTTCTCCTGTGCGCGGGCAACCGGTATTTCTAGCCCTGCCCATTGGGCAGGCCCCCTGAGCCTATAAATAGACGTGAACAGTACCTTTCTAAGGGGACAGTTAGAATCCCCAAGCTTTCCTCTTATGACAGTGGATTCGAAATCCTTCTCCGGCAGGTATCCTATCCGCGCGGGCTCGACAATCTAATCGCAGTAACCGTTTTCCCATACATAAAAGAAAAGCCTGCCGCAAGAGAGGCATTCAGGCCGCGGAGGGCGAAGTTGTTGTAGCGGGGGCTTTTAGATAAATTGACAATATATATCTAATAAGAATTTATATTCGACGTACATCAAAATGAAATAGCACTCCCTTTTTCTCTACATCCATTTGTCTGCATTTCCAAATAATCGCAAGACCAACTGCTTGAATTCCTTATTTTTCATATCTATTCTTATGCTTATGGATATGGAAGTCCATCGAAAAAAATTAATTTTAATTATAATAAAAGAAAAATATGAAAGAGAATTCAATAGAAAATATAAATCTAATACTACTAATATTATATAGAAAAATGAATATAGATAAACTAAACCTAGTTAAGGTATTTTTTTTCAGCTTTCACAAAACGATCACAATTGATAGAATTAGATTCTTTAGTAAACTACTAAATTAGTAAGACTCCTAATTCTAAAGCCCACTCCTTCCCCATACTACAAGTGAAAGAGAAAATGTAAACACTACCATTAAAGCAGCCCAAGCTAGACTTACTATATCCATGTGAATGATGTCCCCTATCTCTATGAAATTAAAAGATTATTCCATTATTGATTCATAATCATAGTCGAATCAATGGTGCAAAGTAAAAATAGGATTCTTACTTATGGCTATTGATGAAAAAATCCACTCATAAAAAGTTTCTATATTTCCAATTCTTTCTTATTCATTATTATTAAATTTGTAAAGAAAAAAAATCGAAAAATAATAAATCAAATATAAAGAAAATAAAGAAAAGAATAATATAAGAAGATTAGTAATATTAAAGAGTAAAAAAGTAAGATAATATGAATATAAAAAAGACAAATAAGTTCAATTAAAAAAGAAGATAATTAAATAGAATAAAAATTTAACCATTCTGATTCAATTTATGAGCACTCAGAACCTCTAGTGGCTCTGGATACAAAGTATCTAAAGTATCTTTAGTTCTTTCCACAATTATTAAATGAATTTCCTATCAGCCTATCCAATCTAATTTCATTGTAGACATAGTTAGTAGACACTATTAAGAAAGGTATAGAATTCTCTTTATGGTCTTTTTAAAATAATTTCTTTAACCTTAGGAGTCAAAATGGAGTGTTTCTTAGGAACCCTTAGATACCAAGACTTCCGATCATAGTTCTGATGTCTAAAATGAATTCTCACTCTTTCTTTTATTTTATTCCATTCAGAATAGCCCAAACCAATCATTAAGAAGATGGGTTTGCTTCAGATTTATTGGTACCTGTTTGAGACGCACTAATAACCCAGATTTTGATGACATTTATAGATAGAGATAGGCCCTACGGGTTCTCAAAATCAAGACCCTAGTTCCTTGCCTATGCTTTTGCGGGGCAAGAATTCGTCAAGTTCGATCAATAGGATGGAATAAATTCCAAGTCTTTTTTGTTGATCAGGCGACACCCAGATTCGAACTGGGGATAAAGGATTTGCAGTCCCCCGCCTTACCACTTGGCCATGCCGCCAAATTTCATCCAAATCTAAAATATATAAAATTTTTATCTATATTCTTAGATTCTATTCCTCTCCTCGTTTTTATTTTAAATTTTTCCTTTCTTATTATTATTTTTTTTGGATCTTGAATCCCATTGTACTTATCCTTTTACAAAAAATACTTCCTCTTTTTTCTTAGATCTTTTTTATATTCTTTTATTCGATTTATTTTCTCTCAAAACACACGTCATTTAAAAATGTACCTTCTCTTTTCACTTTTCTATAGACCTATTAAATCTATAGAAAAGTGAAAATATTCCCGGCCCCGGTCACAGACGCAGGGCAAATTAAAATAATTCACTTTTTACTTCATTAACTATTTACTCATTACTCATTATTCTTTAGTTACGCTTACTTACTTTTCTTACTTTGAATTAGCGAACAACTCTGAAATGTGTATCTCCATTTGTATTCCCTTAATGAATGCAAATTCCAAATGATTTATGACTAATAGTTTTCAATTATAATAAAATATATGTGTATATGTAAACCCCAGAACATCAATTTTTATACGCGGGATACCGAGCCCGGGTCTTTTTTTTATGCACATATCCCTATATGGGATCATCGTGCTTGAATTGTTAATTGAATATGATGAGAAAATAGACAGATAGACATTATGATAGAGTGTGACCTAACCTATGTTGCACCAGGTTCAATTATGATAAATGATGTGATATATGGATAGTTATATCGGCATGTACTTCCTAAAGATTACTCCTATGACTATTACGTACGCGATTCCAATCTATTTTATAAATTAGACTAAAAAAAAATTATTTACGAATTCCTTTTTGAACATTCAATTGTGTGTGCTAAAAAGGGGAAACTCTATGCTGTTCTTGATTCTTTTGTTTTTATCTCATTCATAGAGAGCAGATTGAATCCCGAATTCATTGATTTTTTATTTTTTGTACCCTGTACTCTAATCGTAATATCATAATAAAAGAATTAGGTAGAAATTGAATCAATAATTTTTATATTCGATAAAAGATTCCATATGACAGAATTTTCCCCAGGAATGTTTTATCAATTTACATTTCTTTCTATTTGTATCTGGCTCAAATTTTATGTGATTCAGTAACAATAATACCCATTCCATCATTGCTAGATCGATCGGTATGGTTCGATGAATAGTGAGCCAAGCCAATAAGAATAATGGGATGATTTTTTAAATAAAGAGGAAACTTTAGATTAAGATGCTCCAGAATGTAAATGAGGGAATGTACACAATACCTGGATTTAGTCAGATACAATTTGAGGGATTTTGTAGGTTTATTAATCATGGCTTGACGGAAGAATTTAAAAAGTTTCAAAAAATTGAAGATAGATATCAAGAAATTGAATTTCAATTATTTGCGGAAACATATCAATTGGCAGAGCCCTTGATAAAAGAAAAAGATGCTATGTATGAATCACTCACATATTCTTCTGAATTATATGTACCCGCGGTCTTAATTTGGAAAACCGGTAGAAATATGCAAGAACAAACCGTTTTTCTTGGAAACATTCCTATAATGAATTCTTTTGGAACCTCTATAGTAAATGGAATATACTGAATTGTGATCAACCAAATATTGCAAAGTCCCGGTATTTACTACCGTTCAGAATTGGAACATAACGGAATTTCTGTCTATACCAGTACTATAATATCAGATTGGGGGGGGGGGGAAGATCGGAATTAGAAATTGATAGAAAAGCAAGGATATGGGCCCGTGTTAGTAGAAAACAAAAAATATCTATTCTAGTTCTATCATCAGCTATGGGTTTGAATATAAAAGAAATTCTAGATAATGTTTGTTACCCTGAAATTTTCTTGTCTTTCCCGAATGATAAAGAGAAAAAAAAGATTGGGTCAAAAGAAAATGCTATTTTGGAGTTTTATCAACAATTTGCCTGTGTAGGGGGGGATCCGGTATTTTCTGAGTCCTTATGTAAGGAATTACAAAAGAAATTTTTTCAACAAAGATGTGAATTAGGAAAGATTGGTCGACGAAATATGAATCGGAGGCTGAATCTTGATATATCCCAAAACAATACATTTTTGTTACCTCGAGATCTATTGGCTGCTGTGGATCATTTGATTGGAATGAAATTGGGAATGGGTACACTTGACGATATGAATCACTTGAAAAATAAACGTATTCGTTCTGTAGCCGATCTATTACAAGATCAATTAGGATTGGCTCTTGTTCGTTTAGAAAATGCGGTTCGAGGACCTATATGTGGAGCAATTAGGCATAAATTGATACCGACTCCTCAAAATTTGGTAACTTCAACTTCATTAACAACTACTTATGAATCGTTTTTTGGCCTACACCCTTTATCTCAAGTTTTGGATCGAACTAATCCGTTGACACAAATTGTTCATGGGCGAAAATGGAGTTATTTGGGTCCTGGAGGATTGACGGGGAGAACTGCTAGTTTTCGGATACGAGATATCCACCCGAGTCACTATGGACGTATTTGTCCAATTGATACGTCCGAAGGAATCAATGTTGGACTTATTGGATCATTAGCTATTCATGTGAAGGTTGGTTATTGGGGATTCATAGAGAGTCCATTTTATGAATTATCTGAGAGATCAAAAGAGGCACAGATGGTTTCTTTATCACCAAATAGAGATGAATATTATATGGTAGCAGCAGGAAATTCTTTGGCCTTGAATCGGGGTATTCAAGAACAACAGATTGTTCTAGCTCGATATCGTCAAGAATTCCTTACTATTGCATGGGAAGAGATTCATCTTAGAAGTATTTTTCCCTTCCAATATTTTTCTATTGGAGCTTCCCTCATTCCTTTTATCGAGCATAATGATGCGAATCGAGCTTTAATGAGTTCTAATATGCAACGCCAAGCAGTTCCGCTTTCTCGGTCCGAGAAGTGCATTGTTGGAACTGGGTTGGAAGGTCAAACGGCTCTAGATTCGGGGATTTCAGCTATAGCCAAACGAAAGGGAAAAATTATTTATACCGATACTCACAAGATTATTTTCTCAAGTAATGGGGATACTCTAAGCATTTCATTAGTTATGTATCAACGTTCTAACAAAAATACTTGTATGCATCAAAAAACTCAAGTTCGGCGGGGAAAATACATTAAAAAGGGACAAATTATATCGGGTGGTGCGGCTACAACTGGTGCGGAACTCGCTTTAGGAAAAAATGTATTAGTAGCTTATATACCATGGGAGGGCTACAATTTTGAAGAAGCAGTACTAATTAGCGAACGTCTGGTCTATGAAGATATTTATACTTCTTTTCACATCCGTAAATATGAAATTCAGACTCATGTAACAAGCCAAGGCCCTGAAAAATTCACTAAGGAGATCCCGCATTTAGAGGCTCATTTACTCCGCAATTTAGACAGAAATGGAATTGTGATCCTGGGATCTTGGATAGAAACGGGCGATATCTTAGTAGGTAAATTAACACCTCAGACAGCGAACGAATCATCATATGCTCCGGAGGATAGATTATTACGAGCTATACTTGGTATTCAGGTATCCACTTCAAAGGAAACTTCTTCTAAGACTACCTATAGGTGCAAGGGGTCGAGTTATTGATGTGAGATGGATCCATAGAAAGGGGGTTTCCAATTATAATTCAGAAAGGATTCGTGTATATATTTCACAGAAACGTGAAATCAAAGTAGGTGATAAAGTAGCTGGAAGGCATGGGAATAAGGGTATAATTTCTAAGATTTTGTCTAAACAAGATATGCCCTATTTGCAAGATGGAACGCCCGTTGATATGGTATTCAACCCATTAGGAGTCCCCTCACGAATGAATGTGGGACAGATATTTGAATGTTCGCTCGGGTTAGCGGGGGATCTGCTAAAGAAACATTATAGAATAGCACCCTTTGATGAGAGATATGAGCAAGAGGCCTCAAGAAAACTAGTGTTTTCTGAATTATATGAAGCCAGTAAGCAAACAAAAAATCCATGGGTATTTGAACCCGAATTTCCGGGAAAAAGCAGAATATTTGATGGAAGAATAGGAGATCTTTTTGAACAACCTGTTCTTATAGGAAAGTCCTATATCCTCAAATTAATTCATCAAGTTGATGATAAAATCCATGGGCGTTCCAGTGGGCATTACGCACTTGTTACACAACAACCTCTTAGAGGGAGGGCCAAATAAGGGGGGCAAAGAGTAGGAGAAATGGAAGTTTGGGCTCTAGAGGGATTTGGTGTTGCTCATATTTTACAAGAGATGCTTACTTATAAATCTGATCATATTACAGCTCGTCAAGAAGTACTTGGTGCTACGATTATTGGATCAACAGTATTTAACCCAGAGGGTGCTCCGGAATCTTTTCGATTACTCGTTCGAGAACAACGATCTTTGGCCCTAGAACTGAATCATTTCCTTGTATCTGGAAAGAACTTCCAGATTAATAAGAAGGAAGCTTGATCTCAATGAATCAGAATTTGTATTTTATGATAGACCAGTATAAACATCAACAACTTCGAATTGGACCAGTTTCCCCTCAACAAATCAGGGCTTGGGCAAAAAAAATTCTACCCAATGGAGAGATAGTTGGAGAGGTGACAAAACCTTATACTTTTCATTATAAAACCAATAAACCGGAGAAAGATGGATTGTTTTGTGAAAGAATTTACGGACCCATAAAAGTGGGATTTGTGCTTGTGGAAATTACCGAGTGATTGGAACTGAAAAAGAAGACCCAAAATCTTATGAATAATGCGGGGTGGAATTTGTTGATTCTCGGATACGAAGGTACAAAATGGGATACATCAAACTGGCATGTCCAGTGACTCATATGTGGTATTTGAAACGTCTTCCTAGTTATATTGCGAATCTTTTAGATAAACCTCTTAGGGAATTAGTGGGCCTAGTATATTGCGATGTGTGATTTGATCAAAATTTGCATTTGACAGATTTGGACTGAGAAACTGTCATCCCATTCAATCTGATTGGGATGCCCCTAGCTCTGACATGTATCTTGGGAGGAGGAACATGAATCTCAGAATTATGGGCACATTCCATAGTTCAAAATGGAAGAAAGGGGGAATTGGTCCATGGTCGATTCCGTAATAGATAATATAGGAATAGTTAGTTATACCTCGTGAAAAAAATACTTTTTGTGGAAATTTCTTTGAGAAAGAAATTTTGTTCAGGCAAGCAAATATGGCATGGTTACAGGAGCCTATCTATCGCATATATGCTTCAAGGGACGTCATGACATAACCATCGAGGTGAGTAGGGACCTAAAAAAGATCAAATAGAACAATACAATATATAGACAAAGAAATCCTTTACGAGTCCCAAAATCTTCCTTTCAGGGGATTCATTATTTGAGGGGAAGTAGACTACTCAAGAATTTCACATTTCCTTTTTTCGTAAACATAAAGAAACATAAAATAAAGCAAAAAGGTTAGAATAAAAATAAAAAAATATAAGAATGAATCAATGAAAGGCCGGTCCTTATTGGAAACTTGAGTAAAGGGTAGCTTTTTGTAGGTTTTCTAAAACAAAGTTTAAAAAGAAGAACTCCTTTCTTTATTTGGTATAACTATTTGAGCCGGATGAGAGTAAACTTTCACGTCCGATTGTGAGGGGGGGGGGAATCCAATCCTATAGGAACCTATCTCAATTTTTCTTTTGCTAGGTCCATAGCTAAAAAACCTACTTTCTTACGATTACGAGGTTCATTCGAATATGAAATCCAATCTTGGAAATATAGCATCCCACCTTTTTTTACAACTCAAGGTTTCGAGACATTTCGAAACCGAGAAATATCTACAGGGGCAGGTGCTATCAGAGAACAATTAGCCGATTCGGATTTGCGAATTATTACAGATAATTCTTTGGTAGAATGGAAGGAATTAAGAGACGAAGAGTCCGCAGGAAATGAATGGGAAGATAAAAAAATTAGAAGAAGAAAGAATTTTTTGGTTAGGCGCATAGAATTAGCTAAACATTTTATTCGAACAAATGTAGACCCAGAATGGATGGTTTTGTGCATATTACCAGTTCTTCCTCCTGAGTTGAGACCCATCATTCAGATAGAAGGGGGTAAACTAATGAGTTCGGATATTAACGAACTCTATAGAAGAGTCATCTATCGGAACAATACTCTTATCGATCTATTAGCAACAAGTAGATCTACACCAGGGGAATTAGTAAATGTGTCAGGAAAAATTGGTACAAGAGGCCATGGATACACTTTTTGATAATGGGATTCGCGGAAACCCATGAGAGATGGTCATAATAAAGTTTACAAGTCATTTTCTGATATAATTGAAGGTAAAGAGGGAAGATTTCGCGAGACTCTGCTTGGTAAATGGGTCGATTATTCGGGGCGTTCCGTCATTGTCGTGGGTCCTTTGCTTTCATTACATCAATGTGGATTACCTCGAGAAATAGCAATAGAACTATTCCAAACATTTGTAATTCGTGGTCTAATTAGGCAAGATGTTGCTTCTAACACGGGGATTGCTAAAAGCAAAATTCGGGAAAAAGAACCCATTGTATGGGAAATCCTTCAAGAAGTTATGCATGGGCATCCTGTATTGTTGAATAGAGCGCCTACCCTGCATAGATTAGGCATACAGGCGTTCCAACCCATTTTAGTGGAGGGACGTGCTATTTGTTTACACCCATTAGTTTGTAAGGGATTCAACGCAGACTTTGATGGGGATCAAATGGCTGTTCACGTACCTTTATCTTTGGAAGCTCAAGCAGAAGCTCGTTTACTTATGTTTTCTCATATGAATCTCTTGTCTCCAGCTATAGGGGATCCCGTTTCCGTACCAACCCAAGATATGCTTATTGGACTCTATGCATTAACTATAGGGAATCCTCAAGGTATTTGTGCAAATAGGTATAATCTATCTAATTCTAATTGCAGAAACTCTAAAAAGGAAACAGTTGACAATAATGACTGTAAGTAGTGTAAGTATACAAAAGAGTCTTATTTTTCTAGTTCTTATGATGCACTTGGAGCTTATCGGCAGAAACGAATCAATTTAGATGGTCCTTTGTGGCTCCGATGGAGACTAGATCAACGCATCGTTGGCTCAAGAGAAGTTCCCATTGAAGTTCAATATGAATCATTTGGTAATTCTAATGAGATTTATAAGTACTATCAAATAGTAGGAAGTGTAAAAAGAGAAATTCGTTGTATATACATTCGAACTACTGTTGGTCATCTTTCTTTTTATCGAGAAATAGAAGAAGCCATACAAGGGTTTTGGCGGGCTTACTCATAGTATATAACTCATACGCTATATAAAAATTAACAAATCCTATTAGTGATGCCCATACTCGTGTAAATTTGGGTCTCCCCGATTTAACTGGTATCATAATTTCTAAATTTCTGCGTGAATCAAGATTGAGGAAAGGAAGTTTTCGAATCACTGACCCAGGCCTATTGTGGAATCTTACTCAGCAGAATATGGAGGTCCTTATGGCAGAACGGACCAATCTGGTCTTTCACAATAAAGTGATAGATGGAACTGCTATGAAACGACTTATTAGCAGATTAATAGATCATTTTGGAATGGCATATACATCACATATCCTTGATCAAGTAAAGACTTTGGGTTTCCAGCGAGCCACTGCTACATCTATTTAATTGGGAATTGATGATCTTTTAACAGTACCTTCTAAGGGATGGTTAGTTCAAGACGCTGAACAACACACTTTTCTTTTAGAAAAAAACCATCATTATGGGAATGTACACGTGGTAGAAAAATTACGTCAATCCATCGAGATATGGTATGCTACAAGTGAATATTTGAGACAAGAAATGAATCGTAATTTTCGGATGACTGATACTTCTAATCCAGTCCATCTAATGTCCTTTTCGGGGGCTAGGGGAAATGCATCTCAAGAACACCAATTAGTAGGTATGAGAGGATTAATGTCGGATCCTCAAGGACAAATGATAGATTTACCCATTCAAAGCAATTTACGCGAAGGGCTTTCTTGGACAGAATATATAATTTCTTGCTACGGAGCCCGCAAAGGAGTTGTAGATACTGCTGTACGAACATCAGATGCTGGATACCTCACGCGTAGACTTGTTGAAGTAGTTCAACACATTCTTGTACGTAGAACGGATTGTGGTACTATCCGAGGTATTTCTGTGAGTCCTCGAAACGGGATGACGGAAAAAATTTTTGCCCAAACACTCATTGGTCGTGTATTAACAAACGATATATATATCGGCCCACGATGCATTGCCACTCGAAATAAAGATATTGGAATTGGGCTTGTCAATCGATTCATAATTTTTCGAGCACACCCAATATATATTCGAACTCCCTTTACTTGCAGGAGTACATCTTGGATCTGTCAATTATGTTATGGCCGGAGCCCTACTCATGGTGACCTGGTCGAGTTAGGAGAAGCCGTAGGCATTATTGCGGGTCAATCAATTGGGGAACCGGGGACTCAACTAACACTAAGAACTTTTCATACCGGCGGAGTATTCACAGGCGGTACTGCCGAACATGTACGAGCTCCCTCTAATGGAAAAATAAAATTCGATGAGGATTTGGTTCATCCCACACGTACCCGTCATGGGCATCCTGCTTTTTTATGTTTTATAGACTTGTATATAACTATTGAGAGTCGAGATATTCTACATAATGTGAATATTCCAACAAAGAGTTTGATTTTAGTTCAAAATGATCAATATGTAGAATCAGAACAAGTAATTGCCGAGATTCGTGCCGGAACGTCCACTTTTTATTTTAAAGAGAGGGTTCGAAAACATATTTATTCTGAGTTAGACGGAGAAATGCACTGGAGTACTGATGGCTATCATGCGTCCGAATATCCATATAGTAATGTTTATCTATTACCAAAAACAAGTCATTTATGGATATTAGCAGGAAGTCTATGCAGATCCAATATAGTGTCTTTTTCACTCCACAAGGATCAAGATCAAATGAATGCTAACTCTTTTTCTATTGAAGAAGATATATCTTTGATCTCCCACTTACTAATGATCAAGTAAGACATAAATTGTTGGATACTTTTGGTAAAAAAGATAAGGAAATTATTGACTATTCAAAACCTTATAGAACCATATCTCATGTTCATTGGAATCTCATAGATCCTTCTACTTTTATTCATCAAGATAATTACGATGATTCCTTGGCGAAAAAGCGAAGAAATAGATTCGTGATTCCCTTATAATATGATCAAGAACGAGAGAAGAAACTAATACCCTGTTTTGGTATTTCGATGAAAATACCTAGAAATGGTATTTTATGTCAAAATGGTATTCTTGCTTATTTTGATGATCCGCGATACAGAAGAAGCAGTTCGGGAATTACTAAATATGGGATTGTCGAAGTAGATTCAATGGTAAAAAAAGAGGATTTGATTGAGTATCGAGGAACAAAAGAATTTAGTCCGAAATATCAAATGCAAATGAAAGTAGATCAATTTTTTTTTATTCCCGAGGAAGTGCATATCTTCCCCGGATCTTCGCCCATAATGGTCCGGAATAATAGTATCGTTGGAGTAGATACACGACTTGCTTTAAATTTAAATACAAGAAGTAGAGTGGGCGGATTAGTCCGAGTAGAGAGAAAAAAAAAAAGTATGGAACTGAAAATTTTTTCTGGAGATATTCATTTTCCTGGAGAGATGGATAAAATATCTAGGCACGGCGGTATTTTGATACCACCAGGAATGGAAAAAAAATTCTAAAGGATCAAAAAAATTTAAAAATTGGATCTATGTCCAACGGATCGCACCTACAAAAAAAAAACATTTTGTTTTGGTTCGGCCCGTAATCACATATGAAATAGCTGATGGGATAAATTTAGCAACACTTTTCTCTCAGGATCTCTTGCAGGAAAAGGATAATGTCCAACTTCGAATTGTCAATTATATACTTTATGGAAATGGCAAGTCAATTCGAGGAATTTATCACACAAGTATTCAATTAGTTCGGGCTTGCTTAGTATTGAAGTGGGACCAAGAAAAAAAGGGTTCTATAGAAGAAGAGATTCATGCTTTTTTTGTTGAAATAAGGGCAAAAGATCTACTTCGTGATTTCCTCCGAATTGAGTTAGTAAAGTCCACTATTTCGTATACCGTAAAAAGGTATGATACGACAGGTTCAGGATTGATTTCCAATAGTGGATTAGATCGTACCCATATGAATCCTTTGAATCCTTTTGATTCCAAGGCAAAGATTCAATTATTTCCCCAACATCGGGGGGGGGGGGGGGGGGGGGGGAACTCTTGGTACGTTGTTGAATCGAAATAAGGAATACAAATCTTTCATAATTTTGTCATCATCTAATTGTTTTCAAATGGGCCCCTTCAATACTTCGAGATATAATAATGCGACAAAAGAAGCGGATCCCATAATTCCAATTAGGGATTTGTTAGGTCCCTTAGGTACTATTGTGCCTAAAATAGTGAATTTTTGTTCGTCTTACTATTTAAGAACTTCTAATCAAGTCTTTTTAAAGAAATATTTGTCACTTGAAAATTTTCAACAGACTTTCCAAGTGTTTCAAGTACTTCCATTTCAATATTTTTTCCTAGATGAAAATAGGAGGATTTATAATCCCGATCTATGCAGTAAAATCATTTGGAATTTATTCCATTTGAATTGGTGTTTTCTCCATCACGATTATTATGAAGAGGGATGGGCAATAATTAGCCTTGGACAATTCCTTTGTGAAAATGTATGTCTATTGAAATACGGATCACGCATAAAAAAATCTGGTCAAATTTTCATTGTTCATGTTGATTCTTTAGTTATAAGATCAGTTAAGCCCTATTTGGTCACTCCAGGAGCAACTGTTCATGGCCATTATGGGGAAACCTTTTATGAAGGAGAAACATTAATTACATTTATATATGAAAAATCGAGATCCGGTGACATAACGCAAGGTCTTCCAAAAGTGGAACAAATCTTAGAAGTTCGTTCAATTGATTCAATATCGATGAACCTCGAAAGGAGAGTTGAAGGTTGGGACGAACGTATCCGAAAGATTCTTGGGATCCCCTGGGGATTCTTGATTGGAGCTGAATTAACCATAACCCAAAGTCGTATCTCTTTGGTTAATAAGATCCAAAAAGTTTATCGATCCCAGGGGGTACAGATCCATAATAGACATATAGAAAATATTGTACGTCAAGTAACATCAAAAGTGTTGGTTTCAGAAGATGGAATGTCTAATGTTTTTTCACCTGGGGAATTAATTGGATTGTTGCCAGCAGAGCGAGCATGGCGTATTTTGGACGAAGCAATCTGTTATCGGGCAATCTTATTGGGAATCACGAAGTCATCTCTGAATACTCAAAGTTTCATATTCGAAGCTAGTTTTCAAGAAACTGCTCGAGTTTTAGCAAAAGCTGCTCTACGAGGTCGTATTGATTGGTTGAAAGGCCTGAAAGAAAACGTTGTTTTGGGGGGGATTATACCGGCTGGTATCGGGTTCAAAAAATTAGTACATCATTTAAAGCAAGACAAAAACATTCATTTGAAAATAAAAAAGAAGAATATATTCGAGTTGGAAATGAGAGATATTTTATTACACCATAGAGAATTATTTTGTTCTTGCGGCCCAAAAAATTTCCATGAGACATCAAACCAATCATTAAAACATAATGTAATTTAGTAATTCCTAACAAGAGGTTCTTTTTTGACTTGAACCCTCTGGTCCAATTATGCATTTGGTAATCAATGAAATAAAAAATCAAGAATGAAATGAAATTGATGGTTTGGGTTGTAGATCAATGGTCAATCCTGGTATAAGGTTCCGTCGGAACAATTATTTATTTCACAGGGTACTGAATCTCTTTGAAAAAAACAAAACAAAGAGAAAGTGTGGGAAAATGGAAAGACGATATTGGAACATTAATTTGGAAGAAATGATGGAAGCAGGAGTTCATTTTGGTCATGGTACTAAGAAATGGAATCCTAAAATGGCTCCTTACATCTCTGCAAAGCGTAAAGGTATTCATATTACAAATCTTACTATAACTGCTCGTTTTTTATCAGAAGCCTGTGATTTAGTTTTTGATGCAGCGAGTAGGGGGAAAAAATTCTTAATCGTTGGTACCAAAAAGAAAGTAGCGGATTTAGTAGCATCAGCAGCAATAAGGGCTCGGTGTCATTATGTTAATAAAAAATGGCTTGGGGGTATGTTAACAAATTGGTCTACTACAGAAACAAGACTTCAGAAGTTCAGGGACTTAAGAGCAGAACAAAAGATGGGAAAACTCAATCGTCTTCCTAAAGGAGATGCAGCAATATTGAAGAGAAAGTTATCTACCTTGCAAACATATCTGGGTGGGATCAAATATATGACGGGATTGCCCGATATTGTAATTATCGTTGATCAGCAAGAAGAATATATGGTTCTTCGAGAATGTGTCATTTTGGGTATTCCAACAATTTGTTTAATTGATACAAATTGTGACCCAGATCTTGCAGATATTTCTATTCCGGCCAACGATGATGCTATAGCTTCTATTCGATTGATTCTTACCAAATTAGTATCTGCAATTTGTGAGGGCCATTCTAGTTATATAAAAAAGGGTTGATTATCTTCTAATTGAGAATCCAATTAGTTCGTTTTTGGTGAACTTTCTTTAATTGTTACTATTTTTTGATTTGCTTTTTGGAGTGGTTTTGAATATTGAATAATATTGAATAAAAAAGAGAAAATGATTGGTATTTTTTGAGGTGATTCCCGGGTATCCTAAATATACGATTCTTAATTGAAATTCATGAATGAACGTATATGAATTGAGAAAGAGATGGTTGAATAAAAATAATTACTTTTTGAAGTTTTATTTATGTTAGAGGATAATATGAATGTTATACCATGTTCCATTAAAACACTCAAAGGGTTTTACGATATATCAGGTGTAGAAGTAGGCCAACATTTATATTGGCAAATAGGAGGTTTACAAATTCATGCCCAAGTACTTATCACTTCTTGGGTTGTAATTGCTATCTTATTAGGTTCAGTCATCATAGTTGTTCGGAATCCACAAACCATTCCGACCGACGGTCAGAATTTCTTTGAATATGTTCTTGAATTTATTCGAGATTTGAGTAAAACTCAGATTGGGGAGTAGTATGGTCCTTGGGTTCCATTTATTGGAACGATGTTCCTATTTATTTTTGTTTCTAATTGGTCAGGTGCTCTTTTACCTTGGAAAATTATAAAGTTACCTCATGGGGAGTTAGCTGCGCCCACGAATGATATAAATACTACTGTTGCTTTAGCTTTACCCACGTCAGCGGCATATTTTTTTGCGGGTCTTAGCAAAAAAGGATTGGGATATTTCGGGAAATACATTCAACCAACTCCAAAACATTTACCAATTAATATCTTAGAAGATTTTACAAAACCTTTATCTCTTAGTTTTCGACTTTTCGGGAATATATTGGCTGATGAATTAGTAGTAGTTGTTCTTGTTTCTTTAGTGCCTTCAGTAGTTCCTATACCCGTCATGTTTCTTGGATTATTTACAAGTGGTATTCAAGCTCTTATTTTTGCAACTTTGGCTGCAGCTTATATAGGCGAATCTATGGAGGGTCATCATTGACTAACTTTCGAAATAGTCTTTTTGAAGCTTATCCCAATTTCATCAATGCGAGGTTCAATATAATTCATTGGGTTGGAGAATAAAATGCAAATATATGCATATATATATATATCTATGTATATATAAAGAAAGATAGATTATATTGCAGAATTTGAAAGAGAAAGAGGTCCTACTACATATATGTAATGCTTATAAATATAAATCCTTGTTTATGTTTTGAAGAATGGTTCCAGAATACGATTGAATATAATAAAAATTGCAGGTAATTTACGTTATGGAAGAAAAAAGGTATATGTTATTTACTAGTTAGATAGGAATTATCCCTATATTTTTTTCTAGCCCGCAATATTATAATTTCCCTTTTGAATTTTTAGCTATTTCGACTCGATCCATTTTAATGATAAAGATCAATCAAAAGAAAAAAATAAGTGTAGTTAAGTAAAAAATAAATAGTCAAAGTAGAAGTAGAACAATAAGTAGATAAAGATAAGTACTAATTTTTTAGTTGGTTGTATCATTAACCATTTTTTTTGTGCGAGGAACTTACCATGAATCCACTGATTTCCGCTGCTTCCGTTATTGCTGCTGGATTGGCTGTAGGGCTTGCTTCTATTGGACCTGGGGTTGGTCAAGGTACTGCTGCGGGCCAAGCTGTAGAAGGTATTGTGAGACAACCAGAAGCAGAGGGTAAAATACGAGGACTGGTCGTGGCATTAGCTCTTTTATTTGCAAATCCTTTTGTTTAATTTTTTCTTTTATCGTAGAATAAAAGAATAAAAATGTAAAAAAAAGGGGGCGAGCGGAGTGATAAAAAAAGAACTATGTTCTTTGTTAGTCCTATCTATAAGAGGGGAGCATATGAGAAATATAACCGATTCTTTTGTTTCCGTGGGGCACGGGCCATCCGTTGGAAGTTTCGAGTTTAATACTGATATTTTAGCAACAAATCCAATAAATCTAAGCATAGTGCTGGGTGTATTGATTATTTTTGGAAAGGGACTGTGTGCGAGTTGTGTATTTCAAAAATAGGTTGGGTTTAACCGGCTTCACTTTCTTTATATTTCTGTCTTCTTTTTTATAGTAGAAATAGGAAAGGGTGTACAATCTTGACGAATTACTTCCGAATTGGATTTCATTCAGAAATAAAATGTAAGAACCATAGCATTTCGTGATTAATTGGTAAATCAACTTTGATTCTCTATCAAGCAATAATATTGAGGTCTTTTACATGGTTAAAGATAAATTATTTGAAGTCCAGGCACAGCATAGCATGGTATTCTTTCTACTGCTACGTTAGTACCGAAATGGTTTTAAAATGATAAAAAAGGAATAATTGAAATTTGTCCGATGTAGAACACTCATATGGATAAAATGATTTGAACCATTTACTAGAAAGATGGCTCCCCCCCCTTCCTTTTTTTTTATCCACTGCCGAATAGACGACCTATTTATTATAGAAAATAGAAATAATTTTGGAATTTTTTGGATAAAAAAAAATTGAAATCTCATTATAAAATGAAGTTCATAATTATATTTAATTCTATTAGAATTTTCATCTAATTTTTTATTTCAAATCTTTTTTTTTTAAAAAAGTTGTAAATAAACAACTTTGCTGACAATTTTTTTTTTATTTTTTGTCTGGTCTGAAGAGTCCTCCTAAAATAGATCAGTTTCGATATCTTTGAATACGAACAGAAAAGAGAGGATAGGCTCATTCTATTCAAAGATATGGGAATGCCCATCAAAGAAAAGAAATAGTTGAGCGTGAGAGCCAAATGAATCGAAAGATTCATGTTTGGTTCGGGAAGAGATATTCTAGTTGTGAAATGAATGGAAAGATAATCTACTTTCATTAAATGATTTATTAGATAAGCGAAAACAGAAGATCTTGAGTACTATTCGAAATTCAGAAGAATTACGTAGAGGAGCCATTGAGCAGTTCGAAAGAGCCCGGGCTCGATTACGTAAAGTGGAAATGGAAGCAGATGAGTATCGAACGAATGGATACTCTGAGATAGAACGAGAAAAAGTAAATTTGATTAATGCTACTTTAGATAGTTTGAAACGATTAGAAAATTTTAAAAATGAAACTATTTTCTTTGAACAACAAAGAGCAATTAATCAGGTCCGACAACAAGTTTTTCAACAAACCTTAAAAAGAGCTCTAGGAACTTTGAATAGTTGTTTGAATAGCGAATTACATTTTCGTACTATCAGTGATAATATTGGTATCCTCGGGTCTGTGGAATAAATAACTGATTAGCCTTTTGACTATTTACTCTAGTTTACAGTTTAGAGTTTAGGTATTATTTTTTCCCCTTCCTTCCGAAAAATAAAAAAGAGATACTAATGGGAACTCTTCGAGCTGACGAAATTAGTAATATTATCCGCGAATGTATTGAACAATATAATAGAGAAATAAAGATTGTGAATACCGGTACCGTACTTCAAGTGGGCGACGGCATTGTTCGTATTCATGGTCTTGATGAAGTAATGGCAGGTGAATTAATAGAGTTTGAAGAGGGTACAATAGGTATTGCTTTGAATTTGGAATCAAATAATGTTGGTGTTGTATTAATGGGTGATGGTTTGATGATAAAAGAGGGAAGTTCTGTAAAAGCAACAGGAAGAATTGCTCAGATCCCTGTGAGCGAGGCTTTTTTGGGTCGTGTTATAAATGCTCTGGCTAAACCTATTGATGGTAGAGGTGAAATTTCATCTTCTGAATCTCGGTTAATTGAATCTCCTGCCCCAGGTATTATTTCGAGACGTTCTGTATACGAGCCCCTTCAAACGGGACTTATTGCCATTGATTCAATGATCCCTATAGGACGCGGGCAACGAGAATTAATTATTGGAGACAGACAGACTGGTAAAACAGCAGTAGCCACAGATACGATTCTCAATCAAAAAGGACAAAATGTTATATGTGTTTATGTAGCTATTGGCCAAAAAGCATCTTCTGTGGCTCAGGTAGTGGCTACTTTTCAGGAAGGGGGGGCAATGGAATACACTATTGTGGTCGCCGAAACAGCGGATTCGCCTGCTACATTACAATATCTCGCTCCTTATACGGGAGCGGCTCTGGCTGAATATTTTATGTATCGTGAACGACATACTTCAATAATTTATGATGATCTTTCCAAACAGGCACAAGCTTATCGTCAAATGTCGCTTCTATTAAGAAGACCCCCGGGTCGTGAAGCTTATCCAGGAGATGTTTTTTATTTGCATTCACGCCTTTTGGAAAGAGCCGCTAAATCAAATTCTCATTTAGGTGAAGGAAGTATGACTGCTTTACCAATAGTGGAGACTCAATCTGGAGACGTTTCGGCTTATATTCCTACTAATGTAATTTCTATTACAGATGGACAGATATTCTTATCTGCCGATTTATTCAATGCTGGAATCAGGCCTGCTATTAATGTAGGTATTTCTGTTTCCAGAGTAGGATCTGCGGCTCAAATTAAAGCCATGAAAAAAGTAGCCGGCAAATCAAAATTGGAACTAGCTCAATTTGCAGAGTTAGAAGCCTTTGCACAATTTGCTTCTGATCTAGATAAAGCTACTCAAAATCAATTGGCAAGAGGTCAACGATTGCGTGAATTGCTTAAACAATCTCAATCAGACCCTCTCGCGGTGGAAGACCAGGTAGCTATTATTTATACCAGAACGAATGGATATCTTGATGTGTTAGAAATTGGACAGGTAAAGAGATTTCTCATTGGGTTGTGTACCTACTTAATAAAGAATAAACCTAAATTTCAAGAAATTCTATCTTCTACCAAGATATTCACTGAAGAAGCCGAAATCCTTTTGAGAGAAGCTATTCAGGAACAGACCGAACTATTTCTACTTCAGGAACAAATATAAATTTAAATGTTATTCTATTCTTAATTCATAAATCCTCGATAAATATTTCTGATTTGAATCATTCAAAAAAGGGCCCTTTATTCTTTAAAAAATAAAGTTCTTTTTTATTCTCTATCTATTCTATATAGATGGAAAGAAATTGCGTCCAATAGGATTTGAACCTATACCAAAGGTTTAGAAGACCTCTGTCCTATCCATTAGACAATGGACGCTTTTCATTCCTATTTTCGCATTAAAAAAGGATACAATAAAAAAAAGATGCATATTAAAATGAATAATGCATCTGTATATTATATTAAGTTAAGAAATATATATATATAGCGGGTAGCGGGAATCGAACCCGCATCGTTAGCTTGGAAGGCTAGGGGTTATAGTCGACGTTGGTTGATCATTTTAAACATCTCTAATTCAAAACCGAACATGATATTTTGGTCTCATTCGGCTCCTTTATGGAAGATCCATGTATTTCCACCAGAGAAAAAATGAGATCCATAACATCTATGTCAGCTTTTTCCGAATGCATCTAAAGCTACTCGCTTTCTAGATGATCCCTCTAGAAGAGGGAGATTCTATCAAATCTTTCTAGTCTAGTTACTTCGTTCCCTATTTCTACTCGCGGGATCCTAAGGAAAATCATTTGGTTTCTACCGAGCTGAATTAATAAGTCGAGGTTCTAGTAAACCAAAACCATTGTTTTCTAGCTATTTGGCTTCAATTCAATCTACCTTTTCCATCGACAGCACAAAAATTGAATATATTGAATATATTGAAGATTTAGTCACGATTGAAAATTTTGTACTATGATCCATAGATCCTTTATTCATACTCATTCAATTGGAAGAATTGAACCAATCAAAAAAATTATGCTTCTCGACTCCATGATCCAATTTTTTTTTATAAAAATTTTGATGGATAGAAATCGTGAGAATGTATATTCTTTCCTCACATATCCTATTGAGGGGTAAAGGATTAAATCTTTTTAAGAAAAAAAGTTTTTGATCAGAATCTTAAAAAAAAAATGGAAAGACCCCTTAACTATTGAAGTTGTTAATAGAACGAATCACACTTTTACCACTAAACTATACCCGCTACATATTCATTATTAAATACGGATAGACCATTTGTCCAACAAAATAATCAGACGCAGTCAAGATAGCATCAGAATAATTAAAATTCCGGCATTCACACGTATTTTGTTTTGCTGCGGCGCGGGCTTGAAAAAAAAAGACTAGTACTAAAATATTACTATATACTAGATACTATAATATTCTTATTAGAACACTATTACTCTAAATACTATAAAGACTAAATACTCTGATTTACTATAATAGACTAGGAATAGATATAGAATCTTACTCTATCTATCTTTCTATATAGAATATTAGATATTAATCTATATATATAAATATATAATCTCATATTCTTTCTAAGAATTAGGAATGGCAATGAAAATTGTTCTTCTTATTTCAATAACAATTTTTATTTGATCTCAAAATTGTTATTGTTTGATTCGTTGGAACAAAAGAAGTACCGGCCCGGCCAGTACTTAACCAGGCCGGGAAAATGAACCTTTTGCACAAAATAAAAAAAAGTAAGGTATTCTTTCCATTGGATAAATCCGTTTCAAATCATTATCAAAAAATAAATAAAAATTCTTTTCAATCTTGACTTCGCGTGTCATATCACATGAGAAATTTCCAATTTGGAATGGGGAGAGATGGCTGAGTGGACTTAAGCGTCGGATTGCTAATCCGTTGTACGAATTATTCGTAACGAGGTTTCGAATCCCCCTCTCTCCGATTCGCCCGATCACTTGAAATTTTCAAATTGGAATAAATTTTGATTCTTTTATTAATTTTTTTTTCTTTATCTAGTATCTATTTATTGATACATTTACCTATCAAAAAAATAAAGGAAAAACTAAAAACGAATCTCATCTCTTCTTTATTCTTCACGACCGGGATTATGCCCCGGATCATTAGATAAGAATCCGAAGATGAAGAGAGAAACAAAGAATATTACTACTGTGTAGACGAAGAGTTTAAGAGTAAGCATTACATAATCTCCAAGATAAGATCATTTTTTTTAGGAAATAGATCACCTATTTTACGACACACACTATACATTATTTTGATATGACGCTCTAAAAATAATGAATTTTTTGAAATTCATTTTCATGGATTCCTTTCTCATATAAATATCATTATCATAATCATATAAAAATATTCGTATTTTTTCGTTACCAAAAAATTCTTGCAATATATATATACTTAGATATTGTATGGTATCTTATAAAAGAAAGGTTATAACATATAACAAAAGAATAAATAAGCTGATTAAAAATAATCGCCCCTTTATTCAAATTCAATATAAAATATAAGATACCAGAATTTCCCTTTTTGAATCGAGGGTTACTAATGTCATACTTTTTTGATCTTATTGATTTTTATAATCAAAATCTCATTTTTTTTATCGAAGAAACTATCAATATGAATTGAATATATATTTTATTTTTATCGAAAACTTACAGCAGCCTGCCAAACAAAGGCTAAGAGAAAAAAGAATAAAGGGATAACCGGCATAATGTCTATGATTGGATTAAAAAGGCATAAGCTTCGGGCAATTTGGCGAATAAAAAACTACTCGAATAAAGGGTAGAATTAAGACAGATACAGATGAAACTAAAGATATTAAACATAACAAACATTTTTTTCTTGTTCTTAAAAATTAAATTGAAATGATAATAAATTATCAGATTGGATTGAGTTGTTTTTCTGAGTGAAAAATGAAAAAGGCAGAGAAATAAAAGAAATTCTTCTTTTTTTTTGACTTCTCCTCAATCAAGAGTCTTTCCTTACATTCTCCAATCAAATGAGAATACAAGAATTCTACTTTCATAGAATATCTTAATTGAATTCTATGTAATGATCAATTCATTTTTTTGATTCTATATCTATTGTGTTGAATTCTACCGACAACATGTCTTATATGTATTTTGGATGGTTATTGACGAATAACCAATATTTCGCTTAATTTTTCTTAGACAAAATAAAAATTGGGCGTGGCCAAGCGGTAAGGCAATAGGTTTTGGTCCTAATACTCGGAGGTTTGAATCTTTCTGTCCCAGATCATTTCCATCAGAAACGAAAGATTCTTCTCTATTGAAATTTTAAATTGAATGAAAAAATGTTCTGTAACATATTGAATACAATGTTTTTCAATATGAATTCGAAGAATGATTCTTAGAATCCCCTTTTTTTTAGATCAAGAAAAAAAAATATGGGGTTAAATTAAGTGAAATCCTTTCCGGATAAATCTTAAATCTCTATCTATTTAGAGATAGAGATATATAAGTGTGTATTATTATGTATCGATTCAGCCAATGACTATTCATGATTCTATATTGAATCAATTGCATACGGTTCCAAATTCAAATAAAGAGGGTTGTAATGATAAAACTTCGTTTGAAACGATGTGGTAAAAAGCAACGTACGACTTGAATGACATGATTGACTGTGGATTCTGATATCCACCATTTTCTATATGAATGAAGATGCTCTTGTCTCGACATAGTTTGTTCTGCTAGAAACCAAATTTTATTTGTCTTGGGTTGTTAAATAAAAAGACTAATGGTGGAGCATATGATACAGCTCGAGCAAAACTGATTTATTAATTTATCGGGAGAATTATCTAGGGTTAGTCACAATCAATAAGTTAGACCAACTTTGTAAATATATCATCAAAAATATATGATCAATATAAATATTATTAGAATATTCATATATATATATAAATATAAATAATATATTTTAAATAATATATATAAAATATAAAAGGAGAGTTTAAATTTTGAACAAGTCTGAAATAAAAAAGTCAAATTTGTCGAAATTTTGAAACTTTTTTGATCTAAAGTGTATCGCAAATGAATCAATCTTTCATATGATTTTTCTTTGTTTCATAGAAAAACAAAAGGTATGTTGCTGCCTTTTTTAAAGGAGTAAAGATCACCGAAGTAATGTCTAAACCCAATGATTTCACAAAGCACAAAGCAAAGACAACAAATTCCGGAACAAGGAAACACTATTTTAATCTGTCTCAACAATTGTATCATAATTACTAAAATAAAAAGAATAAATCCAAAAGGAGACAAAAAAAGAGGTTAGAGACAGCTCAATAAATTCTAAGGATTTTATTTTGAACTCTTTAAAAACTATTCAACTTGAGTTAGGAGTACGAATGAAATTTCTTTTTTTCTGTGAAGAAGGAAAAGGTAAAAAATAGATTTTAATTCTTTATGGATCCATTTATCTTTCTATTTCTATCTATATAGATAGAAATTATATAAATTAAAATCATTTTTTCTTGAGCCGTATGAGGATAAAACCTCCTATACGTTTCTAGGGGGCATTTTTTATCTACATCTATCCCAATGAGCCATCTATCGAATCGTTGCAATTGATGTTCGATCCCGAAGAGAAGGAAGAGATCTTCGAAGAGTTGGTTTTTATGATCAAAAAAATAATCAAACTTATTCAAATGTTCCTGCTATTTTATATTTCCTTGAAAAAGGTGCTCAACCCACAGGAACTGTTCATGATATTTTAAGGAAGGCAGAATTATTTCAAGAAAGAATTTATGATTGATTTTTGACAAAAAATAAAGGGTAGGCTCACTAGTACCTATCTTTGTGTAATTATTTATTCAAAGTTTGTTTTCTTCTTGTTATATTCATACTTAATTTTCTTAGTGGAACCCCCTCTTTTTTTGGGGGGGGTGATCTTTCTTGTCTTTGTATTGCACCTTTCTTTTTTTTTTGTCGCTCCAATTTCTTCTTTCTTCTTTATGTTGTGCTAATCCAACACAAATTTATATATAATTTCTTGAAATTTTTTTTTTTTCTAACAAAGTTTATTCATATTGACAATGGCGTCTCGAACAAATATAATTTGATTGTAGATAAATAGATTTTTTTATCCCCATTCCCTATTGGTTCTTTCCTTCACTTTAGAAAAATAGATGGGTTTGCTGGATTTATTATTTTTTATACAAATATACAAAACGTATTTTCTTAGCGAAAATAAAAAAAAAAATTGATAAAATTGGGTGTTTTTCAATATTTATAATTCTCTTTTTTTTTTACCCGATACGTTTTATATTTTGTTGTTTATATTTGTTGTAAGTTCCATGTTTTGACGCAGTTGTGCAGTGCAATTTCGTTATTATTTTTTTTTTTCGATCATATCTACACTTTATATTGATCCGGGTTGCTAACTCAACGGTAGAGTACTCGGCTTTTAAGTGCGACTATGATCTTTTACACATTTGGATGAAGGAATTCGTCTAAACTATTGGTAGAGTTTAGAATACCGCGACTGATCTTGAAAGGTAATGAATGGAAAAAAAAGCATGTCGTAAAAAAAAAACAATGATAGAATCATAGAAGAAAAATAATAAATTTCATACTCATAATGTAAAATCATAAATTGTTCTTTTCATAACAATTTTGGAATTAAGTGAATTAAGTAAAGTATTTTACAGGTGAGTATAGTGAATAAATGGATAGAGCCTTATGGCTCTAATTAGAGTCAGACAAAAAAGCAACGAGCTTATCTTCTTAATTTGAATGATTACCCAATCAAATTACTAATTAGACGTTAAAAATAGATTAGTACCTTATGTGGGAAAGGTTCTCTTATTAATTATGAGTGGACCATTGATTTTTTTTATTAATCCTAATTATTTTATTATTTATTATAAATTGGAGACGGGTGTGTAGAAGAAATAGTATAGTGATAAAACAAGAATTTTTCCAAAATCAAAAGAGTTATTGGGTTGCAAAAATAAAATATTTTTACCCCCTTTCCTTCTTTTTCTTATCATTATTTTATTTATTTTATTGTTATTCTAGTTTTGTTAACAAATAAAAACTCATTGCATAGAAAGGAAAAAGATCTGTAGATTGGACCCTCTGTCTCCGGGGTATTTATTTATTTTTTCTTAAATCTTTTAGTTCTTATATTACCATTAAGTGATTTACATCACAGTACAGTATAAATATATATATTATATATATATATATATACAGTAAAAAAAATAGAGAGTATATAAATTAACAGTATAGACAGTGCATATTATATCTATATTCTATATAATTTATTAGTATAAGGTAGTATAAGATAAAAAATAGACTACATAAAATAATAAAATAAACACATACGCCGTTCTGACCATATTGCACTATGTATTATTTCAGAACACAAGAAGCGCCTTCCTTTTTTTTGTTTTTTGGTTTTTTGGTTATAGTAAAAATGTATGTAAATGACAGGATTACAAGGATATTTAGATTGAAAAAAGATACATTTTGGCAACAAAACTTCCTATATCCGCTACTCCTTCAAGAGTATATTTACTCACTTGCTCATGATCGTAGCTTCAATAGTTTTATTTATTACGAACCTGTGGAAATTATTGGTTATGACAATAAATATAGTTTAGTACTTGTGAAACGTTTAATTACTCGAATATATCAACAGAAACTTTTTTTTTCTTCGGTAAATAATTCTAACCAAAATCTATTTTGGGGGCATAAGAATTATTTTTCTTCTCATTTTTCTTCTCAAATATTATCAGAAGGTTTTGGAGTCATTCTGGAAATTACATTCTCGTCGCGATTATTATCTTCCCTTGAAGAAAAAAAATACCAAAATCTCAGAATTAACGATCTATTCATTCAATCTTTCCTTTTTTAGAAGATAAATTCTCACATTTAAATATTGTGTCAGATCTACTAATACCCCATCCCATCCATATGGAAATCTTAGTTCAAATCCTTGAATGCTGGATCAAAGATGTTTCTTCTTTGCATTTGTTGCGATTGATTTTCCACGAATATCATAATTTAAATAGTGTCATTACTTCAAAGAAAGACATTTACGTCTTTTCAAAAAGAAATCAAAGATTTTTTTGTTTCTTACATAATTCTTATGTATATGAATGCGAATATATATTCCTGTTTCTTCGTAAATA
Organism: Platanthera zijinensis; assembly: GCA_039513925.1. NCBI lineage: Eukaryota > Viridiplantae > Streptophyta > Magnoliopsida > Asparagales > Orchidaceae > Platanthera > Platanthera zijinensis. Next base: position 116,842,108 of record CM077083.1, on the reverse strand, counting down.
GTCTTCTTATTTACGATCAACATCTTTTGAATTCTTTCTTGAACGAACACATTTCTATGGAAAAATAGAATATTTTAGAGTAATGTATTGTAATTCTTTTCAGAGGATTCTATGGTTCTTCAAAGAACCTTTCATACATTATGTTCGATATCAAGGAAAAGCAATTCTGGCTTCAAAGGGAACTCTAATTCTGATGAAGAAATGGAAATTTCATCTTGTTCATTTTTGGCAATTTTATTTCCATTTTTGGTCTCAACCTTATAGGATCCATATAAAGGAATTACCCAATATTCCTTATCTTTTCTGGGGTATTTTTTAAGTGTACTAAAAAATACTTTGGTAATAAGAAATCAAATGCTGGAGAATTCATTTTTAATAAATACTCTGACTAATAAATTAGATACCATAGCCCCAGTTATTTCTCTTATTAGAGCATTGTCAAAAGCCCAATTTTGTACTGTATTGGGCCATCCCATTATTAAACCAATCTGGACCGATTTATCGGATTCTGATATTCTTTATCGATTTTGTCGGATATGTAGAAATATTTGTCGTTATCACAGTGGATCCTCAAAAAAACAGGTTTTGTATCGTATAAAGTATATACTTCGACTTTCGTGTGCTAGAACTTTGGCTCGTAAACATAAAAGTACAGTACGCACTTTTATACGAAGATTAGGTTCGGGATTCTTAGAAGAATTTTTTATGGAAGAAGAACAAGCTCTTTCTTTAATTTTCCTCCAAAAAAGACCTTTTCCTTTGCGCGGTTTACGTAGAGAGCGCATTTGGTATTTGGACATTATCTGTATGAATGATCTGGTGGATCATTAATGATTGTTCATGAAAAAATATTAATAAATTTGTATTCTGAAATGCTCATATATCATTCTATATTGTATATATCATCATATTCGTGGTGAAGTTCATCGAGTAGTCAAAATTATCAATTTAATTTTTTTTTTGATATATACATAGGGAAAGTCGTGTGCAATGAAAACTGCAAGCACGGTTTGGGGAGGGACTTTTTTTCTATTGCAACAAGGAAAAATTTTCTACTCCATCCGACCAGTTCCGGGTTCGAGTCCCGGGCAACCCATCAATCCATACCAACGTTAAATAAAAAATATATATATATTTTATTGGTTGACATTAGCATATAAGACATGTTATACTGTGAAATAACAAGCCTTTCATTAACTATCTACTGTTATAGTTAATGCGTGTGCTTGGGAGTCCTTGAAAATAGAATAAACCAAGATCTTACCATGACTGCAATTTTAGAGAGACGCGAAAGTACAAGCCTATGGGGTCGCTTCTGCAACTGGATTACCAGTACTGAAAACCGTCATTACATTGGATGGTTTGGTGTTTTGATGATCCCTACTTTATTGACCGCAACTTCTGTATTTATCATTGCCTTCATTGCTGCCCCTCCAGTTGATATTGATGGTATTCGTGAACCTGTTTCTGGGTCTCTACTTTATGGAAACAATATTATCTCTGGTGCCATTATTCCTACTTCCGCAGCTATAGGTTTGCATTTTTACCCAATATGGGAAGCGGCATCTGTTGATGAGTGGTTATACAATGGTGGTCCTTATGAACTGATTGTTCTACACTTTTTACTTGGTGTAGCTTGTTACATGGGTCGTGAGTGGGAACTTTGTTTCTGTCTGGGTATGCGTCCTTAAATTGCTGTTGCATATTGAGCTCCTGTCGCGGCTGCTACAGCTGTTTTCTTGATCTACCCTATTGGTCAGGGAAGTTTTTCTGATGGTATGCCTTTAGGAATATCTAGCACTTTCAATTTCATGATTGTATTCCAGGCAGAACACAACATTCTTATGCACCCATTTCAC